>JAJHZJ010000104.1:0-600000 GCA_023548195.1 Bettongia penicillata ogilbyi | reverse complement strand
TTCAGAAGGCAACCATTTTCAAGACACCCGGAATACCACCATTGACATGAAACCCTCTCCCAACACTAAAGGGAGTAACCCTAAAGGTGAAGCTTGTAGTATTAGTTACCAATCTGGGGGCCCTGCAGGGCTGGGGCTTAAGGAAGATTTATTTGGAGCAATACCCAAATACTGGCAATATTTAACAAGGGAAGTGTGGAGGAACCTATTAGTTTCAAAAAAGAGCAGCAACAAATTGGGCCTGTTTAATTTATGAAGGCTGCAAAGTCCCAGGAAGGTAGGAGTCTTCATTTAATGACCAATGGTCTCATGGGGGATTGTTCTGGGGCTTGTGAACACCCCCATACACCTGGGCTTGTAAAGAGAAGCTACCCTCAGGTAGTAAATTAGTGGCATTTAGCCTCTCAGGGGGTGGCACGGAGGTGGTGATGGTAGGCTGAGCTGGGATGCAGTCTTTGTGTGGCTGTCTTCAGCTGAGTCACTGGAACCAAGTTGTGTTCAAGAGTTGTGAATCAATTTCAATTTCTACTTTCTACATAACTTCCATGGGGAGAAGCAATAATTCGATTTGCTTGCCAGCACTTGAACAAGGGAGATCAAAGCAAAAAGAGAGGGGGAAAGACTTTTGACTCAAAGCATCCATTGGCAATACAAAGTACCACTTGAGAAGGGCACCATCCTGGTAGATAGCTTTTAGGAACTTGATGGAATGCTGAGAGGGTGGGAGAATAGGAAGAATTTATCAGTTCCCTGACCTCAGACACAGAACAGTCTCAAGGCAGACAAATTCAATGAAGTCAGGCTCTCAGAGTTCTTATTGTAGGTGGAAACCATAAACTATTTTTGTTCCATTCCCATACAGATCCCATTAACCAAGTTGGGGTGGGGAGTGGAATACACAACTCCAATTTTATGTGAGAGCACCAAGGCACCACAGGTAATATTCTCCTTGTTTAGGACCCACTTCTAAGTGACAGGAGCCCAGAGGGAAGGAGTAAGATGACCTAAGAAAAATCCTTCCCCCTTCCCCCACCCCCACTTTCTTAGCCATGGCCATGCTTTCAATCTCCACTCATTTGCCAGCTATGACTCTAGAGAGGAGGGGAACTAGACAAAAGGGGGTGAAAATTATAGGATCCCAGATCTAGAATGGGAAAAGATCCCAGAAGCCAGCTCATCCAACCCCGTTGTTTTACAGAGGAAGAAAACAAGCCCCTTGGAAGTAAAGGTCACCCATAAAATCCCAAATCTAGAGCTGGAAGTGATGATAGAAACTAACCCTCACCCTTTATTTGACAAGAGCCAGACACTGTGGCCTAGAAAGGGAAGTGACCTGCTCAAGGTCACCAATGGAATCACAGTTTGCATGCCCTATGAACGTCAGAGTCTGGTCTAAATCCTTTATTTTATCAAAGAAATCAAGGCACAGGTGAAGTGATTTGCCCAAGGTCACATAAACCAGGACCTAATCCTCTGACTCCAAATCTACTTCTCTTCTCCCCATTCCCATCCCTCAACTATGACTAGGATGTGAATCCAATAACATAAGGAGTTATAGATGAAAGTGACCTTAGATCACCATATGTCTGAGCTGGAAAGGAGCTTAGAACCTAAAAGAATTCAACAGGATACTGGAATAAAGAATATGACAGCCAGGGGGATGTTAGAACAGAGAGCTTAGAATATCAGATCTGAAAGGGATGTTAGAACATGAAACAAAAGGATAAAAAATGTTAGAGATGAGAGGGCCTTTCAAATGTAGAAAATCAGAGCTTAGGGAAAGACATTAGATCAGAGGAAATCTAAGGACAGAGCTTGAAAGGGCCTCAGAACATGAAACAAATAATGCAGCAACAAATAATGCAGGGACTTCAGAATATAGAACATAGAATATCCAAGCTAGGAAAGAATTTCAAAACCAGAATGTTAGAGCTTAAAGGAACCTTAGAATAGAGACTGTCCAAGTTAAAGGGGCCCTTAGAACAAAGAACATAGAATGACTGGGCTTTCTGAGACATAGAACATAATGACCAAGTGGGATGGGGCCATGGGAAAAAGAGGTAAAATTATCAGACATGAAAGGTAACTTTCAAGAACAAAGACAAAGAATGTAATGACTAAAATTGCTTAGAACTTCCAATCTCCTGTCTGGAAGGGACCTTAGAACAGGGCTCTGGCAATCAGCTTTGTAACTGATGTTAGAACAAGAAATATAAAGATCACAGAATACCAGATCTCAAAGGGAATTTACAACATTTAATGGTCATATCCAGGGGTTTGCTGGAGGCAGATTGAACAAGCTCCTGAACTGATTGCAAAATTTTCATCTGAGCTTCAGAAATCAGTAAACTACAAATCAGGGATTGATATAGTGCTTTATTGATTATTTAGACTTAAGAAGATGATAGAGGAATTGTTAATGCAGATAAAATTTAAAAGTGCTACATGACAAACCATTTGTTAAACATTTATCAACCCACTTCTGATGAGAACAAGATTCAAACCCAGGCACTCCTCCCAGCTTTTTATTTGCTATACTCCATTGCTTATTGATGTAGAAAGATAGAGTTGTACCAGCTCACACCTATCAGATTGACCAATATGGCAAAAACGGAAAATGACAAATGATGAAGATATGGAAAATTGGACCACCAATGCATTGGTGGTGTCATTGTGAACTGATCCAACCATTCTGGAGAGCAATTTTTAACTATGCCCATAGGGCTATAAAACTGTGCATACCTTTTGATCCAGCAATACCACTCTAGGTCTGTATCCCAAAGAGATCATAAAAAAGGGAAAAAGATCCACATGTACCAAAATATTTATAGCAGCTCTTTTTGTGGTGGCCAAGAACTGGAAATTTGGGAGTGACTGAGCAAATTGTGGCATATGAATATAATGGAATATTATTGTGTTATGAGAAATGACAAACAGAGGGGGAGGAGTCAAGATGGTGGAGTAGAAAGATTCACATATGCTAGCTCCTAACCCACAGCCCATAAAATACCTGTAAAGAAGAACTCCCAACAAATTCTGGAGAAGTGGAAGCCACACGGCAATGGAGTGGAGGAGATTTCTGTTCCAAAGAGACCTAAAAAACAGACACCAAAGGTCCATCATGCACCGGACCTGGAGCAGAGCCCAGTCCTGCCTTGGCAGAGAGGCACTGAGAGAAGCAGATCCGAGCAGGCTTCAGGGACAGAATCTCCAGCTGTCCCGCAGATCCCTCCACTCACAGGTGCCAAAGGTCAGTGAGAGGGTCTTTTCAGCTCACCAAGAGGAAAGCAGGGTGTCTCCATAACTCAGGCCCCCTCAGGAGGCAGCAGTGGAGGCAGCAGCAGACAGGAGCTCCCAAAGCAGACAGGAGCTTGGATCCATTTTTGAAGGTATCCACATAAAACCCCTGAGGGAACTGAGCCCCTGGTGGCAGCCTTGCCCCCAGCTGAACAGCTTAACTTAATCTCTCACACTGAATAGCAGCCCTGCCCCTACCTGAGCACCTGAACTTAATCTCACACTGAATAGCAGCCCTGCCCCCACTGAAAGCCCTAAGATTGGGAATCAGGATTTGAATCTCAGTCCCCAAGCACTAGCTGGGTGGAACTGGAGGCCAGATGGGTGTGGAGAGGAAACTCAGAAGTCAAGTAACTGGCTGGGAAAATGCCAAGAAAAGGGGAAAAAAATAAGACCATAGAAGGTTACTTTCTTGATGAACAGATATCTCCTCTCATCCTTTTGGATGAGGAAGAACAATGCTTACCATCAGGGAAAGACATAGATGTCAAGGCTTCTGTATCCCAAACATCCAAAATAAATATTCAATGGGCTCAGGCCCTGGAAGAGCTCAAAAAGGATTTTGAAAATCAAGTTAGAGAGGTGGAGGAAAAACTGGGAAGAGAAAAGAGAGAGATGTAAGAAAAGCATGAAAATCAGGTCAACACCTTGCTAAAGGAGAGCCAAAAAAAATGCTTAAGAAAATAACACCTTGAAAAATAGGCTAACTCAATTGGCAAAAGAGGTTCAAAAAGCCAATGAGGAGAAGAATGCTTTAAAAAACAGAATTAGCCAAATGGAAAAAGAGGTTCAAAAGTTCACTGAAGAAAATAGTTCTTTCAAAATTAGAATGGAACAGATGGAGGCTAATGACTTTCTGAGAAACCAAGAAATCACAAAACAAAACCAAAAGAATGAAAAAATGGAAGAGAATGTGAAATATCTCATGGGAAAAACAACTGACCTGGAAAATAGATCCAGGAGAGACAATTTAAAAATTATGGGACTACCTGAAAGTCATGATCAAAAGAAGAGCCTAGACATCAACTTCCATGAAATTATCAAGGAAAACTACCCTGAGATTCTAGAACCAGAGGGCAAAATAAGTATTGAAAGAATCCATCAATCACCACCTGAAAGAGATCCAAAAAGAGAAACTCCTAGGAACATTGTGGCTAAATTCCAGAGTTCCCAGGTCAAGGAGAAAATATTGCAAGCAGCTAGAAAGAAACAATTCAAGTATTGTGGAGATACAATCAGGATAACACAAGATCTAGCAATTTCTACATTAAAGGAGAGAAGGGCATGGAATATGATATTCCAGAAGTCAAAGGAACTAAGACTAAAACCAAGAATCACCTACCCAGCAAAACTGAGTATAATGCTTCAGAGGGAAAATGGTGTTTCAATGAAATAGAGGACTTTCAAGCATTCTTGATGAAAACACCAGAGCTGAAAAGAAAATTTGACTTTCAAACACAAGAATGAAAAGAAACTTGAAAAGGTAAACAGCAAAGAGAAGTCATAAGGGACTTACTATAGTTGAACTGTTTACATTCCTACATGGAAAGACAATATTTGTAACTTTTGAAACTTTTCAGTATCTAGGTAGTAGATGGGATTACACACACACACACACACACACACACACACACACACATACACACACACACACAGCCAGACAGAGACAGAGACAGAGAGAGACAGAGACAGAGAGAGACAGAGACAGAGAGCACAGAGTGAATTGAATAGGATGGGATCAAATCTTAAAAAAATGAAATTAAGTGCTGAGAGAAAAATATATTGGGAGGAGAAAGGGAGAAATGGAATGGGGCAAATTGTCTCTCATAAAAGAAGCAGGCAGGAGACTTTTTTGTGGAAGGCAAAAGAAGGGAGCTGAGAGAAAAACATGAAGTTTACTCATCACATTCGACTAAAGGAAGGAATAAAATGCACACTCATTTTGGTATGAAAACCTACCTTACAATACAGAAAAGTGGGGGAGAATGGTATAAGCAGGGTGAAGGGGATGAGGGAAGGGAGGGCAATGGGTGGAGGGAGCAATCTGAAATCAATACTCTTGGGGAGGGACAGGATCAAAACAGAGAATAGAAGCAATGGAGGGGCAGGATAGGATGGAGGGAAATATAGTTAGTCTTACACATCCTAACTATTATGGAAGTCATTGGCAAAACCACACAGATATGGCCTATATTGAATTGCTTGCCTTTGCAAAGGAAATGTGTGGGGAGGGAGGGATGAAGAGAAGTTGGGACTCAAAGTTTTAGGAACAATTGCCAAGTACTGTTCTTGCTACCAGGAAATAAGAAATACAGGTAATGGGGTATAGAAAGGTATCTGGCCCTACAGGACAAAAGAGAAGATGGGGATAAGGGAAGGGAGGGATGTTAGAAGAGAGATCAGATTGGTGATAGGGCAATTAGAATGCTCAGTGTTTTGGAGTGGGGGGAGGGGATAAATGGGGAGAAAATCTGGAACCCAAAATTTTGTGAAAATGCATGTTAAAAGTTAAATAAATAAATTTAATTTTAAAAAATGTAGTTTCCTTTCTTATCTCTTTTAATGAGGTGTATTTTTGCTTTTACTTTAAGATAAGGTTTGCTAACTCCACTTTTTTACTTCAGCTGAAATATAATAGATTCTGCTCTAGCCCCTTACTTTTACTTGGTGTGTGTGTCTCTGCTTCAAACATGTTTCTTGTATTTTTTTGTTTATTTATTTATTTTTTGTTTTCAATATTCATTTTTACAAAATTTTGAGTTCCAAATTTTCTCCCCGTCTCCCTCTTCCCCCACTCCATAACACCTTGCATTCTGATTACCCCTTCCCTCAATATGCCCTCCCTTCTATCACACCCCTCCCTTTCCTTATCCCCTTCTCTCTTTTCTTATAGGGCAAGATAGGTTTCTATATCCCACTACCTGTATTTCTTATTTCCCAGTTGTATGCAAAAACAGTTCTCAATATTCATTTGTAACACTTTGAATCCCAACTTCTTTCCCTCCCCACCAACCCCACTGAGAAGGCAACCAATTCAATACAACCGTTTAAGTGTAGTTTTGCAAATGACTTCCATGATAGTCATGTTGTGTAAGATTAACTATCCTGCCCCCCATTTATTCTATTCTCTTTTGACCTTGTCCCTTCCCAAAACTGTTTATTTCTGATTACTCACTTCTCCCATTTGCCCTCCATTGTGTCATCCCCCCTCACCCCTCTTGCCACCTTCTCCCCTACCTTTCTGTAATGCAAGATATACTTTCATATCAAACTGAGTGAGCATCTCATTCCCTCAAGCCCTTTTTTTCTCTCATATCCTCTCTTTTCTCCTGCACTGAAGAAGCCTTTTCTTGCCTCCTTGATGTGTGATAATTTACCCCATTCCATTTCTCCCTTTCTCCTCCCAATATATTCCTCTCTTACTCCTCAATTTTATTTTTTTAGGTATCATCCCTTCTTATTCAATTTACCCTCTGTTCTGTGTGTGTGTGTGTGTGTGTGTGTGTGTGTAATCCCTCCAAGTACCCAAGTACTGCAAAAAGTCTCAAGAGTTACAAATATTATCTTTCCATCTAGGAATGTAAACAGTTCAACTATAGAAAGTCCTTTAAGTTTTCTCTTTCCTGTTTATCTTTTCGTGTTTCTCTTGATTCTTGTGTTTGAAAGTCAAATTCTCTATTCAGTTCTTATCTTTTCATCAAGAATACTTCAAAGTCCTCTATATCATCGAATGACCATTTTTTCCCCTTAAGTATTATACTCAGTTTTGCTGGGTAGGTGATTCTTGGTTTTAATCCCAGTTCCTTTGACTTCTGGAATATCATATTCCAAGCCCTTTTATCTCTTAATGTAGAAGCTGCCAGATCCTGTGTTATTCTGATTGTATTTCCATAATATTCAACTTGTTTCTTTCTAGCTGCTTACAATATTTTCTCCTTGACCTGGCAACTCTGGAATTTGGTTGTAGTCCTAGCTCCTTTGCCTTCCAGGATATCATATTTCATGACCTCCTATCTTTTAATGTTGAAGCTGCTAAGCTCTGTGTAATCCTGATTGTGGCTCCGTGATATCTGGTCACTTGCAGCATTTTTTCCTTTGATCTGAATAGTTCTGCAAATTAGCTCTAAAATGTGCCTTGGAGTTTTTATTTTGGGATCTCTTGGAGAAGCCACTTCAAAGTATATTTTCTGCTGGTAAGTAGGTTATCTATCCCATCATCACTGTATCTAACAGATAACCCTTATAGGATCTCCTATCTACCTACCCACCCACCCATTCCCAGAATCCCTACACCACATTGTTGGGTACCCTTACCCAAATGGAGTTCATTACATGTAGCACAAGAAGAATTCAATAGAGAGAAGGGTTTCAATGGAGAAGACAGTATTAGACCAGACATCTCTGTGAGCAAGTCTGGATGGAGAGGCTCATCTCATGCTATTTCATGTACTCTGTGGCCCCACCAAACTGGACAAACTTGTCATTCTCCAAATACATCCCATACTTTCCGAACTCTGGGGGCCTTTGCCCACATCATGCTCTATGTCCAGAATATCTTCTTCCCAGAAAGCATTTCTCAAATATTATCCAGAAATCTTGCCCTTCCTTCAAGGGTCCAGGTCAGGTTTGAGGTTCTCAATGAAGCTTTATCTTCTCCCCCACAACAGAAATCAGGATTGTCTACCTAGAGTTGAAAGGAAGCTTAGTGCTCATCTAGATCACACCTCTTGATTTACTAATGGGGAAACTGAGGCCCAGGGAGGGGAAGGGATTTGTCCAAAATCACACCTAGGATCCCAAATCTAGACCTTAAAGAGCCCTCAAATGCCATATATTTCGACCCCTTTCATTTTATAAGAGAAAACTAAGATCAACCCATGGAGGTGATGGAGTTTGCCCAAGATCACCCAATCAGTAAGCCTCAGGGGTGGGATCTTATTTAGATCCTCTGATGTGAGTCAGTCCTCTTTTCCAGATATCACAAGATGCAGGAAGAGGAAGAAGTATCAGAGGCAGAAATAAGCAAACTGGCACTATACCTATTTCAATGCAGAGGGTGGGCAGAATGGGAATTACCATAAAGACTTGAAGTCTGACCTGCGCCTTGTCCACCTCCACTACTGCTACTATTATTACATTAAGTCAAGTGAGGGTATACTCACAGGAAAGAAAAGGTCATGCTAAACAGGACAGCTATGGAGAACAAAGAAATTCTGACTGAGTTCATTTAATCATTTTTGGGGAAGGTCAAAACTCTCATGTCTCTTGGCTTTCAAGTCTTCTATGAACTGTTCTCATGCTTTTGAACTAACTTTAGATTCCTTCTTCAATTCAATCAATCTGTCAGTCCATAAGCTTTCAATAAGTACCTACTATGTGCCAGGCACTGTGCTAGGTTATGGGGGTACAAACACAAAATTGTCCCTGCCCTCAGAAAGAGTTTACATTCTATTCTAATAGGGTAAACAACGGGTGCATAATATTTCTAAATAGAAATTATAGATACAGTGCCTCTTAAATTTGTGGGTCATGACCCCATATAGGGGTCACGAAAAATTTGGCAACATAAAAGGTTTCTGAACGCATGACCAAAAATTCAAAATCAAATGCGTGATGAATTTGAGGCATTTCTGGAAGTGCTTGTCTGTGTTGTATCTTGCAACTTCACTGTAGCCTTGGTTCTGAATATGAAGTATGTGCACTTTGCACTGTGCATGCACTCAGGCCATGAAATGCCAACAAACATGGCCAAAATGCAAAAAAGAGTCACTAGTGGAAAAAGTTTAAGGATCCCCGATTTATACAACACTTCTCCTGAATCACCAAATGGACCTGCACAGCATTAAGCACACAGTGGGTTGGTATCTGAAGTGATATCTTCCTTGCTTTTGTTCAGGTTTTCCCATTCCCAATTGGGCATGCTATGTACATTCATATAAGCATAACACTAAATTTTAATGACATACAAAGTAGTCTTAGCAGCTGGGGGGGGCGGTGAGAGAGAGGGGATGAGAGTTACCAAGGAGGACAAATAAGGAGTCCAGTTGGTCTTCATATTGATCACAAACACCAGAAACTCATCTGGGCTAAAAGAGAAATCCTGCATAGGTCTCTTGACTTGACTCTGGGCAAATGGCTGCTTGGCCTCAAGGAAGGCCCTGCCTAAGGCAGACCTGAGGGTTATTTTCTACCCAAGAAGGAGCCAAGGCACAGAGCTTAGATAGATCTGTCTTCTCTCATTTTCCTCAACAGGTTAACTTCCCTAGCCTTGCTGTGAACCACCTCTGGGATGCAGTTGCCTCATGGCCCAGATGTGGATACCCAAGATTATCCTAACTTCCTAATAATTAGAGCAATTCCAAAGTGGGACAGGCTTCACTATATAAATGTAAGCTATCATTTGGGAGAGAGGAAGGATGGTATAATGTAAGGCTTCTTATCCTAGAAAGATCTCAGGTGGTTCATGAATTTAGATAGGAAAAAATATTACCTTCTCTAATTGAAAGCTAACATTTTCTTCATTTTGAATGTAAGCAACAAACATGATTCTGAGAAGGGGTTCATAGGTTACCCCAGCCTGGCAAAAAGAGTCCAAAATATACAAAGAAGATTGAGAACCCCAAGAAGACCCAAGTTCAAATCCTACCTCCTACACTTACTAGCTGTTCAGTCAGGGTAAAACATTTCATCTCTCTGAGCTGTGGCACCTTATATATGTATAGACAATCACAGATTTAGATCTGTAATGGATTGAAGAGATCCTTTATTACAACTCCCTCATTTTATAGATACAGAAACTGTTTCTGGGCAATTGTGAAGTTCAAACAAGATTCAAGTCAATTCAACAAGCCTTTATCAAACACCTACTCTGTGCTAGACACTGGAGATAGAAAGGGTGGGGGGATGGCCCTGACCTCAAAGACTTTACATTTTTCTTAGGGTAAACAACATATATACAAGTAAGTCAATTAAATATATATATATATATATATATTAAATATGGGATCATTTTTGAAAGGACAACATTAAAATTGGGGGAGCTAGAGTGAAGAGAGATGATGTCTCCAAGGAAACTCGAAATTCCAAGAGTCAGAGGAAGAGGAAGAACATACAGATGTTGCCTGTGGAAAGGCATACTAGGACACAGGGGATGCAGCAGCACCTATGAATGAAGAACAGCAAGAGGACCTGTCTGAGTGGGGCCAGAGCACATGGCTTGTTATCTGAGCATTAGTTAAGTTCAGAGAGGCCAATTTCCAGGTGAGTTGAAGGGCAATCCATTTTTTCAGCCACAACAATGCACTAAGACCATCCAACAAATCAGACTATTAGGATTGTTCTCTGCTTTTATTTAATAATGAGATAGCATGGTAAAAAATGAAAGAGGGAGGAGCCTAGTCATATATACTGACTTAAATACTAGTTCAGCCAGTAACTACCTATGTGACCTTGGACAAGACATTCAGCCTCAGTTCCTTCCTCTGTAAAAGAAAAGGGCCCAACTTAGATGATATCTAAGGTCTCATTCAACTCAAAATCTTAAGTCCTTGAAATCAGATGTGGCAGCTTGGTAGCTCAATGGATGGAGCACAAGGCCTAGAGTCAGGAAGACTTGAGTTGAAGTCTGGCCTCAGATACTCACTAGCTTTGAGACCCTGGGCAACCCACTCTCTACTTACTTCAGTTTCCTCATCTATAAAATGGAGATAATAATAGCACCTCCTTCCCAGGGTTGTTGTAAGGACCAAATGGAATTATAAAGCATTTAGTACAGGGCCTGGAACATGGTAAGCATCCTATGAGTGTTAGCTCTTATTAATATCATTATTATTATTATATATGATTGTGATAGCAATCAAAATAGGATCTTTTTCTGTTTTTGTTTTAGTGTAATCAAGTGCCTCTGATTGAATCTTGCCTTTATCAATCAAGAGTCTTTACTAGGAGTGAAGTACAGAAACAAGAGTTTCTTTAACTAGAAAATTGTATGTATTATGTGATTAAAAATCTTTCCCACCCATTGATGGGCCTTCCCATTGTGGGAAGCTTGATTAGGGGAGTTGTTTTGTAGAGGGGTCACAAGTACCTTTTGTTTTTTCTATTGAAGCACTGGATCACAGTGTTGTGATGCCTTCTGGCTCTAAAAAACGGTATAAATACTCTGAGTTGAGGTTTTATTTTGGGAACTTAGTTTTTGGTAAGAAGGTTTGAGTGGCAGATGAGGACTCTTGGGAAGCCACTAAGGAGCCCCACCCCTGGCTTTGAGAACTCAGATGTCATGCTTCCCTCTCTGATAAAGATGGTCAGACAGTTGGGGTCCATTTTTCTGTTGAATTCAGGCAGAGGAAGCCATGTCTGTTGATCTTTTGATTTCTCTGTATTTTCTTTGAAATTCAGGGTGCTGACTCCCTGAACTAACTGAATGTATGTACTTGGTTAAAGGAATAATATATGTACTTGATTAAAGTGATTGTTAACGCCTTGAGAGCTGTTTTCCTTTTATGAATGCAGATCTAAGAATCTGTGATAGCTGCCCCTGCCCTGTGCATTTTGGGGTGCTTACTGCTACAATAATTCAAGTATTTTTGTGTGAGTAGACTTGTTTTTATCCATTCAGGTTACTATGCTTGCCTACTTAGATCTGGTTAAATCCCTATCCAATCATGCAGAGCTTGAGCTAACCTTCCTAGCTCTTTATTGTTAATACATTAAAAAACCATTGGTCCTAGAGGAACAAACAGGACCTGATGAGGTGTCCTCACCCCCATCCGTATGTGGTTCCATCCCATGAAGTTAACTCACACCAATTTTTCTATTAAATCTTCCTGCTTTCTGGATCCAGCCCTTTAATGACTAGATTGATCTCTCTGATCACAGCTGGCTGCCCCAACTCAACAGCTTCTTCTAGGAGCCAAAATGGGGCCACAAAGATAGATGTACATGCTTGATAAAACATTTCTCTGAACTATTCTGAAAATCAAGCAAGTGGCCCGTAATTCAACCCAGTACATTTTATCCAGGCCTAGGACTGGGGGAGGCAGGGAGGGCATGCCAGGCAGAACTAAAAGCCCCAACAATGATCAATCTCCCTGTCCACGGGATAGTGATCTAAGTTGATAGTGATTTCACTTCCCACATAAGCCTCCAACACAATATGGGACATTTATAACATCTTCTAGCTGTGGACTTGGCATGGGAAAATGTTGTTCAAGTTTTGACTGAAATGGCAAATTCTTTCCACAAGAAATAGATCATTAGATTGATGTCAGATGACACAATATTAATGTGCAGCTATTTTGGCTTGTCGTTTCCCTGGAGATACATCCAAAAAAAATCCTCTAGCATAATTCAAGTAGCTTCTAATCTAGCTCACTCTCCTTATAGAAGTGTCCAGGCAAGGAACACACTCATATAGGGCCAGGGTAGGAGGATAAGGCTTCAAGCAAAGACCTGACTTTTCCCCTAGAGTGTAGAATTAGAAGAATTTGGCCTCTTTCCCAGAACTTAGTTCAGTTCAGTATTGGCTCAGCTAAGGTTTGAAGGAGGGAGGAGGATGTGGATCATTTTCAAGAGCTAAAAAATACAATGAGTCTAAGGGAAGACAGTCCATTCTCCAATGGCCCCCATTAATCACATTGCCATGATTTGGTTTGGTTCAGTTCCCTTTGCCCAGAAAAGTAGATGATGTATGAAGGAGACTGTGCTTCCTCCTAGGTCTGGCTAAGCTGCACTGCAGTGGCAGCCTGGGATGACTGGAATGGCAGGCCCATGAGTAAGCATCACTAAATGAGGCCCAGTGCTACAAAGGAAGGAGTGAGCTGGCCAGAAAGGCAAGTCTTCAAACCCCAAATCCAGAACATTTTTTTTCACACCACAGAGATCTATTTCTTTCCTTGTCCAGTGGGTTCTCCCTTACTCAGTGCCTACTCCTCTACATTCACAAATACTGATAGAAAAATCTTCACTGCCTTGGATATAGCTCTCCACTAAGCCTTGACCTAGCAAGAACTCCCATTTCCCCTCTCAGACCATCCTTGGGTATCTTTCCCTGAGTACCTCTTTCCCTTAGGCTAATTATTTCTTTTCCTAATCACTACTATTAATCTGCTCCATTCCCTCCCTCATTATTAAACCATAGGTAAAATAGCAGTTGTTTCTGTTTTGGCCAGAAACTCTGAGGATCTTCCTCTCCCAGAATAATTCTTTTGTGAAATCAAACTAGGCCATCTTTTGCCTCAATTCTTACCTAGTCTTAAATCTCAGAATGGGTGTTGCCTCAGATACACCAAGACCTGGGAAAGGCCTTAGCTTAAAAAGGTCAAGGCATCCAGGGCCATCTTCAGTTGTTCTGATCATTATTTGCCACTGAATTCCCATGACCTTGGAGGAGAGAGTGAGGTTGATGATTTTATGCAGCCCTGCCTTACTTAAATCCAATTCACTTGCAACTCAAGACATCACCCTCCTGACATCATTGCTTGTCTTCAAGAATGAAGGACTAACAATAAACAACATCAGACCACGTGTTTTTTTTTTCTTTCACATGAATTTAAGAAAGGTCTCATTCATTAGTATGTAAGCTCCTTGAGGAAAGAGACTGGCTTTGGGTTTTTTGCTTTTTTGTTTCCCCAGAGTTTAGCACAATACCTGGCATGCTATATAGTAAGAGCTTAACAAAATGCTTATGGAAATCATATTTATTAGAGTGGGTGGCTTCCTAGGCTATTCCTCAAGTGGACTGTAGGCAAAATTCCATTGTCAGGGCCCTTCTTCCACCCCATGAAGCCCCAACATACTTGAGGCTCCTGTGCTGGGCCCCTGGCTTCTTTATTTCCCAGACTGCCTTCCCCAGGAAGTGATCTAAAGCTCTCTTTGTCTTCTCCTTCTAATCAAAACTTAATAATATTTTGACTCATTCTGGAATTTTCCTCCTAAGCAGATCTAAAACTTAGTGCAAGGCTCAGGCTCAGGCTCAGCAAAAGACAGTGTTCTGAGCCCTAGTAAAAGGACCACCTGCCCCACCCATGTCTTCCCCAGCAGCCTGAAATCCCCATCATCCTTTGGAGTAGGGAACTGAAGGCCCCTGTCAAAAGGCAAACATGAAAGAGGTCCCAAATTTATGGGCTGTGTGGGAAGAGCCTGCCTTTGTGTGTCTTTATACTCTGCCATCTTGGCTCCACCCCCAAGGTCCCAAATTTAGCCAGAAATAATGTTTTCCACCTGGAGAGAGCCCAGCATTGAAGACAGTGGCCATCTTGCCAGAGAGCATAGGCTCATATATGTAGAGCTGGTTTTCTAACCCCCTCATTTTACAGAGGAAGGACTTGAGGCCCAGGGAGGGAAAGAGAGTCCCACAGCCACACATGGTATCCTCATAGATCTCCAGCTGGAAGGAACCTCTAAGACCATCTACTCTAATCCCCTCATTTTACAAAAGGGGAAACTGAAGCCCAATGAGGTACAATAACTCTGCAGGGTTATTACAGGTAACAATAACTGATTTCAATGTAGTGCTCTTTCTGCTGTGAAGAGGTAATATGAAAACATGAACTCCATGGAAGATCATCATGAACAGCATGCTGGACTTGGGTTTAATTCCTGGCTCTGGTACTTATTAGCTGTGTAAAGTGGACTGTCTCATCCCTTTCAGGGATTCAGTTTCCTCCTCTACAAAATGAATGGGTTGGTCTAGAATAAAGCAGGGATGCTTAGCTTGTTCTGTGTCCTGAACCTAGGGGACCCTTCTCAGAATCACATTTTTAAATGCCTAAAATGAAATACAGAGAATTTTTTTAAACCGATCATACTGAAATATAGTCACCAAACTATTAAAAAAAAGTTTACCCCTCCTTCTCCCCTCCCTCCATAAGAATTCCTGGGGTCAGTGACCTTCATGTTCCCTTGAAATTCTCCTATTTCTTCACATGGATATTCTGAGAAAAATGTTTTGCCAAATTCAAGGCCTAGCAGAAATGGGAACTAGGCTGCCTTCCCCATTTCATCTAACATGGGCTCAAAATCCAAATTGGAAGTGTGATCCCAAATCAGACCAGCATGGCTTCCTGGGAAGCTTTTGAATTGGGCCATGTCAGAGCTATGAAACTGAGAGGCCACTAAAGCATCTTGTGCAGAAGAGGGAAAATGAGGTAAGGGTACAACTAATCCCCTTTTATCCAGAGCACAAGCCCGAGAATTTGGGAGAATTAGAAAATGGTCCCTACTTAGCAATCTGTGCTTAAACACCAGGGGCTGGGAGGTGCCCTGGGAGTCCCATACTTCACCCCCAGCCCCTCAGGCTAATTGGACAGAGCACACAGCTAAGCCAGCAGCTAACAGGAGAGGTTTCCAAGGGGAGAGGGGAGGTCACAAGGGAAAACATTCCACTGTTGTATATAGACTTCACCTGTCCAATCCTGTTACTTGTTTCTGCCCAACTCTGGGATCACACCAACATCTAGTTGGCCCAGAGGGCTCAGATAAGATCATAGGATGCAGATTTGAGTTGAACATTGAAAAAAGGACTTTCTCAACAACCAACACTGACTGAAAACAAAGTAACCTAACTCATAAGGTAATGACTACACCCTTCACTGGATGTGTTCAGAAAAAGGCTGATGATCATGGCTTGGAGATGGTATAGAGGGGATTCTTGTACAGGGATGGATTGAATTATATGACTTCCAAGATCCCCCTCAACTCTAAATCCATGATCCTAGGAATGACCTTGGACAAGTCATTTCTGCTCACTGGGCCTCAGTTTCATCCTCATCCTCTGTAAACAGAGGGAATGAGACTAGCTAGTCTCAGAGGTTCCTTCTATCAGTAAATCTATGGTCTTTTACTTGGGCCTCAGTTTCTGTATCTGTAAAATGAGGAGGCTGAAATAGAGGGTCTCTTCAAGCCCCTCCAGATCTAAATCTGTGATCCTCTGCACATATGTAAATGTATACAAAAATCTGTGCAAAATAAAAACAACACCTCATAGGCCATCTAGTCTTACCCTTTCATTTTACAAAGAAAGGAACTAAGGTCAGAGAGGTAGTAAGTCTCAGAAGCCAGATTTGAACTAGGTCCTCTAATGCAAACTACCTCCTAGAGTCATTGTGCCAGAAAGTGTGTTTACTCACTGTTACTTATAACTACTTAGACTTGCAGGTGGAAGAAAGTCTGTAACAAAAACTAGACTATTAGATACTGCTTGGGTCAGAGACCCTCGTGGCTCACAGTCTTATCCATAAGCTCCTGCTTCTATGTACACACAAAAAGTTCTCCCTGTAGCAATCCTTCAGTAGGGTTAGGGAACAGCCAGGTTACACAGGTGACTTTTTGAAACTCCTTGTCCTTCCCTCTAGATATCCAGAGAATAAGTCTTTCTCCTTGACCACCAAATGGCATGGCTCTGGGTGATGTTGCTGACAGCCTGCTGTGGTTCTGTGCTGAAATTCTCATAGCTTTTCTTGTGGGGATCTAAGTTGGAAGTTCTCCTGAGCAGCTAGCAAAACCCCTGCTTCTCCTGGATTTCACGATGCACTGGAAATCACAGACCAAAAATAACTGACCAAGATACATAAAGAGAGGTCAAGAGAACCAGCCCTTAGCTGCCCTTGATGACTTCAAGTCACCCAACTCAGATGCACCACATTCTCTGGTAGAGAAACAGATGTACATATGATGGCTGAATCACTCTCAATGATATTTGAAAGACCATGAAAAATGGGAGAGGTGTCATATTCATCAGTTTGCACATAAAAGGAAAATAACAAATACTGGAGGGATTATGGGAAAATAGACATGTTAATGCACTTCTGGCAGAACTTTGAACTGATCCAACAATTCTAGAAAACAATTTAGAAATATGCTCCAAAAATCACTAAACTGCATATATGCTTTGACTCAGTAGTGGCCCATTCTCCAAAGAGATAAAAGAAAAAGAAAAACCCACACATACAAAAATATTTCTAGCAGTCTTTTCTTTTTGGAGTAGTATAGAACTGGGGACTAAAGGAGTGCACATCAATTGATTCATAGCTGAATAAATTATGGCATATGGATATAATGCAATTCGATTGCTCTATAAGACATAGGGTATTGGTTCAGAGAAATCTAGGAAGATCTGTATTAACTGATGCAGAGTCAAGTTAGAAGAAGAATTTGTACAAGAACAACATTGTTAAAAAAACAATTTTCAAAGACTTAAGGTATCTGATCAATGTAGTAAGTAACCATGATTCCTTGGCATTGATGATGAAGCAGGCTTCTTATCTCTTCCAACAGAAGAGTGATAGACTTGGGATCCAGAATGAGGCATACTTTTTTTGACACAGCCAATGCAGGAATTTGCTTTTAACTAAGCATATATGTTACAAGGCTTTTTTGAAATTTTTCAGTGGTTAGAGAAATAGAAAATTGATTTTTGTTCATTAAAAAAATAAAATTTAATTAAAAAAGAAAATATGAGAGGGGCTGCAGAAGTGGAAGAAGTCAAATTATATCCCGATAAAAAAAGGAAAAGAGTAGCACCTACAAAACATCAGCCAGCGAAGCTGACTTGGATTCCTAGGAAAATTCATAATGAATAATTAGTCATTAATCAATTAGATGGATTTGGAACTTGTTCAATGACCATATTCTAGGGAAGGGAATTTAATAGTCACTTGGCAGGAAGTCTCCAATAGAGTGATCAAGGGATCTGTCCTTACTCCAATACTGTTCAACATTTTTGATCAATGACTTGAGTAAAATCATAGATGTCATGCATACCCAATTTGAAGATAACAGAAAGCTGATAAGGATAGTTAACACACTTAATGACACCCAGAGCCCTAAAAGTTCTTGCTAAGTTATATCATTTGGATGAACCTAATTACATGACATCAGATAGGGATAAATGCAAAGTCTTATACTTGGGATCAAAAAATCAACTTCACAGGTAGGGGAGGATGGATAGACAGCAGTTTCCCAGAGAAAGATGTGGAATGCAAACTTGGATGCACTGTGAGATGCACTGTGAGAGGCATCACTACCAATAATAAAGAGGTGAGGATCCTTTTGTAGTCTAGCTTGGTCAGGATGTTACTAGCCTGTTTTATTCAGTTCTGAGTACCACAATTTAATAAGTACATTGGAGAGCAATCACGAATTGGCTGAAGAACCTAGTGATCTTTTAGCTTGAAGAAGAGGAGACTTCAAAAGGATATGGAAGCTGAGTTCAAGTATTTCAACAATGTGTTAGACATCTTCCTTTTGGCCCCAGAGGATAAACAAAGACCAATGAGGGGAAGATTCAAAGAGGCAGATTTGGGCTTGATGTCATGAAAAGCTTAAATGAGAATGGGGATAATAATAGGTCCTACTTTCCACAGTTGTGAGGATAAAAGATGATATTTGTAAAATGCTTAGCACAGTGCCTGGCCCATAGTGTGTGTGTGTGTGTGTGTGTGTGTGTGTGTGTGTTATCCTTCATTGTCAAGGAAGACCATGCCATCAGAGAAATAATGATGTGACTTGCATTTGACTTTGTTTTGAGTGAGGGTGGGCTGTCCAGGTCACCAGCCTCATTTCTCCTCCAGAGCCAAATGAATCCAGTGACCAGATATTCATCAGGATGACTGGAGATGACCCAGGATGAGGCAGTTGGGGTTAAATGACTTACCCAAGGTCACACAGCTAGTGAGTGTCAAGTGTCTGAGGTGAGATTTGAACTCCTGCACTGCACCACCTAGCTGCCCCCTGGCCCATAGTAGGTACTCAAGAAATGTTTGTTTCCTTCTTTCCCTCCCTCCCTTCTTTCCTTCCTTCCTTCCCTCCCTCTTTCCCTTTTTTCTTCCTTCTTTTTCTCCTCCCTCCCTTCCTTTCCTCCCCGCTTCCCTCCCTCCCTCCCTCCTTCCTTCTTTCTTTGCATCCCTCTCTCATCTACCTGTGAGCTCCAAATCTGATATGTAGTCTGGACAACTCACTTCAGCACTTAATTACACATACTATCTGATATGATTGGGGGGGGGTGGGCATTGGAGTCTTACTTCACCCATGAAATTGTAAACCTCTTGGGAGACAAAGTTGTAGCCTTCCTTTACTTCAATCAATAAGCATTTATTAAGCATCCAATCTGTACCAGGGTACTATGCTAGGCACCAGAGACATAAAGAAATGAAGCAGCTTCCACCCTCTAAGAGTTTATAATCTAATTAGTCATGAAGCTTGGGAGGATCGGTTCTGAGCCCAAATCTAGGGCTCTTTTTCCCTATACTACATCATCTGCCTGCTCACCTCTCTCCAGAATGGCTTGATTCAATTCATCAGAAGGTTATTAAGCCCCTCCTTTGTGCCAGGCACTGTGCTGAGTGATTGAGACACAAGGGCTCAAAGAAAAGGGACCTGGTCATCAGGGTGTTTACATTCTACTAAAGAACATACAGGTATACAAGTAAATCCAAATACTACACAAACTACCACCAAAACCTTGCCTTTGCCCAGATTTCTCCAGAGTGAGGCAAGAAACTTCAACCTGAATTCCCAAAATTGGTTCCCAGGTACAAATAGGAGCAGTGGGGAAGTCATAGCCACCTGGCTGAGACCTTCCAGCCAAACATCATCTTCGGGCTTTGTTTTATGGGAACTCTGGGCTTCGGTTTCCACAACCTCCTCAATTCATTTCATTAGCTCTGTTCTATTCCACGACAGATGCATGCTCAGGGTGCCCACAATGCAGCAAGAACCAGCACTCAGTCTAAATAATAGGTTCAAACCTGGATTTGTCATAGGGATAACACCAAGATCTTTTCCAAAAGAACGAGGGAAAGAAAATGAATTCAATGAATCACTGAAGCAGCAGCCTACGTCTTCGGGGAGTAGTTTTCTATACTGTAATTATGAATGCGCTACACTCGACATTGCATGAGTCATGATCATGAGGAAGGGAAGACAAGGTAGGTGCCACATTGCTGAGCAGCATTTTATAAAAGGATAGGTGACCCCTGCTCAGTGACAGTATCTTACTTCAAAAAAACAAATGAGGACAATGTGATTGCCTCTGTCCCCCACGCCATGACATGCTTAGGTGGCTTGGAGTTTTTCCATAGGCAAGGGGAAGCTGACATGACTTCCACCTGCCTATTACTAATGTTAGCATATGAAGGTTCAGACTTTGCCTCTGATACTACCTGCCTGGGCAAATCACTTAAGCTTCCTGGGCCTCAATTCCCTCCTCTGTAAAATGAGACCATTAGATTAGATGGCTGCTGAAGTCCCTCCCTGCTTGAGGTTTAGGATTCTATTATCTATAATGTTTTCTTTTAATTTTTCATTTAATCCCCAAAACAACTCAGCAAAGTAGAGAGGGAGACTACTATTGTCCTCAGTTTCCAAATGGTCAAACTGAGGCTCAGAAGAAGGAAAGCAATTTAGCAAAGGTCACTCAAGTAATTAGTAGCAGAGAAAGAATTTGAGTCCTGGTTTTGTGACTCCACAAGCAGCCCTGCTGGGTGGCTGGAATTCTCCTAGGATTCTTAAGAGTTACAAGGAAATGAGAGGCCATCTGGTCCAACCACCTACCTGATGCAGGAGTCTTCTCTCCATGGTGAATATGTGATCATCTAGCCTATTCTTGAATGCTTGAAGTGACAGGAAATCATTACTTCACACAAAAATCCATTCCATTTTCAGACAGCTAGAAGTGTTAAGAAATTCTTCTTCATTTTTGCTCTGGGTGATCCAGCCTGAAAAATCTAATCTATCTTCCAAATAAAAGCCATGTGAAGGTAGTATGGTGTCATGGAAAGAATGCTGGGATTTGGAGTCTGAGGACTGGGGTTTGAACCCCATCTTTCCTGTTTCCTCCCTAGGTAGTCTTGGTTAAATCTCTGATTCCCACTTTCATTCTCTGTAAAATGATGTGATTGAACCATATGACTTCTGAGGGCTCCTCCAACCCTACATCTAAGCTCCTAGGTATGACCTTGGACAAGTCCCTTCACTTCTCTGAGCCTATTTCTTCAGACCCAAAGGGAATTGGACTAAATGATGTCTAAGCTCTCTTCCAGCTCTAAGTCCTTTCCCACTCCCTATTTAGTCTTTTTTTTCCTTCAGGCTAAACATCCCCAATTATTTTATGCAATTCACCTATGGCATGATCTGGGCCCTTCACCATCATGGCCACCCTTTTGTTAATGTTCCCCCATTTGGCAACATCTTGCCCAAAATATGGCATCTACCACCAAATATGATGCTCCAGATCTTTTCTGACCAGCATCAAGTACACTGGGACTATTAGTTCTTAAATGCTAATTTTTTTAAATGCAGCCTATTATCATATCAGTTTTTTTCCTGACATGTTATACTGTTAACTCAGAGTGAGCTTGTAACCCACTAAACACTCAGATCTTATTCATGTGAACAGCAGTCTGTGTCCTTGTGCAGTTACTCATTTTTGAACATAGACACAGAATTTTGAATTTCATTTTTTTTTCATTTTTGTCAATATGGCTTAGCAAAGCATTTCTACAGCCTGTCATGTCAGCATTACTGCTATGATAGTAGCCATCTCAAATATCACAGAACTACAGAGTCTCAGAGATGGAAGGACCCTCCATGGTCATGTCCTCCAATTCCTACCTTTAGGAGAATGCCTGCTTTAACATTCAGGATAAATATAGCCTTTGCTCAAAGACCCCCAAGGAGGAGGGAACCCATCAGAACTATAGGCAGCGCACCTCATTTGGGGACAGCTTTCATTGTAAGGAAAGTTTTCTTCAAGTCAAGCCTAAATTAACCTCTTGCCCCACTTCTCTAAGTTAAGCCCTATATAGGGCCTAGCAGAACAAGGTTAATCTTTCTTTAAAGTTCACTTTCATGAAAAGAAAATATAATAACACAGAAAGGCAGTGACTCAGTCTCCACTGAGCTGTCTCCTCTTCAAGTTAAGTATCACCCATTCCTTCACCTGATCTTTATATGACAATGGTCTCAAGGTCTTTGACCATCCCGGCCACCTGCCTCTGAGTGCTGTCCAGCTTAACAGCATCCTTTCTTACAGGTGGTACCCAGACCTGAAGACCAATTCAATTCATCTACAGATATCATCTGGGCTTGGGTATGAAAACTCTCTCTAAATTCCCTGGGGCTGGCTAGTTGAGATCCAGTCTGATCACCATTTCCTCCGTTTTAACCAATAGGTTTCTGGACCATTCTTAGATTGGCCTTGGCCTTGCACTGGTCCTTGCCCCTCCCCCCATGCCCTTCGTCAATTTTTTTTAACCATAGGGGGTAAATTGTTTGCAATTCTTGAACACCCTCCCTTGTCTCTAAGCCAGCAACTACAAGTGACCTAGTTGGTGTAAGGCTCCAGAGCAGCTTGCCCATCTCTGCTGACACTCACTGCCACACTAGTACTTGCTGATTTAAATACACCATCTTCGAAAGAGATGAATTTCCTTGTCACCATCACTAGTGCCTGCAGATAGCCTAAAGCAGAATACATTAGCTAGTAAACAATATGAAATAAGACACACAATATTTACCCAAAGTAGCCATAAAATACATTCCTTTTTTCATTATAAATGTACTAGCTAAAGTGAAGGAGGTTGGGAAAGGATCAAAAATTGAAGCCAATAATATGAAATTTAACAGTGTGACATGGTTATTAAACATAGAGTCAGCTTTTTGGGTTGGAGAATGGGGGATTGTGGTTCATTGAATCCTGCAGCTAATTGGGAGTTCCCCTGAGGACATGGACCTTTGGAGGTCTCACAGCAGGCCTCACCCACACAGTGCTTTGCATATAACAGAGATGCAGAAAGGGATGGGGTGCTGGGAAAGATCACTGGTCCTGGAGAAAGAAATGAGTTTGGGGCCTAGTACTGCTACTTAGTACCACTCACTCTCTAAACTGTGGTTTCCAGAGCTTCAAAAAAGAGGTTTGTTTTTTTTTTTTGGAGAAGTAGGTTTAGGACTGGGGAAAAGAAAAGGTTCCACACCTGCAATTTCATCTGGAATGGGGCAATGCTGGTATGGAAACGCCCGCCACTGTTACTGGATTACAGTTTAATGTCCTAGTCTTAGAGAATTGACTGGCCCTAATGGGTTAAGTGATTTAGCCAGGGCCACACAGTCACTGTGTGTGTGAGAGGATTGACGTGAACCCAGGTCTACTTGATTCCAAGATTGGTGAAGAAAGAAAAAGAACAGGAGACCATTTAATAATATGAATTAGGCAGAAGGGCTGGATAGACTTGTGACTTTACTACTTTAGGGAACTCCTGGGTGACAAAACACCCTCTACCCATGCAAATTGGTCCTTTTCTGCAGTGAAAAGCTACCTAGAGCACTCAAAGGCTGACTTGCCCAGGGTCACACAGATAAGATACATGAGGCAGTTTGGTGGTCTGGAGGATAAAATGCTACATCTAAAGTCATAAAAATGCAAAGTCAAATCCTGTTACAAGCTGTGGGACTCTGGGAAAGTCCCTTAACCTTTCTTGGCCTCAGTCCTCTCATCTGTAAAATGGATATACTAATAATAGCACCTGTCTCACAAGGTTGAAGTAAGGATAAAGTAAGATAAGAAAGTACTTAACCAACCTTAAAATAGTATATAAATGCTAGTTACTATTATGTGTCTGAGATGGGACTTAAATCCAGGTCTTCTTGGCCCAAAGGCTAGAACTCTATCTACTATGCTATGTACCTAATAATAATAAATCGTTATCATTATTCAAGTCAACGTGCATTTATTAAGCACTTACTATGTACCTGGCACTATTGATGAGCAGCAAGGAAACAAAGAAAAGCAAAACCAGACCTTGCCAAGGAGCTCCCCCTAATGGGGAGACAGTATGCAAACAGCTATGTACATGCATGCATATATGTGTGTATACATATATGTATTTTATATGTATATATTATATATGCACATATAATTTATTTACATATTTTAAATATATACATATTTATTTGTATTTACATATAATTATATATTTATGTATATGTATCATTTATATATCTTTATATGTGTATTTGTGTATATATATTTATACATATATATATATACACACAGAATAGCATTTTTAATACATGTCACCATATCCATATTCTCCAAAAATACATAGATGCAAAATCTCTCAAAGTACAGATACCAGGCAGCAGAGATCAAAAGGAAGAAAAAGTACATATCGTTGGGCTCGTACCAAGGATGCTTTCAGTGAACCTGCAGAGGATTAATTTACATCTAAATTCTTTCATTTTATGACAAAAAGCCATTACTTTATCCAACCTTACCAGAGTCTAATAAACATTAAACATAAAAAATAATAGTAAGATAGTAATTTGTTCCCAGATCCTTTCTACCTGAACTCCATCAAAAAGGATGAGAATTAGATCATTACTGTTATTGATGATGATGATGACGATGATGATGGTGGTGGTGGTGGTGCTCAAATACTCTGATGGACCTATGATCTAATCATTTTGGGAGTTCTTTCCAATTATAGGTATCATAGCCAACCTTGATCATCCTAGGCCACTTGTCCATGTCCTCCCTAAATAAATAATTAATAATTTTGGTTATTGTTTAGCCATTTCAGTCATGTCTGACTCTGAGTTAAATGATTTGCCCAGGCTCACAGAGCTACTGTCTAAGGATTGATTTGAACTCAGGTCTTCCTGACTCCAGGCCAGATGCTCTATTTACCGTGCTGCTTAGGAGCCCCAATTAATAGTTAATAAGTTTTTCTTCATTCAAATATTATCTTTATTATTACATTTAAACTACCTACTCCACAGGGTTATTGAGAATCTAATGAGAGCTACAAAAGATGTTACAAATGAAAGCTACTACTATTTTTGGACTAGGTAGTCAAACAATGTTTGGTGGGTGAATGAATTACTACCATATGTGATCCACCAAATTTTTGAAACTATTTCAAATTTCATCAGTTAATAAAACTAAAAGGGACCTTGAGGTTACTTAGTCCAATTGTGCTATTTTACAGATGGGGAAACTGAGGCCCAGAGACCAGGAGTGACTTGCTCGAGGTTCCCTGGTAAATCTGATCACCCCAGTCTTGTGGCCTCCTGATTCAGTCCAATATATCCTCTCCTGTACTGCCATTGAATTGGAAGTCCCCAAATCATTTCTATCAACAACTGTGTCTATATAGTTGAAAAAAAAGTGAAGTTGAATAATTTAAGTTTAACCCAAATAGAAAAGTCAGAGCAAAATGGTCCCAGAGAAGAGCTAAATATTGGGTCTTTCTTTTTTCCTTTGTAGAGGTAAGAAAGCATAGGAGTGGAACAGTACATAATTGTTAGACCCAGTTGATATGTCAAATAGCTTATACCACTACTACTACTACTACTGCTGCTGCTGCTGCTACTACTACTACTACTACTACTACTACTACTACTACTACTACTACTATTACCACCACCACCACTGCTACTTCATCATCTTCTCCTTCTCCTTCCTCTTCTTCCTCTTCTTCTTCCTCTTCTTTTTCTTCTTCTCCTTCTCCTTCTCCTTCTTCCTCTTCTCCTCCTCCTCCTCCTCCTTCTTCTTCCTCTTCTTCTTCCTTTTCTTTTTCCTCTTCTTTTTCTTTTTCTTCTCCTTCTTCCTCTTCTTCTTCCTTTACTTCTTCTTCTTTTTCTTCTTCTCTTCCTTCTTCCTCTTCTTCCTTTTCTTCTTCTTCCCCTTCTCCTTCTTCCTCTTCTTCTTCCTTTTCTTCTTCTTCTTTTTCTTCTTCTCCTTCTCCTTCTTACTCTTCTTCCTCTCCTCCTCCTTCTTCTTCCTCTCCTTCTCCTCCTCCTTCTTCTTCTTCCCCTTCTTTTTCCTCTTCTTTTTCTCCTTCTCCTCCTTCTTCCTCTCCTCCTCCTCCTTCTTCTTGTTCCTCTTCTTTTTCTTCTTCTCCTTCTCCTTCTTCCTCTTCTTCCTCTCCTTCTTCTTCTTCCTCTTCTTCTCTCTCTTTGTCATTGACTTTTCATTACAATGAATGACTGGCTGGGAAGAAGTCAAGGAAAGGATACATTTGGAGATGAAGGTGATGTAAAAACAAGCATCTCAATAAAATGTTTAAAGGGAAAGATCATGTAGATGAAGCAAGAAGAATGTGTTTTCAGACTACTGCTTGACAACACATCCATCACCTGGAAAAAGACAAGCTGTCCAGATTCTTCAGGGTCCCGTACACTGCCCCCAAATAAAGGAGCCAATTCGCAAATAAAAAACATACCTCCATACACACGTTTGAAAAACAACACTCCCCATGACAGCTCTGCTTATGAGAACCCAAGAATTACTGGAGAAATAAATAGAACGTCCCTTTGGCAAAGCTGCAATTTCATGTCTTGTAAACTTCTTTTCATATTACAGCCCCGTTCAAAATAAAATCCAAAGGGACAGGCGCACTCTCAAATTAGACTGCAATAAAATACAGTCAATATGAAAACTAGACTTCATAGAACCGAAGCCTTCTTTAAGAATTCAGAAGGGACTTCAGGCTATGGTAGGGCCACTACCTCATTACCATGAGCACTCTTGCTCACTGTCCAGGCCTAGACATGGGACTGGAGCATCATAAAATCAGAGGCTCCTAGATCAGAAGCTGGAAGAGATCTCAGAGGCCAGATAGTCCACAATTCCCCTTTTGATGGAGGAGGAAACTGAGGCCCAGGGAGTAGAAATGACTTTGTCAAGGTCACACAAAGGAACATGGATCTAGATCTGGAAGGAAATTCAGAGGTCAGCTAGCCTAACCCCTTTATTTTACAGATGAGGAAACCAAGGCTCAGAAAAGTAGAAACTTGTTGAAAGTCACATAGGTATTAGGCAGGCGGGATTCCCCATCCTCTGACTCCAGATTCATTGCTCTTTCCAACATACCACATGGCCTCTCAACATGGTACAGCCTCCATGACTCCTTTGGAGGGCCCACACTTGTTTTCTGCCTTTTTTGATAGGGATGATCAAAGGATTGTGAGAGAAGTTATCTCTGCTGCTATATCTCTTCAGGATTTTGACATGTGCAAAGGAGACATCTCATTAGAGGAGAATCTTTAAGACTAAAAAAAAGTTATTCTGGTTCCCTGTGCTTTCCAGGTGTTTGGATTCCAAGTAAGCCAGAGGCTCTTATGCCTTCCAAATCTTGGGCCCCCTCAACTCCAAGGCTATGAAAATTGCTCAGTGAACAATACATGTCACCCAACATAAAATTGAAATCAGATGAGTGTCTCTTTAAAGGGCCTTGTGTCTCTTCAGTGACAGATGTGATAGCAAATATAATAATTAGTGTTATCACTAGGATTCCCATTGCCTTCATAATTCTGTGTTCTCTTTCATGCCCTAATTAATGATATGGAAAATAGCACACAGTCACGCAAGCTCCCATTTGCAGCTGGATGCCCAGAAATCAAATCATAATAATTTGGAGATAAGAGCTGACATTTATATAGGGCTTTTGAGTCTTCTCCATACATCCTCTCATTTGGGCCTCATGAATGATTACCCTGTGAAGTAGGTAGTCTGCATATTATCCCCATTTTACAGATGAGGAGACCTATCATATATCACATACTTCATGGGACAGTAATTCAGAACTAGATATTAATTTTGTCACTGATTTTTTTTAAAAAGACAGTGCAACATGAGTACTGGGTTCAAAATTAGAGAGTCTGGTTTCAAATCCTGGCTTAGTTACTCATTATTTATATGACCTCAGGCAAATCACTCTCTGAGTTTCAGTTTCCTCATCAGCAAAATAATGGGAGAGATGATTTCTACATTCTCTTCTAGCTCCAAGTCCCAGGTTTAGACTCTTTCTAACCATGATCAAATCATTTCACCTCACTTGGCCTCAGTTTCCCCATCTGTTAAAGTGGGAGAGTGATCCTTGCACCACCTACTTCACAGGGTTGCCAAAAGGAAAGAACAATGGATGACTTATGTAGCAAGCAGGAATAATCAGGGCAGCCTCTTGTGATACTTTCCATGAACCTGGATACGCCCACCGCCTTCACAAGGGGAAGATTTCCATATCCCAGCCCAGAAAAGTAGGGGCTGACCCTAATTACTCTTGCCACACTGAAACACTTCAATGAAATCCATTAACACACTGATGTGGATACTCCCTGTGATAATGCAATCAACCACCAAGTATTTAACAGATCACTTACCATGTTCTAGGCTCTGTGCTAGGAGCAAGAGCTACAAAGACAAAAAATGAAATGATCTCCCCCACTGCCTTCAAGGAACTTCTAATCTATCTATGAGCAAAGCCTATCTCCTCATTCCCATTGATTCTTAGCTGTGCTTTCCAAGAAATCATCCAGGGATGATACATGTAACATCCTGCTGGTTGTCCTCCAACTATGGCATTTCCATGAGTACTAGTGCAGTGTCCCAGCTTTTCATCTACCATTCCTGACTCTTACTACATGACTTCCAATATGTCTGAGGCAGCTAGATGGCACAGTGGTTAAAACACTGATCCTTGAGTTCAAATCTAGCCTCAGACATTTACTAGCTATGTGTCCCTGGGCAAGTCACTTCACCTCAGTCTGCCTCAGTTTTCTCAACTATAAAATGGAGATAATAATAACACCCACCTCTCAGGGTTGTTGTGAAGATCAAATGAAATAATATTTTTAAATGACTTAGGACAGCACTTGGCACATAGTAGGTACTCAATAAATGCTTGTTTCCTAGCTTTCTTATTAACAATGATTATGCAACATACCACACCATATGCAACATACCACCCAACAGACCCCTGGTGGGTCTCTCAGAAACCTCACCAATGCTATCACAGTTATATATTTCACCAATGAAAATGAAGTCTAGACATGAAAATGGAAGGGCTATTCATTTCCATCAAAGGTTAGTTACTAAATGCCCATTCAGTACTCTGGGAGTGTTCAAAAGAATTGTAGAATCATAGTTACTGACCCCCAGAGTTCAAAGAGAAGCAGTAATACATAGAGGGTGGGCCGAAAAGGGACAAAATTTGGTCAGACCAGCTCTTTGACTCACTTGCTCAAGAAGCTTCAGTGGCTCCCTATTGCCTCCAGGATAAAATAGGAACTCTGTCTGGCATTCAAAACCCTTCAAATCCTAGCTCCAGTTTATCTTTCCAGGCTGATTCCAAATCGCTTCCCCTCATGTACCATGGACTCTACCCAAACTGGGCTACTAGCTACTCTGTATATCTGAATAACATTCATCTCCTACCTCCTTGTCTTTCCATAGGCTCCAATAAGCAGAAGACTCTCTCTATTCTTGGCTCTACCTTTTATAATGCCTAGCACCCTTCAAGGCTCAGTTCAAGTGGTTGTTAGTGTTCTCCCATACTCCAAATCATTCTATATTTATTTACTTCATATATATTCTGGATTTTCTTATCCATGAATATGTTGTATCCCCTCCGAGGTAGACTATAAGCTTCTTGGTGGTAGATACTGCTTTACTTTTGTATTGATAGCCCCAGTTCCCAGCACAGTACCTGATACAGAGCAAGCACTTAATAAACACTTGCTGATGGATTGACATCCTATCAACAACAACAAAAGTGTTTGCTTCTTTTTAACTGATTGTTTTGAAACTAGGACACTACCGACAAATAACTAATAAAAAAAAAAGTAGCTTCAATAGTCTGGAAATATTATAGAGAAAATCATTTTTAAGAAATTGATGTGATCATCCAGAGGAAGAACAATGGAGTCAAGGCAGAGTGAAGCAGACTATTTTCTTTTTTGTTTCATTTTGCTTTCTTTTCTTTCTCATGGTTTCTCCCATTCATTATAATTCTTCTGTGTAACATGACTAATGTGAAGAAGTGTTTAATAGGAATGTATGTGTAGAGCCCATATCAGATTGAATGCCATCTTGAGGAGGAAGGAGGGAAGGGAGGGGGAGAAAATTTAAAACTTATGGAAGTGAATGTTGAAAACTAAAAAATTAATAAATTGGAAAACAAACTGATGTGATTTAATCAGTCATCCAAAACCTTTATCTATAAAACACCAAACAATTAGAAGAATTTATGTTTTCTTTGCTGAAATACTCAGCTTTGGTTATGTGTAGACCTAGCTTCTGTAAGGAAATGAGCAATGCTTTACATGGCTATACTATAGTATCATTCTAATAAAAAAGTCTATGGTCCTTTTTCCAGATTTTGCTTCACCCCTCAATATTGAGGTTCTCTAAATGTTCTCATTCTCAATATTAATTGCAGAGAACTGTGAAATACTACAAAACTTCCTCAGTGAAACTAACATCAATGGAGAAGAGATCAGCTTAACCATTCACACTGGACAAATTAAATGGATGGAAAACACATCTAGCTAAGTATGCTTTTGGTTGAGTTAGCCTATTGCTATGTACATCTTAAATAAATATTGCATATGAATGAGGAGGAGGAGGTTATTGGAACAGACTGCAGGAGAAATTATACAGTACTTTTGGTGAGCCCAAGCTGTTGGTTGCCACAAAAGACCATCTTTTTTAACATCAATATTCTCCCAGTGACACTATCAAGCTATGAAATAACAACACACATACACACAATTAAAAGTAATTCTAAAGAGCATATGGTGAATGGAAGTAGAATACAATATGTGCCCTGTCAGTGAAGACTTACATGCACAGAATGTAAATAAGACATGTAGTGAGAGAGTTAACAATAGATGGGCTCAAAGAGCTTCACTGATTTCCTTGAAAAAGAATCTATCCTTTATTGTGGATTTACAGAAGTCACAGGTGAAAATCACCTAGAATAAGCAAAGGGTCGCAATTTGCCCCTCTAAAAGGAATACCTGTAACCACAAAATCACAGACCCATGTAGGGATCTAAGTCAGTTGGTTCTTTGTTTTTCTCCATATGAGAAGCTACTCAGAGTGCCAAAGGGACTACTGTCTCCTTTTCATTGCACTTCAACTTCAATTCTGCCTACAAGAAGCAGGGAAGGTCCTCAGAGTCTTCTTCTTCTATCTCACTCCTTCACACTTGAGGCAAAAAGATCCTAACCAGATCCCATTCTGTTCCCTCTCTGCTTTAGGATTGATTTCAAATTACCCTTGAGCTGTTTAGCACCCTGGCTAATGCCAAAGTACCCAAGAGTTCTCCTAGCTGGAGCCCTTCCTCATTAGCCATCCCGGGACTTAAACAGTTAAGCTTTGCCTTGGGATTGTCCCTATCAATCATTTCACACCTCTAACTTTATTTTTATGGCTAGCTTTAACGGTTATGTCTTCAGTCTTCTGTAAACTCATAAATAACTACACTGAGCCTAATAAACTGCTGCACTCCAAACCAGGAGAATCTGTCTATGAAATTTTAAGATAGATTTGAAATTGCCACAGGAAGGCTGATTTCCCCGATAAAGAAGTAATGAAGTGAAACAGGTCATTTATAATAAGCATGGTCAACATCTGTCAGAATCACTGCAAGACAGCATGAAAGGGCATAGCTAATTTTCACATGATAGAATCAAAACTGACAAGAGAGTGGAGGGGCTACATTCTCCAGTTGGGTTTACAGAGTTTGCATATGAAATGAGCTGTCTACAGCAAAACCATCAGGCTGGCGGGCCCAGTGCAAATTCAAAGTTCCAAGTGAAAGAGATTATCTGTCATCCACTAGAGCTCATCTCCCAAATAGGGATGGGATGTTAATTAATGGAGAAGTTCTCTGAAGTTATATTAGCTCCAGAATCACACCTATGGTACTTTGGAAACTGCCAATTCCTGAAAATTTGACTGTGGCATTAGACTTATTTTATTATGTTCAGTGGCTCAGGTTGAAACTCTATACCCCCAAGCAAAAGTATCCGCAGAATCAAATGGATTCACAAGTGACTTCTATCAAGCATGCAAAGAAAAATTAATTCCAATTATTACCTAAACTGTTTTTAAAAATAAAAAAGGGACCCCACCAAATTCTTTCTTTGATATAAAGATTGTCTTGATACCTAAACCAAGGAGAGACAAAGTAGAGAAAGAAAACTATAGATCAATATCATTAAAGAATATAGACACAAAATATTGAATAAAATGCAGAAAAAAGATTTTATAGTAGTATGTTAAAAAGATCATACACACTGACAAGGTTAGATTTATACCAGGAATGCAAGGTTAGTTAAATAATAGGAAAATTATAAACTTAATAGACCAGATTAATAATAAAAATAATAAAAGTCCCACAGTTATTTGAATCAATGAAGAAAATACTTTTGACAAAAGAAGTACCTATATCTTTTAAAAACATTGAAAATCATAGGAATCAATGAACCATTCCTTAATATGGCAAATAGTATCTACCTAAAACCAAGATCCATCATTTCTGTAATGGAGACATACTAGAGGCCTTTCCAGTAAGATGAGAGGTAAAGCAAATATGTCCATTATCAGAACTATTATTTGATAGAGTGCTGGAAATTCTAACTGTAACAGTAACATAAGAAAAGGAAATTGAGAAAATAAAGATTAGTGAAGAAGAAATAAAATTATCACTGTTTGTAGATGACGGTGTACATAGAGAATCACAGAGATTCAACTAAGTAATTCACTGAAATAATAACTTCATAAAAGAAGAATGATATGAAATAAATTCATACAAATGAATTGTATAATAATATGTATATTACCAATAAAAGGCAGAAAGAAATAGAAAAAATTCCAATCAAAATAGCTATAGAATGTATAAAACAATTATTAACCTATGCACGGGATTTATATTAAGATAAATACAAAATATTTTTTTCAGAAATAAGAACAGACTTAAATAATTGAAGAACTATATATTGTTCATGGTTGGACCATGTCAATATAATAAAAATTAAAATACTACTTAAATGACTTTACTTATTCAGTACCATACAACACTACTTTGTGGAGCTAAAAGATAAAAACAAAATTCTTCTGGAGAAAAGAACAAAAATCTTAACGAAAAAAATGGGGAAAAGTGGAAAATAAGTGGGTCCAAAAGTATCAAAAATTCCAAACTAATATCACAGAGTAGTAATCACTACAACTCTGATATTGATTAAAAAATAAACAAGTAATCAGTGGAACAGATTAGGAACACAAGATCCAGCAGCAAACAGAGTAGGAAAACTTTGATAATCCCAAAGATTGGGGTAAGAATTTGCTATTTAACAAAAATCATTGGGAAAACTGGAAATCGATCTGGCAGCAATTAAGTTTAGACCAACATCTCATACTATATACTACAATAAGAAAAATTTTCTACCTCCATACTACTATAAAATCTTTTTCTACCTCTTCTTAATGAGCTATGTTGAAGACTAGGTAAGAAATAGTAAAGCAGAAAGATTCATTACCCTCATTGAATGGGTACTTTAATGCGTTAGGTACGAAAGGAGGCCAGAGAGAAGACTGGTAGTAGAATAAAGTGTGTATGCGGGTAGGGAGTGTTATTCATTGGGCCTTGGATAGTGTGTATAGCACAGTAAAGGTTTCCCTGGGGTAGTTCAACATTGCTAGGGCTAGAGGTAATGATGGAGAACATTTAAGTCCACTTAGTGACTTGGTGACTGTACTTCTTCTAGGATGTTGAAGGGAGTCATAAAATGAACAGGGGGCTTCTAGTTTTGTTTTGTTTATCTAATTGGATAATACATGTTGGTGGGAAAGACAGCATGGTAAAATCAGTGGAAACAATTGGATAATGGCTAAAAAAATTATGGTACATGAATTTAACAGAATTTCATTTCTGTACCATAAAAACAATGAATTTGGAAAATACAAAAAAGTATAGGAAAACTCATAAATTGATGCAGAATGAAGTAAAGATAACCAGGAAAACAGCATCATTACCAGAAAATAAGGACAAGATCTCTGATTTCATTCATATGAGGAACTCTTGCATGAAGAAATTTCCTCTACCTATGCAGATCAACTTCTTTACAACTTCTAAAATTACAGAATTGTCTCAAACACTGAGAGGTTTAGCGACTCAGCCAGGGTCATACATATCAGAGACCAAAATGGAATCCAGGTCTTCCTGGCTTCATGACTGACTCTATCCATGATGATATCATGATGACTGTCATACACAATGACTACAATAATGCAAACAGAAAGACCAATAATGATAAAAACAGCTGACTTTTTTTAAAGCTCTTTAAATACATTATCTCATTTGAGCCTCACAATAACCCTGTGAATAGTTACTGCTATTATCTCCACTTCACAGGTAAGGAAACTGAGACCAAGAAGTGATTTGTCCAGTACATGTCTGGGGCAGGATTGAAACTCAGGTCCCCTAGCACTCTATTTACAAAATAACAATAAGCACCCCCTGAGCATTGCAGAAATTTGAGAATCAAGGTTGGTCCCAAAGAAAAGAGAAAAAAATGTAGCTTCCTTCTTTTCAGAAGTGGAGGATTATGAGACACCATATAACCTCTCAGATTCAGTAGATGTTTTGTTTTGTTGCAGTTCAGTTGTTTTAGTCGTGTTCAACTCTCGGTGACCTCATTTGGGGTTTCCTTGCCAAAGATACCAGAGCGGTTTGCCATTTCCTTCTCCAGTTCACTTTATAAATGAGGAAACTGAGGCAAACAGGGTTAAGTGATTTGCCCAGGGTCACACAACTAGTAAACAACTGAGGCCACATTTGAACTTAGATCTTACTGACTCCAGGTATGACTCTCTATTATCTGTGCCACCAATGTTTTGTTTAATTTTCCTGAATTGCTGTATTTTCTCTCACCTGCTGTATTTGGCCACTCCCAGTCATCTGGGAAGCTCTTTTGGTTCAGAGTGACATCTCCTTCAGGTTTCAGCCTTAGCTAGAAGTTGGAACTGAAAGCCTTCTCTGTTCCTGAAATCTGAGCCATAATGCTGCTGTTTGCTTCTGAACCTGCTCCTCTCTTGGTATACAGACTAAAGCCTACAATGATTCCCTACCCCAGAACAATTCTCCTGGTCTCAGGCTCCCTCCTTAGTATGACCTAGATCCATGATCCAGAACTGGGAAATGAATGACCAAGCTGCATGAGATTGTAGTGCCTCCATAAGGGTCTGGGACTTCCTCTTGCCCTGATACAGTCTTTCCCTATGCTGGAGTAAGTTCTCTTGACCAGTCTTCATCCCCTATATCCACAGACCTCTCTGTCTCCATATAATGATCTGGGCTGGGGAAAAAAAATGACCCACTGCCTTTTTCTTGGATTTCCCTATCAGGATTTGGGTTGATGTATTTTCTAGAGCCATTTGGAGGAGTACTGATGGGCGGAGCTCTCTGTATTTCTTCCTACTATTCCACCATCTTGGTTCTGCTACAGCCTCCCTCATTAACAAATGAAGAAACTGAAGCCCAGAGAAGTTAAGTTGCCCAAGGTCACACAGTTACCACATGTCACAGGTGACACTTGAACCCAGACCTTTGACTCCAGATTCACCCTGCTTTGTCTCCTCCAGCAAACATAGCCTGAACCAGAGATGGATGGCTACATCCATCTGTGATCCTATCCAGCATAGAGCAGTCTCACTGAAGGTAGCAGTTAAGCTAACTCGTACCTTCCCATCCCAGAGAAAGAAGAGGGTTAGGCATCAAGCCATGACAAGGACTGGTAGGATTTGAATAATGGTCTATCTATCTCAGCCAGTGGAAACATTCTGTGGGCAGTTACTTTGATTTAGTGTATGTACTTGAAAGTAATAAGTGCCATTTCTTTAAAACTAGTCTATAATTCTAACTTCTCATAGCTTCCTCCTGGCCTTCCCCCAGGCTTTGTTGTACCAGCTCTGGCTCTTCAGTGGAGAATTACAGAATCAGACAAACAATACTTTGGAGGCTTCCTCAACAGAATATTGCCAATTAATATAGCTTACTAAGGAAACATGCCTCTCTTCATATACAAGAACAATACTGCTGCCCTGGCCCCAGCACTTTCACAGGACATACATTGGGATGGGACCCTGGAGAATGGATCCAGTAGCTTCCTCTTACTGAGGATGAAACTGACACCCAGATTAGGGGAGGGGTTTGCCCAAGGTCATGCAGGTGTCTGAACTTGTACTTGACCCCAAGTCCTCTACCTATCCGTCCACTTCTCTTTCCATGTTATTCCATTGACTCCATGGTTTATGGATCTTTTCTAGTTCTGATACTCTATAAGTCTATGATTCTATATAGCACAAGATTTGGAGTTGGAAGCCTTGGGTTCAAGCTCAAATTCAAGTACTTTCTACCTATCTCCAGCAATAGGGATGGGAATGCTCAGAGCCATGCACATTCTTATACCTGGTCACCCTTATAAATGATGACACATGCTTGTCTGTTGGCTGGTTCAGTAGTGTGACTGGGCACAATACAAAGGAGCTTTCATGAGGCATAAGTCAATCTCATATATAGGTTGACCTAAATCCTTCACTGTAAATCTTCAGGTTTTCTTCCAAATTTCCCCAAGAGGCCAACCATCATCCTCTTAACACCCTCAGCAGGCAGCAGCCAACAGGCAATTAACAGAGAAAGAAATGAACAAGAATCCCATTTCTATAGCATTGTATGGTTTCCAAAGCACTTCATAGACATTATTTCATTTATCCTTACTACTCTCACATAGTGGGGGCATGAAAGTCTTTTTATGTTCTGTTTTAAAGAGGAGCAAACCAAAACCTAGAGAAAGAAAACAATGAGTCTGGAGTTCCGAAGAGAAACAGGGAAAGAAAGGATTGAAACCCAGGCAGTCAAGGTCATGTAAGGATCAGTTGAAGGAACTTGAGATGTCACCTGGAGAAGTAAAAACTCAAGAGAGGTTCATAGGAGCATAGGACAAGAGTGATCATCTTCAATCCTACACTTTTACAGATGAGACAACTGAGACCCAGAAATTCAGGTAACTTTTTTTTCCCAGGTCACCTGCTAATTAGTAGAGATCAAAATTTAACCCAGGTGCTCTGATGCCAAATCCAGGACTTTTTCATCGTAACATGCTAGGGGTCTCCAAGTATCTGAAGGGATAGCATGTAAAAGAGTGATTAGATTTATTCTACACAGCTAAGAGGGTGGAACAAAGAGCAGTGGGAGGGGGAGAAGTTTCCAAGACACTGTCCTAACAATAAAAGCTATGCAAAAATGCAATATAGTATCTCAAGGAGGTAGTGAGCTCCCCATCTCTGGAGAGCTTTCAGTGAAGGCTAGACAACTACTTATCCTTGAATTTGCTTGTATATATACATGTTTTATTGTGTCCTCCAGTAGAATATAAATTGTAGGTTGTGCAGTGGATAGTATTGGACTTAAAAGCATGAAAGTCTGAGTTCAAATCATGCCCCAGACATTGACCCTAGACATGTCACTAAGCCTTTCAGCCTTGGTTACCTCTGTAAAATCATATATTAATAGTATCTACCTCTCAGGGTTATTGTGAGAAACAGAGGAGATAACATAAGTAAGGGAAAGGGTTTTGGGGAAAAGGCTATATTAAATGCTTACTGTTGCTGTTGTCATTACTATCTTTTGAGAAAAAGGGTTATTTAATGTTTTGTCTTTGCATTTCCATTGCCCAGCTGGAAATGTCTGAACAGTACCTGGTACACAGTAGGTGCTATATATTGATTGAGTGATGATGCAGAAACACTTCTTGTCCTCCAGTACAGATTGGACTCAAAGGCCTCCCAATTATCCTTCTGTTCAGGGGTACCATGATTTAGATTCCAAGTTCAGTTCTCTTTCCATCCTAGCCCAGATGTCTCAGTTTCCCTATTGTTCCTCTCTTAGATACAACTAAATTATCATACTAGCAGTGGTTGAACACTACTGCCCTTCAAGGTATGGCTCTCACTACTGCTCTCAGTCAACTTCATTGTAAAGCCCATTTTGACATCATGGTGTTTGGGCAGTAGCCCATACTAGGATTCCGATCTGTTCCCATGACCTCATTAATGGTGCCTACCCATTAGGGCACACTACGCCTAGAAAATTGTTAATAAAGGAGGGCTAAGCACAGAGCCCATGATAAAGGATCGCTCCAAGGCAGGAATCAGGGGCACTTGGTGCCATTTGGGGCCAAAGAACACCCACTCTGTTCTTGGCTGGTAGAGGATCTGTCACATATGCTCAGAATCTTTCTTAGCTGCTCCTGGACCTTCTCTTGCTAGGGGGCAGAAGAAAAAGAATTCCCTCTGTGGGGGTTTGTGCTGCTTTGGGCATTTGCACAGATTGTCACTTAGAGCATTTTTTAAGAGAGATCCAAGGCACCAAGCTTCATGGGATCATGGGCTGGGTTATTGGGAATATAAATCTTTGTGACATTATTGTTTTCTCCAAGGCTTGCCCCTCAACCTGCCAAAAGGTTGGCTTGACTCTGCTGCTCATTGTTTATTAAAATACCTCTCACAAAGCACAAGGGCAGCTATTAACAGGAAAGGGAAGAAATTGGAGATGCAACTGGAAAATGATTAAAAAACAAACCAACCGAGAAAACAGTCCATTCCTAGAGAAAGATTGATTTATCGATTTATTTCTGAAGTACAAAGCAAGCATTGTGAGCTGCTGTGACCAATTTTTTCTTTTCCCCTTTTGCCAAAGTAATTCAAAAAAGTCATATACATGCATGGAGGGATTAGGATTTGTAACAACAAAGGGAAGAGCCATGCTGGTGAAAACCAAAGACTCTGGGACAGTGAATTCTTAGGATCACAGATCCAGAGATGGAAGGGACTTCAGAGACCACTCTGAATCCCCTCATTTTACAAAGGAGGAAATTAGGACACAGTAAAAATGAAGACACTTGCCCAACACCATCCAGAGAGTCAACTCTGAGGCAGGATTCAAATCCAGGTCCCATGACTCCATAGTCATCGTTCTTTCCCTTGTACCTCACTCTGCCTTGTTCTGCTGAGAACCAGAAGGCAGAACCAGGAAAAATGGGGAAAAGTCTGAAAGAAGACTTGTAAAACTTCCTAATAATTAGAGCTATTTCAAAATGGAATGGACAGCCTTAAGTGGCAGTGGACTCCCTCTGCTGGAGGCCTTCACACAAGCTAGAGGTCTACTTGTTGTTTTTGGTACCAAGAGATCTTTCCTTTCCTCCTTCTTCCATAGAGATCGTGTTTTCACATGGTTGCTGCTATGTCGTCTCTCCCATTAGACTATAACCTCCTCTAGAGCACGGACTGTCTTTTGCCTTTCTTTGTATCCCCAGCACCTAGCACATCACCTGACATGTAGTAAGCACTTAATAAATGCTTGTTAACTTGATCTGAACTGTATAGATATGAATTGTGGGCCATCTCCAGTCATCCTGATGTATATCTTGCCTTTGGATGCAGATGGCTCCACAGGAGACAATGAGGCTGGTCACTTTGAATGGCCTTCCCTCCCTCAAATCCAATTCACTTGCAAGTCATGGCATCACCTTCCTGATGCCATGGTCCGCTTTGAGAACAAAGGATAAACAGCAGGACCAGATGACCCCTAAGATCCCTTCCACCCCAGAGATTCTCCAGAGATACTGATTTTGAGTAATAACCCCAGAACCACATCAAAATAATTTTGCCATGTGAAATTTCCGTGTTATAACCAGAAGCCATTGGAAAAAAAAATGATAGTTTTTTTCATATCATAGAAATGGCATTAGAAGGTATCATATCAAAGGAATTCTAGGAAGGCAGCTAGGATATAGTTAAAAAAAAAAAGAGCTGAATTGAAAGTCAAAAGGCATGGGTTACAGTTACAGCACCATCACTTACCAGATATTGGTCCTTCCACAGGGTAGTCATCTGTAAAAAGGAGAAGAAAATACTTGTATTGGAGAGACACAGTAGATAAAGGTAAGCTTTTGAATCAGGAAGACCTAGCTTCAATTCTGATCTCTAATACATACTGACTATCTGACCCTGGGTAAATCATTTAAACTCTCAGTGTCTCCCAGATAACTCTTAAGGGTCTAAGGTACAGGTGAGCTGTGGATCTCTATTTCTGAAGAGAGAGTCCACTCTGGGAGCTCCCTACACCAATTAAACTGGTGTCAGAATGAAAAAGGAAATGTTTTTCATTCTCTAATGTCAACCTTCAACCCCCAATTACAGAGCACTTCCCTGCTTTCTCAGACCACGACTCCTAATTTGACTCAACATTTCTCCTTCAAAATCGGAAGACCTTAATTAATTAACCAGTGCAATGTTATACTGTCTTTGAACCTTTATTCCCCTTTCCCATCAGTCTCTCATAGCTCATCTTTTTCCCAACCCCACCACTGGATTGTCCCCAGCTTCTCCTCCTCTGCTTATGCTTACTGGAGGAAGTCACATTGACTGGGACCTTCTTTGTCTTCTTTGTGTCATCATCAACCATGCCATGCCTCTAATGCTTGGATGAAGCCCAGGGCTCTGTCAAGAAGCCCCTTTTTCTCCTCAGTCTGTGCTCTTTCTGTAATCTCATCAGCTTCCATGTGTTCAACTACCATCTCTATTCAGATGATTCCTCAATCTGTCCATCCATCTCCAGTTTCCTGTTCAGCATCTTGACATAAGCATCCCATAGACGTTTCAATATCATTTGATCCAAAGCAAAACTTAAGCTTACACCTCCTCCTAACTTCTTCATTCCTTCCAATCACTCAGGGTCACAGTATCTGAGTCATGGTCTACTCCTCATTCTAACTCAATCTTTCCCCACCCCACTTTTACAAAATTAAATCAGTTATCAAATCCAGTCAATTCTATCCCCTTAACATCTCTTGTCTCTGTTCCCTTCTTTGCTCCATTATCACCGATGATACAAGGACATTCTCAAGGTCTCTCTGAAAAACTTTGAAATTGTGTGACATGGAAGACACTGGCACAAGAACATGCTCAGCATCATATCCCCTCCCCAGAGAAGGTGCTGTGCTCTATGAAGCAGGACTGAAGTAGATCAAAAGAGACCTGAGATGCACACATTTATAGAATCCACCCCAAATGTTTATATGTACTATTTGTGTCCAACTTGTGGTAGAATATTCCAAGCTTATATCGCCTGATCAGCCATAATTGGACACACTAACTTGACTCAAACATAGTCATATAATTTTGATTCTCTTCAAGAACAAAGGCCAACAATCAACCAACTACCCTAGTTCAGGATTAGTCATTGCCTCTTTCTGAGACTAGCGAAATAGCTGCTTAATTGGTCTGGTCTCTAATTTCATCCTCCTCCAATCCATCATCGACATAGCTGCCAAATTGATAGTCCTAAAACTCTCCTGTTCCAAAGTTCCTGAGGGTACCACCATCTTCCCAATCATCCAGACACCTAACTTAAGTATCATTCTTGATTCCTTCCTCACCATCCCACCCCATATCCAATCTGCTGTCAAATCTTATCATTTCTAGCGTCATATCAGCTTTCATATATGCCCATTCTTCCCATTCACACAGCCATTATATATTCTCCCATCATCCTACACTTTGTCAACTGCAATACCTTTCAATTTGGTTTCCCTATCCAAAATCTGTCCTCACTCTAGTCCATCCTATATTCAGATATCAAAGTAATTTTCCTTAAAAATAGGTCTGACTATGTTTCTCTCTCTCTCTCTCTCTCTCTCTCTCTCTCTCTCTCATATGTGTGTGTGTGTGTGTGTGTGTCTGTCTGAATAAACTTCAGTGACTTTCTATTACATCTAGTATCAAATATAAAGGACAGCTAGATGGTGCTACAGTAGATAGAGAACCGGGCTTGGAAACAGAAAGACTCATCTTCATGAGTTCAAATCTGATTTCAGACATTTAGTGGCTATGTGACTGAAGTTGCCTAACCCCTTGGGTAAGCCACTTAACCCTGCTTACCTCAGTTTCCTCACCTGTAAAATGATCTAGAGAAGGAAATGGCAAACCACTCCAGTAGCTTTGCCAAGAAAATCCCAGACTCATGAAAAGTCAGTTATCACTGAAATGACTCAACAACAACATCAAATATAAAATCCTCTGCTTGATATCCAGAGCCCTTCACAACCTGTCCCTTGCCTACATTTCCACTCTTCTTACACCTTACTGACCCCCACATATTCTGTGATCCAATGGCATTAGCTTCCGTGCTCTTCCTCCCCTAAGACACTCCATCTCCTGATTCCATGCCTTTTTGCCCTCTGTCCCTTGTTCTTGAAATCTTCTACCTCCACACCTTTGCCCCCTGACTTCAAGACTTGGTTCAAATCCCACCTTCTTCAAGAGGCCTTTCCTTCACTCTGAGATTACCATTCACTTACAGTATACATAACTTGTATGTATATTTTGACCCTGCCCTGAGCCATCCAGTTCAGATCTCATTTCCAGGTGCACGGAATCTGGTGAAGCAAGACGTGAAATAGGTCAGACACTAAGATAGAGAGCCAAGGCCCCTCTGGAACCAATAGAATGGAGAGAGTGAAACCTCCCATTCTGCTCACCCTACTGTATCCTTTCTCTTCACATAGTCTATATCATCACCTATGAACTGAATATCTCTCCATCTTCTTATTCTCACACTCCTCTCCCTATCTTTGGCTTTGTTGACATGGGTGCAGGCCTGCAGCAGGGGATGCTTACCTCCAAATCCCCAGACCCAGAAACTATATTTGCTAGAGGAGCCAGACCTGTTGTTGGGCCAGCTCTCGCTCATTCGTGACTTCTTGGTTACCAATATGTAACTGTGGCCCTGAAAGCTGTGGGCAATGATGGTACCCATTAAATCACCCCAGCCCCAGCTTGGTTAAGGATCTCCTACCTCACCTATGTAAGACCTTCCACCAGGATTATGCTTGTCCATTTCCCACACTTATTCTCTGCCCATAGTCCCACATAATCTCATTGCTGCCAATGTCTCCCAGTTGTTGTGATGAGGAGATAACTATGAATTCTTTCACAGCAATTATACCTCTAGAGCTGGAAGAGACCTCTAAGACCATCAAATCCAATCCTCTCATTTTACAGAAGAGGAAACTGAAGCCCAGGGAGAAGAGACTTATACAAAGTCACACATAGAATCATAGCTCTGGAGCTGTAAGTGCCCTCAGAAAGCATCTAGTCCACCACCCTCATTTTAAAGAGGAGGAAACTGAGGCCCAAAGTGGAGAAAGAACTTGTCCAAGGTCACACGTACAGTAAGTATGGAAGAAAGGATTCAAACCCAGGTCATTTGACTCCAGATCCAGAGCTTTCTTCAATGTACTGTGCTTCTCAAAAGCATTGAGGAGGAAAAAGATTCTAAAATGTGTGACTTTTTTTTGTTGTTGCTTCTGCAGAGAGAGGATAAGGTATTTCTGTGCTCTCAGCAAGGTTGGAGAATCACACCCCCTTGAATGTTAGCACGCAGAGGAGTAATTGCCTTCACTCTAGCAATGTAACTTGACATCCCAAAATAACTCCTTTCACACAAGGGAGAACAGAATTTTTTGTCATAAAATTACATGCAATCAATCCACTAGATAATCAACAAGCAATTTTAAGGCCCTACTATGTGCTAAAGACTGTGATAGGTGTTGAACACAAAGACAAAAATGCAGAGTATCCTCCTTCAAGAAGCAAGAGAAATAATAATGTACTTATGTGGATACAAAATATCTAAGAAAGTAAAAGGTGGCAATTGGGTGGGGGGAGGTGGGTGCAGCACTAGCAGGTAGGAGAGCAGAAAAAGTCATATGTGGCACTGAAGCTGAGCCTGAAAGGAAGCTTCTAAGACATCCATGTGACACCTCTGGCATCTATGCAAAGGGCAGGCTGTGCAAAGACATGATTTTGGAACATGGAACATTGAGTACAAAAAGCAACAGGAACCCAGGAGCAGCTAGATGGTGCTGCAGTGGATAAAGTGTCAGGTGTGGAGCCAGGAAGATTCATCTTCCTGAGTTCAAATCTGGCCTCAGACACTTCCTAACAGTGTGATCCTGGGCAAGTTACTTTGCCTTGTTTGCCTCAGGTTCCTCCTCTGTAAAATAAGCTGGAGAATGGCAAATCACCCTAGGATCTTTGCCAAGAAAACCCCAAATAGGGTCATAAAGAATCGGCCACAGTTGAACAACAAATGCAAGGAACAACAAGGACAGTTTGACTGGATTATATAATGCATGGAGGATAGCATATGTGACAAGCCCAGAAAGGGATGTTGAGAAGTTATAATGGGCTTTACATGACAACCAGAGGAGCTTGTATTTGAATCTAGAGATAATAAGGAGACACTGTAGCTTATTGAGTGGGAAGAGGATAACATGGTCAGATCTGTGTTTTAGGAAAAAAATCACTTTGGCAGCCAAGTGGAAGATGAACTGAATTGGGGAGGGATGGATTAGGGACTGCTACAGCAGTCCAGGAGAGAGGTCATGAGGGCCTGGAATATGGTGGTGGCTTTGTGAATGGAAGGAAGGTACTGGATGCAAGAGATGCTGTAGAATCAATGAGACTTCACAAGTTTTTAGATATGTGGGTTGAGGGAAAAAAGTCATTTTGACTAAATTATACATGGGAGGGGCAGAGAGAGACAGAGGAGAGAAAGAGGTGATAGACAGATAGATGAATAGACAGACAGATAAGACAGACAGTCAGATAGATAGAGGCAAGAAAGAGGTGATAGACAGATGGATAGACAGACAAGACAGACAGATGGATAGACAGACAGTCAGATACATAGATAGAAGTGAGAAAGAGGTGATAGATGGATAGAAAGATAGATGAACAGACATACTGATGGACAGAGAGATACATAGACAGATAGATAGATGATAGATTAGATAGATAGATAGATAGATAGATAGATAGATAGATAGATAGATAGATAGATAAGACAGCCACATGGATAGATAAACAGAAACGGACAGGCAGAATAGATACATATATAGACAGATAGACAAATGATAGACAGACAGACAGATAGATAGATGAATGGAGACAGAAGGTCATATAGATGGATAAAGAGACAAACAGACAATCAGATAGATGGATAGACGGATGGATGGATGGATGGATGTAGAACATTTATTAGGCATTTATTATGTACTAAGCACTTCACCAGGTGCTGGGGATACACACAAGCAAGGCAGAGCCTGTCCCCAAGGAAGGCCCAGTCTAGTGGAAGAGCTGGAAAGTAGAGAGGGGCAGGCTTCCATAGAAGGTGCAACATCACTTGGGGGCCAGAAAATGGAAATGAGGTAGAGACCTGGATCATTGTGAAGAGAGGTATACGGTCAGCTTGGAAAGAGAGTCTGGAGCCAGATTCTGAAGGGCTTTAAAGGCCAAACATAAGGGTTTTTATTTGATTCTAGGAACAGAAAGGAACCATTGAAGATTCTTGTGGGACATGGTGATGATATAATGGGACATGTGTCCACCAACAAGCATTTCTTCAATGTTTATTATAGACCAGGCACTATGCTAAGTTTGGAAGCTAAAAAGAAAGGCACTCTTCATCCACGTTCTAAGGTTGCAAACACAGCTACAACAGGAATAGGAGGTCATCTTTGAGGGAAGGTGTTAGTAGTAGGAGGGACTGAGGAAAGCCTCCTACAGAAAGTAGGCTTGGAGTTTGGTTTTAAAGGAAGCCAGGGAAGCCAGGAGGTAGAGGTGAGGAGGAAGAGCATTCCAGGCACAAGGGAAAGCTAGAGAGAATACACTGAAATGGAAAACAAGTTGTATTGTACTAACAGCAAGAAGTCTAGTGCTAATGAATTGTAGCACACTTGAAAGGGAGGAAAGTGTTGATTGTTGCCCTTTGTTTTTGAAGAGGACCAAAATGACACCACTATGTTGGAGTTAAGGTACAGTGGGTCCAACTGTGACTGATCCAACCAATATGAGTTCAGAAGACTCGAACAAAGCTGGGACACAAATGGTCCATATGAACATTTGGAGTGGACATGACGCTAAATTTGCACATCTCACATTTCTTTTGAGCTCCTGCAAATCTGCTTCACTCATAGAACATAGCATCTTCCTTGATTTGGACGTGCTATGGTGGGTGGTATAGAATATTGCATCAATGAACGAGGAAGGTATAACAAGACTGGAAAGTTAGGAAGGAGCCAGGTTGGGAAAGGTTTTAGATGCCAAAAAGAGGAATTTTGCATTTGATCCCAGAAGTAGAATTGAGTGGAGGGTGGGGAGAGCGACACAATCAAACTTTCAGAAAATTACTAGCTTTATGGAGGATAGATTGGAGTGGAGAAAGACTCAAGGCAGAGACAGCAATTATAAAGTCACTATGGTGGCATTGTCAGAGGAGAGATGTAGACATATTCAAGAGAAGTTGTCAAAGTAGAATGACAAGATTTGGAAAGAGATTGAATATGGAGTAGAGCAGGGCTGGGGGTGTATAGTGAATCAAGGCTAACACTGATGGTGAGCCTGGGTGGCTGGGAGAAGAATTAAATCCTTGACAGAAATAAGGAGGTTAGAAAGAGAAGAGCAGGGGAGAGAGATAATGAGTTCTATTTTGTCCATGTTGGGTTTGAGATGCCAACAGTTCATAACCAGTTCAAAATGTTCAATTAGCAGTTGGAGATTTGGGATTGTAACTCAGGAGAGACACATGCAAACATCAATAGTACAGTGAACTTGGAAGTCAGAAAGTCTTGATTTTGAATCTGGTCTCTGAAACTTACTGTCTGTGTGACGCTGAGTAAGTCACTTAACCTTTCTCAGTCTTAGTTTCCTCCTCTGTAAAATGTAGGATAATAATAGCATCTATATCCCAGGGCTACAATGACAATGAAATGAGATAATGTTTATAAAGAACTTAGTAAATCTTAAAGGATCACATAAATGCAAATTATTATTAACAGGATGGCAAAATGAAATATCAATCGCCCTACACTAACCACAAAAGATGAATATTTTCCCCCCAGGATATTCCCTTCCTCACTGAGCTCCAGATAAAAGGGAGGTGTGCAGAGGCTTTGATTCATCCTCCATTGTGTTCAAGCCTAGATACCATAGAAACCCAACAATAGAGAGATTATAATAATTCTGATCAAGAATACTCAGTGTGTGCAATTACTTTCTTAGTACACGGAAGAATAGCTACTCTAATGTAAAAATAAATAGCAATGCTTTAGCAAACCTTATCTTTCCAGTGTACTTCATGAAAAGAGAAGATTTAGGCTAAGTGTGAAAATACACTATTCCTTAAGGAAAAGAAGGTCTAAACACTCCAATAAAGTGGACTCATCATACACACATACACAACTTTGTAGAGCAAACAGGATGTATCATGCTGTATTCATGGATATTTTGAAATCATGAAGTAAAGAACAAGGAATCTTTACAATGTTCTCTCTGTACTTTCTGGCAGAAAATGGAGAGGAACAGTTCACAAATTGGACTAATAAAATCAAAAAGCATCTCAAGGTCCAATAGAATGTAAGTCCCTTGAGGATTAGGCCTTGTTCATTTTCCTCTCTGCATCTCCATCATATAGCACAAAGCTTAGTGTTTGACAATTACTTACTGAATGAATAAAAGCTAATGTGACTAAATTTAATTGGGATAGATGTCAAGTCTTCCACCTGGGGTCAAAAAATCAACTACCAAATATATGATAGGAGAAGCAACCTGACACCATTTTGATAGGTAATATGTTTGTTGGATTGATGTTGGAACATCTGGGGATTCTAGTGGGCAGTAAACTAATATGACATGGCTAATGAGATCTTGGGTACCTTTTACATTGGGACAGCTAGGTGGTGCAGTGGATAGAGTGCCAGTGCAGGAGTCAGGAGGACCTGGATTCAAATCTCACCTCAGACACTTGACACTCACTAGCTGTGTGACCTTGGGCAAGTCACTTAACTCCAATTGCCTCATCCTGGGTCATCTCCAGTCATCCTAATGAATATCTGGTCACTGGATTCAGATGGCTCTGGAGGAGCAGTGAGGCTGGTGACATGCGCAGCGCTCCCTCACTCAAAACAAAGTCAAGTGCAGGTCATGTCATTATTTCTCTGATGGCGTGGTCTTCTTCGGCAATGAAGGATGAACACACACACCTTTTATATAAACATTTTCCCAAATGAGGGAAGTGTTAGTATCACTATTGTCTGCCCTGGTCAGATTATGTCAGGAGAATTGTGTTCAGTTCTGAATAGCACATTTTAATAAGGCATTCTGATGAATGAGATTTAAGGATTCTTGACCAGGTGTCTACAGAACCTCAAAGGCTTCATGGATAGATTTCAGTGGGCCCATGAACTTGGATGGGAAAATACCCTACATCCTTATTTGTATGAAATTGATTTCTACTGTAATCTTGTACATCTTATTTTATGAATTCAAAAATGTGCTTCTGAGAAGGGGGCCATAGGCTTTGTCAGACTACTAAAGGGGTCCATGACACATGACCATGAGCTTCCATAGGACTGATCATGCCACATGGGGATTAGCTGAAGAACCTAGGGATATTTAAATGAAGAAGAAAACATTGGAGGATGTGGGGATCAGGGATGATTACTGTCTCCAAATATTTTAAAATTCACTTGGAAGAGGGAAAAAGAAATCTCATTCTGCTTGGTCAAGGAGGCCAGAACCAGGAGCAAAGTGAAGGGAAGTGTGAGGAAAGCTGCAAAGAGGTAAATTCAGGTTTGACACATACATGAATTTTCTATTTATTGAAGTTGTTCAGAAATAGAATGGCTGAATCATGAGGTGGTGAGGCCTTCAGTGGAGGCTGTCCAGGATTTTGTGGAAAATATCTCTGTTTCACATGAAGGAGTTGGACTCCGGGACCTTAAAGGTAGTGGTTCTCAAAGAATGTGTCCCAAGTTTTGCTAAGCAGTCCACACAATTCTGGATGGGGCAGGATGGCAAGGCACTGGATTTGAAGTCTGAAGGCCTGAATTCAACTTGCCTGTGTTGCTACCAGTGTGACCTTGGCCAAATAGATTCACTGCTAGTGCCTCAATTTCCTAGTCTGTAAAATAAGAGAGGTTGTTGACTTAGATGTCCTCTGAGTTCACTTTCGGGTTGGTTCTAGGATCTTAGGTGTGACCTTGGGAAAGTCATTTGCCCTCCCTAGGCCTCAGTTCTCTCTTCTGTAAGATGAGAGGATTGCATTAAATGGTCTCTAAGGTCCTTTCCAACTCTAAATCTTTAATGCTATGTCATGTTGCTGCAAATAAAAAAGTATCAATACCTTTGTTTAATGTAAATTTGACTTAACCAACATTCATAGAATGCTAAAGTACAGTAATTGCAAAATAAACAAAACTTGCCTATTATATGTACATAATAACCTCAAAACACATTAGACCTTGAACTCCCAAAGAGCTTTCAAAATTTCTGCTGTTACTGAAAGGAAAGGGGGCACACGAGAGTCTCCTGACTCTCTGCCATCATCAGCAACTGAAACACGGTGCTGTGATAACTTATGGCAGAGAATATTGTGCTGTGAGCATAACTAAAGGTTGAGAACCATTACTCTTAGGCCTCCTCCAGTGCCAAATTTCTGGGATTCAGGAGAAGCATAAAAGCTTACCAGACATCACGCGGCCATTAAGTGGGAATGCTGAAAAGAAACAGATTCCCCAATTTTCTGCTCCAGCCAACTTACAGCCCCTTACATTTTCTGAACTATTCTCCTTATATATACTATATTTATCAATTCTACAGGTTAATTATATGTTGCTTAAAAATATCTCCTTTCATCCATTTTTAATTTAGTGTCATTAATTCCATTTCAAGAATTCTCATTAAAGACATTAAATGGAAAAGCTGTTTACCCCAATCCATAAACAAATACTGAGATTGTGCATTTCTCTCTGGAGGCCTTTTAGAGTTTGCATCGTTAAGCTTTTTAATTGTAATTGATTCGATTCAGTCTTCTCTGAGGATTGAAACCAGAGATTTGCTGTCCTGATTCCTGATGGACCTTAACACCAAGTCCAGCAAAGCATTCTGGTCCTGATGGACCATTATCATTGGAAATATGTGGAAGGATTAGGTGTCTGACATCAACATGGTCAATCTACTCACTGGACCAAGTCCAATTGGGCAAAACATGAAGTGAGCTCCTTGGTCCTAATCATTTCCGTTCAAGAACTCAAACAGCCCACATTAAAGAAATAAGAGAATTAGGAAGGAACTTAGACTCATTTAGGGATCTTAGGGAAACAAATGCTTTGTCTTCAAAAGGCCACCACAGACTAAACAGTGAAAGATCCAGGCAAATCACAGTTTCTATGGAATTTTTGGTCAGTAGATACCAATCACATCCCAAAGAGGTCAAAGACAGAAGGGAAAGACTCATATGTACAAAAATATTTACAGTAGCACTTGTTGCAGCAAAGAATTGAACACAAAGTAGGTGTTCATCAGCTGGGAAGTGGCTGAACAAACTATGGTGTACGGATAGAGTGGAATACTATGCCGTAAAAAATTACAAATAAAATGGATTTCAAAGCAATCCGGGAAAACTTGGATGAACTGATGCAGAATAAAATGGCCAGAACCAGGAGAACATTTCATACAATACTATATATATATATATATTATACATATGTACATAAATACCTATACAAATATATATTTTATAAAATACAATAAAAATACATTTATACTATTATAACCACATTTTAAAGAGAAAGATTTAAGAACTCAGGTGAAAGCAATGAACAATCATATTAATATTAATAATAATAACTTCCATATATGAATCATTTTGAGGTTGGCAAGGCACTTTACACATTATCTCATTTGTTCTTCAAAACAATTCCATGAGGGTAGGTGTTACTATTGTCCTCGTTTAACAAATGAGGAAACTGAGGCTGGGAGAAGTTATGTGACTTGATAGTAAATTCATAGCTAGTAAGTCCCATAGTTAGTAAATGTCTGAATCAGGATTATAACGCAGGTCTTCCTGACTCCAAATCCAATACTTTATCCAGAGTAAAACTGATGAAAATGCTACTCACCTCCAAACAAATAAATGATGGACCCAAGACAGAATAAGACACATGTTGATATAGGACTGAGTTTTGCTATGAACGTTTGTTACCAGTACCTCAGGTTTTTTTTTGTTGTTTTCTTTTCAATGAGGCTAGAACAGGAGGAAGATGGGATAGAGTAGCAAAAAAGGTAAAAGAAAGAAAATAAAGTCATCGAAATTTCTTTTCATAAAAAAATGCGTAAAGAGAAGACCAGACAGACTTGTAAACAAGCAAGGAAACTATGAAAATTACCTGTTGAATTTGCCACATATTTAAAAGAAAAGCAAGCTACATATCTTAGAGCCTGGAGAAAGGAAAAGCAAAAGGAAAGGAAACGAACGACAGAAGTCTGATCAATGCAATAACTAATCGAATTGTTTTCATCTGCCATTCCACTGGGGGAAGTCTTCACATATTTGGGGTAGACAAGCCCCTAACTCATGGATGGGTTTGAGGCTTCTCAGTTACCCTCAACCTGATTTAGCCTGCCTGCCAAGACAGTTTACCCAGATGTGGCCACTGTGCTTGCTACAGCTTTTTGGAGCCACAGATGAAAGTTGAGTGCCAGATAGACACCAAAGGTGGATGAGCAGCCTGCAAAAGGGCTTGGCAACCCTCACGTCAGAGGTGCTAGTCTTTCACCACCCCAGGTGCTTAATAAATGCTAATTGACTGACTAACTTCTTTGGGCCTCAATTTCCTCATTTGTAAAATGACAGTCTCATTAGATGGTCTCTAAAGTTCCTTTCCAGGGTTGTCCTTCCATTGGGGAATGGCTGCACAAGTTGTGGTATATGAATGTAATTGAATACTACTGTTCCATAAGAAATGATGAGCAAGCAGATTTCAGAAAAATCTGGAAAGACTTTCATGAACTGATGCTGACTGAAGTGAGCAGAACCAGGACAACATTGTACACAGTAACAGCAACATTGTGGAACAACCAATGTTGATAGACTTAGCCCTTCCCAGCAGTTCAAATATCTGAGACGATTCCAAAAGACTCATGATGGGAAATGCTATCCACATCCAAATGCTATCCACAGAAAGAACTATGGAGTGTGAAGGCAGATTGAAGCATGCTATTTTCTCTTTTGTTGTTTTTCTTTCTCATGGCTTTTCCCTTTTGTTCTGATTCTTCTTTCACAACATGATTAATATAGAAATATGTCTAATATGGTTATATATGTATAGTCTAAAAAAGTGAAGCTCCTTCCAACTGTAAATCCCAAGATTCCATAAATATTTTGTCATCAGTGTGAGGGAGAGGATGGGGAAAATTAACATTCTAGGGGTGGGGATAAATGGACATCCCTATAGGTGGTGCCACTCACCTCACCTCCTGACCCTTTTCCTCTCTTACAGATCACAGCTGAATGAAAGATGCTGCTGCCTCATGTGCTTGGGATCAACAGCAGTTCTGACAAAGATGGGCAAATTGGAGGGTTGTCAGATTGATAAGGGAAAAGTCAATAGTGCTTGACAGTTGTTGTGATTGTTGTTTGTTGTTACAGTAGTTTTTGGTTGTGTCCAAGTCTTTGTGACCTAATCTGGGGAATCCCTGGCAAAGATACTAGAGTGGTTTACCATTTCTCTCTCGAGTACATTTTACAGATGAGAAAACTGAGGCAAACAGGATGAAGTGTCTTGCCTAAGGTCACACAGCTAGTAAATGTCTGAGGCCAGATTTGAACTCAGGCAGATGAGTGTTCCTAACTCTAAGCCAACACTCCATCTATTATTGCACCACCTAGCTGCTCACATGTGCCTGCCATTAAGTATCTTGTAAAAGAGATACCTAGGTGCCATCGTGAATAAGAACTGAAGTCAGAAAGTTTGAGTTGGCATCCTGCCAGAAACTTACTCACTGTGTGACCTTGAACAAGTCACTTAACATCTTGGCCTCAGTTCACTTATTTGTAAAATGGGAATAATAACAGAACCTACCTGCCTAGGATGTTGTGAGATCAAATGAGAAAACAAATGCAAAGTGCTTTGTAAACTTTAAAGTCCTATATGAATGATACTTATTATTAATGTAAAAAAACTCAATGTCTATGTAGTACCCTATTCACCTTTCCCCAAACAATACCCTGTTCTACTATGATGTTGAGTAAAATTTAAATAAATTTTTTGTTGTTTAGTCATTTTTCAGTCATGTTCACCCCTTTATGACCCCATTTGGGGATTTCTTGGCAAAGATACTAGAGTGGTTTACCATTTCCTTCACTAGATCTATTTTGTCAGACAATCAGAGGTTAAGTGACTTATCCAAGGTAACACAACTAGGAAGTATCTGAGGTTGTATTTGAATTCAAGTCTTCTTAACTCTAGGCCCAGGGCTCTATGCACTGAGCCACTAGCCATTTCATAAATAAATTATTTAATGTTAAGGAAAAACTGATTTTAATAAAGGAATTCTCATAAATACTTTCCTTTTCAAGAAGCTTTCTTTGCAGGATCCCATTTTCATATTGACCTTTCCCCTTTGGCATCATGGTGCTTTAATGACCCTTCTCTAATGCACTTACCACGCAATATTGTGTATTCCACCCATGTGATATGTCTGTCATCTACACAAAATGGATGTTCCTGAGTACCAGGGTTAGTATCTTTAACTTAGCATATTCCCCTGCACTGAGTACAATTCTCTGAAGACAACAGGGTTCTTATTAAATGTTTGTCAAAAGAACAAGTACACAAATAAATGAACTGACTGATCTATGCATCCAATCTGGGCCCAAGACAATGTGTCTGGTTTGATAGTCGCTGTTTTGTTCAAACACTATCATTAATGGCTTCTGAATAATGCATCAACTGCTCAGTCATTAATCAGGATAACAGAACCACTGCCCAAGCTTTATCTCCACCATCTTTTCAGATGCCTAGTCTTCCTGAGTATCCAATTAATGGAGCATTATCTTCATTGGATGTGTCAGTTGGCTTTGCATACTTGCAAACTGTCACTGTAGATTTTCCCCGGTTCACCTATCATGTATGGTCACTCCTTTTCTTCCTGGCCTTTCTTCCATGTTAGAATTTCTCTTTGAAAATTTCTAAGAGCACCTTTGACTGAGGTGCCAACAATGATTTGAACAGCCTTAGGCACATCATCACATGTCCCTTTGCTCCCACTCAGAAAAAAAATCATAATTCCAAGAACCCCTTAGATCTAAAAGAATTTTCAAATAGTAGAGTTCCTTGTGCTCATGCTAGTTGAATTTCCAGACATTTGAAAGAACTGTCTCAAATTTTTGTTCTCTTTAGAAGACAGCCTAGGCAGAGTCTCACTGACTCAAGATGTAACGTCCTACTTGGGTGTTCCAAAGCCTTGAATGGATCAGTCACGTTGAGAATAAGAATTTCTAGGATTTGTATAACACTTTAAGATTTACAAAGCGCTTTATGAATATTCTCTAACTTGATTATCACAATAACCCTGGGAGGTAGGTGCTGTTGTTTATCTCCATTTTACAGATGGGGAAATAGAGACTGGGAAAGGTTACATTTGAACTCAGTTCTTTCTGACTGTAAGTCCATCACTCGACCACCTAGTTGCCTAAGTATCAGAGGCAAAATGATAGAGTGAAAAGAGCATTGGGTTTGGAGTCAGAAGGCCTGGATTCAAATCCTCACTTTGCTATCTCCTTCCTATGGGACTTGGGCAAATCATGTAACTTTCCTGAAACTCAATTTCATTATCTCTAAAATGAAAGTTGTACTTTTTATGTTAATGAAAAGAGGTCTTTAAAGTTCAAACAAAGAAAAAAGGGAGCTTTCAGAGACAGGAGAGCACTCTGACTTGTGTCTCAAAAATGGAACACAGGGAAGAAGGTAAAGCAGCAGCACTGGACACATGCTGGAAGCTGCTTCTTATATGCCAAAGAGTAATGAAGAACGTGGACACTCAGGCGTCTTCAGGTTAAAGATCACCCAGGAAGGGTCAGTGGAAGAAGAAACAAATAATTAAAGCATCTTTATCACTGCTGAGAGGTAATGGGGTGCTGGCTGATGGCCACATGTTACTAATGGAGAAGGCCACTATCTTCCTGGGACCTGTATCCAAGATGTGACAAAATACTTCCCATGACTTGTCAAACTGGATGAATGTGACACACTACTGGGAATATTCATGTAGACACATAAGAGACTGCCCGAAGGAACCTAGAAAGCATTGCTAAAGATTCCTAAGTCATGAGCAAAGAAATGAAGACCTCAGGGACAGAGATGGTGTTGCCAAGGCAGCTGCCAAATGAAGGGAGGGTTTCAGAAAATGGAATCAGAATGCTAAAATGAAAAGAGAGTAAAGAATATGGTGCAGGAGAATGGGATTCAATTTTCTGGATCATGGAAATGAGGACTTTTTGGCTGGGGATGGACACCTAGCAAGGAGCTGGTGAGGAGAAAATTGCCAGTAGTCTTACAAATCTAATCAAAGGGGCTTTAAATTGAAAAGACAGACAATACAAAAATTCCCTATGGATATTTACCAAGCTGTATGCCATCAAGGGTAGCTGCAATGTAGAAAGAAGGTCTTTCTAAAGAAGAAATATTCAGAAGCATGCAGGAGGAAAAAAAATCCAAGAAAGGAACCAGCAACAAAACTCATAGCCTTAATGGTCTATATATAAATTGGGTAACAAGCAAGGTGAATCAGCGAGTCTAACAAAAAGAGAAGAAGTTGACCTTGGAGGGAGGCATAAGATAAAGGGGTAGCACAGGATATTAGCCTAGGTTTTGGAAGACTGGATCAGCTGATCACATATTCTAGCAAGTTCTCCTACAATATAATCTGAGATGGTTTTGACTACGGTTGCAGCAACAAACTCTCTCTGCTTGCTCATGCATAGCCCAGTTATGTACGGAGAGTCTCATCACCAGTGGGCTGGCTGCCAAGTCATATTTTTCTACATCATAACCATGCAACAAAGAAAAATACAAAATAGCCCTCCATTCTTTGTGGCCCCTTTTGACAATTGCTTGTTAAATGAATGGCCCATAGGTATAGCAAACTCAACATATCCAAATTGGGACTCAACTTATTCTCCCCGAAACCCACCATTACTCCAAATTCCCCTATTTCTGTCGATGGAACCTTTGTTCTTTCAATCATCCAAGTCCATAGCCTCAAAGTCATCTTCAACTCTCCCCTCTCACTTGTTCATCTGTTTCAGCTGTATTTGGCTCTTCATGACTCCAATTGAGCTTTCTTGACCAAGATGCTAGAAGGGTTTGCCATTTCCTTCTCTAGATCATTTTACAGATTAGGCAACTGAGGAAAAGAGGGTAAAGTGACTTGTCTAGAGTCACACAACTAGTAAGTATCAGAGGTGGGATATGAACTCACGAAGATGAGTCAGACTCTAAGCCTGGCACTCTATTCACTATAGCACCACCTAGCTGCCCCCTCTTACTATCACACCCTATAATCAATCAGTTGCCAAGTTTTGTTGATTATACCTCCACAGTCCCCTTTGCATTTGTTCCCTTCTCTTCACCTACATGACAACTACCCTAGTTTAGGCTCTCATCACTTCTCAAAAGGAGTATGAGAGTAGCCTCCTAATTGACCTCTCTGTCTCCAGTGTCTCTCCTCTACAATCCAACCTCCATACAGCTGCCTAAAGTACATGCCACATGTCCTTCTCCTTGTTCTGGAAGCTTCAGTGTCCCCCTATTGCCTCTAGAATCGAACACAAGCTCATCTGTTTGGCCCAGTCTGGCTCCAATCTGTTTTCCCAGGCTGCTTACATATTCCTCCTTCCATGCTCCATTCCCACAATTCACTTGCTATTCCCTGCCCATTATACATTCTTTTCTGCCCCTGCACCTCTCACAGGCTGCCCTACCTCAGCCATGTCTAAAACATTCTCCCCTCAACGCTCACCTCACAGCATCTCCTTCATGAGGCCTTCCATCTGATCTCCCCTCAATTGTTTGTGCTTCTCTGGCCCCATTGCTAGCTTTTTTGTGTTTACTTTGTATATACTGGTATTTAGTTACCGGTGGACATGATGGTTCAGTCCCAGTAAAATCACAGATTTAGAGCTAGAAGGAAGTTCAGAGATCCATCCCCCTCATTTTACAAGAGGGGGAAACTGAGGCCCCAAGAAAGGAAGCAACTCAACCAAAAGATAAAATCTTTTATCTAGAATTGAAAGAGCCTCAGAGGACATCTAGGTCAACCCTCTCATTTTACAGATGAGGAACCTGAGGGGAAGGGAAAAGGGGACTTGAAGGGTCTTGCCAAAGGTCATGGAGGTGGTAAGTGACAGAGTTGAATCTGAGCCTAGTGTCTCTGTCTCCAAATCCATTCCTCTTTCTCCTGAAGCACAGTGCCTTGAGGGTAGGGACAGATTCATTTTGCCCCTGTATCCCCAGGGCCTAACCCAGCATTGGCTCATAGTAGGTGATTAATTATTCAATGCATTTCCTTTTACCTTCTCCAACAAAATGTCTCCATTTCCTAGTCCTTTGGTAGCATGAGCTCAAGACACTTCCCAATCCTTTAGCCCCAGGTTTCTTGCTATGTAAAGCCCAGAACAGACAACAATACTTCAGATGAGGACTAAAGCATTTTCAGTCAACAAACATTTCAGTCAACAATGATTTCTTGTTACATATACCATGTACCATGCACTGTGCTAAGCACAAGAGATTGTATCATTATTGTTGACTATTTATAACTAACATTTATTTGACAATTTACAAATGGTAAAGCACTTTACATTTATTAATCTCAACCAATCCTCACAATAACTCCATGAGGTAAGTACCACATGATATTGTCTCCATTGGCTAGATGAGGAAATAAAGGTACAGACAAGTTAAGTGACTTGTCCAGAATTTCAAACTATTAAAATCATATGAAAGAACAATTCAGCTCACTATTATGAGAGAAATGGAAATCAAAGCCAACATTGTTGTTTTATCCCCCCACCCACCTAATTGTCAAGGATGACAAAACATAAAATCAAAACAGTCAATGTTGGAGGGGCTGTGGGAAGACAGGTACACTGAAATAATATTTGTCAAGCCATTAAGTGGTGCAGTCATTCTGGAAATATGTTTAAAAAGAGGAGTAAAATGTCAATGCTATCTTTCACTAGAAGATCTCACCACACAATGTATCCCTCAAAGAGACCAAACAAAAAAAGAGGTCCCATAGATCCCAAAACATTTATAGTAGTACTTTCTGTTGTAGGAAAGAACTAGACACAAAGTAGATGCCCATCAATTCAGGAACAGTTAAACATAAGACTGTACATGAACACAATAGAATCAATATTGCTTCATAAAAATTAAGGATATGAAAAAGAAGTATAGGAAGACTTGGGGCAAAATAATGTGGAATAAAGTAAAAACAAACCTAACGAAAAAAGAAACACAACAAAGCAAAAATCTGAATACTGTATAATTATTATGACTGGGAATGATTGAGAAATTGTATCTCCCTCCCTTCAAAGGTGGGGGAGTATGATGTGGAATATTGTACATACTGTCAGATATGGTTGAAGTATTAGTATTAGTTTTTCTAAAATATTTTTGCCTGTCATCTTCTTAAAAGGGAATGTGGGAAGGGTAGGTGAAGGGGAGATGGATATATTCGAAAATGAGTGCAGTATGAAAACCAAAAATAATTAAAATAAGATACGCATTTTTTTAAATGACAGAGGAAAACTGAGCAGCCAAGCTCTTAATTATCTATGGTAACAAGCCAGAAAATCAAAGATCACAGTGGATCCAGTAAATATGGTAACAGCAAAGAGCATAGGACAGGGCAGAAGTAAATACCAAGTTCGTTTCAATAGTTTCCCTTCCCCATCCCCTTTATCAGTGGATAGAGCTCTCAGCCTAGAATCAGGAAGACTAGAATTCAAATCCAGCCTCAGACACTTATTGGCTTAATCTGGAAACTGCCTCTGTTTCTTCATCTGTTAAATGAGCTGGAGAAGGAAATGGCAAACCACTCCAGTATCTCTGACTAGAAAACCCCATATGGGATCACAGAGAGTCGGACACAACTGAAAAAATGTCTGAACAGAAGCAAAATGAGACAAACAGTTACTAAAAAGACTGAAAACTGTTTACTGGGAGAGCAGGGTCAGCCTCAGAAAAGCAGAATTACGAGGCTCGTCTGTTCATCAGATAACATGGCCAACAGGGGCCAGATTGGATCCAATTGACTTCACCTCACTCCAAGCCCTTTGACCTACACATGCCTCATTTTGGCCTGGTCCAATCCTCTGTGCTTTGTCTCTTAACTTTACACTGGAGCTGTTGAAACTCTGGTGCCTGAGACTCCAAGGAAGGCCCACTCATGCATCTGATTCATTTACACTGATTCATCAAAATGTTCTGCTTCCTCCTTTGGCATTTTAGACACAAGGAGTCCTTGGATTGCTCTGAGAAGGAGCTAATTCAGGCTTGTTTTTCCTTTATAAACAGGAAGCCACATGTTGTCATGAATCAACAAACCGCATGTGATTTCAATGAGGGATGGCCTTAAGTGTGGGTGAAAAGACCTCTTGTAGGGTTTGATTGGAGGGGTGCTGCAAATCTCCCCCTCCCCCCCATATCTCCCTCAACCCATCTGCCATAACTCCTCCCTCCTCTTCCCACCTAGCCTAAAATCCCTGCTGCTGACAATCATTCCTACAGGAATTAGTGGATAAGACATTGTCTCCAGAAAGGCCAGGCTGGTAGGAACATTCATGTGAGAGCACCCGCCACATTAATATGGGTTGTTTTATCACGTGGGCCTCTTGTAACCCTCTGTCTGCACCTGTTCTAGGCACTGCTGACATTTTTATTTGTGTTACACCTATTTGTCTAGAGAGGCAGCCTCGTGGAATGGGTAGAGAACTGATCTTAGAACCTGGAAGTCCTGGATTCAAATCCTATGTCCAAGCATAGCTGTTTAATCTAAGCAAGAGTCCTACTCAAGTCTCTAAGAGATCAGTTGCCCAGAAGATGCTGACTTGTATGTGCAGAGGGAGTTTCCTCAATTAGGATTGGATTGACAATCCTAAAATGGCAGGAACCCACTCTCATTCAATAATGTCTCTCCTCATATTTGTACATAATAGGTGCTTAGTTAAATGAATTGGCATGAATGCATGAATGAATGCGTAAATGAATGCATGTGTTTCTTCTGTAGATGGGAGATCTAAACAGAATCACAGTTGGATAACTAGACCAGCCTGAGGGGTGAGATGCAACAGGGAACCCTAAGCATAAAAGGTGTAACATTAGGGCACAAGACCAAGGAGGTCAGGTGCCAGCCAATGAGACATCCATTTCAGAATTTTTCTTAGCTTGAGCCGTCTGGATCCCCAAAGAAGTCTATAAGTACTCAGTATGTGATAGAAATCCTCTTATGGAATTTAGAGTGCTCTGTATTGCATACCTCCCGTCTCTGTAATGATCAGGATTGTCTATATTGTATAAGGTCATAATGATATTATAGCATAAAGTCTATGTCAAATGAGGGAGTAAGGAAAGAGGTTATATCCTAGGTCATTTGGAAGTCAGGGGAAGCCTATGAGGCCCTTTTCAGAATAATTTACATTTACATTCATAATTGTAAGAGATTCTAGGTTTCAGTTTCAGGTTGGTGAAAATAAAGATGTCAGTTTTTCCCATCCAAAGGGAAAGAAACACATTTATTGGATGCCTACTATGTGTCAGGCACATGTGGGCAGCTAGGTGGCATTATAGTGGATAGCATGCTGGGCCTGGAATCAGGAAGACTTATCTCCCAGAATTCATATCTGGCCTCTTACACTTACTAGCTGTGTGACCCTGGGCAAGTCACTTCACCCTGTTTGCCTCAGTTTCCTCATCTGTAAAAATGAGCTGGGGATAGAAATGGCAAACCACTCCATCATGTCTTTCAAGAAAACCCTAAATATGGTCACGGAGAGTTGGACACAACTTAATAACAACAGAAACATCCTAAGAACTCCTGGTCTAGATGACTTCTAGACCCCGTCCAGCTCTGTGATCCAAGGAACTAGTAGCAATGGGTGGAAATTTCAGAGAGGTCAATTTCAATACAGCATAAAGAAGTTTCTATCTGTTGAAACTGGAATCTGTCTTGCCCTGACTGGAAATTCAGTGAGTACTGTCTGATCCTACTATGGATTGGAACAGATGTTTTTACCTTGTCTGTATTCAACCTGGGCTAGTTCATCCCATTTTAAGTCACTTGGTGGCCCCTGCTCCCTGCACTAAGCCGGGCACTAAAATATCAGTGGAGATATTTGATCAGTTTTGATCCTACTGCATCATAGGACTCCTGGACTCAATTAATCCACCAGACTCAGCCTCCAAAGGATCAGAGACCACATCAGGAAGTTTCTAACGAATTAATTGTCCTAAAGGTGGCACAGTGGATAAAGCACAGGACCTAAAGTCAAGAAGACTTACCTTCCTGAGTTCAAATCTGGCCTCATACACTTACTAGCTGTGTGACCCTGGGCCAAGTCACTATACCCTGTTTGCCTCAGTTTCCTCATCTGTAAAATGAGAAGGAAATAGCAAATCTCTCTACTATCCCTGCCAAGAGAACCCCAAATGGGGTCACAAAAAGTTAGATATGACTGAAATAAAAGAACCAAAAAATGGACTCCTAAAGAGGTAGTGAATTCCCCATCCCTGGAAGTCTTCAAGGAAAGAGAATTCAGGATGTGTTGCCAGTTGGACATGATTCAAGTCACTAGAAGATCTCTGGGGTCTTTCCCAGTACTGAAAGTTTGTGGGTGAGGAGGGGGAGGGGAGAAGAATGGGGAAGGGGAGGAAAAAGAAGAAAGAGGAAGGGAGGACAGGGAAGGGGGAAGGAGGATGGATGGGGAAGGAAGGAAGTTGACAAAAATGTTTAGAGTACCTACTTACTGTGTTCAGGGTCCTGTTTTAGCAGCTAGGACTAAAAAGTGAGGATACAGAGCCTGTTCTCAGTTTAATGAGGGCTCAAATACTCCATGAAAGCCACAGCTATATGCTACAAAAGAGAATGAACTAAGTGGAAAGAAGTTGATCTGACCAAATGCAGAGAGAAAGCTCATTTTATGGGAAGGAATATATGAATACATAGCACTTGGCTGCTGCTTTGCAAGCATAGCAAACATATCTGCATGCAGCCTTCGTGGAAGCATATAAATAAATAATAAACAGAAAATGTTTATGTGTGTATATACACAAACACCTGTTTGATGCAAAACAGGTATTTACATGAAGTCAATTCCCCAGTTAATCAAACTCAGTCTCTGCCTGCCTGGCTGAGGGGAATGCTACCTTTGAGCTAAATGAATGATCCAACCAGAGAGACAAGAAAGTAGAGTTGGGTGTAAGGTGGGCTATTTCTGGATTGGGTAAAATGTTCCTGAAGAGATTCTCCAGAGAGAGACAGAGCTGTCACAGGAGGAGGTGGTGAGGGGGAGTGGCCCAAGATATGGAGGCCCCCAGTGGGATACCTTGGGGTTTCCATATTGGTTTTGGGGGGTTGTTTTTTTATTTTGTTTTGCAAGGCAATTGGGCTTAAGTGACTTGCCCAGGGTCACACATCTAGTAAGTGTCAAGTGTCTGGGGCTGGATTTGAACTCAGGTCCTCCTGATTCCAAAACCTATGCTCTATCCACTGCACCACCTAGCTGCCCCCAGGGTTTCCATGTTATTGAAGGACTAACTGGAGATGGAAGGCAGTAGACATTCTCTAGGAAGGAGAGCTTACTAGAACCCTATAAGGTCCTTTAAGGGAAGAAACCAAACCCCTCTGAATGCTGGAGGGACTTATTGGTGGACAGGAAAGGAAGCATGCCCCAGGATAATGATGTTGGCACCACTAAAATTGTCCATCCTGTGGTAAAAGGCCCATCCTGGTTGCCCTGTCCTAGTTACAACTTTACCTGGAGACTGAGTGGATTAAACCCCCTTATCTCCAGGGCCCCTGGTTTGCTTTGATTTCAAGGATTCCATAAATACCTTTCTTATCATTCACACGGCTCTGCCCTAGGACAAACCTTAATCTGGCATTGCCAAGTTTTTCCATTCATTGATGATATTAATCATACTTTCACATACTCTCCCCTTCAGCTAAATTGTACTCCTTGCCAATCCCTGAACACACCTCATACTGTCCTGCTTCTGCACTTTTGCTGGTACTGTTCCCAACAACTGAAATGCCCTCATCATCATCCTTTAAACCCCAATTGAAATGCTACTTTCACCATTCCAATTCCCTCCTGTTGCTTTGGACATGACCTTCTGCCTTTCCCAAATGCACATACACATTCCGAAGATCTCTTGATCTTCAAATAAGCTCCAATATTGGAGAAGCCAAGGGCTTAGCTCACTTTGCATTTCCTTAACAGCCTGGCCCAGGGTTCTACACACAGTAGACATTTAATTAGTTTTGTTGATTGAGTGAATATTGAATGCAGGTACGGTAGACTGGAGGAATGTACTTACTAATAATCTAAGCTTTGGCACTACAAAGTGTAGTTTCCAAACATTAAAACACAACTATCAAAGGTTAATTCTATCAAAGCTTTAAATGTACTCTGCTTGACTGAGGCAGATTCAGGAGTGAGGAGCACATTTCAGAGAGCAGATCATTTTTTTCTTTCTTTTTTTTTTCTTTTTTTTAAATTAAATTAAATTTTATTATTATTATTCTTTAATGTCCTACAATCACTACCTTAAAAATAAGATTATATCCCCCCACACCTACCCTGCCACTACCCCCTCCCTCCCCGAGACAGCATACAATTCTGTATAGGTTCTACATATACTTTCCTATTGAGCACATTTTCACTATAGTCATGCTATGTAGTCGAACTAAAAGAAATGGAAGAAATCATATAACAAATCAAAACATAATACACTGAAACCCACACACACACAAACATGATCGAGCAGATCATTTTCAACGTGAATATTTGCACCTTGGAAATCAGCAAATGTTGCAAATTGGGGCCTGATTGGTTTTGTTGATTGTGTCTAGACTTCAGAAAGCAATGGAGAAAATGTTAATAAAGCCAATTAAACCTCAAAGTGTGTTGTGGGTACATCCCTCCACCAAGAGAGCCGGTTGTTAAACATTTAGCAGTACAACACTGATCAGCACAACACAGTTGTTGTTCCTTCCACATCTGAACTTAGCTCATCAAAGTTTCGATATACCATGGGTGGGCATAAGAAACTATATGGGAATTTGGAGGGTATTTTGCAGAAGTCTCAGACAACATACAAAGGCCAGCAGCTGACACAGTAAAAGCTCGAAACTCAAACGTGCATAAAATTTATGTACAGTACTGTATAATATCAATATATTTTATCTTTTAATACCATAAATTATATGCAAATTTTATAATATACTGTAAAACATCTCATAAAAGAGAAATAAATGATTCCAATTTCTTCTCTGGTACAAAGGGAGGGCCAAAAAAGTTTTCATGGATTTTCCAGATCATGAAGTGGGGGAGGGACAGTGGAGGAAGGAGGGCACCATGCCCAGGGCACTGGTTTGGAAGGGATGACTGTACCAAGAACAAAGGTAAGGTAACTTGGTGTAAGGGAAAAAAAGACTAGTATCTAGTATTTCTAACATCATTTTATGGAGGAAGAAACTGAGGTGCAGAGAGGGTAATTGACTTAACTGAGGTCATATGGCTACTTAAGGGACATAATTAGGAATTAAACCTAGAACCTTCAGCCCCAAGTTCAGTGAGGTGGATGGCTTAGGTTTTTATCATATCCCTTTTATCACATCTAAGCCTTTATGCACATGGGCAGACTAGGATCCTGCCATATTACTACCTTGTGGTGAATCTTTCCCAACAAGTTCTTGTATTTTTACCAATATAATAAGAGGATTGATGAACAGAACAAGAGGGGAACCCAGTTGTCACTCATTTAACTAAACAAGACACGCCATATGCCCATAATCCCTCTCCTATACCCAGAGGCCACTTGGGACATCAACAGATTCCATTTCCCACCATACACACAGACATTATTCCGTCCAACCCCCAATCACCACACATCTACAGCTGGCCCATATTAGACTCATTGGCTATCCCATAGGAAATTAGGGTCCATGCTGCTGCTCCTTTTACTTCCCAAGTCATACCTCTCCATTCAACCAGGGTAAGCCTGTGCTTTCTTCCCTTTCAATAGTAGATTTTTAAAGCAAAGATAATAAGGTTTCTATAGACACCATTGAAGGATGTTTTACATTCTCATCTGATACAGGGTAGAGAAAGAGGAAAATGTACAAATTAACAGGAGGGGGAGGAGATTGGTCCATAATTCAACACTTTGTAAAGTTTGTATTGACTTTTGCTATCATATCACCTTCATTTCCAAATAGATTCTCCACCCCCACATTCATAGATCCATCTCTTGTAGCAAAGAATGAAAAACAAGCAGTTCAGCAGCATTACCCAATACCTCAAGTCTGACAGTGTATACTGTGTTCCACACCCATAGTCTCCTACCTCTGCAAAGAAGGAAAGGGGGTACATCTTATCATTTTTTCCTCATAGCAAACACATTTCAACCAAGTTAGCTATCATTGAGGGACTTCTTTTGGGGGATGGAAGGTCCCCAGCTTTACAGATATCGGGGAACTACCACAGAGACATTGGGAATCCTAAGGGGCATTATCTAGGGCAGGGGTTCTGAACCTTTTTTGTGTTGTGACCCTCTTTGGCAGTCTGGTGAAGCCTATGGCCCACTTTTTACTAACTCTAAAGCTGGAAGGGATCCCAGAGACCAGTTAACCCAAGCCCCTAATTATACAAAGGCAGAGCTGAAGGCTAGGTATGTCAAGTGACTTGCCCAGGGAAATGTACCTAACAAACAGCCCAGCTGGCACCTAAGCCAAGGCCTCCTTCCCTCCAAATCCAGGGCTCCTTACACCCACCAGGCAACACTACAGGTTGTGCAAATTGGGGTAATATACTCATTAACAGTTTCAGTTCTTATGGGGCCAGAAAAGCCCTTCCTAGGCATTTATCAATAGTCCTTTGCAGATCCCTTATGGAACTTGACTCCAACCCTATAACCTTCTTAATGACTTAGTCCACAGAACCACATCTTCGTTTTATAGCTCTGGAGGACATGGGTTCAAGCCTTGCCTCTATTTCCCCTCCCTGGGCCTCAGGTTCCTCCTTTGCAGTATGAGAGTGTTAGACTAGAAGGCCTCTGAGGTCCTTTACAGCTTAGAGCTAGGGTCTTATGTGTGACCCTGGGCAAGTCACTTCCCCACCCTGGGCCTCAGATTCCTTCTCTGTAAAATGAGTGGGTTAGACTAAATGACCTCTGAGGTCCTTTCCACCTCTAGATCTAGGATCCTACTGTAACAACAGCATTTGGCACAGTACCTGACACATGCTTTATAAATGTTTATTAACAAGGGTGATAGGGCTAAGCCCTCCCTATGGCTTCCTGTGATAGGTTCTTTCCAAGTTTGACCAACAGGTCCTGTTTGGTCCCTGTGTTTCCCTCTAATTAGGAGCTGTGTCAAAGAGAAAGAGGCTACCTCACAAAAGTCTGAAAGTCATCTCTCTTCACTCTTTGTAGCCCACAGAATGGGCGGCTCTTACTGGCTCAGGTGTTGGTCACTTTTGACACAGGTACACACAGGGACCTACCAGGATCCACTGGTCCATATGCCCTTTGGTATGAAGTCAAAAAGAGCACACGGCGCACCATAACACATCAGGGTACACACTCCACCCCATCACTTTTGTTACAACTCTTCACCACTGTTTAATCAATGAATAAGCCTTTATTTAAGCACTTACCACAGTTTGGGTATTTTACTAGTTGCTAGAGATACAAAGAAAGGTGAAAACTAGTCTCTGTCCTGAAGATGATTCCATTCTAATGAGGAAGCTACATGCAAATAATAGGTATATGTAAGATATATAGGGTAGATGGAAAATAACCTTGGGAGGAGGTATCAGCTGCTACCAGAGACTAGGAAAGGCCTTCTTAAGTAGGAGTTGAGCTGAGTCTTGAAGGAAGTCAGGATAAGAACCATACCTGAGGAGACATCGGGGTTATTGCAGACTCTGGGGACAATCAGTGCAGGGGCATGCATAAAAGTCCAAAAACCAGCAAGTAGGTCAGACCATAGAATGGGTGAAGGGGAGTGAAGTGTAAGAAGACTGGAAAGGTAGGAAAGGGTCAAGTCCCAAAGGCCTTTAAATGCCAAACAGGAATTTATAGTTGATCCTGGAGATACGGAAGCCATAGGAGTTTATTGGGTGGGAGAGTGACATGGTCAGATTTGCACTTTGGGAAAATTTTGACAACTGAGTGGACAATGGATTGGAATGAAGAGAGACTGGAGACAGGAAACCCACTTAGGAAGCTATTAGGTGAGAGGGGATGAGGGTCAGAGAGAAATTTGGGAGCTGTTGTTAATAGTGAGTGGGACAGGGAGTCAAGGAGGGAAGGATGAAAGGATTGCCTTGATGCAGTAAGAGCCACTTGAGATATTTGTAGGGAAACTAGTCAGCTTGGTTTGCTCATTTCTTCCAGTTCAGTTTCACTATGGTGTATAGCTTTGATCTGGAAGCTATATTATTCTCATAGATTTTCATTGATATCTTTTGTTTTTATATTGCCTATCTGCAACCTCCCTCTTCCCCAAGAGTCATCTTTATAAAAAGAAATCTTTGTTTAAAAAGCACCAAGATAAAAATCAATAAAAGCAATTAATATATCAGAAAAAAAACCTGACATAATATGCAATGTTCCACAACCAGGAACCGCCCCCACTTCTGAAAGGGAGTAGGTAGAGGTTATAACCTCAAATCTCTTCTTTGAGGTCAAGTTTGTCCTTTATAACTTTGTGGCTTTACGTTTTTATCATTTTTTGATTCTTCCTTCTATTTGGATTATTTTAGCCATTGAACATACAGTTTTTCAGATTGCTTACTTCTCTCTGCATGAGTTCATGAAAGTTTTTCCATACTTTTCTGTTCTCATTCATGTAAGCTATATGATTTTTCTAGTGTCACAGTACGTGACACAGTACAACAGGACAAAGCTGCTCAGGTGGCTAGGATGGGGCCAAGAATGAACAAGGTAGGAGCTTTGAGTTCCATTTCGTAATGAAGTCTTTGGATCCCAAAGGTTCATACAGTTAGAGAAGCCTAGAACCTAACAAGGCAAACAGCAATGCCCATTCATCAGAAAACAAAAGTGTGCTTAACTCCAAATCAGGGAGGCTTTTACACTTCCTGCAAGAGGTCAGAAGTTATGTCCTACATGAGAAGCCTGAGTCACCAAGTACACATGGGGACAGTTGCTGCATTTAGTTGGAAAACAAGAGATGTGGGAGCAGGTGTGCTCTGACCCAGCTGGAACAGGAATAGGAGAGACAGGAAAACAGGGAACTTCTCCATTCCTGATTTCTTTGGATCTTCCTCTATGGATATTTTAAATAGAGTACAAGCAATAAAATATTTGGTTTCTGCCTATTTTTTGCAAAGAACACCATTCCCATTTTGCATCTTTCTGTGAAGCCCTTTCGGCAACTTAGGAGACTCACACATGTTGTCGATCTAAACAAATGTTCCTGATTGAAATTTTCCTTCCCTAGTCCTCATTGAAGATTGTGCATTTAAGGGCTTTTTATAACTTCATCTGCATAACCTTGAAGAGTCTCTTCCTCCTTTAGCTGATTAAAACTGCTTTTCACAGCCCTTATAGCAAGATGGGGCTCCACCACGATCTGTATTTCACTTTATGCGCTTCATTAACTTGTTTGTGCAATTGCATTAGCGCCATGCCATTAGCACCTCCCCCCCTTTCCAATACATCTGGGGCCCTGTCTTGACAGGCAAATTAACAGTTTCATCAATCTATTCTGAGATTTGTAATGACCTACTAATAGGAGGCAAAATATCCAGCTTATTGGGAATTGCACACCACCTTCGACCCCAAATGCTGGCAAAAATGATTGGGGCAAGAAAATGAGCTATGTTCAACAAAGTAAGATGATGACCAATTTCGGAAACATTTGTTCAACTATCTGCATTTGTGAGATGGGAAAAAATATCAAAATTCAATAGAGTAGGAGAAATATCACAGCAAAGGAAAGGTATAGAAAGCATGGTGCTCTGGGTCAATACAGAGGAAATTATAGAATCATTGCTCCCATTTATATGAACCTTGAAGGTTACAGAGTACTTTAATACAAACAATAGCCCTGGGAAGCCAATTGTGCAGGTATGATTCTGATTCTTGCATTAAAGATGAGGAAATTAAGGCTCTAAGAGGTTTATCAGAGGTCACCCAAGTGGTAAATGACTCAAATCTCTGCTTCCATTTCAGCCTCTCATCCATATCTGCCTATTAAATCAGTGGAATATTTGAAAAAAATTATTGATGTCAATTCAAAAGACTTTATGGCTCATGCCAATGTTTGTATTCCTTTAAGGCTAGGTTTGGGGAATGGGTTTTGTTTCGTTTTAGGAACCAGATTTGTCATTTCATTTATGCAGGGAATTTTCATTGTAGAAACTCCCTCTATCAATAAAGATCAGCACCTGCTCTGCAATTTAGAGAGTTGCCTTCAGGCACAAGCCACTTGTCCCTAAGCACATACTCATTATGTATTAGATGGGGCTGGGGGAAGGAGGCAGATTTAAAAAGAGATCTCCCTGACTCTGATTCTCTGTCTACTATACTGTTGTGTGGCCTCTCTTGTTTAACACCTGTTTAAAAAAAAAAGCCCAATAGTAACTTTCATCTTTCACTTTCTTGCTTAATGTTTGGCCATGATTCATTATTGAAACCTTTCTGAGATGGATTTCAGATGTCACTTCCCACTTGCCATCTGTCTTTGGCTCTTTGTTTCCATAACAATACACCACAGCAGATGCAACTTTTCTGATATGGAGTTGTCTCTGATCTGCTAGCATTTCCCCCTGACCTCCCAGGTTATGCCTCGTCCTGATGAGAAAAATTAAAGATAGCACCACCCTATGGTGAATGAGTTCTCTCTCTTCTCAATTCCACTGACACAGATCAATTGCTTGCCCTTAACCTGTCCTGGCTGGAATTGGAGTGATAGGTAGAGTAGAATGGAAACTTCTTGAGGCCAGGGACTACTTCCTTTGGGGCCTAGCACATAGTAAGTGCTTAAGGCATGTTTGTAAAATTACGGAATGACAGAATCTCAGAGCTAGAGAGAAAACCTCAGAGATCATTTAGTCTGATCATATCTTCAAAAGGAATCCCCTTTGCAGTAACTCCACTTTTTCATCCACTGCAACAGATATCACACATGAGCTGAATGATCTTCATGGCAATGACTTTGCCTATACAGTACTTGGAATATTTATGAAAAATTAAACTGGATTATAAGTCAGGTATTGGATGCATATGAGCCTCAGCTGCCTGCCAAGATGCTAAGTACATGAAGGTGGGGTACTTTTCCTTCTATATGCTTCCAAAGCACCTAACTAGGACCTTGCACATAGGAAACATGAACTAAGACAAAACGCCAGAGCCAAACCCTTAGATAATAAACCATGTACTATCAAAGAGTCTTTGAAGATAGTCTAGGGAACACTAGATGGTACAGCAGAGAGAGAGGGGGACTAGTAATCAGAAGCATGTGAATTCAAATTCTACTTCAAGCACTTAGTAATTGTGTGACTTTGGACTAGTCATTTCTCAGTCTCAGTTTTCTCATCTGTAAAATGGAGCTAATTATAGCATCCACAAGGTCGTTTTGAGACTCAAATGATACAAAAGAATTTGAAAACCTTAAAACACTATATAAACATTAGCTTGTGGATCCAACTCTCCTCAGTTTATAGAAGTGGAAACTGAGGCCCAGAGAGCAGAAGTGACTTGCCACAGTTCATGACAAAACTGAGTCTAAAACCCAGGTCTCCTGACTCCCCAGTCCAGTACTTGTTTCAGAATACCATGCAGCCTCTGTAAGTATTTGTTGATCGATTAACTAAATTATCTTTGTCTGACTCCAGTATAACTAACCAAAAGTATTAGCTACAAAACCCCTGTCTTTGGAATCAGTATACTATTTCCATTTGGGAGTACTCCAGAGAAGTGGATTTTGAACCTCTTATCTCTGAGAACTGGAAACCATGACATATAAAGATTGGTCATAGATATTGTGCTCACTTCACATGGCATCCTAGACCATCTCCAGTCATCCTGACTAATATCAGACCACTGGACCCAGATGGTTGTGTAAGAGAAAGTGAGACTGGTGACCTTGCACAGTCTTCCCTCACTCAAATCAAAGTCAACTGCAAGTCATGTCATGATCTGAGGTCATGGTCCTCTTAGAGAATGGAGTACAAACAAAGCAACAATAATTAGAATGTAAGTTCTTTGAAGGCAGAAACTTTTTCACTTTTGCCTTTGAATCCTCACTGAGTAAGGTAGTATCTGACACATAGCAGATACCTAATACTTGCTAATGATCAATTGAACAAACTGGGCATGGTGAAGCTGGTGAAGCAAAGACTATAAGTGGCATGGGGGAAAGAGAAGGATATGATGTCTATCTTTGAGAATTTGAAGGCCTGTCATGTGGAAGAGCGATTCAACTTGTTCTGTTGACCTCGGGGATCAGAATAAAGAATGATGTGTAGAAAAGTTCCAGAGTCAAATTCACATGTGACATCAGGAAAAACTTCACAATTAGAGCTGTTGAAAAGTAAAATGAGCCATCTTCGGAGGTAGGGAGTTCCCACCCACTAGAAGACTTCATGGAAAGGCTTAATCAACCAAATGATCATTCACCTGGAATTTATTTTGCTTCTACCAAGTGTTGACCATTCTTCCAAATGCTAAGGACACAAATACAAAAGTCAAACCAGGCCTGTCCTCAAGGAACTTAGATTCTAACAGAAGAGATGATGTGCACACATGTAAGTATATCAACACAGATACAATGTATTCTTGGATGGAAAAACATTAGCATCCCCTAGTCCTCTGCCCTCAGACTTCATCTTGAGTATTGTGTTCACATCATAGTTTCACAAGGACATGAACCAACCGAAGAGTGTCCAAAGGAGGGAGCTAGGACAGCAATGGGCACTGAGTCCATGATATTTGAAGATTAGCTGAAGGACCTGGGTATGATTAGCCCAGGAACTGGCAGTGACAAAAGGGGACTCATGTGTTTAAGCATCTGAAGAGCTGTATTGTGGAAAACGGGTTGCTGCTGTTTAGTTATTTTTTCAATCGTGTCTGACTGTTCATGACCCCATTTGGAGTTATCTTGGCAAAGAGATTGGAGTTGTTTGCCATTTCCTTCTCCAGTTCATTTTACAGATGAGGAAACTGAGGCAAACAGGATAAAATGACTTGCTCAGGGTCACACAGCTAGTAAGTGTCTGAGACCACATTTAAACACAGACCTTCCTGACTCCAGGCCTGAAGCTATATCCACTGTAGCACCCTCTAGCTGTCTTGGAAAAGGGATTATTAGACTTGCTCTTTTTCTCCTCAGAGCAAAGAACCAGGAGTGATGAGTGGAAGTTGTAAAGAAGTCAATTTAGGTTTGATATCAGGATCAAAGGAGAAATACAACTTTTAAAAGAAGACACTGACAATGGAATTAGGTTAGAAGGGAAAGAACTATCTGGTGAAAACTGCTGGGAAAATGAAAAGGCACTTTGACAGAAATTAGGTTAGACCATGAGAGCACTAGACCAGGAATCAGGAAGACCCAAGTTCAAATCCAGCCTCAGATACTTTCTAGCTGTGGGGGCCTAGAATAGTCTGTCTGACTCAGTTTCTTCATCTGTAAAATGAAAATGATAATACCACTTAGAGTTGTGGTGAAGATCAACGAGGTATTTATAACATACCTGCACATAATAATTCTATATAAATTCCATATAAATGCCTGTTTTCTTTTTTTCTTTCTTCCTTATATCACAATAAACTCAAAATGGAAAAGTGACATGAAATATTAAAGGTCTTAACATGAAAAATTAGAAGAGAATCATAGACCAAGTACCTTTTACCATACATAGCCACAGGAAAAATTCTGAAATCCAAATTTCAATTACATGAAATTGGAAAGCTTCTGCATGAAGAAAGTTAATGCAACTAAGATAAGAAAGCAGGCAGTTGGATAAGAAAAAAATCTTTTCATCAAATATCTCTCTCTGAAAAAGGTCTGATATTCAAGATATATAAGGAACTAACAAAAATATCTAAAACCAAGAGCCATTCCCTAATTGATAAGGAATCAAAGGATATGAACAAAAGGTGCTCCAAAGAATGACAAATTATTAACAGCCACATGAAAGGTTACTCCAAGTCTCTGATAAAAAGAGAAATTTAAATAAATACAACTCTGATCTAATTCACCTCATATTCAGCTAATTGGTAAGCATGACAAAAGATGTTAATAGTCAATGTTGGAGAGCCTACGGAAAGACACTGATAAACTGTTGGGAGAACTATGACTTGGTCTAACCATTATTGAAAGCAATAAGGAATTATGCTAAAAGAAAAAAAAAAGACTTGACTGTTTAGGAACATTGATCCAAAGGATCCCACTGCACAGTATATATGCTAAGATGGTCAAAGACAGATAGGTCCTGTATATATCAAAATGTTCATTGACATGGAGCATAGAAGATAGCCAGATCTGAACCATGTTCAAGTACCATCTCTGACAAATATTGTTTAACCCTGGACATATTACTTAACCATTGAGTAGAGAGAATTCTTCATGAGGAGTTCTGTACACTGATAAAATCACAGGTCCAGACCACATCCTTCCCCACAATTATTGTTATCAGTTCAACAGTTAGTCTCCTCAATATCTGTGATCAGAGAGTCACAGACCATTGCCTTCAGATAGGGTCTCAGATTTGTTGACAGCAACTGTTGTCAGAGTACAGTTGTCCTTTTTCTTCCCTTCCTCCCTCATCTGTGTGACATTTGTCTACTCTCCAGCCTCCAGACAAGTATTAAATTTCCTAAATCCCTCTACCCCTAATGTACCCCTACCCACAACAAAAGAGAGCCACTTAGATTTTTTTTAAGGAACATGGCATTGTTTCTGATAACAGAATGTGAAGAGACTTTCCACAAGCCCCTTTCATCTACTCTTCTAGGAGAGAGGCCAGCTGATACCTTGAACAGAGAAAGCAGAGCTCTCTTGCTTAACCAAAAAGTGGAAAAAATCAAAATTGGCAGGAATCCATCTGTTCAGAAAGAAAAAACAATGCAGCTACAGAGCCCTGCTGCCACTTTCAGAACACACAACAAGAAGCTCTAAAATAATTTAGACCAGTCACCATAAGATCAGTAACAAACACTTTGAATTTGGGAAGATAATTTTGATTGGGAAGACCAAAGATGGTCACCTGCAGTTCAGAAACAGCTATTAACATGAATAAATCCTCAAAACAATGAAAGATGACCACTTGCAGAGGTTGGTTGGAGTTTAATTCTCTTCCAAAAGAATATGCTATGAGTAATAGTTTCAGCTCCTTTTGGTCCTAGATTTGGAAGGCTCCACAGTCTAGTATTAACAATTATTATAACTGAGTGCAACTGTCTCTAAACATTTCTAATTTTCATTCTATCAAAAAATGAACATAAAGGAATTATTGGGAAATTATTGAGAATTATTGGGAAAATTCTGACAAATGAAGAGGAGAGTGTCTTTAAGAGAAATATAGGCAGACTAAATTAGATGAGGAAGAAAGTCATTGCACTTAATGTCAATGATAAATTTATCTGACTCTGTCTGACCATGTCATTATCTTACCCAAAATCTTCATTGATTACCCATTGCCTAAAGGAAAACAGGAACTTCTAATCTGACATCTGTGGTATTCCATCATGTCTCCTTCTCCTCTCCCCTCTTTCCTTCTCTTCCCCTCCTCTCCTCTCCTTCTGTTCACATAGAGTGTTATACCTTTACCTGTGGATACTCTGCCTGAAGGAATGTAAATTTTGATCACTGAAACCTCACAAGATATCTTGAGGTTTACAGGCTACATTCTTTATTCTTAAGGACCATGCTTTAAACCCAAATCACTCTGGCTCTCATTGACTGGCCAGCAACAGGTCTCAGGCCAAACTCCACTTGGTTATTGTTTGGGCTCAGAGTGAACTTAAATAGCAATTGTTTCTGTTTTGACCAGAAACCCTGAAGGTCTTCCCCTCCCAGATTATTTTTTTTGATGAGGTAAAAGAGTCCATTCTTTGTCCCATTCCTTACCTAGCCTTAATCACTAAAATGGGGCATTGCCTGAGTCAAACTGAGACTTAGGAAGGCCCTTAGCTTAAAAAAGTTGAGGTCCCCCACTGCATCCTGGGCCATCTCCAGTCATCCTGATCTGTATCTGGCCACTGGACCCAAATGGCTCTGGAGGAGAAAGTGAAGTTGGTGACTTTGTGCAGCCCTGCCTCACTTAAGTCCAATTCACTTATATGTCACGGCATTACCTCCCTGATGTCATGGTCTTCTTCCAAGGAAGGACAAACAACAACAGGAAGGAATACCCAAAGAATAGTAAATTAAAGAATGTGAGTTGTCTATGGACAGAGCTTTATCACCTGCCTCCTTTTGACTAGAGATGAGAAAGTTAACAGACACCCTCAGCTTTTAAATATATTCGCAATTTTGCAAACCTAGGTCCTGACATAAGATTCCCCCTCTTTAACCCTCCTCATCTCTACAAGCATCTAACTCAATCTCCTCCTTTTACAGATTAGGAAACTGAGGGGAAGTAACTTGGCTAAGATCATACACAAGATCACAGACTTGGAGCTGGAAGTGACCTTGGACACTATCTAGCCTAACACTCTCATTTGACACATGGGAAAACTGAGACCCAGGGAGAGGAAATGCTTTACCCAAGGTCACAACAGTAATGACATGGCAGAGGTGGAATTTGAAGCCAGGTCCTATGACTCAAATTTCTGTACTTTTCCATATGACATAGAGTAAGGAGGCAGTTGCTGTTCTAAAATGCCATCTTACAAGCTAATGTTCCTGTTTACAAAATCTGAGCTGTGAAAACTCACTGGACAATAGGAACAAGCTCTCATAAGAAAAGAATATGGAGGAAGCAAAAGGACTGATCGTCTTTTTTCCAGTGGGAAAAAGGAAGTTTAAGTTTCTTCTTTAAAATGAGAGATTGGCATAACTGTTATGGAAGTGTTTTGCATAACTACACATGTGTAACCTATACTGAATTGCTTGCCTTTTCAATGAGGGTGGGTGGGGAGGGAAGAAAGGAGACAATTTGAAAATCAAAGTTTTAAAAATCAATGTTAAAAGTTGATTTTACATGCCACTGGGAAACAAGACTTCGCAATGGCAAGTAAAATAGGATCTCTTGCTGGTTTTGTTTTAGTATAATCAAGAAGTATAATGCCTCTATTTGAATGTGATAAAGGGGGATCTTTCCCACCCATTGTCTGACCTGGGAAGATTTGTAGGAAGGTCCACACCTTTTGTTAATGAGGCACAGGTTCTCAAGGAATGTGATACCCTTTGGCTCTAAAAAGCATATAAAGACTCTGAGGTGTGGGTTTTATTTTGGGCCTTACTGACTGGAAGCATTTGTTTGGCCCAATGAGGACTCTGGGAAGCCACTAAAGGAGACCCCCAGCTTTGAAAACCCAGATGTCAGTACTTCCTTCTTTGGTAACCATAGTCAGACAGTTGGGGTCCAACTGTCTGCTGAATTCAGGCAGAGGAAGCCATGACTGTTGACTTTTAATGTTTCTGTATTTTCTTTGAAGTTCAGGATGCTGACTCCTTTGAACTAGGTGAATGATATGTGTGCTTGGTTAAATAAATGATACATGTGCTTGATTAAAGTGATTGTTAACCCCTCAAAAATTGCTTTTCCTTTTATGAATGCAGATCTAAGAACCTATGATAGCAGGCACCCCTCTTTATGTTGGGGTGCTTACTGATACAGATATACAGGCAATGGAGTATAGAAATCCACCTTGCCCTACAAGAAAATAGAGGGGAAGGGGATAAGAGAAGGGGGATGTGCGTATGATAGAAAGGAAGGCAGATTAGGGGAAGGGGTAATAAAAATGCATGACATCTTGGGATGGGAGAAAGGGTGACATAAGGAGCAAATTTGGAATTCAAAGTCTTGTAGAAGTGAACATTGAAAACTAAAAATAACTTAATAAAAAATAAAAGAAAACAAATGAGAGGCTGGCAAAGACCCTAGCTAGTGGGGTAAGAATTCACTATTTAAATGACTTAGAAAACAGTCTGGCAGAAACTATGTATAGATGAACATCTCATAATATATATCAAGATAACATCTCAATAGAAACATGCCTGAGACATAAAGGGTGATAACCAACAAATTAGAGGACCAAGGAAGAGGTTATCTTTCTCATTTACAGATGGGGAAGAGTTCATGAACAAACAAAGGATAAAGAGGGTCATGAGAGATAAAATGAACAATTTTGATTACATAAAATTAAAAAGAGTTTTAAACTAAAAAAAAATCTAATGCTGCTAAAATTAGACGGGAAGCAGGTAACTGGGGGAAAATAATTGCAGCAACTTTCTCCTATGAGGCTCTCATTTCCAAGATATATAAGGAATGGATTCAAAGAAGAAATATTCCACGATTGATAAATGGTCAAAGGTCATGAATAGGCAGTTTTAAAGAGATGGAATCTAACCTATAAAGAGTTACATGAAAAAATGCTCCAAGTAACTATTAATTATGAAATGGAAATAAAAGCACCTCTTAAGTGCTACCTCACACCCATCAATTTAACAAAGTTGACCAAAAAAGGAAAATGACAATTAGTAGAGGAGCTGGGGGAAAAAAGATACATTAATGCATCTGTTGTTGGAGCTGTGAATTATCTCAACCATTCAGAAAAGCAATTTGGTATCACGTCCCCAAAGTTGCTACACTGTGCAGACTCAGCAATTTGACTCAGCAATACCACTAGTAGGCCTATATTTCAAATATATCATAGAGGAAAAAAGACTCCTGTAGGGGGTTGAGGGGGTGTATTTGGGGCAACTTTTTTTTTTTCTGTTGGCAAAGAACTGGAAAGTGAGACAGTGCCCATTAATAAGAGAAGAGTTGAATGAATTATGGCACCCAAATATAATGGTACACCATTTTCATTGTAAGAAATGATGAAAGAGATTTTTGATGAGACCTGAGACTTGTATGAAGTGATGCGGAATGAGGTGAACCAAAGCAAGAGAACGATTTCTAAAATAACGTTGTAAAGATGAACAATTGTGAAAGTCTTGAGAATTCTGGTTCAATGCAGTGACTAGATAGTACTTTAAAGGGCCCATGATGAAGGATGCTACCCACTTCCTAACAGAAAGAGAATGGACTTGTTATGGCTTGTGGTGCTGAGAACCCCAAAATGCAAGGGTACAGGAGGTTTGACTCGAAAGAATGTGACTACTCAAGCCTTCTTTCAGTCAGAGTAGTGACGTTTTATTATAACATGGGTTAGGTGGGCAAGATTACTAGTAAATCTGTTTGGAAAGAAATGAATTTATTGTGATGCCAATAGAAAAGGGTGAGATTCTTAGGGAGTCTGAACAATTTAATAGGGGTAAGATTGATACTCCAATACAGAAGAAGGGAAAAAGGATCAGTGAAAAGATCCTGATGGGATTAAGGAGTGGTAAGTAGCCTGGGGTAGGCCAGGGGCAAACAATAAAAGAAGTTAGGTGATCTGAGAGCCACAGTGAAAGGGCAGTTAAAAAGATTATTGAATGTATAGGTAGACTGGTTTGGACCAGATGCCTCAGGCAAACTGCCAGGTACTGGGTTATGGGAGGAAAGTTCAGGGGCAAAGACAAGGTTTTTTCCTTTTAGGGGTTCAGGTCTCATCCCCCATCAGACTCAGGGTATAGATTGCGATATATGCATATATACATGTGTGTGGTATACATGTGAACATGCATGCACGTGCATGTGTGTATGTGCACATGTATATATGAGCAATTTATCTATATATAATATATATGCACTTACGTGTGTGTGTGTGTGCATGTATATATATATATATATATATATACATGCACACACACAAAAAAAAAACAGGAGGGGAGTAGGAGAGAGAGCAAATAGATTTTTGTTCATTGAAAAAAAAATTAAGTGAACAGGTTGGAATATGTAATCTCCATAATCCTTTCCGCTCTGACATTCTATACTCTAAAGCCCCTTCCAACTTTCACATTCTCTGCTCCTAAATGTCATAGTTTGTTTATACCTGCTATACATCTGACTCCTTAGCATATTTGTTTTTCCTCTGAGCTAGCACAATTATCAATTGACTTCCTGTTGCTTCTGCATATTTGAGAAATGTTGACTCAGAAAAGGACCTTAAATAAAACCAAACCTTTCAACCCTAATTGGTGTTTGCATAAAAAGCCTTGCAAGTAGCTAATGGGAAGGAATAAGTGGGAGAGAAAGCACACACTCAGAAGGAAAGAGAAATGGACATGACTTGGCTATATGGATGTTGTTAGAAATGAGCATGGGAATTTACTTCACTTAAAAAGCCATTCAAATATTGCTAGATCTGAACTTCCCATAATATGCTAACCTTGGGGTGAAGGGTTCCTTGATGTTTTGCAAATGGCTTATTAAAAAAAAGAAAAAAAGCTCATAAAAATGTGCTAGACTTGACCTAGATCTGACAGAACAGTTAAATAATTTTGGTATAAAAGAAAAAAAAACAGATTAAATTTCTCCTCAAAATCTTTATTAGCTTCAAAGCACAACAAAAACCCTCTTAAGGTTTTTTTTCTTTTTTCCTTTTCTGAACACCCACATCAAAACACATTCAGGACCAGAAATTAAGCACTGGAAAAGACCCTAGAGATCATCTGAAACAGGGGTTTTTACCCTCTTTTGTGTCATGAACCCCTGTGGCAGTCATTCTGGGAAAGTCCATGGACCCCTTCTTAAAACCACGTTTTTAAATAATTGAAAGAAATGCTACATTTCAGTAAGAGCTTAATGAAATTTAATATGTCATTTTTTCCCATTCAAACTCACAGACACCCTGGTTTGTGGACTCCAGGTTAAGATCTCCTCTATAAAGTTAAATTCAAATGCCACCTTCCCCAGAAAGGTTTCCCTTGCTCCCCCTAATTCCTAATAACCTACCTCTTAGACCTTATATGGCATGTAACTTGAACATCTTTAATGCATTTATCACGTATTAGTGAGCATTGCATTGATTTCAGCTGCTCTTACCCCTTTCCTAGACTGAGAAAAGAGTATTTCTTATCTAACCCTTTCTTAGTGCTCTGCACACAGTAAATGTTTAATAACTGAGAAAAGGTTGGGGATTTTTTCCCCCAAAGGAACTTTTCTTGAAAACTTAAAACAAAATCCAGAAATTCCAAAAACAATTAGAAATGGCCAGATTTCATCACACAGGTAATTCAATGAGCTAGCCCAATGGACAGTCTTCATTTTACCTTTAGCTCAACTCTGCAAGAGATGACCAAAAGCCAAAGTACTAAGATTCCTTGCAAAATGTATCTAGGATTTATGAGGCAAGGCAGGCAGAAGGTAAGATGCATGAAATATCAGTTAGTATGCTTGAAGTAAAAAGCTTGTGTGTAAGAAATGGCTTAAAGAACATTATTGGAATGATGTAGGATAAGAACTCGCCTCTAGAGTGCTTTGAAATCTGTGAAACACTTCTCTCATAACTTTGTGTGTAAGTTATTATTAGATCCATTTTACAGATGGGGAAACTAAATATTCTAACATTCTGGCTTTTAAAGGGCCACCAAGAGACATGATGCAAGAGATTCCAAGTCTTAGAGTGGGAGGGAGGAGAGCTACCGCCTTCTAAGTCCTCGGGTGTGGTCTTTTGACACAGTCCAAGTTTTACCCAACGAATCCTTTTATTTAGGATATTTGTTCTGTGAAGTTTGGATTCAAAGGGCTGCACCTGAGGACCTAGAGGGCCACTTGTGGCCTCGAGGCCACAGGTTCCCCACCCATGTCAGACTTAAGAGATGGCATCTTCTAAAAGTTTGGGGACATCAATCAACGTTACCTTGGCTACTGGAAAGGGAAGGTCAGTTGGCCATCTCTGTGACTTTCCAGACCAAAACATGCTTCCTTGGCCATAACTCTCCAATATGTGCTCTCTCTCCCCCTATGAAAATGTAAGCATTTTTGTATTTGTTATTCTATGCATTTAGCATACAGTAGGTACCTAATAAATGCTTTGTCATTAATTCCTGACTCAAGGCAGGGTGGTGTGCTGAACTTGGAGTCTGAGATTGGAGTTCGATCAATGAACGAGCATTTTTTAAAGCACTGCCTCAAACTGTATGACACTGAGAAAATATATGAACTTCTCTGGGTATCAGGTTTCTTATATGTAAAAGTGAGAGGTTAATCTCAATGACCTCTGAGGTCTCTTTCAATTCTAAACCTATGATCTGATGACAACCCCCAACTGTTCCCTCAATCATCACAGTCTCCAGCATCCATGAAGCTCTCTCAGCAAGGCTACTAAAGAAACTTCATCACAGGGAGGGCAGAAGACATACTCTAAGGAAATCCTAATGCAAGACATTGAGCATATTCAGCTCAGCATTGACCAGCTGGGAGCTGAGAGCTGCTTTGGAGGCAGCAATCAGGAACAGATGTAGAGGAGGGGTGCAGGATAACCTCAAGTCCAAGAAAAGCACAAGCAAGGACAAACTCAGCAATCAGTCTCACTAAGTACCCACAGTCGAAAGAAATGCTCTCTGCATCGTCAGCTCCCAGCTACATCTGTGGAGCCAGGCAGCCACTAGCACCCACTTGGTAGGCAAAAGTGACTGTTTTTGTGAGGTAGGGGAAAAGAACTCTGGATTTGGAGCTAGAAGACCTGGGAGACTGAACTATCTCTGGACCTCCATTTTTTCCATTTCACCAACCATATAAGGAGATGACAGCCTCCTTCCTTCCCCCAGGGCTGCTGAGATCAAGTGAGATTCAGTAAATAACTTTGTAAACCTCACTACAAATGCAAGCTTTTCTCATCTTCATTATTATTTCTCACTATCTTAACTTTTCTCTGGCTTTGTTTTCATTCTTAGCCACATTCACAACACTTCCCCATTTACTATCATCTCAAAACTTAATTAACATGCCATTTAACTTCTTTGCAAAGCTATTAAAGAATGCATTAACCATGCAGAAAGCTGCCACCATTTCTGTACAAGGGGAAAGAATAACACCTAAAAAGGAAGTTCTCTGGTATCTCTAGTTTGCAGTCCATTTCATTGGGGGGGGGGGGGGGGGGGGGGACGTGGCGTAGGGACAGACACATAATGATGCTAAAGATTTTCAAGAAATACCCTTTTTATTTGGATTGGGGCTGAGAGGCAGTTTCGCTGGGTGGATGGAGAGCAAACCTCAAGGTCTGAAAGATCTGGATTCTAGTACTGCCTTTGATATATACAGGCTGTATGACTCTGGTTAAGTCACTTAACCCCTCAACAACCTGGAAAGCTCTCCAAAGCTATCAACTTCAAAGCAGGTCCTATCTGCACTGATAGAGGAAGTTGCTTGTGCCAATCAAATCACCCATCCAAGTCCAGTAAAAAAGCTAGACAACAAACCTAGAAAAGTAGAAAATCAAGCAATCAGCCTGATCCATAGAAACCTCACTGACTTATGGCCAGCTGCTTTGGTGTCTGCAAACATACAAAAGGAAATGAAATCAACTTTCTCCCCCATTTATGTGGAGCTGTCCAGAATGAAGCCTGAGTTCCACACTGCACCCTCACCCATACTTTGGTCTCCTTGGGAAGACAGTCAAGAAAAACAGTTAAGTATGTACTATGTTCCAGGTACTGTACTAGATTACAGGGATACTATAGACAAAAATCAACTAGCCCTGGATCTCAAGGAGTTTACAATTCCATAAATTGTAAGTTTACATTTCTCATAATTCATAAGACTATCTGAAATGCCTCTTCCCTTAGGGTCAAATTCATGGTCCAGCCAGGCAGAATTCTGCTTCTGACAGGAGCTCAAGGGTGAAGAAGTTAACTATCTTCCCATGGTGCAAAAGCCTCAATTTTAGGGAGCTGTCCAAACCATTAGCATCTCTGAAATCATCTCCAGAGCCTAGTCTCTGTCCTTTGGAAAGTGGCACTTTTCCACATCTTTTATATTTAGAAGCTGTTGCTGTTTATACATCACGTGTTCCATTTTCTTTCTTGGGCTTTCCATTGCTATGGAGATTTGAAAGGAAACAGGCACATTATTGCAGAAAAAATTGTGTCTGCTCCTCTCCCAGCAAAGGAAAGAGGGAATCTTATTGTTTGAGTGGAATTGCATATAAATAATAGTGATTTTGCCCATAAAGCTTTCCCTGAATCCCCAGGGCTATTTTCTGTTTTGAAAAAGAGATGTAAAAAGTTGTATATCCAGTACTTTGGGGGGCATTGAATACATAGTAAAAATCTTAATCTCTCCAGTCCCCTCCAGTGCTGTTATTATATGAAGCTAGAATGATCACTGTCAACTTCCACCAGGCACACTTTAGGTTCAAGCAAAAAAAGTCACATCAGAGAAGGAGGTTATGCTGTCTTCTTTTTGAAGAGTCCTGGTATCTGCGTGCAAAATCAAAGCCAGAGCAGAGAATTGTTTCCTAAAAAAGACATTTTGCACAAAGGCTCATTTATAATGGCCAAGCTCTATATCATCATGCCCATCAAATGACTACATATGCTGCTTGGCTACAGCTCAGAGAAAAGGACACATGTTCTACAATGAAATAATCTCCAGTGCTCTCAGAACTGTATTCTAAGATTGATATAGTACTTTTCCCTGGAAGCTCAGTAAATTTCCTGAGTTTCAGCAATGAAGAAGAGGCTCTCATGGTCATAAAGGTTGCCTAGGTGATGTGTTTGGATGAGAAGTATTGCAAAGCACAGAAAAGTCGCCATTTCCTATGGAAGAAAGGGCTGCATTACAACTCAGACCCATGTCTTTTGAGCTGGCTGTCGAGGAGCTTCCTGGGAATGAAATTTGGAGAAAAAGGGCCCAATTATTAGCCCCCTGGCTGGCGATAAAGTCAGGGTATAAAGGTCAGCATAGCTATAGAAGGCTGACTCCAGGCATACTAGAGGAAAACTTGCCTTTAGGTGACTCTTAGCCCGCAGAAACTTTAGCCATGAGGGAGACTTGCCTCCTGACTTTCCTCCAGGTCAGGGATTTTTAAGTTTTTATGTGTCACAGACCCCTTTGGCATTCTGAAAGAGCCTTTGGACCTCTTCTCAAAATATTGCTGGCCTTGCTCTTGGAGAATTGAGTCCAGAGTATTACTACACTTAGATGATAAGATGTAGGTGAACAATTTACATAATAATAGCAAAATTGTAAAAGTAAACAATTTGGAAAGACTTGGGAATGATGGAGTTCAGACTCTGGGACCTTCCTTGAGCTCCCCTGGAATCTTCTCACTTAACCTGGCTTTTCATACTCAAATTGAGCTCTCCTTGTATCTCCCCACAGAATCTGGCTTTTCATACTCAAAAGAGCTCTCCTAGTATCTCTCTGCAGAACCTGGCTTTTCATACTCAAATCTGTGGCCATTGTCTGTTACCTCTTGATTGCCCCACCTGCTTCCCACCTAGGCGCCCCCTAGTCTGATATCTCTTGATAGCCTCCAGCTGTTTCCAACCTTTGACCCTCCTTGGATTCCCTCCTTGGACTTCTCCTCTAGACCCTTCCTAAACCCCTCCTCCCATCACCCTGGACTACCAGACCACCCTGCCCAGATCCCTCCTCTAGTCTTTTCTGTATTTAAGTTCCATCTTGCCTCCATGAAGGTGCTCAAATTCAATCCAGCTCAGACTGCCTAGCTGGGATTCTATCTGGCCCACTTGTGAACACTAGCATTACAAATACTTAGGCTCCTTAAGAGGCAACCCAATTTGGTGAATCTTTAATAAACTTTGTTTTCTTTGGCTTTAAGAAGGCTTGAGTTGAATTCATTCGAGCATGACCTGGACTGCTGGTATTTTGGGGTTCCCATCACCCTGAAAACCTGTCAGGAACTGTGATCAATACAATGGTAAACCACAATTTCATTTGATCCTAACAATAACCCTGAGAGGTAGGTTCTATTATTATCCTTACTTTACAGTTAAGGAAACTGAGTCAAACAAAGGTTTGAGTGATTTGCCCAGGGTCACATAGCTGGTAAGTGACTGAAGTCTTATTTGAACTCAGAGAGGGTGGACTCAAGATACAGAATGAAACATACATTGTCAGTCATGGCCAATATGAGAATTTGTTTTGTTTGACCATACATATTTGGTACAAAGATTTTGTTTACTCCTTCCTTCTCCCCTCCCCTCCCAAAATGTGGGAGGGAGAGGGGACTAGCATAGGTTTACCAGAAGAAAAAGAAAAAAAGAGGGTCACTGAAGCATCTTGAAATGCACTGAATAGGCAATCATGAAGAAGCAAGAAAACTGTTTTAAGTCACATGTTGAAGTTAGTATATACTTGAAAGGAAAAAAGAGCTATATAGGCAACATTTCCAGAGTACTTTAAGATTTGTAAAGTAGTGTGTGTGTGTGTGTGTGTGTGTGTGTGTGTGTGTGTAATCTCATTTGCTCCTCACAACAATCCCATTAGGTAGGTACTATTATTCTCCCTATTTTTCAGAAGAGAAACTGAGACCAACAAAGATTAAATGACATACCAAGGACCACTCAAGTAGTTAATATCTAAGGCAGGATGTGAACTCAGGTCTTCCCTACTCCAAGACCAACACTCTCTCCACTATGCAACCTGCATACCTGCCTACACACTGGACATTGGGGATTTCATGTACAATCCAAGTGGTACAAGATGAAGTGCAAGGCCTGGAGTCAGGAAGACCTGGGTTCAAATGTGACCTCAGATATGTACTCGCCATGTGACCCTGGCAAGTCACTGAACCTCAGTTTGCCTCAGTTTTCTTAACTGCAAAATGAGGATAACAATAGCATCTACCTCCCAGAGTTTTGTGAGGGTCGAATGAGATAATCGTAAAATTATATTACTTTTCTGTTTTGCTTTGTACCTGGCAATGCTCCTTTTATTTAGTGTTTGTTAATTCTTATTTTATTTTATTTTTTTAATATAAATTTATTTATTTAACTTTTTACATTTCTTTTCACAAAATTTTGGGTTCCAAATTCTCTCCCCATTTATCCCCTACCCCCACCCAAATAAACCAAGCATTCTAATTTTCCCTATCACCAATCTGCCCTCTCTTCTATCATCCCTCCCTTCTCTTATCCCCATCTTCTCTTTTGTCCTGTAGGGCCAGATGACTTTCTATCCCCATTAACTGTATTTCTTACTTCCTAGTAGCAAGAACAATACTAAACAGTTGTTCCTAAAATTTTGAGTTCCGAATTCTCCTCATCCCTCCCTCCCCACCCATTCCCTTTGTGAAGGCAGGCACTTCAATATAGGCCATGTCTGTGTAGTTTTGCAAATGACTTCTATAATAGTCATGTTGTGTAAGACTAACTGTATTTCCCTCCATCCTATCCTGCCCCCCATTGTTTTTATTCTATCTTTTGATCCTGTCCCTCCCCAAGAGTGTTGACTTCAAATTGCTCCCTCCACCCATTGCCCTCCCTACCATCATCCCCCCCCACCCTGCTTATCTCCTTCTCCCCCATTTTCCTGTATTGTAAGATAGGTTTTTCATACCAAAATGAGTGTGCATTTTATTCCTTCCTTTAGTCAAATGTGATGAGGGTACACTTCATGTTTTCTTCTCAGCTCTCCTCTTTTTCCCTCTGCTAAAAAGTCTCCTGTTTGCCTCTTGAATGAGATATAGTTAACCCCATTCCATTTCACCCTCTCTCCTCCCACTACATTTCTCTCTCACCATTTACCTTAATTTCTTTTAAGATATGGTCCCATCCTATTCAATTCGCTCTGTGCTCTCTGTCTCTGTATGTACATGCATGTGTGTATGTGTGTGTGCGCACACATGTGTACATGTGTGTGCCTGAGTGTGTATCTGTGTGTGTGGTCCCACCAACTACCCAGATACTGAAAAGTATTAGGAGTTACAAATATTGTCTTTCCATGTAGGAATGTAAACAGTTCACTTTTGGTAAGTCCCTTATGACTTCTCTTTGCTGTTTACTTTTTCATGCTTCTTCTCATTCTTGTGTTTGAAAGTCAAATTTTCTTTTCAGCTCTGGTCTTTTCATCAAGAATGCTTGAAAGTCCTCTGTTTCATTGAAAGACCATATTTCCCCCTAAAGTATTATACTCAGTTTTGCTGGGTAGGTGATTCTTGATTTGAGTCCTAGTTCCTTTGACTTCTGGAATATCCTATTCCATGCCCTTCAATCCCTTAATGTAGAAGCTGCTAGATCTTGGGTTATCCTGATTGTATTTCCACAATACTAGAATTCTTTCTTTCTAGCTGCTTGCAAGATTTTCTCCTTGACCTGGGAATTCTGGAATTTGGCCACAATGTTCCTAGGAGTTTCTCTTTTTGGATCTCTTTCAGGCAGTGATCAATGGATTCCTTCAATACTTATTTTGCCCTCTGGTTCTAGAATCTCAGGGCAGTTTTCCTTGATAATTTCATGAAAGATAATGTCTAGGCTCTTTTTTGGATCATGGCTTTCAGGTAGTCCCATAATTTTTAAATTGTCTCTCCTGGATCTATTTTCCAGGTCAGTTGTTTTTCCCATGAGATATTTCACATTCTCTTCCATTTTTTCATTCTTGTGGTTTTGTTTTGTGATTTCTTGGTTTCTCAGAAAGTCATTAGCCTCTATCTTTTCCATTCTAATTTTGAGAGAACTATTTTCTTCAGCAAGCTTTTGAACCTCTTTTTCCATTTGGCTAATTCTGCTTTTGAAAGCATTCTTCTCCTCATTGGCTTTTTGAACCTCTTTTGCCAATTGAGTTGGCCTATTTCTCAAGGTGTTATTTTCTTCAGCATTTTTTTGGGTCTCCTTTAGCAAGGTATTGACCCATTTTTCATGCTTTTCTTGCATCTCTCTCATTTCTCTTCCCAGTTTTTCCTCCACCTGTCTAACTTGATTTTCAAAATCCTTTTTGAGCTCTTCCATGGCCTGAGCCCACCGGATATCCACCTGGGATGTCTGGGATACGGAGGCCCCGACCTCCATGTCTTTCCCTGATGGTAAGCATTGTTCCTCCTCATCAGAAATGAAAGGCGAGAACATCTGTTCCCCAAGAAAGTAGCTTTCTATGGTCTTATTTTTCTTCCCTTTTCTGGGCATTTTCCCAGCCAGTTACTTGACTTCTGAGATTCCTCTCCACCCCTGCCTAGATTCACCCAGCTAGTGCTTGGGGTCTGAGATTCAAATGCTGCTCCCCAGCCTCAGGGCTCTTCGTGGTGGGTGTGGCTGCTATTCAACGTGAGCTTAAGTTCTGGTGTTCAGGTGGGGGCAGGGCCACCTCCCAGGCTCAGTTCCCTCAAGGGGTTTATGCGGAGAACTTCAGTAATGGAGCAGAGCTCCTGCCTGCTGTGGGAGCCCAGGTCTGCTGCTGTCCCTGCCTCCCGAGGGGGCCTGAGTCACGGAGACACCCCACTCCCCTCTCAGCCAGCCCAGAAGTCTCTCTTACTGACCTGTAGTGCCTGTGGGTGGAGGGACCTTCGGGGCCGCTGGATATTTCATCCCTGAAGCCAGCTCGGATCTGTTCCTCTCAGGGCTGTGTGGCCAGGGCAGGGCCGGGGTGAACTCCACTGTCTGGTGCATGATGGACCTCTGGGGACTGCTTTCCAGGGCTCTCTGGAATGGAAATCTCCTGCACTGCGTTTCTGCATGGCTTGCTCTGGTCCAGAGTTTGTGGGGAGTTCTTTTTACAGAAAGTTTATGGGCCGTGGGTTCGGAGCTAGCATACATGAGTCTTTCTACTCTGCCATCTTGGCTCGTCCCGTTAATTCTTATTTTAAAAAAATTTTTAAACCCTAAAACTAAAAAAGACTGTTGCTTGGTAATCAGGGGAGGCTTTCTGTCCAAGAGGCACATGGAAAAGCCTAGAACTACTTCCTGATCTTCTTCCTCACAGGAGAGAAAGAGGAAGTTTTCTATGCTAACACACATGTCCCCCAGAAACAAGGCTTCTCAGTAATCCCAACTATCAGACATAGACAGCTACAACTTCAAAAGGAGAAACAAAGTTCTAAAATGCTCCCATATGGCTAAGAACTCATAACCAAGTACCTCTTGATTAGAAAAGAGCTGAATAAATTTTAGTATGTAGATAAAGTGGAATGTTCTTGCTCAGTATGAAATGATTAAAAAGGAATTCAGGAGAGCCTGTGGAGATTTTATGAAGTGATACACAATCAAACATAACCAGAACAAAGTACTCCATGACTAGAGCAACACTAATGAATGCTCATTTAAAGGAAGTTGAATTTCAAGTCAATGAAAAACCAATAATGGCCCTTGAGAACAGATCATAATACAACATCCCTTAAAATAAGAGTGAAGCATATGTCAGATGTGATCCCCATGTTTCTGCACTTTTGTTTCATTTTTCACAAGAGATGCTTTGATTCCAGGTAGTGTTAAGGGATGGATGGAGAGAAATATGAGGGATGATCCAGAAATGACTGTTATATAAAAAAGAAAGGCATCAATAAAACAATTTTGTAAAATACCAAGAAATTCCAGAATGGTTCAAAAGAGAAATAATAAAATTTATAGAAGAATTAAGAATAAAAAAAATAAACTGAAGTCAGGCTGGAAATCAGAGCATTCAAACAAGAAATCAATTTAAAACACATGCTGGAGAATATCTCCAAGTTAATGGAGAATCTAAACACAAAAATGGCAGATGTGGGATTCTAGATTATAGAAATGGAAGTAAATGGACAAAGTAGGGTGAAAGGTCGATAGTGTTGAGGAGCGCAAGAGATCTCTGTATGTCAAAGTGATCGACTTGAGAAGAGTCTATGCTGAGATAACCCACATTTCTCACATCTCTTATATTTTCACTCTCTTTACATAGCTAACACCCTGAAGCAGGCCCTCATCACTTCACACCTGGACTACTGAAGCAGCCTCTTAATTGGTACCCCTGCCTCTTGTCTATCCCCACTCCATTCCTTCCTCCACACAACTGCATAATTGTTATGCCTGAAATGTGGGTCTGACTGTCTCTGCTCAAGAAACTCTAATGACTCCTTATTCCCTGTAGGATAAAATACCAACTTCTGTAGGTGATATTTAAAGTCCTTCGTAATCTGGCTCCAAACTATGTTTCTAGCGTGATTTCATGTTAAATACTTTCTTTCATGATATTTCTTCTCCTACCTCCAAACTTAAAAGAAGGAGTCATGTAGAAGACTGTCAATATAATTGACTATGGTTCACAAATGAATTAGTGTAGTGGGAAAACTAGGTTCAAATTCTGCCTTACATAATTGCTAGCTGTGTATCCCTGGGTATGTCCATCACTCAACCTCTCTTGGCCTTAGTTTTCTCACATGTAAATTGGGACTAATGATAGCGCCCACTTTACCAGACTGTTGTGAGGGTCAGATGAAATAATGCCAATACAGAGCTTTGCAGATATTAAAGCACAATTTAAATGAGCTGCTATTACACAGTCAAAAGGAACCTCAGAGCTTCCTTCTAACCCAAACTGATGAAAAATCTCTATCATAGAAACCAAACCCTCTCATAGCCCTGTACAAGTCTTGATGTAAAACAAATAAAGGAAGCATGTTCACTACCCTCTTTGAATCTGTGAAAGACACTTGAGGGTACACTGTACTGAGAGAAATGATTATTTCTCTCATATATTAATAATCGTTATTGAATTACATTGAACTGAAGGACATTGTTGATGGATGAGATTGCCCAAATCCCTGGGGTTCATGCCTTTACATACTGGGTGGGAGACCACATCCAACTAGAGAATTTCATAAGGAATTTAGTCTAAGATGAATTCTGGCCTACTGTGTTTCACTCAGCCAGGTCTGAGCATTTAGATTGATCACAATCCTCTTCTACTTAGATTGCCCTAGGTAGGATAGTGTGGAGAAGAGATAAATCTCTTAGCTCAAGACTTAAGTCACAAAAGTCAAGTTCCTAAGCCCCTCATTAGAATAAGCCTACCTCTCATTACAATATTCATTTTTCTCATCAATCATTAACCAATCAGAGCTGATTGCCACTCTCAGGAACGTTGACTCTTCCAAGGGCATATAAGCATTGAGTGGGTTCCGTGAGGAGTCATTGGCATTTGAAATTGTCACTGACTCTTTTTATTATCTGTTGGCATGACTAATAAAATGATTAATTACCCAGAAACTATGTCTCTAAAATGTTTTCTACATCACAGTGCTTAGTAGACTGCAATGGATCATTCCACAGATGTAATAGGATCAGATTTATAAGATACTACCTCTAGAGATGGAAGAAGGGCCCTCAGAAGTCATCAGATCCAAGCCCCTCACTTTACAAAAGAAGAAACTGAAATGGAGAGGGGGGGAAATTGACTTATGTAAGGTCGCTCAGGCAATAAGTGTTGGAGGCAAAACTTTCACCTAGGTCCTTTGTCTCTATTTCAGCAAAGAGAATAATCACTTATAGTTGTGGTTTCTCTTCATCTTACCTCTCAGAAGCCAACATGGTTTTATTCATCTTATTTTAATTTCCCTTATTTTTTATATCATACTCATCCTTCCTACAGCCTCCTTGTTTTCTTTCCAAGTTGCTTCCTTAGCAACTTTTCAGTATTCCTCCCTCACCACAAGGGATCAAGAGCAGAACAGTTTTTCCCACCAAAGAGAAAGAAACCAGAAAATATTTGTAGACAAACACTGAAAAAATGACATCTATTTCCTTCATATGGAAATGTTAGGCATCTTCTTGGGAAGCACCTGCTTGGGCAGGAAAAAGATGGGAATCATAGAGCTGCAGTGACATCTTAACTAGGTTTACTAAGACATAGGTTCCCTCAAGGCCAAAAGAGTGAGTTACTTGATAAGTAATTGATTAAGGGAGACCAAAGAGGGGATTTGTTGCTGGGGCTCCAATGCCAGAGGAGGATTGGCCCAAGTTCTAGGATTGCTTTTGGTTCCCTTTGGTCAGGGCCAATTCATAGATTTCAAGCCAGAATTCAGGTAGCATTCTCCAGAAGGATGATCTCATTTCCCAGCTACTTAGTGCGTCCAATGGCTCCAAGAATGGCACCCTCTTTTGCCAGGGGCTCATGCATAATGGCCCTCAGGTATTCTCTTTCCTAAGTTAATATTTCCGTTAAAGACTTGCCATCTTGATCAAAAGATGCAGCATGGAAGGCTTGGTAAACTACAGTTCCCATTATCAATTTCCCATTGGGGAAATGGAGCATCTTTCATTTACTATGACCTAACCCTATAATGGAAATTTTTACTGGAACAATTAGCTTTGCAAAAGGAACTGTGAACAAATGATTCATGATTTCCAAGTTATCAGTCCTTTCTGCAAATGTTAGCAGGTCCAGGGGAAAATAAACATTCAATGTGATTAATAAGAATTAAGTGCTATTATTTCAGCCAAATCTTCCAGTTTTTTGAGCACCATATCTGCACTGTTATTCAAATATAGCCCGAAAAATTTCAGGTAATGTCTCTTTTCTGACCAGCTTACTAGATAAAGTGTCAGTGGGGTTTTTTGTTTCTTTGTTTTTTGTCTCAAAGTGGCGTTTTTCATTCTCCTAGCTCCATGATATATAGCTAGGAAGAGGAGGGGAAGACTGGAGAGGATAGGGCCCACAGAAGGTGAGCAGGATCTCCAGCCCCACCCCACCATGCCCCTTACTTTCAAAGAAAGCTCTTAAGAAACCTTTGATGATATGAGGCAGAATTGTGACCTCTCTTTTTGGCATGTTTTGGAGAATTCTAAAATAAAGCCTTTCCTCTATCAGGCACTGAATTGGGTAAAGTCAATATTTCCTCTCTGAATAATAAAATCTATCCTTAGTGTAACTGCTTTAAAATTTACAAAGCAATGAATGGTGACTGGCTTGAGTGGCACAATAGGGAGCTTTGATTCTAGAATCAGAGGTTGGTCAGTTGTTTCAGTCCAACTTCATCATTTGAGATTTTCTTGGCAGAGATACTGGAGTGGTTTGCCATTTCCTACTCAAGCTCATTTTACAGATGAGGAAATTGAGGCAAACATGGTGAAATGACTTGCTGTAATGTTATTGAAAGATTAATGATGGGTGAAGGGAAGAGTTAAAGATCTTTCCCATCCATTAAAAAGCCTCAGATACTTTTTGTTAACTTCCAATGAGGCACTGGGTCATGAGGGTTGTGCCCTCCAGCTCTGAGAAGTGTATCTATATATATTTAAGTGATGTTTTACTTTGGGGCTTACTTTTTTGGAAGGAGGTTGGTGTGCAAGATGAGACTCTGGGTAGTCACTAAGAAACCCCCTGGCTTTGAAAACTCAGATGCTGGAGCTTCTCTCTCTGGTAATGATGTATGTATTGTCTATGGTCAGACAGTTGAAAGCCCTCTCTGTCGGTCTTTCTGTTGGTAATTTCTGCTTGTGACTTGTGTTTGTATTTTCTCTGAAGTTCAGGGTGCTGACTTTTTCCCTTGGACTAAGTGAATGACATATGTGCTTGAATAAAATAGATTGTTAACCCCTCAAAAGTTGCTTTCCTTTTGGAAAAGCAGATCTAAGAACCTGTACAGTAGGTCCTCCTGTGTATTCCAGGTTCCTTGCTGTTACATTTGCCCAGGGTCACACAGCTAGTAACTGTCTGAGGCCAGATTTGAACTCAGGTCTTCCTGACTTCAGGTTCTATCCACTTCACCACCTAGCTGCCCCAGAGGACCTAGGATCAAATCTTACCTCACATGCATATTGCCTATGCCACTTTGGGCAATCACTTCTTCGCCCTAAGCCTCAGTTTACTCCTCAATAAAATGAGAGAGTTAATTGAGGGCCTCTGAAGGCTCTTCCAGTTCTAGATCTAGGATCCTCTGTGTGACTTTGGGCAAGTCATTTTCCTTCCTTTGGCCTTAGTTTTTCCCTCTGTAAAATGAGAGGTTTGGATTAAATGTCCACTGAGGTCCCTTCAACTACAGATAGATGAAGCATGGATACTATGAAGGGCTATGAAATGACTTGCCCATGGTCACATAATTACTTAGTATCAGAGGGTGGGATTTGAACCCAGATATTTTCTGACAGCAAATCAAGAAGTCTTTCTGTTGCCTCACTAAACCAAGTGGAAATATAATTGAGTTAGTACCAGAGAAGTGACATTCCTGTCTCTCCTTTTTTGGCTCTTATTGCAATGTCTTGTTTTCAGATGATCTTCATTTACAAATAGATGTCTCGCTACCCCACCTCCAGTCATCCCTGGTAACAAATATCAGAGAGAGAAAAAACAGTTCAGAAAAACTAATCAAACAATCATCTGAGCATGATGGCAAATAATAATATCAATGTGTGTGTGTCTGTGTACATACACACATGTGTCAGGCACTGCAAAGTGTTTTACAATTATTAGCTCATCTGATGCTTACAACAACCCTGAGGGAGGGAGGTGCTGTTTTTATTCCCATTTTACAGTTGAGCACACAGGCAAACAGAGGTTAAGTAACTTGTCCAGAGTCACACAGCAAGTGTCTGAGGTCAAATTTGAACTCAAGTCTTCTTAGATTCTAGCCCCAGGTTAAATAAGTCTTTTTGACTAACAGCTCCGAGCCCAATGCTCTATCTATCCACTGTGCTACCTAGCTGCCAGTGCAGCTATAAGGACCTACTCTAATGTTCCCCAGCTATAGCACCATCCCTTCCACTATCCCACTGCAAAGAAGGAAAAGAGGTCTGTTTTTCTCTCTAACTAAAGAATAAGAGACATTAATGCCTTTGTACAGTTTTTTTTCCTTCTGAATGTGTCTTAGACTGCTGGGGCTTACAAATTGCAAATTCCAAAAAAAACAAGCTAGTTTGAATCTGATAAGTACAATAAAATTATCTTTGAAGAATTCGAACTGTAGCTGTGGGGAGTAGGGGTGGTTGAGTCCTTGGTCTTGACATAATCATTGAAATAGTGAGAAGCTGAGGTATTTGTGACTTCCATCCCACTTAATAAACTTTAAACAAAGGTATAATGGTATTGGTTGTCATTTATACAAAATAGGCAAGAGAATTACCCAGCCCAATTATACATTGCAGAGCAGAGCAATTGCTTAGAATTTATTATTTCAGTCAATATAGACCAGTAACACTTTTTGCAACACAAGACAATTCAAAATGTTCTGTCAATGAGGATATTTACATGAGGCAAGCAAAGGAGGCAGCGGTGTCATTCTCTTTACATTCAATAAGAATGTCCTGGGATTCTTCCCACCTTGTCCCTCTTGTCCTTTCAAAAATCAAAATCAAATAAGATTTCCAGCTAGCTGACAGAAAGGACCCTTTGGGGGCTCAGCTCTGGAGACCAACTTGAAGCTCATTATGGCCAGTAATGAAATGGAAAGGCTTTGTTGGAAATATCTGATCCATAGCTGTTGTCTCACTAGCATTCAATGAGACCACAGGGAAGGAAGGGAAAGGTGGGGGTGGAGAGCAGGGAAGGCACCTCTCTGCTCATCAGTGCTTGCCTGTTGGGCTCCTTTCAATTCATAGGATCTCAGAATGACTGTATCTCTCCAAAGCCAGCTAGCCTTCCCAGTACCTGATTAAGAATGCCCCAACTTCCAAGCAGGGAGGCATCCAACCTCTCCTTAGAGACCTCTGGGGGAGTGGGAAGATGGCACTACTGCCCAAAGAGGCCCATTCCACTTTGGGGCAACTCTCAACATTAGAAACGTTTTCCTCATGTTGAACCTCTCCTTGATTCTTTTCATCTCCCATTCCATTTTTCCTAGTTTTGCCCTCTAGAGCCAAATAGATCTTGTTTATTCCTTCTGTCCCATGGTTGATTGGTTGTTGTCCTTCGTTCTCGAAGAGGACCAAAATGACATCACCATGATAAAATGAAGTTTCAGCATGTCTGACTGTGACTGATCAGACTAATATGAGTTCAGAATGCTCTACCACAGATTGGGCACAGATAGTCCATGTGAATATTTGGGGTGGATACTCCAAATTTGCACATCCTACATTTCCTTTGTGCTGTCTCAATTCTGCTTTGCTCATAGAGCACAGCACCTTTTCTGATATGGGCATGCCATGCAGAGTGGTCCTGTGCCAATGTCTCCCATGTTGCACAATCAAATCCAAAGTTCTTGAGAGACACCTTGAGAGTGGCTTTGTATCCCTTCTTCTGAACCCTATGTGATTGCCTGTCCCATGTGAGTTCTCCATAAAAATAGTCTTTTTTACAAGGGTACATTTTGCATTCTAACAACATGGCCAGCCCATCAGAGTTACGCTCTCTGAAGCATAGTTTGAATGCTTGGCAGTTCAGCTTAAGCAAGGACTTCAGTGTCTGGTACCTTACCCTGCCAGGTGATCCTCAGAATCTTCCTAAGATAGTTCAAATGGAAGTGATTCAGGTTCCTGGCATGGCGTTGGTAGACTGTCCATGTTTCACAGGCATACAACAATGAGGTCAGCACAACGACTCTGTAGACCTTCAGTTTGGTCTTTGGAAAACAAGAAAATTCTGTTTTCCACAACCCCAAGTGGTAAGGGTTGTGACCTAGCATGGACAGGTTAGAGGTCAGAAACTAATGCACAGGCTCAAGGAACTGTGTGAGGAAAACCCTATCAGAGAGGAGAACATGGAGTCACATGGCCAGGGGATGGTATCCAGGGAGATCCAAAGTTCAGAACACAGTATAAGAAGACCCATCTTTCTGAATGTGTTGTAGTCATCCTGTAACCTTACTGAGGAGGCTGCCTGTCCATTCAGGCAAAATGCACATAAAGATTAATAAAGGCTTTCCTGATTTCACAACAGGTATTGTTCTTTATTTAAGGTGAGCATGTTTCTCACTGCTGGGGGCTTGTTAGATGGGCTCACTTCTAACAAATATCATACCTCTTCTCTCCCAAACTTTTCTACCGGAGCCTCCTAAACACTGAGCTCTGGCAATGCATGCATCAACTTTATTGTCAATGTACATCCCTGGAAAGTACACTACCAAGGTAAGTGAACTTATTCACAGCATTCAAAACTTCTCCACTTGTTGTAACTGATGGTTCCATGTATGGATGGTGTGGTGGTGACTGATGGAGCACCTGTGTTAACTTGGTGTTAATTATTAGGCCAAAATGAGCACAGGCAGCAGAGAACTGATCCATACTTTGTTGCATCTTAACTTCAGAGGCTGCATTGAGTGCACAATCATCCGCAAACAGAAGATCATGCACCAACACTCCCTCCACTTTGGTCTTGGCTTGTAGCCTTTTCAAATTGAAGAACTTACCATCTATATGGTAGTTGCATACTGATAATAAGTCCCTGGATTTGAAAAGGCCCTATTCCATAGCAGCCCTCCTAATACCTGAAGAAAGCTTTCACATCCTTCCCAGACTCCAAGTCTTCTCTATGTTAAACATGTCCAGTTATTTTAATACTCTCCAGTTCCTTGACCATTTTGGCTACACTCCTGTACTCCAGTTGGTCGATGCCTTTCTTAAAATTGTGACTCTCAGAACTGAACACAAGGCACCAGACATTGTCTGATCAGAAGAAAGAAGAGTCAGGTTATGTACCTCCCATGTTCTGGCCACTGTGCCTCTCTTATGGCAACCTGAGCTGCCATTATCTTTTTTGGCTACCTCTTTCAGTACACTTATACTTCCAGATCTTTTCCTACACACACCATAGGCTAAGCATGAGTAAGTACTCCAACCTGTAGTTGTGAAGTCTATTGTCAGGAGAAGTGTAGAGCTTTGGAAGGAAGGGGAAGGGGGATGGAGAAGGGAAGGGAGAGTAGGAGGGAAGGAGCAGGGAGAGAAGGGCAGAAGAGAGGTGGGAGAGAAGGGTGGAAGAAAGGTGGGAGAGAGGGGGAGGAGGGAGAGGGGGGAAAGGAGGGAGAGAGGGGGGAAAGAAGGAGAGCGGGGAGAAAGGAGGGAGAGATGGGAAAGGAGGGAGATGGGGGAAGGAGGGAGATGGGGGAAGGAGGAAGAGAGGAGGGAAATGAGGGAGAGAGGGGGGATGGAGGAAAGAGGGGGGGAAGAGGGAAAGAAGGGGAAAGGGGGAGAAGGAAGGGGAGAGGGGGGAAGGGACAGTTTCAGCTTCTTACTAGAGATATTCAGCTTTTTACGAGAGATATCCAAATACTGACAAATGCCTACTTGTTGGAGGTGAGTTCTCTTGCAACACTGAGATTTGGTGGTTTGTTCAAGCAATATTATTCCCCACTCCATGAATCCCCGGAGATAGGTAATGGTCAGCAAATTTAATGACTCTCAAGGCTCCTCCTCAAAGGCATCTAATTACCCCCTCTTAGCTCCAAATTTCCAGTTCCCTTCCTTTTTCTCTGTCTCATTCTTCTACCCTCAAACCTCCAGTTATAAGCCAAAACTACAGTCTATCCCATCACATCTTTTATTTCTTTTTCTCTTCCTCTCATTTTTTATTTCATCCTTGAAGCACTCACTCTTTCCAGGCTTTCAAGGAACATTTACATCTCCCTGGTAGCCTGGAGAGTAGAGTTGCCAGTTAGTTGTATTTCCCCTAGCTCTTTCATTTATTCTCTAGGCTAGAGATGAAACTGAATTTTGTGCCTAACAAAGCTGTTTCTTGATATGGGCAGAACCACACACACAACCCATACTCCTTGTGGGATAACCCTAATCTCCATCTTTTCCTTACTTTCCATACTTGCTTGAAGTCAGATCCTTGGATCTTTGCCTTCTTTTGGTTAATTAGCTATTGGCTAAGTCCTATAGCTAACAATTAGGGGAAAGTGCTCCTTTGCCTCACCTAGTATATTGAGAATGTTCTAGCTTTTGGCAAGGGAATGAGGCTATCTTCTCAGTTGCCTTTAATTAGAAATAAGTACATTCTTGTTCTATCCTGTTACACACATAGGCAAAGAGGAGCTGATTCTCTAGCAGGAAAGTGATCTCATCAGATCTCTCTTGCCTCTCTTCTCTCTCTCACTCTCTTCTTTCTCTCTTCCCCACTCTTTCCACCTCCCCCTTTCCCTCTTCCCTTCTCTCTCTTTTCCAACCATGCCCCACCTCCCCACCCATGCCGCTAAGCTTTTTTCTCATGTGGACTTTTTAATAAAACAGCTATGAATCATTTATGGTAGAGATCTACACTTCTAACAGTCTCAAAAGTCCAGCAGCTCAGTTAACATGTTGAAGGTGGGTAATCCCACCACATGTTGCAACCAGTCAGCTGGAATGTTTTTTTCCCCCCAAAGCTCCAAATAACCATGTAGAGGCTTCCTGAACAAAATGCAAACAGAACATTAGATGACCAGTATAATAAATCCCTTTTGGCCTTGGAGTTCCTTAACTGAAATTATGGGGAAAAAATAACAGCACTTTGTAGGTTCTATTTCTAGCGCCTCTAATAATTCTTTCCCTAATATAGTACAAGCACATGAATTATCAATGAAAGAATTAGTCATGGTTTGTTGAACTTGTCTCATTGTATAAATGCAAAATGGCCTTTGTACTAAAATTTCCACAAAAGAGAAAAAGAAATTTTTTGAGTTACCAAGGCTATATATTATTTTAAAAGATGCTGGCAGATAATAAGAGGAAAAAAAACAAACACTGACAGTCTGTTATTTGAGTCACCCTTGATTCCTGAGATTTGCCTTTCAGACATTCAAGCTCCCACTTTGCAGGGGAGGTGGGGGAGGGGCATAAATTAAAATGAGTACACTTGGAATCTCCTTTCTCTGGTGCTTCATTGCCTTAATTATGCTAAGAGGCAAGAAGGGATAGTAGAAAGAATTCTGTGTTTGGAGTCATGGAGCCTATGCTTGAATTTTGTCTCTGCTGTTTATTATCTGGAGCAAGTTACTTTCTCTTTCCACGCCTCAGCTTCCTGATCTGAAAAATGGGTGGGGGTGGGGGTAGAGGAGAGGGATGGATTCCATGACTTCTGAGATCCCCCTCATAAATTTCCCTTAGAATTCATAATTCTAGTATGCAAAGATTATGTCTCTAAGGCCCTTTCAGCTCTACCAACTGAATAAAAACTCTTTGCTATTAAAATGCCAATGAATGCAACTAAATTCACTTTTTCCTTTCCTTCTCTCTCTCTCTCTCTCTCTCTCTCTCTCTCTCTCTCTCTCTCTCTCTCTCTCTGTCTCTCTCTCGCTCTCTCTCTCACTCTCTCCCCTTTCTCTTTCTCTCTTCTTCTGTTGCTCCCTCTTTTTCTCCTCCCACTTTTTCTCCCTTTCTCTCTTCCTCTGTCTGTCTCTTGACAATCTAGAGATCAAGAAAACCTCGAGACCATAGAGTCTAACCCCTCATTTTACAAAAGAAGAAACTGAGGTCCAGGGAAGGGAAACAATTTACTTAAGGTTACCCAGTTAATGTCTCAAGAGTCAAACGCAGGTCCTCTTGACTCCAAATTCAGAAGATGACAGAAAGAAGGAACAAGTCTTGCTGACCTGAAAAAACAAAGCCTGGAATTGCATCTTGAAATAAGAAGTTTTCTATATTCTTCTGTATTCAGTCTACTACCATTCTTATATGAGCAGCTGGCCTGCCAGCTGTGACTGTTCCTGAAGGAAGAGAAGCAAAGCGATGAGCACTGGACTTGACAAAGCTTGGCTGACCATTTAAGATCTAGTCATTATTTGCAAGGAATCAAGCAGAAAATGCTTCAATATGTCACATCTGTTCATTCACCTGAGCAAAGCTGTACACATGCTGATTTCTCAATGCAAATCCATCTTGCAAATTAATTTTTTTCCCTTTGTATATCATTTAGGATCTTTGCAAGCTACTGGACACTGTTCTATGGATGTAACCTAAGTCTCACAGCCAAGACATGAGATCATAGAATCAGAGATGTAGAACTCTAAGGGACCTCGAAGACCATCTAGTCCAGCTACTTCATTTTACAAAGGAGGAAAGTGAGGGCCAGAGAGGTGAGGGCACTTGCCCAAGGTCACATACGAAATGAGTGGCAGAGGTGGAATTTGAATCCAAGTCTGCTGCTGACTCAAAATGCAGTACTCTTAATTAATTAGGATAGGTAGCATTGTTACAAATAATTCAAAATTTTATAACCCCCCCTTTCTCTTTTCTGTCTCTTCTCTCTCTCTTCCCTCTCTTCTCTCCTTTTTCCCTGTCTCCTCTTCTCTCTTCTCTCTCTTCTCTCCTTTCTTTCTCCATCTCTTTCTCTCTCTTCTCTCTGTAGTCTCTCCTTTCTTTGTCTCTTCTCTTCTCCCTTTTCTCTTCCCTCTCTGTTCTTTTTTTCTTTGTTTCTCTCTCTTTCACACACACACACACACACACACACACACACACACAGGAAAAATCCAGCTGAGCATCTGACTTTATCCCAATTTGGGCATGGTTTTCTCCATACCAATCATAAGTAGATAACCATACATTTATGATGTGAACTCCTGACACCCTGAATGAAGTGAATGGCCCACAGAGCAAATGGTGAGCAAAGACAGAAATAGAAACTAAAATTACAGACCCAAAAGAAAATAAAGAAGCTTATCCAAAAGGCAAATCAGTAACATGAGATTGAGCTTCAGGGGCAGGAAGGTAAGAGCATACCGGCCCTACAATCAGGAGATGCCCAGGTTAGCCTCCTGACTCCTACAGCTGCTGTGTGAACTTGAATCATCTAAGCTCTGTTCCTCAAGTTTCTCTGATCTGTAAAATAAGGATAATGCTATTTATACTGCTTCATAGGATTTCAATGAGCAAAGGCTTTTGTAAACCTTAAAGGTATTACAGAAATAAGAGCTTTGATGTTATTATTGCTATCAACATGAGAGATTGCAGGAGACTGGTAGAGACTTCAAATCCCCAAGTTCCAAATCAGGGAATCAGACTAGCAAAGACAAAGGTCCAGTTGTGCCATTGGCCAAGCCCCAAACCTAGAGGAGGGCGTGATGATGGTCATCCCAGCATTATAAAATTAAGAATTGGCTACACAATGTGAAACCAACCAATTGGCCCAGTCAAAACTTAAGCAGAACCATTTGTTCAACTAAATTTGGCTGAATTGATTGGTTGTTTGACAAAACTAGTCTATTTGGTTAAAATCATCAAAAGATGTTAATAACATAGCCAAGACCCACTCAATCATGGACCCTCAGGGAGCTACTCCAGATTCAGGCATGCTTTGGGTTAGTATCCACTCAAAACCTCTATTATCTCTTTCATCAGACCAATCAGATATTTATGTTGGGCAGCTAGGTGATACAGTGGATAGAGCACCAGTGCAGGAGTCAAGAGGACCTGAATTCAAATCTCACCTCAAACACTTGACACTCACTAGCTGTGTGACCTTGGGCAAGTCACTTAACCCCAATTGCCTCATCCTGGGTCATCTCCAATCATCCTGATGAATAGTTGGTCACTGGATTCAGATGACTCTAGAAGAGAAGTGAGGCTGGTGACCTGCGCAGCCCTCCCTCACTGAAAATCAAGTGCAAATCATGTCATTATTTCTCTGATGGCATGGTCTTCTTCAAAAACAAAGGACAAGCACATACACACCACAAAAAGAGCTGCTATAAATATTTTTGTACATATGGGTCCTTTTACTCTTTCTCTGATCTCTTTGAGGGACCTAGTAGTGATAGTGCTGTGTCAATGGATATGCATGGGTTGATAGCTTTTGGAACACAGGTCCAAATTATTCTCTAGAATGGTTGGACAGCTCCACCAATGATGCATTAGTCTACCTTTTTTCCTCATCCCTTCCAGCATTTGTCATTTTCCTTTTCTGTCCTCTTAACCAATGTAATGGGTGTGAGGTGCTACCCCAGAGTTGTTTTAATTCACATTTCTCTAATAATTAGTGATTTAGAGCATTTTTTTTCCATATGATTATTGATAACTTGGATTTCTTCCCCTGAAAACCAGAAGGTAAGATTTATTTTTTGGGCCAATTCCCCAAACAACTGTCTCATCCCCATATATCCGTCCCAGTTTGGAAGAATGCTCGCTTTTGGCCTTCACCTTCACATCAGAGCAGACACAAAAATCCAAGTCACACTAGCAAGAAATGAGAGAAATGTCTCCAGCAACAGCTTTAGGTGCACTGGGGTTTGATTCTGGCCAAGTAAATTTAAATTTTCATACATCCACAAGGCAGGCAAAGGATACAGATGGTTAATTCACAAGAGAGAGCTGAGGCTGGATGCTAAAGCAGCCTTCTTTGCTTCCCATCCCTCATATCAAGGTCCAGCTTATGCCTGTTCCATATGACACAACAGACAATTTCCTGGGACCATGCTTTAGCCTACTTTGGAGGGCATTTCTACCCATTGTCTTCAGATCTGTTACTTTCTTCCTTTCCTTTTGATTACACCTCTCCCCAAAACTTCTGCTCCAGAACATCATCATAGGCTTTATTTCTGTCAGTTCCCTCCTGGCTAGAACACAGTGTCTCTGTTGGCACCATCATGTAGGAATGGGATAGACCCTCAGAGAACTGAAGCACAATGAGAGAAGTAACAGGCATTTAGAAAGTGCTTTACGTATTGTATTGAATTGGAGACTTACAAAAAGCCTGTAAGGTACATACACTAGGTACCATTATTTCTATTTTACAGAGCCTCAAAGAAGTCAGATGCTCTAGGAAGGCTAACAACAATCCCTTACACATATCCAGCCTTTCACAATTTACAAAGCATTTTACTATCCATTATTCTCATCTAAGAATGTGGGCTCCTTAACCATAGGAACTGGTTCGTACCTGTCTATGTATCCTAAGTACATGAAGGAGACAATAAAATTAATCGAATTGAATTATCCTGCCAACCTTCCTGGGAGAGAAGCAAGGTAAGGATACTTAACCTTATTTTACAAATGAAGAAACCGAGGCATGGAGAGATCAGTTGATTTGCCCAAGGTCTCATAGCTAAGAAGTAGCAAAAGCAGAACAGAAAGCATTCTGGTCCCCAGTCCAGGTCTTTTGCCAAGACATTCAGTCCCTCAAGGGACTTCTGAACCTGACAAGATGCTGTGCCAGATGACATCTGAGGTTTCTTTCAGTTATATGATTCTAAGAATCTTCCTTTAAGATTATAACATATCTCTAAGCTCTAAAATTCAGCGATTTTAAAGGAAGGGAATAAGCATTTTTTAAATACCTGCTATGCGCCAGGCACAATGCTAGATACTTGCAAATATTGCATTATTTGATTCTCACAACAACCTGGGAAGTAGATGCTATCATCATTATTATTTTTATCTGTATTTGACAGTTGAGGAACCTGAGGCAGATGGAGGTTAAGTAACTTGTCCAGGATCACATAGCTAGGGAGTATCTGAGATGGAATTTGAACTCAAGTCATCTTGACTCCAAGCTTGGTGCTCTAGAGAAGACCTATAGAATCCTAGAGTTGTCATCTAGTCCAATTCTCTCCATTTAGAGAGGAGGAAACAGACATCTGAGGAGGTTCAAGATTTGCCCTGTGTCATTGGCAGAGCCTGGATTAGAACCCAGGTCTCTTGCCTCCCACTCCTAGGAATGCTCTTTCCTCTGAATGGAGGTGGCCCATCACAACACCATATCAAGGTCACAAGTCCAGTCCCCCTGCCTCCAGCCCATCAGTCTCCATTTGTAGAGTATTGTTCCCTTAGGCAACCCTGGGTCTTGGATCTCCCTTCCAAAGTGTGTTCAACTCATCCCTTCTGGATGTTCTCTTCTCTTCCTCCTGTGTCGTCAACATAAATAAAGTCTTACTTATTCCAGGCTTCTCCTGGCCAGTTTCCTGTAAAATTCCATCCCTGTAAGACTGCACTAGCATTTTCTCATTTTTTCTCTTCTTCCCTGTTCTCCACTCTTTCTATTGTGAACCAGAGTAAGCATTGAGGGCCCTTCCAGATGCAGGGGCACAAATTCATGTGCTGAACTGCTGCAACCACTTGGTCTAATGTGAAAGGGGAAAAAGGGAGAAGAGGAAATAGGAGCATCCCTTTGGTGACTTAGCCAGGTGAAGGCCTGACCCTTCAGAAACGAAGATAATTCTCAGGCCCCCAAAGTGGGAAGGCGACAGGAAAAGAATGGGAACCGCCCCCCCCTTTGCTTTGATTGGGATGTGGGACAACAGAGACAGTGTTGGGTATGGGATTGATAGAGGGCTGACTTCCAAATTCTGCCTCTGCTGCTACCTGGCTGTGTGACCTTGACCAAGTCCATTCCCATCCCTGTGCCTCAAGTTTCCTCCTCTCTAAAATGAAGATTTTGTACTAGATGGCCTCCAAGGTACCTTCAACTCTAGATCTAGGATACTATTGCACAAGTCACTTTCCCTTTCTGGGCTTCAGTTTCCTCATCTATGAAAAGGAGAAGATTGGACTAATGATCTCTGAGGTTCTTTCCAGCTCTAGATCTAGAAGCTTATAATTCCAGAAGCACAGATATCTGTCCTCACTAAGCACAACTGCTAACAACCTTATTTGGGGTTTTCCAATATCAAGGAATGAATATTAAGGAATAGGGTCATGATTTGAACTCAGATCCTCTGGTGCCAAATCCAGAGGTCTTTCCATTTTACTACTGTCTCTTCACGTTCTCCCCATTTTACATATGAGTAAAATTAAGGCCCAGCCAGAAACTAGTTAACTGGGAAAAGGTAGAATATCTTTGCCTAGCTGTATTTCTCTACTGAGGGCAGCTAGGTGGTGCTGCAGTGCATAGAGTGCTGGGCCTGGAGCCTTCTTCCTGAGTTCAAACATGGCCTCAGACACTTACTAGCTGTGTGCCCCTGGGCAAGTCAATTCAACCTATTGGCTTCAATTTCCTCATCTGTAAAATGAGTTGGAGAAGGAATTGGCAAACCATTTCAGGATCTCTGTCAAGAAAACCCCTAATGGGGTCAGGAAGAGTCAGGCACGATTGAACAACAAGCACATTTTCTACCAGCCATTCCCCTAGCCTTGTTAGCCAAGGCAGGGACAGTGCTCAGCAAAGCTGGGAAGGAAACTTTCCTTTTCCCCTCTTCTTCCAGCTACTCTCCAGCTACTCATTGAAGAGTACGCCCCGCTCTTGTTACAAAGCAGAGCGATCTCATCCATCCCATAAGTAGCTCAAGTGGTTCTCACATTTTAAAAGAAAGAAAAGGTAATGCTGAATCCTGAGAAATGCCTTTTCTGCATGACCTTGGACTGCAGCTTCTCACACAGAAAATGAGGGAATTAGATCAAGTGAGTTCTAAAACACAATAAGCTCTAATGACCCATAACCTACAAATAGTGACAATCCAGAGCCCAGAGTCAAATGCAATTGGCCCCTCAAGTCATACCCCAGAAGCTCTCATCACCATTAATTATGCACCGGTCAGCTTTCTTTCTGGTTTCAAACAGACAACTTCAAGACACTTGCTAAGAATGCCTGGCTCAGACAGGAGCTTGAGTAGTGAAGTGTAGTGTTAGCAGGTGTTTGAGAATTTCAACCACATCTGCTCCAGGTCTGTTTCTTCTGTGTGTGTGTGTGTGTGTGTGTGTGTGTGTGTGTGTGTGTGTGTGTGTCTATGTCTCTCTCTCCATCTCTCTGTCTCTTTCTCCATCTCTATCTCTGTGTGTGTCTCTGTACTTCTCTCTCTGTCCCTCTCTGCCTCTGTCTCTCTTAAAGGAGGGAAAAATACACACACACACACACACGCACACACACACAATTGTGCACTCTTTGAAGGTTTGTTAACTGTCAGGAAATCAAACATTGGACCATAATGCTATAAGACAGGATATTCAAAAACACAGCTCCAAGAGCTCTGGCAGGAAGAGTTCAAGGTTATGCAAGAAAGGAGAGTACAACTGAATAAATGTGGGAGAAGTCAGGAGACTACCCATGCTGACAGGCTGATCGACTTTTTTCCCCCTCCAAATGGCTACCTGGTCAATTCTTCAAGTGGTCATGCTCAACCTAGATCCACTGAGCCCTGGATCATATCAATTTCCACATTTGCTCCTTTAAAAAAAAAAGAGACAGGTGCAGACCTGAACACACACACACACACACACACACACACACACACACACTTCAGTTTCTATCACACTACCCATCATTTACCTGCAGAGAAACACTTCCTTGTTCTTCTGTAGGAAAATTGTATGAATTATAAAAGCTAAAAGGGAGACAGAGCAAGGAAGTAAAAAAAAAAAAAAAGAAGACAGGAACATTTCCATTTGCTTCAGGCTTCAACCCAGGGATTAATTAGTACCCATCACTCTTAATGTGTGAGGCCACTTCTAATACACCACAACACTATCCTATTTGAGACCCATTAATCAAACAATCAGCCTCCAAGCATTGATTAAGCACCACTGTGTGGCTGGCAGGCACATACTAGGTGCTGCAGATTCAAAGAGTCCCAGCTTCACACAGCTTATGGCTAATGGGGAGATGATATCATCACATATGAGAATGTACAAAGTATATTCAAAATGAATGCAAGACAGTTTGCTGGGGTGGGGTAGGGGGAAGCACTGGTAGCAGAGGGGATCAGGAAAGGCTTCTTGCATAAGGTGATTCTTTTTTTTTACATTCTAAATTTATTCATTTTAAGTTTTCAACACTCATTTCCACAAAATTTTGAGTTCCAAATTTTCTCCCCATCTCTCCTCTCCCCTCACCCTAAAGTGCCAAGCATTGTAATTACCCCTACCACCAACCTGCCCTCCCTTCTAACATCCCTCCCTTCCCTTATCCCTATCTTTTCTTTTGTTCTGTAGGATAAGATAAATTTCTATACGACATTACCTGTATTTCTTGTTTCCTAGTTGTATGCAAGAACAACACTCAACAGTTGTTCCTAAAATTTGAGTTCCAACTTCTCTTCCTTCCTCCCTTCCCACCTATGCCTATTTGGAAGGCAAGCAAATTCAATATAGGCTACATATATGTAGTTTTGCAAATGACATCCAGAATAGTCATGTTATGTAAGACTAACTATAATTCCCTCCATCATGTCCTGGCCCCCATTTCTTCTATTCTCTCTTTTGACCTTGTCCCTCCCCAAGAGTGTTGACTTCTAATTGCTCCCTCCTCCCATTTCCTTCCCTTCCCTCATTACCCCCACTCTGATTATCCCCTTCTCCCCCACTTTCTTGTATTGTAAGATAAGTTTTCATACCAAAATGAGTGTGCATTTTATTCCTTCCTTGAGTCAAATGTGATGAGAGTAAGCTTCACGTTTTCCCTCTCACCTCCTCACATTTTCCCTCCATTGAAAAGTCTTTTTCTTGCCTCTTTTGTGAGAAATAATTTGCCCCATTTCATTTCTCCCTTTCTCCTCCCAATATATTCCTCTCTCACCCCTTAATGATCCCTTCCTATTCAATTCATCCTGTGCTCTCTGTTTGTGTGTATGTGTGTGTGTGTGTGTGATCCCACCAACTACTCAGATACTGAAAAAAGTTTCAAGAGTTACAAATATTGTCTTTACATGTAGGAATGTAAACAGTTCACTTTTAGTAAGTCCCTTATGACTTCTCTTTCCTGTTTACCTTTTCATGCTTCTCTTGATTCTTGTGTTTGAAAGTCAGATTTTCTATTCAACTTTGGTCTTTTCCTCAAGAATGCTTGAAAGCCCTCTATTTAATTGAATGACCAATTTTTCCCCTGAAGTATTATACTCAGTTTTGCTAGGTAGATGATTCTTGGCTTCAATCCTAGCTTCTTTGGCCTCTGGAATATCATACTCCAATGCCCCTCGATCACCTAATGTAGAAGATGCTAGATCTTATGTTATTCTGATTGTACTTCCACAATACTCAAATTGTTTCTTCCTAGCTGCTTGCAATATTCTCTTCTTGATCTTGTAATTTGGCCACAATGTTCCTAGGAGTTTCTCTTTCTGGATTTCCCTCAGGAGGTGATTGGTGGATTCCCTCAAAATTTATTTTGTCCTCTGGTTCTAGAATATCAGAACAGTTTTCCTTGATAATTTCATGAAAGATAATGTCTAGGTTCTTTTTTTGATCATAGCTTTCAGGTAGTCTCATAATTTTTAAATTTTTAAATACTGGGTCTATTTTCCAGGTCAGTTGTTCTTTCAATGAGACATTTCACATTATCTTCCATTTTTTCATTCTTTTGGTTTTGTTTTGTGATTTCTTGGTTTCTCATAAAGTCATTGGCTTCCATCTGCTCTGTTCTAATTTTTAAAGAACTATTTTCTTCAGTGAACTTTTGAACTTCCTTTTCCATTTGGCTAATTCTGCTTTTTAAAGTATTCTTGTCCTCATTGGCTTTTTGAACCTCTTTTCCCAATTGAGTCAGCCTATTTTTCAAGGTGTTATTTTCTTCAGCATATTTTTGAATCTCCTTTTTCATGATTTTCTTACATCTCTCTCATTTCTCTTCCCAATTTTTCCTCCACCTCTCTTACTTGATTTTCAAAATCCGTTTTGAGGTCTTCCATTGTCTGAGACCACTGAATATTTATTTTGGATGTTTGGGATATAGAAGCCTTGACTTTTATGTCTTTCTCTGGTGGTAAGCATGGTTCTTCCTCATCTGAAAGGATGGGAGAAGGTATCTGTTCACCAAGAAAGTAACCTTCAATAGTCTTATTTTTTTCCCTATTTTGGGTATTTTCCTAACCGGTTACTTGACTTTTGGGTCCTTTGTCAAGAGTAGGGTATACTCTGGGTATCTGTAAGATCTCAGTTCCTCCAAGGTGGCACAATCAAGCTTGTACACTAGTCTGGGGGCAACAAGAAACTTTTGTGCCCAGAACCTGTGAGTAACAGTTACCCCTCCATAGCCACCTGGCCTCCAGTTCCACCAAGCCAGCACTGGGGGCTGAGATTCAGATAAGCTGCTCAATTGCCTCAGGGGTTTTCAGCAGGGGCAGGGCCACCATTCAGTGTGAGATAAAGATCAGCTACTCAATTCCTCCAGAAGCATTAGGTGGGGGCAGCCACATAGGGCTGAGGTAAGGATCAGCTGCTCAGTGCCCCCAGGGGTTTTATGATCCAACAATGGGTGAGGGTTGTTGTGGAGGCTGCTGCAAGAGCTGCTGCAGCTCAATAAGGCCTCTGCCATGCTACTGCCTGAGGCCAGAGCTATGGGAAGACCCTGCTCCCTTTTCCACCAGCAGAAAACGGAATTTTGGTGCCTGTGGGTTGAGGGATCTGCAAGCTGCCACTACTGCTGCTGGGGATTCTACTCCTGAGACCTGCTCGTGTCCTCCTCCTGGTGCCATGCTGTGTGGCCAAGGCTGGGCTGGGCTCTGCTCCATGACCGCAACTGGCACTACAGACCTTTCCTGTCTGCCTTTCAGGTCACCCTGGGCTGGAAATCTCCTCCATTCCATTGTTCTGTAGCTTCTGCTGCTCTAGAAATTGTTGAGAGTCTTTTACAGGTATTTTATGGGCTGTGAGGGAAGAACTAATGTATATATGTCTTTCTACTCCGACCTCTTGGCTCTGCCGCCACATAAGGTGATTCTTAAACTGAGTTTTGAAGGAAATCAGGGAACCCAAGAGGCAAAGGTGATGAGAAAGGGCATTCTAGGCATAGAAACCAGTCTGTGCCAAAGATAGAGAGTCATGTGTAAGGGACTACAGGACCATTTCCTTAACTGGACCATAAAGTGCTTGAAAAGGAATAATATCAAATAAAGCTGGAAAAGTAGGTTGAGGCAGATTGGGAAAGACTAATAAAGGTAATTGTATTTGACCCTAGGGAAGCCATGCTGTTTATTTTTGTTGCTGTTAAGTCATTTCAGCCAGATCTGACTCTGTGACTTCTGTGACCCCATTTGGGGTTTTCTTAGCAGTGACACTGAGGTGCTTTGCCATTTCATTCTCAAGCTCATTTTACAGAAGAAGAAACTCAGGCCAACATTGTTAAGTGACTTGCCAAGGGTCACACAGCTATGGGGGCACAGTATTTAAATATAATACAATTCACTGAGCAATAGAGTGATATGTATTTGGAAATGTTATTTTTTCCCTGCACACTTGATCTTCTAGTAACCAATGGTATGCATTTGCAAGAGCTCTGGACTGGAAGGGGGCAGGGTTTTTTCCCAGAAGTACTAGAAGTCAAAAAATTTAAGATCTAGTCACAGTTTGGTGACGAGCTAACTATGTGACCCAAGATAAGTCATTTAACCATCTGGACCTCAGACTTCTAAAGCCCCTTTCAATTCTAACATTCTATGAGATGTTTATGTGAAGGTATTTACTGGGCATAGTTAACTGGTTCACATGTAGATAATAAAGGATATCTATCTCAGAGATTTGCCTCAGTTTATCCTCCTGGTAAATGTCAATAGAGATAGACTGAAGCTATGTGATTGGTGTCATTAACCCAATGGAGTTAACAGATTCAGACTTGCCTGGCCACAAATACAAAACACTCTACTAGACTCCTAAGCATGCAGATGAATATAGTCCCTATCCTTAAGTATCCTTCAGTCTAGCATGGGAAATAAGGCAAATGGATGATCGGCAATAGTCAAAGGGGAGTAGCAAAACTGGGCACCTTCATCAGAGGCTCTGCACCTGCAGGCCTGTAACTGCAATCTATTTAAGGAATGAATTCATGGCAAAAAGCCACAGATATGATCTGAAGCTAAGCTCATCATTTTGTAATCATGGGGTGAAATAGTGGGGAGAAGTCAAAAGGAAGCTGGGAGGGATCAGTATCACAGCTTTGGCATTCCCTCAGCTTACCCAGGCAATGGGTCTGAGATCTCCAGACAATTCTTCATCCTTGTGCATCTTCTGTGCTCCACCGCACCAGATCTCTAATATGTAAGGCACCTATAAAGTGAGTCGTTCTCTAATGTAGAGCTTTGGTCATCAAGGGAAGCTGAGTGAAGATCCAGGCAAAGGACATGAACAAATCCCAAGATGGAACCAGCCATGATGAGGTGAGTACCCTTTAGGCCCTGATAAGTGCTGTCAATCTGATACTGCTTGAGATTTGCTATTTTTTTTCATGTAATCTTCCACCAACCCTTCCAGCCCCAGTCTTTTATAAAGAGAGCAGTGATTATCCCTACCATATGTGGCTAGGACCAGGCTTTGAAAAGCAAGATGGTGAATTCACACTGGAATCCTGATGGAATCTAATCCTATACCACCCTCTTCAGGGCTGTTTATTCATTTTCTGACACTTTCAACACAAGGCAAAGTCAGCAGACTTCTGACTTCCCATTGCCACTTCCAGAACTACCCTCTGCAGCAATCTTTTCCCAAGTGCTCCTTTGGGATTGGTTTCACCTGTTCATATTATCCTATCATCTTTGTTCCTGTTATCTGTGGACCTCCAGGTCACTCTGCCTCACCTCTCTAGGAGTTTAGTACCTGGTTCAAAATTTTCTTTATCTCAATCCCTCTCATCCATGGGGACTTCAATATTTACATCAATGTCCTTAGATTAACACCCTGGTCTCACTGCTCATCAGTCTCTTCAATTCCCATGATTTCATTTCTACCCTTCATTTCTGCCAAGCAAGGAATTCACACATAGGCCAGGAGTTCTCAATCTCTGGGGGGTCATGAACCCCACTGGCAGTCTGGTAAAACCTGTGGACTCCTCTAAATGATTTTTGAATGCATAAATTTTTAATTGCATAAATTAAAAAGGAAAGCAATTATTGGAATACATCTCTCTATGTGTGTGCATATACGTGTGTATACATATATACATGTAGATATATACATGTATGCATATGTATATACACATACACAAGTTTTAAAAATTCAGATTAAGAACCCTTGCCTTAGACTTTACCATGAGCGCAACTGTGCCACCATCATGATCTTGAATTCTAAAATTCACCTGTGGGATCATAACCTTCTTTCCTTAAATCTCTTACATTTCTGTAGTCTTCCTAAATCTACCCATTATCTTCACCTCTACCTCTAGTTTCCCTTGTCCCTTCCTCCTTTCCCACTCCTTCACCCTTCTTTAGTACGTTTCCTCCCTTCATGGTCCTGATTCTCCCATTAAACAGTTCAACAAGACTTGTGCTCCATTTGTACTTTGTGTTTCCACCATTCATACACTAACACTCTAGGAGGAAGTTGACATGTAGAACTTGGATCATGTTCCTATTTCCAGCTTACTGTACTAGAGACCAAGTAATTTCCTCTTTGGTGACATCTAGGTCTTTCTCTCTCTCTCTATCTATCTCTCCCCCTCTCTCTCTCTTTCTCTTTCTCTCTCTCTCTTTCAATTTCTCTCATATTTTTATTTCTCCAAATTTAATCTTGCCTATCAGCTTCTTCCCTACTACTTGCAAACATGCTCAAGTCTCTGCCACCAATGTTGGGAAATGAAGTGTCTTGTTTGAGGAATAGTAAGGAAGCTGGTGTTACCAGTTCTCAGAGTATAGAGGACTAGACTGCCAGCCTGTTCGAATCTTTTTGGATCCCAACGCCATTATCCAGTGTGTAAGCTATCCCTCCCAGCTTTGGGCCATGATCACATGACAAGAATAGCAGCTATGCCTTTGAGTGTAATTGATAAAACTAACAAACAGCAAAGGGTCAAGGAAAGATCCTTTTGTCATTCCAATATGGAGCTGCCTCAAAGTTGATATGGGAGCATTAATGACAAATCTGTTGGTCCAGTTACTGAAACAATTCCAATCTATCTAACTGGATTGTGATCTGGACCAAATATCTTGGTGTTGTTTGAAAAAATAGAATGAGAGACTTTGTTTTTTATTTTATTTTTATTAATATTTATTTATTTATTTTTAGTTTTCCACAAAATTTAGAGTTCCAAATTTTCTCCCCATCTCTCCCCTCCCCCACCCCACAACTTTGTGCATTCTGATTACCCCTTCCCCCAATCTGCCATTCCTTCCATAACCCTCCTCCTTTCCCTTAACCCCATCTTTGAATGAGAGACTTTGTCAAATGCTTCAATGAAATCTAAGCATGTGTGCATGCACACACATCTTTAGGGGTCATTCCCACAGAAATTACAGTAAAGCTGTTGGAGTGAATGAAATTGTGAAGAAGAGAGCCCAGAATGGACCTTTGGAGAATACCTGCACTGAGGAGGCAAGGAGAAGATGGACACCTAGCAAAGGAGACAGGGATAGATCAATGTGACTGGAAACAAGAGAAGCAAGGGAGCATGGTATCTCTAAAGGAAGAGAGAAGAGAGTATCTAATAGGAGATTGTTTTGAAAGCTGCAGAGAGGTCAAGGAAGATGAAGACTGTAAAATACCTACCAAGCAGGGTTGAGAGGAAGACTTAGCAATTCACTTGATCTGGCAAGTGAGGGACACAAAGAATTTAGGATGACTCCGAGGTCACAAATCTGGGAGACCATAAAGATAAAGGAGCCCAGACTCAACAGAAATAGAAATTGGGGGAAGGGGAGGTAGAATCAGGGATAGGGAACCTGTAGCCTCAAAGCCACATGTGGCCCTCTAGGTCCTCAAGTGTGGCCCTTTGATGGAGTCCAAGTTTTACGGAACAAATCCTTTTATAAGGGGATTTATTCTGTGAAGTTTGGCTTCAGTCAAAGTGCCAAACTTGAGGACCTAGAGGACCACATGTGGCCTCGAGGCCTGAAGTCCCTCAGGCCAGTAGGGTTCCAAGGCAGAAATTTTGAGTGTGAAATATCTAGTCTCTATCCAAGATGCACAACCATTCCAACCAAATGGGAGAATAATTACACTAAATAGATGAAATTTCATGCTGGGAAGTAGTTTGGGATTGTTAAAAAGCCTTGTGAAATTTCCCAAGTGCAACATCCATCTCTATCTCTCTTCTACCACATTAAATGCTGGACCCAGGTCACTGCACATCTGCAGTCCCATATATACACATTTACATCCTCACTCAATGGACCATCCTTCTAGCTGCATATAAGGGTTGAACAATAGGATCTCACATACCTGCAGAAAATGGTAGACTCATGCATTAAGGAGACAACTTAATATGTTCAACTTAATGCAACCACAGCAGTATCATCCATGGACAGGACTACCCAGATGGACAGCGAAAGAGAATCTCTTTCATTTACTCTCCCAACAGAACATTCTCCATGACAATATGGTTATTCCTTCCACATCACAGTGATTAGGGGGGATAGCAATCCCACTATCTGAAAAATCCATGTAAAAATTTTTGCCCCTCCCTTCATAGCAGAGAAGTCTGAATTTTTTCTCTTTACTCTATTGGGTGTTTACAGCATTAAAAGATAAAGTATGTTGATGTGTGTGTGTGTTCATCCTTCCTTGCCAAAGAAGGCCATGCCATCAGAGAAATGATGACATGACTTGCAGTTGACTTTGTTTTGAGTGAGGGAGGGCTGCGCAGGTTACCAGCCTCACTTCTCTTCCAGAGTCATCTAAATCCAGTGACTAGATATTCATCAGGATGATTGGAGATGACCCAGGATGAGGCAATTGGAATTAAGTGACTTGCCCAAGGTCACACAGCTAGTGAGTGTCAAGTGTCTGAGGTGAGATTTGAACTCAGGTCCTCCTGACTCCTGCACTAGTACTCTATCCACTGTACCACCTAGCTGCCCCTATGTTGATATTATACAATATTATACATATATTTTATGTATTTTTAGTTTCTAAACATTTTCTGTGTCATCTCCTGGCCTCTGTGTGTCATCTATGGCTTCTGCAAAACTCCCCCAAAATTCTCGTTTAATTTCTTATACCAACATACGATATGTCAAAACCATGATGTGGAAAGTCATGATGTGGAAGAGATAACTCAAATATCTTTGATGAGTCTCCATCTACTTCTTATATCTCTCTTTGATATGAATAATTATAATCTCTGGGGGTTGAATTTATCCACAAATCTTGTATGATCTTGTATAAGCATGAGAGACTCCCTGTTGTAACAGTTTTTAAGGCTGTACTTTACTCTACCTAGACTGGGCAGAGAGTGGGGGTTGGGGTAGAGTAATAAGTTCAGAACCCATGATTTTTATCTGTGTAAGGCGCTTGCATTTAGGAAACTCCCATAACCAGTGTGAATCAACACCTGCTCTGTATCTTAGTTTATTTTTAGTTTTTAATTTTTCCCAATTACATGTAAAATAATTTTTAACATTCATTTTTTTAAATGTTGTGTTCCAAATTATCTCCCCCCACTCCCCACTCATGTATCTTAAAATTTTGAATCGTTGCTTAAAGCACTGAGAGGTTACTGACTTGCCCAGAGTCACCCAGCCAGTATGCACCAGAGATAGCACTTGAACCTAGTCTCAAAAGTCAGAATTCTAACCCCTATACCACACTGTATCTCACCAAGTTAGATGTTTTTTGGTAACAAGAATTAAACAAGGTGGCCTCTTAACTGTAAATTTTAGTAAAACTTAAAGCACTAAATGAATGTGAAATTTTCTCATTATTTCAGGATGAATAGAAGGAGTCACAATTTGGTTTACTAAAGTCCGAATTATAAAATGTATTCAAATATGCATGTCATTTATTCCTTTCCAAGTGATGCACAAATTAATGGTTAATAATGTACGACCAATGTTTACTCCCACAATGCTCTGCACATGAGAGGTGATCAATCTTAGTGGAATGAAAGGAGGAACATATGAACATACAAAACAACATTTGTACAATCCATCATATTAATTCAGATCCTGCCATTTGGAATTTGTGACCACTCAATTTGGCCTGGGCTAGAATTGACTGTGTACTATTGATGAGAAAAAAGTCTGCTAAGGAAAATTGCTATTATAATTTTTAACCTACTCCAGAGAATAGTGATCTTATTGAGAAGGATAAGGGATGGGTTTTCCTTTCAAGTATTTTAGCAGGATCCATTTGCAGAGCAACAACAGAGGTGCCAGTTTCAAAGAATCCTTATCAATTTCTTCAAGCAGATTGGGCTGAACTTTTATTTTGACATGTAAAATATCAGTAAGTTGTGTGTTGGAAAGACCCCTGGATTTGGAGTCATTATATTTGAGTTCAAATACTGGCTGTGACACTGATGTTTTGTGTGTCTTTGGGCAAAATGATTTCTCTCTTTAAGACTCAGTTGCCTCATCTATAAAATAATAATGAGCATTCCTGTACACAACTGGTTAAAAGAGAAGGACTTTGTAATATGAGATGTTACTACCTGAGGAACCTGGAAATATAGAGTAGTGAGTGAATACTGTCATTAGATCACCAAATCACTATGACTTATTTATCTCCACATCCACAGTGCTTTGCATGCATTAGGCCTTTCATAAATGTTTGCTAGATTGAATGAGGCACCTGAAGTAGATATCAAGAGGAAGATCCCTGATGACAAATTTCACTTACAGCTCTGTCTAGAGATGTACCTACATGATTTGAAGCCAAATCATCTGGCTGATTGTCAGATGTTCACTTGATACAAATACTGTATTGGTGTGATTATACATTTACCCAATCACAGAGCCACAACAACTGGGCTACAGGAAGAGGAAATCAGCAAGTTGATTCTAATAACCCTAATGTGTGCACCAGCCTCTCTCCTATTCTGAGGCTATTGGTAAGTAGAAAACAAAACAGGGAGAGCCCAAGTTCCTCTGTTGATATCCCGAAGTTGGACTTTATAACACAACTACATGATTGGTTGGGTTGAAATGAAGGACAGCAAAAATTTGGGAGATAGCTGTGACCTTGTAATGCCACAGCAATGCAGCTCTAGGGCATATGGTCACCTGTGTAGATCTCCCTGTTTGGGAAGGTGTTACCCTGAGGAAAATGGCATTGGGTTATGTAGTAAGCTATCTAAGGGGTTGGCCATAGAAAATCTCAAAGGGGTGGGTAATGATGACTCTGTATCAAAAGGTCAGTGACAGATGTGCTCTTGAGAGCACCTTCTGAGCTTTTCTCTGTTGTCTGAGACCGGTTGGTCATAGGGTCAAGTACCCTGGCCATCAGTAGTCAGAAGGTCCTGGTGGAAATATAGACCAAATCCCAAAATGAAATCTTTTCAAGGAATATATGTATATACATATATATGTATATGTATATGTATGTATGTATATGTATATATGTGTATATATGCATATATACATATACATATACACACATGCACACACATTTATACATATATACACATATACACAAATTATATAAAAGTAGACATTGTACATACATAAAATACATGTAAATATATTTACTTTGTAAATGTATACAATATATAAATGTGTATATATGTGTGTATACATGTACATATATACACCCAATGTACAAATACATATAGATAGACACTTTATAAAGGATTTTGGCATATATGTACAACACATATCTATACTATTTATAATATATAGGTAGACTTTTTATAAAGGTTGACATATACATTACAATGCATGTCTATACAATGTATACATATATATAGGTAGACATCATTCAAAGTAGATATTTTGGTATATATGTAAAATACATGACATACAACATATAGGCAAACATTGAATAAAGGTAGACATTCTATAATATACAATGTATATCTGTACAATGTGCGTGTGTGTGTGTGTGTGTGTGTGTGTGTGTGTGTGTGTGTGTAGGTAGACATTGTATAAAGTCAGAATATAGCTTAGGATGGTAGACTGCACTCCAACCTTAGGTAAACCAGATTTGGAGTAAAATCTGACCCATAACTGGCCCAATTTCAGAAATGAAGTCTAATGAGTTAGTGGCTACTCCCATTGGCCAAAGAGGCAGCTGACCAACTTTGTATTTCACTTTCCCACCAGGGGTTTCCCAGTACTCCTCCCATCTCTACACCCCCTCAAGTTGGAGAAAGTCCTAGACTAACAAAGAAAGGGATCTAAGCACATAACATGGGAAATAATAAAGCTTCTTTTTGCTAAGAGACCATGTTGGCAACACTCACTGAAAATGCAGGCTAAGGTAAAGGATATGGAAATTGCCAATAGCTCACAAATGGAAAACCATCCACTGTCAACAAATTCAAATGCTCCATTACTCTTGCAAACATTAGCCGCTCACTGACTCTCCATTGGCAAAGGAACTTGGAACAAGGAGAGACAGGAAGGCCCAAGGAGAAGCAGCAGCAGCCGTTCAAGTCCTTTGGGGAATCTTGGTCCTGCAGCTAACTGGCACATCCTGTCATGACTTAGGCTTTGCTGCTCCAATCGCTGTCAGTTCCATGGGCTGGCTGAGCTCTGCTGAGAGCAGAGACACAGGCAGGATGCTTTGCATAATAGAATGACAGCACATAAATATTCATACAGGCATGCAGTACATTCCCATCACTATTCATAGCAAAATAAACATAGCTAGGTCAGTTTGTCATTTCTCCTCCAAGCCTAGGGCTCACCTTGAATAACTAGGGGGAAAGGAAGGGAAGAGCTAGAGGAAGGGTAGAGTTGATCTCTGTCATTCATGTTATGTGAACCTGGGCAAGTCATTTTTCACCTCTCTGGGCCTCCCCCAGTTTCCTCTTCCATAAAATGAGAGTATTGGACTAGATGGCCTTTAAGACCCTTCCCAGGTCTGGTTCTAAGATCCCAAGGTAATGCTAGATCTAGGATCTGGAGGTGTGACCTTGAGCCAGTCCTTTCCTGTCTCTGGGCTTCAGTTTCCTCTTCTGAAGAATGAAGGGGTTATACAGGCTTCTGGGATCCCTTTCAGTTTAAGGTCTAGGAACCTATATGACTCTGGGTCAGTCACTCTTTGAGCCTCAGTTTCCTCATACATAAAATTAAAGGGTTGGATGATCTGGCATAAGAGGTCCCTTCCAGTTATAAATCTAGGATCCTAGGTGAGGAGTTCTTAATCTCTTTTATGTCATAGACCCCATTGGCAGTCTGGAGAAACCTTTGACCCCCTCCTCAAAAGTTATTGTTGTTTTCAAATTTATGAGTGAAGGAAAGACTACAGTTCAGTTAGAAATTAGAGAAAATAACAATGTAATTTCTCCCTCCCATTCAAGTTCATAGACTTCTTGAAATTTAATCACGGACTACTTGGGTATTCATAAACCCCAGGTTAAGAGTCTCTGTCCTAAACTATCCCTGAAGTCCCTTCTAATTAGAAAAGCTATGAATAATGACACCAGTAAAAATCATTTTTAGAATATTTTAAGGAAGGGGTTCTTAAACTGGGGGGTGTCCATGGAGTTCCATGAACTTGGATCAGAAAGTAAACAAATTTTATTTTCATTAACTTCTAACTGATATTTAGTATTTCCTCAGTTATGATAAAACAAAGCCAACATTATTCTGAGAAGGAATCCATAGGCTTCCCAGGATTGCCAAATGGTTCCATACCATATAAAAGGGAAGGACCCCTATTCTGAGGCTTAGAAGGCATTGAACTCCCAACAAACCTAGGAAATAAACAGAATGAGGGTGAGCATACTGTAGAGTCCCAGACCTCTCTGATCAACCAGTCCAATGTGATCAAGCATTTATAAAGCATTTATGAAGCACATACCATAGGTCAGGCCTTGTGCTAAGCACTGGACAAGGACCTGACCAAGAATATCCTCTCCAGTGGAGAGATCAGATATGGAGCAGTCCTAACAACCCAAAGCAGATGAAAATGGAATTGGGAAATATTCAACAAGATAATTTTTAAAATACAATAAAACTTGGATAACATTTCATTTTATAACTGTCAATATGTGGCCTACAGGGATCCTTCTATACAAATTAGTGGCTCCCATTCCTATTTGAATTGGACACCTCTGCTCTACAGCATCCCAGCCAAGAGGCCAGCTGGCCACCCTCTGCCAGAATGTAACCATGGTGAAATGCCCCCACATTTATGCTGGGATATGTTATTTGGGGGAGAGAAATGGAGAAACAGGCCTTTTGTATTTCATAGTCACAAAATTAATAAGTATCAATGTCCAGATTCTGGCCCAGGTATTCTGACTCCAGGCCAATGCTTTATTTATGCACTGCTCTGAATCTATATGAAAAGCATTTTTGAGCAATTGTGGCAGAGGTTCTTAACCTGGGTCTGTGTCTGTGAACTTGGGTTTCTAAATATATATTGATAATTATATTTAAATATAATTGGTTTCCTTTCTAATCCAATGCATTTAGAAACATTATTCTGATAAGGCCAGGACCCAGATAGCTCCGGAGGAGAGAGTGAGATTGGTGACTTTGTACAGCCTTCCCTCACATAAATGCAATTCAAATTCAATTCACTTGTATGTTGTGACATCACCTCCCTGATGGCATGGTGCTCTTTGAGAATGAAGACCAAACAACATCTTACCTAGCCTTAATCAGTGAATGGGTGTTACCTCAGTCAAACTGAGACCTGTTAAGACCTTAGCTTAAAAAAGCCCAGGTCTCCCACTACATCCAGGGCCATCTCCAATCATCCTGATCTATATCTGGCCACTGGACCCAGATGACTCTGGAGGAAAAAGTGAGACTGGTGACTCTGTACAGCACTGCCTAACTTAAATCCAATTCACTTGCACGTCATGCATCGCCTCCTGATGTTATGGTCCTCTTCAAGAAGGAAGAACAACATTCTGATAAGGCATCCGTAGGTTTCCCCAGGATGCCAAAGGGGTCTATGATAACACATGCACACACATACACATACACACATACACATACATACACACAATTAAAAATGCTTGTTGTAGAGGAAAGAAGAACATACTTGTTGTGGGTGTTACAAGGAGGCTTAGGGTCAATATGAGGACCTTTCTAACAATATATCATTGCCCAAAAATGGAATGGGATGCCTCAGAAGGTTGTAAATTTCTTTTTTTTTTTTTTTAAGGTTGTAAATTTCTTCAGGGATGGAAGAGTAGTTAAGCAGACATTGTATGATCACTTCTTAGGATTCTTACTCAGGGACAGTTTGAGCTGGATGCCCTTCCAAATCTGAGATTCTCTACTGTACCCAGAGTCCCTTGTGAGTTACCCTGGGGTGTGGGCAGAAAGTGAAAGACTGAACAATTACAGGATATAGGCTGTGCCCTCAAGGGAGAAACAACTATAAGGGACTAAAAAATCCAGGGGAAGACTTAGCTATGGACTATGCTGCAAAGTTGGCTAAATTCATTTCTGGGACTTTATTAATACCCTTCCAATTCCTTCTGCTCCTTGCTGGCAATCTTAACTACATCTGAGGTTCCCAGTTTGTTCTGTGTGGGTTCCCACTCCAGTTTCTCATCTGGGCTTGCATTCCCAAATCCTTTCCATTCCCCCTTTCCATCCTAGCTAACCTGTCCCTATGACCTATTCACTTAGACTATTACCCTCCCCAGGGCTAATTTTACATTTAGTAATAGGAAGGTTTGATGGTTTTATAATTCATCTTCACAGCCACCTTATACGGCCAGTGGTGTAGAAATTATTATTCCCACTTCTGAGGTGAAAAAATTGAAGCTCAGAGAGGGAAAACAACCTACACAATGTCACACAGCTAGTGACATGAGTGGACAAGTTGGACTCCAGTCTCCCAAGACTTCACTCTCTAAGTTAGGTTTCTTCCCTGGCTACAACAGGCTGTGTCTCCTGTTCTCCATGTTTTCTCAGTATCAACATAGCTGTCCATGTCCTAGATTAAGAGCTGACATTTACAGAGAGCTTTTCAAGACATTATATGTCCCTAACCTCACTTGAAAAGATACCTAAGTAGTACAGTGGATAGAGTGTTGGGCCTGAAGTAAGGAAAACTCAACTTTGTGAGTCTGGCCTCAGATACTTGCCAGCTGTGGTTCACAGACTATCACAGGGTCACACTCATGGCCTAGCACAATACTTGACACATAGTAGGTGCTTAATTCATGTAGGCTGATTACAGAAAGAATAAGCAGAAGTCAAACACAACATGGTTTCTCTCATTCATTTTAACCCTTCTATGCAACATGACAAAAATGTGTTTAATAACAATGCATGTGTAGAACCCATATAAGACTGCATGCCATCTCAGGGAGGGAGAGGGAAGGGGAGGCAGAGAAAATTTAAGACTTATGAAACTGATTGTTGAAAACTGAAAACAAATAAATTGAATTTTGTAAAAAGAGTGTGAAAGTATTGGAGGCAGGATTTGAATACAGACAGATCTATCCTGACTCCAAACATAGCCATTCACTTTAGCACATATTCCAAAGGAATATCTCTGTTCTCCAGTGGTAACAACATGTGGCCATGAGTTTGAATCAGGTGAACTAATCCCTGCTAATAAACCCATACCAGATAAAACAAGGCCTTAAACCCAGTTAAAATGCTTTAAGTTTTCTTAAGAAATTGAATGGCCCTCAGGTTGGAATGTTCTAGCCCTAAGATAGGCAATGAAGATATTGATCATATGTGTGTTGGAGGTGTACCACTCTGGCTACTTATTTGTAAGGTAGACAGTGCAATGAGCACTAGGCCAAAGTACCATTTGGGACTGCCTCGAAGCTACTGAAGCAAGCTCCAGGAAGGTGACAGTTCACAGCCTGTATTCTCCCCCTTTGAATTGCATCAGCAAGTCAAAGGAAACATTCATTCAGAATTTGGATTCCTTCTTAAGTCAATAATAACATCAAATGCAACAAACGCTTATTGAGTTTGAACTTCAAAGTCAAATATATATGAAGAGCCAACAACTTATAAGAAGAGGCCCTTTTCACCTACCAATCAAAGTTGCTAATACTTATGATAAACATTTGCTTGCTTAAGAGTTATTTGATCAAATTGTATTATAAAGTAGCAATTATCAAAGCAACTTGGTACTGGCTAAGGGGTAGACCAGTGGAAGAAGTTAGGTACTCATGACACAGTAAGAGCTATTTGATCAGATAGGCAAGAAAAGTCTTATTGGGGAGGAAAGAATTGGAGACAGGCAGGGGATTCATGTCCCCAGATCAATGGTTTGCATTGTGAAACACTCAGAGCCTAGCCCTGTGTCTAACATATTAGGTGCTTAATAAATATTGATTGATTGCAGAAAGAATAAATAAAACTCAGACACACAGAATGGGGGAAACAAGCAACTGAAGAATGTGTAAATCATAACTCTAGAGCTTAGAGTTCATTTAGGCCAATGCCCTCGTTTTACAGAGGAGGAAACTAAGACCCAGAAATGACTTGCCCAGGGTCACATGTATAGTAAGTTGGTAGAGGCAGGGTTTGAACTCAGGTCCCCTGACTGCTGAGTTAATGCACTTTCTACTGTACTCCCAAGATTATAAAGATAAGATGACTGCTCAGGTTCCCCACAACAATGGCCCAGGAAATATTATGCTCACATGTTCAACCTGGCTGAATGCAAGTGCACTGGGAAGAGACAAATTGTTTTCACAAAGGGATAAACTCGAATATATAATGGCACTCATAGGATGAGATGATGTCATGGTGAACAGGAGTCTAGAAAGCACTGTGAGGCTAGGACTGAGCTGAACTCTTTCTGTTTAACAGCAGAGCTGCTCCCTCAGTAAATGCAATAATGGGAGCTAGACTTTGACCTCAGTAACAAACATGCATTTTAGCACTGACTTTCTGGAGAAGATGTCTGTTGTCTACCTCTGGGGCAATGATTCTAATGGCTTTAATATCAGGTTAGAATGGATAGTAATTCAATGCCATGGCAGGTCAGCAGAGATGATACTTGGGGGTCGGGGGCCCTTTTGACACTGCTTGAATCCATCACACCATTTGGTGACTGGCCTTCTCTGACCAATAGATTAAAATTAAGTCTTTTGCAAGCATATGAAGAAGTGTCTAGAGTTCATTGTAAAAGAATTTTCTTCCCCTGGTTCCACAACTTCATGCATGAGCAAATTTTATCAACAAATATTTATTAGGCACCTACTTTAGGGAAGATACTGTCCGTGGTACTGCAATAAAGAAACCAAATTTCTTCTTGGTTCCCAGAATCCCAAAATGGTAGTGTTAGAAGAGCCCTCCAAGGTCCCTGGTGTATCCCCACTGAAGGGGAAAGGAAGACTTTAATAGAATATGATTTTGTTAGAAGGGAAATGCTTACATCTTTTGAATGGTGCATTGGGTGGCTGCCTACATGCTCCTGTCTAAAATTCCAAGGAAGTCCTGTTTTTAGGAAGTCCTGCTTTCATATTCCTTCCCAAATCTCTGAGATCTATATCATTCACTCTGTGTATTGGCACTGACATTTTATTTCCCCTGACTGCTACAGTTCCACTCACTAGTGAATCAAATGTAATTTCCTCACCTGTCTGACCCATCTGTCAAGGTTGAAGAGTCCTCTTGTCCTGCATTCTCTTCCTGTCTCAGTCTCTTGAAATTGATGACCAGAAGGCCATTTGTCCTCAGGTGTGGCTAATTTCCCTGTTTAAAATCCTAAGCTGTATTGCACCCTGAAATCAAACAAAGAGCACCTTTCCTACTAGCTTCATGTGTATTCCAAGAAAGAAATGAATCTGGGACATTGTTTTTATGGATATATCCCCCCCTCACCTCTGCCATAATTACCTACAGTTGAAAATGCTTCCATCACTCAGTCTCAAACTCAACAGGTGCTTACAATGAAGCCTGAAATCAATGTCATAGATGAGAAATTTTGATATAATTAAATGTGAAGCATCTCATTTCAGGTAAATGGCTTCACTTTACCTCACACAAATTAAACAGTACAGGATACTTTGAATTGCAAAAAGCAATCATTGAAAGTATAGGCAAAATTAGTTACATTTTGTCAACATACAGTAAAAGCCTTTTTCTATTCAAGGAAAAAGAAGATTTTCTCATCGTGTAAACTATTCATTTATTTCTTAGTCTATGTGATGCAATTTACATTCAGAAAAAAATAAGTCAATGTATTCAGGGAAAGATGATGTCAATCAATTGTCAGCAGTTTAACTCCAATGGTTTTTGCCTGGACTGCATGTGCCTTGTAGCTGAAGACAGAACCAAGATTTAGCATTCAAGAAGATAGGAAAAAAACATGATGAACTTATACAGAAGATGGTGATGTGACAGCATAGCACTGTCAGGAGGCTGTGTCACCCACTAGCTGTGTGATCCTGGGCAAGTCACTTCCCTGGGCTGGGTCTCAGTGTCCCCACCTATAAAAGAAGGTGATGGGAATGGAGGCAGCATGGTACAGTGGAAAGAACACTGGCTAGGGAACTCAGAACCCCAGTTCAAATACTGTTTTTGGTACTACCTATGAGATTCCGGACAAATCATGTCATCTCCCTGGGTCTGTTACCCATTCTGTAAACTGAGGATCTTGGATTCAATGATTTGACAGATGGGGTCAGGGGAAATAATTCTTTCCTGCTCTACATCTATAGACTTATGTATGTCCTCCCTGGGTCTCAGTTTCTTCATCCATAAAATGGCAGAGTTAAACTAGAAGATCTCTGAGGGCCCCTTCCAGCTCTAGATGAATTGATAAAGCATTTCTGAAGCCCTTCCCATGTGCCAAGCATTTTGGTATGTGCTGAAAATACAAATACAAGCTCTGGGTCTAAGGTCCCTCTCTTCCAGCTTGAACTCTGTCTACATAATTCTTTGATAAGAGGCCTTTTATCATTCCTCCAGGTATTGGCACTTCCCACTCTTATCACTAGGTATAGCAGAATCAGATTTGGAATTGGAAGGTACTTTAGTGACTGTCTAGGCCAAACTAATAAGTAGTCAGCCAGATTTTGCTTCAAGATCTCCAGGGAAGGGAGCTCACTATCTCTGGAGGCAGTCATTATCACTTTGGGATACTTCAGGAGACTTTTCCTGACCAGCCCAAATCTGCCTCTTTGAAGTTTCTGACCATTGCTCATAATTCTGCCCTTTGATGAGAAGCAAAACAAATCCAAGACCTACTTCAAGTAATAGCTTATAAAATACCTGAAGGCAGATATCATATCTCCCCTGAATCTATTCTTTAGGTCAAATATCCCCAGTTACTTCAAACTATCCAATACAATTCAATAAGGATTTATCAATCTCTTACAATGTGCAAGGCACCATTCCAGGAATTGAGGATACTAAGAAAAAAAAGGTACTCCCCTTTAAAGATTTTCTATTCTCCTGGGTGTGGTGAAGATATAACATATAAATGGATAAGTCTATACATAGTAATTTGTAGAAGATGGGAACAGTATTAGCAATCAAATGGATAAGGAAAGTTTTCCTCCAGCAGAAAGCTTATGCATTCAACCTCAAAGAGATTTAGGGATTCAAAGAGACAGAGATGAAGAGAGAGACCATTAAAGGTGGGCAGAAGTAGGATTGGGAAATGGAGAGAGGAAAGCACACCAGTGGGAGATGGTGGGCTCAGGCTGGGGAAGAACAAACGTACCCATTTAGCTGGAACGTACAGGACATGAAAGGCCATAATGTGCAACAGACTTGGAGAGACGAGTTAGAGTTAGACTGTGAAAGGTGAGAAATGTTACACTGCGGATCCCCATATGTTATGACCTGAAGGTCCTTCACTAGCCTGTCTGTCTTCTTCTGGAAGCTGTTGAGTTTATCAATGCCCTTCTCTAGAACATGGTACTCAGAAGTGAATGTAATTCTATTTGACATAACTGAATAGTGATGCACCTACTATGTGCATTGTGTACAAAAAGACAAAAACGTGAGCAGTAAGTCAAGGGACTTATATTCTACCAGATGTTGTCTAACCAGGCCAAAGCACAGTACAACTATGGCTTCAGTAGTACTAAGCAGTAGGCCCATGATCAAACATCTCAAAGCAGAGTCAAGCCCCAAAAACAGTAGTAAGAACTGCACAGACACAGCCTCTATGCCAAGGGCTGAGGAAGTTATTGGAAAACTTGTTTTGTCCTTTCCAATTCTTTTTTTTCCAATATGAAACCCAAGAGAGATTGCTTAGACTCTTGGGAGCACAGGGTTTCTAAACGTTTTTTGTGTTATGGATACCTCTGGCAGTCTGGGAAGGCCAACAGACTCCTTCCCAGAATGTGTGTACCTGCATAAGCTTGTGTGAGTTTGTAACAGGTGCTCACATGAAGGTCAGAAGAAGTGATACACGGACACTCATAAGATATCTCATAAAAACTTTGGAACTGATAGCGTGACATGGGAGACACTGGCAAAGGACCATGCAATACGGCATGGCCTCATCAAAGAAGATGCTGTGCTCTATGAGCAAAGCAGAACTGAAGTAGCTAAAAAGAAATGTGATATGGGTAAATTTACAGAATCCACCCCAAATGTTCACATGGATTGTTTGTGCTCAACCAATGGTAGAACATTCCAAGCTTGTATTGGTCTGATCAGTCACAGTTAGACACACTGTAACTTGACTATAATATAATGATGTCATTTAGGTCCTCTTTAAGAACAGAGGACAACAACCAACTACATGAAATTTAAAGATTATTATAAAAGAAATCAACCATATTGAAAAAGTTATCAAAATCTTTTTTTTTTAAAGTTCATAGACTCCCAAGCCAGGTTCACAAACTCCTTCTTCTAGGGGAACACATGCAAGGATTCCTTTGATAATATCTACAGACACTTGAAGAATAATTTTCTTCTAAACTATTTCTGTTTTAATCTCTGTCAAGCTTGCCCCATGAAGATTTGGTCAATCAGTTCCACTCTCCATAGCATGTACAGGGGAAATTGTTATGGGAGCAGTTTAGCAATGAACATTCTGACATATTGCCAGGGATAAGGACTGAATTCAGATACTGTACCCGGCAAAAATGATACTGGTTCTCTTCATATTAAATGGGCTATGAGAAATGGTATAAAGGGTTGTGCTTCCTTACCCAAACTCCAATATCCTAATGTAATTACGGTCTCATTCATGTGGGTAACCCCTCCAGTGAGGTAAATTACAAACCATTCATGTGTATTTTTCCTGTGTGATGCTTACTTACTTAGTCTCCCATGGCTCCTTATCATCCCACTCTCTCAGCTGATAATCTTGTCTCATGTTTCACTTTAAAAAATGAGGTCAGACAGAGCCAAGATGGTGGAGTAGAAAGATGCATATACTCTAGTGCTTCCCCCACAGCCCACAGAATACCTGTAAAAATGACTCTCAACAAACCCTAGAACGGCAGAAGCCACACAACAACAGAGTGAAAGAGATTTCCAGTCAAAGGTAACCTGGAAGGCTGACAGGAAAGGTCTATCACATGGGACACTGAGCAGAATGGAGCCCAGTCCTGGCCACATGGCACTGGGTGGAACAGGACCTGAACAGACCTCTGGGCAGAGTTCCCAGCAGGGAGAGTCCCAGATCACTCAACCCACAAGCAACAAAGAAAGCTCCAAAGGTCAGTGTGGGAGGGCTTTTCCAGCTGGGTGAGATGGGAGCAGGGTTCCTCCAGCAATAGCCCCAGGCAGCAACAGCAGCAGCAGCAGGCTGCAGGCAGCTAAGGTGGCTGGGAAGTAACCTTGGTCCATTGTCCAGGCAGCTCAGCTTAAAGCCTCTGGCAGTAGGGAGAGCTGATCTGAACCTCAGCCTTGAGTGATGGCCCTGCCCCCACTCAAAGGCCCAGGGAATCGAGCAACTGAGTCAAATCTCAGCCTTGAACACAGTACTGGGAGAGGAGGGGCAATAGGACCCTCCTCTTGACAAAAGATTCAGAAGTCAAGCAACTGGCTGGGAAAATGCCCAAAAAATGGAAAAAATAAGATCATAGAAGATTGCTTTCTTGGTGAACAGGTTTCTCCTTCCATCCTTTCAAATGAGGAATAACAAGGCATACTGTCAGAAGAAGTCAAGGCCCTTCCTCCAGTGCCTCCAAAGTGAATATAAAATGGGCTCAGGCAATAGAAGAGCTTGAAAATCAAGTTAGCAGTTTGCTAAAGGACAACCAAAAATGCTGAGGAAAATAACACTTTTAAAAAGAGGCTAAAGCAATTGGAAAAAGGAATCCAAAAAGCCAATGAGGAGGAGGCCTTAAAAAGCAGAAAGGAGGAGGTTCAAAAGCTCAATGAACAAAATAGTTTTTTAAAAGAGAGAATTGAGTTCAGGGAAGCTAATGACTATTAGATAAACCAAGCAGTTATAAAACAAAACCAAAAGTTTGAAAAAATAGAAGGTAATGTGAAACATCTCATTGGAAAAACAACTGACCTGGAAAATAAATCCAGGAGACACAATTTAAAAATTATGGGACTGCCTGAAAGTCATGATTAAAAAAAGGAGCCTAGACGTTATCTTCCATGAAATTATCAAGGAAAATTGCCCTGATATTCTAGAACCAGAATGTAAAATAAATATTGAAAGAATCCAACAATTACCTCCTGAAAGAGACCAGAAGAGAGAAACTCCTAGGAATATTATGGCCAAATTTCAGAGTTCCCAGGTCAAGGAGAAAATACTGCAAGCAGTTATAAAGAAACAATTCAAGTATTGTGGAAATACAATCAGGATAACAGAGGATCTGGCAGCTTCAATGTTAAGGGATCAAAGGGCTTGGAATAGGATATTCCAGAAGTCAAAGGAACTGGGATTAAAACCAAGAATCACCTACCCAGAAAAACTGAGGATAATACTTCAAGCAAATAAATGGTCATTCAATGATATAGAAGACTTTCAAGCATTCATGAGGAAAATGTCAGAACTGAAGAGAAAATCTGACTTTCAAACACAAGAATCAAGAGAAGCATGAAAAGGTAAACAGGAAAGATAAATCATAAAAGATTTTCTAAAGCTGAACTGTTTACATTCTTATATGAAAAGATAATATTTGTAACTTTTGAGACTTTTCTCAGTGTTTGGGTAGGTGGAGGGATTGCACACACACACACACACACACGTATATATATATATATATACACACACACACACACACACACACACACACACACACAGAGTACAGGTTGAGTTGAATCAGAAGAAATGATATCCATAAAAATAAAAATTAAGGGGTGAGGGAAGAAAATATTGGGAGGAGAAAGAGAGAAAGGGAATGGGGCAGGCTGTAACTGATAACAGAGATTTAAAAAATCTTGTTCAATGGAGGAGAAAAGGGAGAAGAGGAGAGGGGAAAAGTGAAGTTTACTCTCTTTACATATGGCTTAAGGAGGGAATAACATGCTCACTAAATTTGATATGAAAATCTATCTTACACTACAGGAAAGTAGGGGAAGAGGTGACAAGTGGGGTGAGGGGAAGGGGAATGATAGAAGGGAGGACAAATGGGTGAAGGGAATAACTAGAAATAAACACTTTTGGGAATGGACAAGGTCAAATGAGGGAATAAAAAAATAAAGGGGAATAACATAGGATACAGGGCAATATAGTTAGTATTACACAACATGATAATTATGGAAGTCTTTTGCAAAACGACACGTATTTAGTCTGTATTGAATTGCTTGCCTTCTCAGTGGGAATGAGTAGGGAGGGAGAGAAGTTGGAATTCAAAGTATTAGAAATGGATGTTGAGAATTATTATTGCATATAACTGGGAAATAAGAAACACAGGTAATGGGGTACAGAAATTTATCTTGCCCTACCAGAAAAGAGAGAAGATGTGGATTAGGAAGGGTGAGGTGTGATAGAAGGGAGGGTACATTGAGGGAAGGGATAATCAGAATGCAAGGTATTGGGGGTGGAGGGAGGGGGAGAGATGGGCAGAAAAATTGGACATGTTACAAAGTAATGTAAAAGCAATTATTATTAAAACAATTGACTGAATTAATTACTGAGACTGAATCAGAGATATTTTTAGTTTGGGGAAAAGATTTTTAGTCTAAGTTTCCTAGAGGCAGGTAAGCTCGGGTAAAATTTGGCATTGATGGAAAAGCTAAAGTTTTAATGGTAAATTTGATTTTATGATTGTTATTTAATCAGGACCTAGATCATGTATACAAAGGCATGTAAGCCATTTAAGACTTGACTCAAAAGGTGTTCCTTAGCCAATGTGAAATTATAGTCATATCTGAATCCTGGTTATTGGAACTTGCTATTTTAAGATGCTATGGGACTATTAACTGACTGTTCTTCTGATTCTAACTCCAGGTATGGACAGCAAGAAAGGCAATCTGAGCCTCCAATCCATGATAGCAGTAAGCCTGTGAGATGCTGGTACAAATTGCAAAAGGTGATCTCATGGGAAGGATGGGAGAGCAGCTGTTCCTGACTCAATTTCCCCACTGACACTTGGCAGACTTTAAGCCTGACTGAATGCAAGTTGATGATCTACTCCTGCCTGGAATTGACATGAAGTTGAGGAGATATTTTTTCCCTGCAATGTCCCTACTCTTAGTGGCAATTTCCTATAGTCAAAAGATTTGTAAGCTTAATACCAGATCTATTAAATTATAGATTGTTGGTAGGGGAACATGTGAGGTTAAGTCTAAAATTAAGCTATTATGCTTAAGACTTTAGACCAACAACAATATGTTATAGTCCTTTAATTCTTAGTAATAGTGTGGAGACAATCAGATCAAGGACTTGTGAAGTTAGCATACATAGCTATCATTTGTGTCTCAGTTGGTTAATGTTAAAAAAAAATCCTTTGTGGTCTATATTGTAAATGCTTTAAAAGAAGTATCACTTTCCCAAAAGTTGGAATTGTTTTGTGATATGAACTGTGTTAAAAATGAAAAAGAGAAAAAAGAAAAAAGAAGTAAAAAGAATGAGGTCACTTATTGAGAAATTCCCTTCTCTTCTCTTCCTCATCTCACATCACCTAGATGTCTTCTGCCACTGTCTCCTTCTTCACTCTAGTCTCAAATGAAGAAATGACCCTTTTCTTTACCAAGGCTAACTCTTTGATGTGCACAAGTGATCTCATTTCATCCTTTCCTTTATAAAGATTACTTTGTTTATCATCTCCATTCACTTTCTTTCAATTTCTCTCTATCGAGTGGCTATTTCCCTATTGCCTCAAAACGTGTCCACCTCTCTTTCATTTTCAAAAACCCTCACTTGATTGTTCATCCCCACTATTAGTAATTCCTTATCTCTTCTCTGTTGTGGTTAAACTCCTTGAGAAAGTTTTCTATAATTGATATTTTCACTTTCTTTCCTCTCACTCTACAACAGATAAATGATCAAATGATAAGGAAGTTTTCAAAGGAAGAAAATAAGGCTGTTAACAAGCACATGAAAAAATGCTCCAAATCATTGACAGAGAAATACATATTGAAGCAATGTTGAGGTTCCACTTCATACCTATTAGATTTGCAAAGATGAAAAATAGGAAAAATGACAATTGCTAGTGTGACTGCAGGGGGAAAATACGAACTGTTGTACTACTGGTCGGACTGAGAATTCATCTAGCCATTTTGGAAAGGAATTTGGAACCACACTCAAAAATTCACTAAATTGTGATCTTTGACTGACCTGGGAACACATTACTAGGCATATACCTCTAAAAAAAAGAAAAAGAATACTTATGTCCAAAAATATTTAAGTAGAAATTAATGTAGTAGCAAATGACTGGAAACTTAGGGATTGTCTATCTACTAAAGAATGACAAAACAAATTATAGAATGTGAATGTAATATGTAGCCCCAAAAATGATTAAATGGATAGTTTGAGAGAAATTTGAGATTTGTATGAACTAATACAGAGTGAAATGAACAGTGCCAGGAGAAAAAATTTATACAATAACAAAACCACTGTAAATAACAACTCTGAAATAGTTAAGAACTCTTATCAATGTAATGAACAACCATTCCTATTACATATGAATATAATGGAATATTATTATACCATAAGAAATGATGAAAGGAATAATTTCAGAGAATTCTGAGATGTATTTACTGGTACAAAAGTGAGAAGAACCAGGAAAAAATATACAATGATAACACTGTAAAGAAAAATAACTTCAAAAGACTTAATAATACTAATCAAAGCAACGACTAACACGGTCTCTAAAGGATTTATGAAACATGCTACCAATCTCCCAAGAGGTGACAGATTCAAAGTGTGAAAGAAGGCACAGATTTTTGGACTTTACCACAATGTAGAATAGATGTTTTCCTTAACTAACATTATTTGCTATAAAGTTTTTTTTCTGTTTTTAATGGGGAATGAAGAGGGAAGAGGATAATGACACTGATGACAAAGAAAAGGAAAAATGAGATGGACACTCAAACATTTTTTAAGTGCACAGAGTAGTCCAGAAGAAAGTTCAAAAGGAAACCCAGATAAGTAGAAGTGTTTGAAAAATAATGTGTTGAATTTTTATTATATGTATATATGTGTGTACATATATAATATATATACATACATATGCATGTACATATTTTAAGGCAAGTAATATGAAGTAGAGATTCATTCTTTCATATATAATCCTCTTTTGTGTTCTACTTTTCATATGGAAATGCTCATTTTCTTGCTGTTAAGTTCAAATAAATTCTTTTAAAAGATCAGATTATATGATGAACAAGACTGAGGACTAGACATATACTCTAATCTCTATGACCTCTGAAAAATTCCTTCAAATAAGTCTTATATATGCAAGAGATTAATATATATACAACTGTCTCTGCAGGCTAAAACACCTAGTATGCTAATAAGATATTGAACTGACAGCAGAGAAGGCTAATCCCTAATGTACTCACTCCTAATATACTCCTCTCTCCCACAAGCCCCTACATGCTGTCAAAGCTATACAATGAAAACCAAAGAGTTTGTGCTCTGGAATCCACTCAGCAATTATCTTGCTGCATCTACAGTCTCTGCCAGGACACCATTCTGCTCTTACTCTCACCCTATCATTTTGCAACAAGCAACAGAGTTCAACTCTGCCCTCTTCTTCAACCTGTATAGAGATGGTGAATGTACAGGACAACAGAAGTTTGCTCTGTCTTGGGGTGGTGAGATGCTGTGCTGCATCAATGTTCAGCCAGAAAACTAAGGAATAGAGGGATCTAGGGCAGGAAGACAGCATCTATGTATTTGTGTGTGTTTAGGGAGAGCAGGTGGGGAACACGGACTCCACTAGGTCTGGAGTAAAGGGAACTGGTGTTCAAGAGAGGATAGATGTCACTTGGGGCAGAGACTGAGGCCTGTGAAGAATGACTTCCCTAGGGTAGTAGGAGACCGAGACAGCTTTGAGGTCTAACTTTTAGAGGATCTTTTATCAAAGGGGAAGGAGTCAGAAGTGGAAATACATGGCAAAAAAGGTGGAAATTACTGAACATCCCAGGAGGAAGGAAACTCTGCCCCTTCCTCTATTTTAGTGTTTAGTTAATTGCATTCACATACAAATATTATTAAGTTGCTTGTCCTTAATCAAATCCCATTATATTATCTTTTTTTCTCCTCCTTCCTAAGAAAAAAAGACGAAAATCAGCACTACTTATCTGCAGAATATAATTTAGAACAATTCAGTTCTAGGCTTATCCTTTTTTAATCTCAGTTTAGATTGAAATTACTGAGTCTTTCCCTCTTCCATACTTTTTAGGTAGCTACCCATAGCCTTCCCATGACTCCACCCTCAGGTGGACATCCTGCCCACTGAGTCAAGCCTTTTGCTTTCTTAATCATACTTTAACTGTTGTAATAACATTCTATCTCCCTTTCACTCATCCAGATAGGAGTGAGGTTCATGAGATTATTCACTCTTTCTTCATGCCTCACCTCTAGGTTTTGAATAACCTTCATCCATGGCAGCACAATTATAACAAACAATGATTCCAGTCCCTTTCAGAATTAAGTATTAGGCAATCACTTCTGAGACATTCAAATTTATTTTTTTCTTTTCAAAAATGGTTTCCATAATAGGAATGCTTTGGAGTCACCAATTCTCCTAAAAAGCCCTATTTTTTTCTTTATAGAAAAATATTGTTCAATTGTCCAGCTTGGGAAACTCTTGGTTGTGAGTGTCATTCTTTGCTTTTCAGAATGACATGGTCCAAATTTTTCTTTCCTTTCTCATACTTAATTCACAACCTTGTACATCTATCACCGCAGTCCTTTCAGTTGTGATCTCTCACATATTATTTTCTTGGCTCTGATTAATACACTCTGTTTTTCTTTTACTTCATTAATCTCATTTTAGCTAGGTTTATCTTGAACCTTTCACTGAGCAATATTGCTAGAATTCTTGAGACTATTGTCTCTTTCAATGCTACACCTACCTGGCTGGGTCATGCATCAAAACTTGCACACAGCCTTCTGGGAGAAGCAACCTAGAGACAACATAGGGTCTATGCAGGGACATTCTCCTTCCATATCAGACATGCTAGAATAGATATTGCCAGAGAATCATTGTTGAATGTGATTTCTCAGTGTTTTACTCTTAGCCACAGGCAGTTTATACACAATTTAGGATGATATTGATAAAGTCACTCTACTATTTTCATAATAACATTTGTTCTACCCCCTTCCCTCTCAACCCCCCCTTCCTAGGAAACTACATTTTAAAAAAGCCACAAACATCATTCTAAAGTTATAAAATCTTGGCAATGAACCATTATAGGAAAAGATAGTAACAAGTTTTTCATTAACTAAAATCAATAGGTTATACGAGTACAATTTACTTTTGTGGCAAAAACATATTGCATTCCAATCAGTGTGGCAATAAGAGGTTGTAAGTCCTTACAAGTCACATAGGTAACCAAAATTAGAGCAGTAAACCAGTCAGTGGTATGGAATCAATAGAATGAATGAGTTCCAAATGCTATGTAGAAGCCTTAATGGCAGAAGCATACGATTTACTAGGACAATCAAAAATACCAATCAATGATAGCCATCCTGAAACTGACGACTGAGCTTCAGCATTTTATTCTTGTTGCCTTTTGATACAGATCTGAACTTGTGAATTGTGTTTATTTTAGAGAAAACAATTCTAGGTACTAGGGGTTTCTTGGATTTGAGGATCAACTACAGATTTCCCCAAGGGACTTGAGCTAGAAAGGTAAAGGGTATCTCAGCTTGGAATTTACCTTAACAATGCCAACCCTCTGGCTAAGGAGGATGGTTAGTTCCTCCATTTAACATCTTAGCAATGATTTGTTAATTTTTATACAACTATTGCTTCCAAATTGATCCTTCCTCATATTATCCTCCTTTATAAAAAAAAGAACCTAACAAATTGACATAGCACTTACTACTCATACCACATGTGTACAGTGTGTGTCTATGTGTATGTGCATGTGTGTGTGTGATGCTTATGTGAGTTACATGGATATCATATAGGATTGTCTAGATGTGACTTGAAAGAAAACATGAATAGGGATCTTTGCAATCTTTCACACATCCCTTTTAAGGGATGTTTCCTGCCTGGAAGGGAAGCAGGAAGTAGGGCAATGAGCTGGCTATTTTGCTTTCCTCAAAGAAAGCATACTGAACTAGGATCATATCTATCTGTCTGCCTAAATATTGTTAGTCTAGGCAAAATAATGTTTAGGTTCCAGCTGATTCTGTGGTTACTGCCTCTTATAAGAAGAAGTTGTACCACTTATATCTAAAGATTTGGCTCCATCCCGTCAAATGCAAGTTACATAAAAGATCATCACAAATAATGAATGGTGAATAAATAAACCCATTTACTCAAGCAAATACTGAAGAGATCTAAAAGAAGTCAGAGATATTAGAATATAACACAGAACACTGGGAGTGAATGAGCTCACCCACTGGGAACAGGGAGAGTCTGTTCTTACTCAATGGGAAATTCCCTGAAGTCTCTAGGGAAACAATCTGAAAATCAGGGACATGTTGAGGTGCCAGATCCTATACATGTCTGGTGTATCACAAAATCTTCTCTCTCTCTCTCTCTCTCTCTCTCTCTCTCTTTTTCCCAAAAGACAATCTGGAATCACCTGTGTCCTTTCTCGAATCAGAAATGAAGGTTTCTCTTCTCCCATGCTAGTCCTTCTCCTCATACAAGAATGCAATGTCAACCCATCATCCTCTCCACCAATGAGAAGAGCCTTATGAAAATGATTCAGACTGGAACTCCAGGTTACAATGTGCATACTTTGCCTATTAATTTTGTACCAAGATGAAAGAAGTATGTTTCATTATTAGTTCTCTGGAGCCAAGATTAAAAATCATATATCTAACATTTAAAAATCTCTTCTGAGCACAAGGTCCTGGGGACACTGGACCCAGTTCTTTTCCACTAGGAATCCCTCTGCTCTTCATCCACACATGCTCAGACTGAGTTCAACTCTGGAGAGAGCCTTATCATACAAAAGAGGGCTTAGACTTCCTTTCTTACACTGTCTGATTTGTTAAAAGTTCACCTAAACAGCTTATAGGGTATCTTCTTGTCTCTTGGCCCATGTCTAGAGTCTCCAAAAAGAAAATAAGTAAAAGAGCACTCAGGTATGGGATAGGCGCCATTAGTGTTTCAGAAGAAATACTAAACACTGAAGAGAAATGTACATTGATAAGAGGACTTAAAACAGGATTCAGTTAATTAAATTATTACTGCTATTAGTCTTTACCTTGGGAGGTTATGAATTAATCAGTGTCAGAATATAAAGTGATTTTGATGCTACTCAAAAGGCATTCCACATTTCTTTTTCTCTGTACTTCCCCCTCTCATGGTAGACATCTTCTAGCAAGATAAGTCTGGGATTGAGTTTATCTTCCTGTTTGTAGTCATCTCTGAGAATTCTGGAGTAGTTACAAGGGACTTCTATTGCCAAAGGATTTAAGTCTGCCAAACTTCTCCAACTCACAAAGTATCCTCAAAGCTCAGATACAGTCATCTCTGGATCAATACTCATTCACCTCAAATCAGAAAACATAGGTGAGCCAGCACAAAATCCAGGATTGGGCTTACCTGGGGAGGATATGGTTGTTAGCAGTTGTGTGTTCATGGTGGTCATTTGAACTATCCTGGGGAAAAGGTAGCCTCTCTCTTCACAGAAGAACCACTTGCAGATGGTGATTCCAAAGGAGAAGAAAACCAGGGATTGAGTAATTTCCTTTTGAAAGTTCCACTGAGTCATCAGTTTTTCTCTGCCCAGTGATCAGTAAGATTACCTCATCTCAAAGCACCAATTCTCCTTAGCACTAAGTCACAAACATATGGTTGATCAAATCCTGTGGCAACATGTATAACCTAAAATCTTTTGTCTTTTAGTATTATCTTCATTTACACTGTCATAATCATGTCGATTTTTCTCCTAATTCCACTTACTTCACTCTGTACTACTTTATATATATATATTTGCCCCAACTTTCTCTGAATTCCTCATACTCATTGTTTCTTATGAAACAAAAATTTCCAATTCATGAGTATCTACCATATTTTCAGATTTTTAGGGTGTGGAGGGGTTTGCTACTCTAAAGAATGCTGCTGTGACCTGTCTAGTATATTTCTATTTCTTGCTATACAGACCTTTACTTTATAGATTTCAGTTTTAAAAATCTGCAAAAATAGTAACTTTAACCTATTTTTCTGTAAAATTTGAAGCCTACAATCTATTGCTTTGCTATAGGAATTACTTTTCTCATTATACACATAAATGGAGAAATACAGTACCTGCTGTGGATAGAAGAATGTATTGAGTACTTCCATTGCCCAGGCAACAACTAACCAGTTGATATTGACCAGAAGTACCCCAGTCTTCCTCAAAAACGAATGCAAACCACCCCAGATTTAGATGATTCTAAGACCCTCTGGATCAAGGACAATTATCATGCTTACTTTACCATTGCTGATTTACCAAGATCCAGAATATTTATCCCCCAACAAAACTCTGAAACCTGTCTCCCCAGAAGAAGGATAAAGGGGGAGTACCTTAATGCTTCAGGGATCTTTGGTGAATTAAATTAGTATCTCTTTATCCTGAGGGGGAGGAAAAGTGTATAAACATTGCATGCATTTTGCATTTTAGATTGCAAGTAAAATGCCAATTGTAACCACACATAAAATTAGAGACCTGAATCAAATAAAATAAAATCAAGTAAAATCAAGTCAAGTTTGGAGAAAATTTTGATGTTCTTCTATTTGTCTGTTTCAGGGGTGTTAGAGAACATATGTTTGATTTTTAACCTAATTAACTATGTGTCTTCCAAAAATTTTGGTTTGCTTTGCAATTCTATATGTGCCTATATGTTTAATGATTCATAAATTTAAAGAGGCAAATAAATCACACCCTCTCAGTTTATAGATGAAGAACTAAGGTCCAGAGAAGCTAAGGGGATTTCTGACACAAAGTCACAAAAGTCTTAAATGGCAGAGCTAGAATCTGCACCCAGGTCCTCTGATTCCAAATACAGAGCTTTAATCTGTAGACAAGGGTTAATGTTTTCCAATGAGAAAGGGGATGTCCAACCTACCTGAACTTTTGGGAGCCAAGATGGTGGAGAGACATGTAAAGCTCTTTCCCTCCCCTTGTTGACCTAGAAAAACCCAGAGAATATTTCCCCAGGAAAAATCCTGGAATAGTGGGATTAGCCTAAGGGGTAAACACTCTCTCGGCTCAAGAGGCTAGGAAAATCGTCAAGCAGAGATCCTCTTGCTATGACTGAAGGGGACCAGTGCAGGACTGGAGCTGTTCCAGACAGCCCCACCCCAGAGAACCAAGAGGAGATCCTCAGTCCCAGGGAGGTGGAAACTATAACGGCCAACACCAGGACCCCAGGCATGCCTTAGCACAGCCAGGGGAATTGGAACACACCAGTGCAGATGGAAGTTCATCAACCAATGAGCCTTCCTGTGCTCTGGATCAGGGGAGGAGACCTCCTGTGGACAGACAACCTCTCCCTCACCCCTCACACAGCAAGTTTCAGGGTAACTCTGGGGAAACTCAGAAAGACTTGACCCAGCCTCTGCCTTGGCACACCAGCCAGCTCAGTCTGAGGTAAGCTGCAGCATTCTAGCTTCTAGCTGGAATAACCAGAAGCCACAACAAATAAAGCCTTAAGTTCCCAGCACAAGAAACATGGGACAAAATTCCCTGCACTTCAGAAGCAGAGTTCCACTTTAAAAGTCAGGGAAAAAACAATAATCAAGAGCAAGAAGTAAACCAGAAAAGAAAAGACCATAGAATCTAATGGTGGGAATAAGGACCAAAACAGGAATTCAAAACTGGATAGCATTGAGACTATACTCGCATCTGAAACCTCAGAAGGGAACATGAACTAGTCTCAAGCCCAAAGAGCATTCTTGGAAGGGGTCAGGAAGAATTTTAAAAGCCAAATAAGAGAAGTAGAAGAAAAATTGCACAATGATTTTAAAAATATGAAAAAAAAATTCACAGCAGAACATAAAAGGAAAATTGGGCAGATGGATAAGGAGATACAAAACCTAACTGGAGAAAATACCTCCTTAAAAGGAATAACTGGACAATTGGAAAAGGAGATGCAAAAGTTAACTGAAGAAAACAATGTATTAAAAATCAGAATTGCGTAAGTAGAAGTTAATGTCTGCATGAGAAATCACGAATCATTCAAATAGAATCGAATGAAAAAATAGAAGAAAACATAAAATATTTCATTGGAAAAATAACCAACCTGGAAAATATATGGAGGAGAGAAAATCTAAGAATTATGGGTCTACCAGAAAGCCATGATGAAAAAAGGGCCTGGACAATGTCTTCCAAGAAATCATCAAAGAAAACTGCCCTGAGGTCCTAGATCCAGAGGGCAAAATAGTCATCGAAAGAATCCACCAAGCACCTCCTGAGAGACCAAACTGAAAACATCAAGGAATATTGTTGCCAAATTCCAGAAATATCAAGTTAAGGAGAAAGTACCACAAGCAGCCAGAAATAAATGAATCAAATAAGGAGAAAATATAGTCAGGATCACACAGGACATTTGTAGTTTCTTTTTTTTCCTTTCATTTTTTTTATTTTTTTATATTTAAATTTATTTATTTAAGTTTTCAACATTCATTTCCACAAAATTTTGGGTTCCAAATTTTCTCCTCATTTCTCCCCTTGAAAACGCCAAGCATTCTAATTACCCCTATTACCAATCTGTCCTCCCTTCTAATGTCCCTCCCCTCCCTTATCCCCATCTTCTCTTTTGTTCTGTACAGCAAGATACATTTCTATACCCCATTACCTGTATTTCTTATTTCCTAGTTGCAAGAACAATACTCAACAGTTGTTCCTAAAACGTTGAGTTCCAGCTTCTCTTCATCCCTCCCTCCCCACCCATTCCCTTTGGGAAGGCAAGCAATTCAATATAGGTCATATCTGTGTAGTTTTGCAAATGACTTCCATGATAGTCATGTTGTGTAAGACTAACTATATTTTCCTCCATCCTATAATGCACCCCATTTCTTCTATTCTCTCTTTTGATCCTATCCATTCCCAAGAAATCTCCTCCACTCTGTTGTTCTCCACTTCTGCTGCTCCAGAATTTGTTGAGAGTTCTTCTCTACAGGTATTTTATGGGCTGTGTGGGGAGACCCTGTATATGTGTGTCTTTCTACTCTGCCATCTTGGTTCCCTTGTAGTTTCAACATTAAAAGATGTAAGGGATTGGGATATGATATTCTGTAAGGCAAAGGAGCTTGGACTACAACAAAGGATCAATTACCCAGCAAAGCTGAGCATAATCTGTCAGACAAGGAGATGGACATTCAGTGAAATAAGGGATTTCCAGACCTTCCTGATAAAATGGTCAGAGCTCAATAGAAAATTTGATCTTTAAATACAAGCCTCAAGAGAAGAAATAAAGGTAAACAGGGAAACAACACTTCTTATTTAATATGGTCAAACTGTTTACATCCCTATAAGTGAGGATGATACTTGCTAATCTTGAGAATTGGGTATTATGATATTTAAAAGGCTTATACAAAAATAGAAGGAGTGGATATAAACTAAAGGATGTGATGATAAAAATGTGATTTAAGCATGTGAAGGAATTGTAATGGAAAATGTGAAAAGGAGGAGAAAGAAAAAGGTAAATTTCATCACAGGAAGAGGAACAAAATATATTACAGTAGAGGGAAAGAGGGGAAGGAGATGTTTGAGATTTACTCTCATCTGATTTGGTTCAAGGAGGGAACAGTAAACTCAGTTAAGTATAGAAATCTAACTAGCTCTATTGGCAGTAGGAAGGGAAAGGGGAAGGAAAAGGGAGAGGAGAATAAAAGGGAGGGAAGAAGTAATAAGGGAAAAGGAGAGTAAAAGGGAGGGGGGCGGAAAGAAGAGAGAGAAGACTGAGGGTAGTAGTTAAACATTAAAACTCTATTGTGGAGGTGAAGGGAGAAGTGAGAACTAAAAGAATAAATGGGGGAAAGAGGATGGAGGGAAAGATTCAGATAGCAATCATAAACATGAATGTGAATGGGATGAACTCTCCAATAAACTGATGTGGATAGCAGAATGGATTAAAAATCATAATCCAACAATATGCTGTTTACAAGAAATACAGTTGAAACATGGGAATACATACATGATAAATGTAAAAGGTGGAGCAGATTATATTATGCTTCAGCTGATGTAAAAAAAGGAGAGCTAGCAATCCTAATATGAGACAAAGCAAAAACAGAAATAGATCTAATCAAAAGAAATAAGGAAGAAAACTATATCCTCCTCAAATGAACCACAGAAAATGAAGCAATGTCATTACTAAAGATATATGCACCAAGTGGTTTAGCATCCAGATTCTTAGAGGAGACATTAAGGGAGTTACAGGAAGAAATAGACGATAAAACTAAACTAGTGGGGTAATTCAATCTCCCCTCTCTAAACCTGATAAATTTAACCTCAAAATAAACAAGAAAGAAGTTAAGGAGGTGCATAAAACTCTGGAGAGGGTAGATGTGATAGATCAATGGAGAAAATTGAATGCGGATAGAAAGGAATATACCTTTTTCTCAGCAGTACATGGCACATATTTAAGAATTTACCATGTACTAGGGCATAAAATTCCCACAATCCAGTGCAGAAAGGCAGACATAGTCAGTGTATCCTTCTGAGATCATAATGCAATAAATATTATATATAATAAAAGGCCATGAAAAGATAAACCAAAAATTAATTAGAAACTAAATAACCTAACCTCCAAAAATGAATGGGTTAAACAACAAATCATAGAAACAATTAACAACTTCATTTATGGGAATGATAATAATAAGACAACCTACCAAAACTTGTGGGATGTTGCAAATGCAGTTCTTAGGGGAAATTTTATATTGTTGAATGCCTTCATAAATAAAATAGAGAAAGAGGAAATCAATGAATGCAGCTGAAAATGCTAGAAAAAGAACAAATTGAAAATCCCCGAGTAAATACCAAATTAGAAATGCTGAAAACCAAAAGAGATTAATAAAATTGAAATTAAGAAAATTATTGAACTAATAAATAAAACTAAGATTTGTTCTTATTAAAAACAACAATAAAATTAACAACCCTTTGGTCAATTTGATTTAAAAAAAGAAAGAAGAAAAGAAAATTACCAATGTCAAAAATGAAAAGGGTGGACTCACCTCTAATAAGGAAGAAATTCAAACAATAATCCAAAATTATTTTACCCAACTGTATGCCCATAAATTTGACAATCTAACTAAAATGGATGAATATTTTATAAAAAATATAAACTGTTCAGATTAACAGAAAAGGAAATTAAATATATCTCAGAAAAAAGAAATTGAATAAGCCATCAATGAACTCCTTATGAAAAAATCTCCAGGTCCAGATGGATTTACAAGTGAATTCTATCAAACATTTAAAGAACAGTTAATCCCAATACTATAGAGATCATTCCAGAAGATAGGTGAAGAATGACTCCTAACAAATTTTTTCTTATGAAACAAATATGGTTCTGATACCTAAATCAGGAAGAGTCAAAAGAATGAAAGAAAATTATAGATCAATTTCTCTAAAGAAAATAGATGCAAAAATTTGAAATAAGGTATCAGCAAAAAGAACACAGAAGTTTATCACGAAAATAATACACTTTGATCAGGTAGGATTTATGCCAAGGATGCAGGACTAGTTCAATATTAGGAAAACTATCAGCATTATTGATCATATCAACAACAAAATTAACAGAAACCATATGATTATCTCAATAGATGCAGAAAAATCTTCTGAAAAATACAATACACATTCCCATTGAAAATGCTGGAGAGCATAGGAATAAATGGAACCTTCCATAAAAATAATAAGCAATATCTACCTAAAACCATAAGTAAGCATTATATATAATGGGGATAAGTTGGCTGCATTTCCAATAAGATCAGGGGTTAAACAAGGATGTCCATTATCACCATTGTTATTCAATGTGGTAGTAGAAATGTTAGCTTTCACAATAAGAGAGAAAAAAGAAATTGAAGGAATTAGCATAGGCAAAGAAGAAACTAATTTATCGCTCTTTGTAGATGATATAAGGATACACTTAGCAAATCTCAGAAAATCAAGTAAAAAACTACTTGACATAATAGATAACTTTGGCAAAGTTGCAGATTACAAAATAAACCAACATAAATCATCTGCATATTACTAAAAAGCCCAACAGCAAGAAATGAAAAGAGAAATCCCATTTAAAGCTACCATAGACACCATGCAATATCTGGGAGTCTACCTGCCAAAACAAACCCAGGGGCTATGTGAACACAATTACAAATCATTTTTCACCCAAATCAGATCTAAGTAAGTGTAAAAACATCAGTTGCTCATGAGTAGTTCAAATTAATATAATAAAAATCACAATCCTATCTCAATTAATTTACCTATTCAGATCCATACCAAGCAAACTACCAGATAATTATTTTCTAGAACTAGAAAAATAATACCAGAATATCAAGGGAACAAATGAAAAGAAATGCTAGGGAAGGTGGCCGAGCCCTACCAAATCTCAAATTGTAATATAAAGCAGCAATCATCAAAACCACTTAGTACTGGCTAAGAAATAGAGGGGTAGGTTAGAGGAATAGATTACATACTCAAGGCACAGTTGTCAATGAATATAGCAGTTCATAGTTTGATAAACCCAAGGATTCCAGCTTCTGGGACAAGAACTCACTCTTTGACAGAAATTGCTGGGAAAACTGGATAACAGTGTGGTGGAAACTGAGTATAGACCAATGCCTGACACTGTACACAAGAATGAAGTCCAAATGGATGCATAGTCTAGGTGTAAAGGGTGATACTATAAACAAATTAGGAGAACAAGGAATAGTGCATTTGTCAGATTTTTGGAGAATGGTGAAATTTATGACTAAACCTGAGATAAAGTACATTATGAAGTCCAAAATGGATGATTTTGATGACATTAAATTGAAAAAGGTTTGCACAAACAAAGCCAGTGCAACCAAGACTAGGAGGGAAGCAGAAGACTGGGAAAGAATTTTTACAACTAGTGTCTGTGATAAAGGACTCATTTCTAAAATATATAGAGAACTGAGTCAAATTTACAAGAGTAAAAGTCATTCCCCAATTGATAAATGGTAAAAGGATATGAACAGGCAGTTTTCAGAGGAAGAAAGTAAAGCTATCTATAGTCATTTGAAAAAAATGCTCTAAATCACTATTGATTAGAGATATGCAAATGAAAACAACTCTGAAGAACCACATCACGTCTATCAGATTGGCTAACATGACAAAACAGGAAGGTGATAAATGTTGGAGAAGATGTGGGAGAGTTGGAACACTAATTCATTGTTGGTTGAGCTCTGAGCTGATCCAAACATTGTGGAGACCAATTTGAAACTATGCCCCAAGTGGTACAAAAATATGCATACCCTTTCACTCAGCAATATTGCTTCTAGAACAGTATCCCAAGGAGATCATAAAATTGGGGAAAGATCTCAAATATACAAAAAATATTTATAGCAGCTTTCTTCGTGATGGCCAAGAACTAGAAATCTAGGGGATGCCCATCAATTGGGGAACGACTGAACAAGTTGTGGTATGGAAATGTCAAGGAACACTATTGTGCTACAACAAATGATGAAGAAGAGGATTTCAGAGAGGTCTGGAAGGACTTAGGTGATCTGATGCTTAGTGAAATGATCAGGAGAACATCATGCACAGTCACAGCCACAGTGTGTGAGGAATCTTTCTTGTAGACCTAGCCTTTCACAACAATGCAAGGACCTAAAACATTCCCAAAGGACTCTTGAGGCAAAATGCCATCCACATTCAGACAAAGAACTATGGATTCAGAACTCAATATGAAGCAGACTATTTTCTCTTGTGTTACCTTTTGTTTTAGTTTGGTTTCCCTCATGGTTTCTCTCATTGTGTTTAATTCTTCTGTGAAACATGACTAATCTGAAAATGTGTTTAATAAGAATGTGTATGTAGAGCCCATATAAGATTGCATGCAGTCTTGGGAATGGAGGGAAGGTAGGAGGAGAAAATTTGAGACTTATGGAAGTGATTGTTGAAAACTGAAAACAAATAAATTTATTTTTCAAAAAGAGAGAGACAGGGGATGTTCAAAAGGATATTTTGTAAGAGACAAAAAAAAATTATGTCTAGTTACGCTATTAATTATATACATAAATGGAAATCCCCTTACCCCCCCCCACCATCAGAATTGCCCACCACCAGGGAGAAGAAAGGAGGTCCAAAACAAAGAGAGACATAGTCAGTCACAAATTATATAAAAATCTCTCCAGCTGGGAGACACTAATAAATAGGGTTGCAACTCAGGTGCCACAACCACTCACTTCCCTTCACTGACAGGTAATTATTCCATTATTTTCCATTGGATTTCCTTGATGGGCATGTTCACCTCTGTGTATCATGTAGAATGCAGCCCAAAATGGGTATTGAGAACCAGTTCTTATTAATGCACTGGATCCACCATTTCCAAAAGTTGCATTTGCTGGTCATTATTCATGGGGATGACTAAATATTATTAAAAATTCTTGCAAATTTCACTGTTCCTCAAAAGGAAGAATATCACTGACACAATGGCAAGTAGAGAGTCCAAGGAAAAATGTGAATACCTAGAATAAGTGAAATAAGATTAAAAAAATGGAAACATAAACTTTGAAGAAGGAATGACAAAGAGAAGAGAGCAGAAGAGAAAAGGTCAAGCTTGCCCAAGTATTAGGCTCCTCAAAAACGAGATTACACCCCCAAAAATGGAAATTCTCCACAGGGCACCAAGAATGGAAAAACATAGAAAGTTTGAAAAAAGGGAAGAAAATATAAGTGTGGGGCTTGTGAGTTTGTCCATGTAGGTTACATGTATTTGTTCACATGGTTTGTCTAAAGAGGGTTCATGGGTGGGAGAGGTAAATAGATCTTTCTCCAATTTTACCCATTCTTTTCCAAGAGAGGACCTTAATGACACAAGCCAGATCAGGTAACTTTGTGACCAATATAAATATCACTTGATACAAAGGTATTTCCAGCTCCTCCAAAGGCAGTTAATATAGATGTTAGAGCTAGTTTCCTCTTGGTGGTCTTGGAGATTCACCCAGAAAAGGCACACTAGCCAGTAGATTCTGAAAGGCTGTGGATCCATGTCTCATTTTGGCATGTTTTAACTCACAAAAAAGGAAGACATTTAGCTTGAGATACCTATGAGAGAAAGGGCAAGAGACAGGGAGAAAACAAGGATATAGTCAGGTCACAGTCACCAGAGAGAAAGGATATCACCAAATCTCCAGAGCAGCAGGATATAGAAAAGAAGCATGAGTTAAATTTTTCTCTCACAGGGTACCAGGCTAAGGCCTGGGAATATAGTACAAGCAAGAAGAAAGACATTCCCTGCCCCTGAGGAACTTAAATTCTACTGGGAGAAGACAATACATAAAAAGATGTAGGAAAGCAGGGTTAACGGGTAAATTTACCAGAGCCAGGCCATGATCCATGAAAAGTCAGAAGCAGAGCCAGAAAGGTAATGAAGGTTGACCAGATCAACTCCCTCTCTAAAACAAAGGCCCTGAGAGGAATTCACCAGAAGGATGTACAAGAGTAAGATTGTCACAGAAACTGCTGGATCTTCCATGGTGAGAATGCCCAAGGTGCAGAAGGAAAGTTGAGAGTGAGATGGCAGCTGTGATATGGTGGTCTGAAAAGTCAGAAGCATATCACCAATGAAGAAGAAATTAAACCAGTCGTTAGGAAAGAGTTTGGCCAATTGAATGCCAATAAATCTGACAATATGAGCAAAGTTGATGAATATTTATAAAAATACAAATTAACTAGATTAACAGATCAAGAAATAGAGTGTCTAAATAATCACATATTAGAAAAAGAAATTGAACAAGCCATTAATGATCTCCCTAAGAAAAAGTCCCCAGGACAAGATGAGTTCACAAGGGAATTCTACTAAACATTTAAAGAACAACTAATTCCAATACTATATAAACTATTTGGGAAAAAAAGTGAAGAAGGAGTCTTACCAAACTCCTTTTATAACACAAGTATGCTGCTGATACCTAAACCAGAAGAGCTAAAATAGTGAAAGAAAATTACAGACTAATTTCCCCAATGAATATTGATGCAAAACTTTTGAACAAAATGCTAGCAAGGTGATTGTAGCAATATATCATAAGTATTATACGCTATGACCAGGTGGGATTTACACAAGGAATGCAGGGTCAAGGATAAAATATTGCAAGCAGCTAGAAAAAAACAACTTGAATATTGTGGAAATACAATCAGGATAACACAGGATCTGGCAGCTTCTACACTCACATACTGTTGGTGGAGTTGTGAGCTGATCTAACCATTCTGGAGAATAATTTGGAATTATGCCCAAAGGGAAACCAAACTGTGCATATCTTCTGATCTAGCAATACCACTAATAGGTCTGTATCCCAAAGAGATCATAAGAAAAAGAAAAAGGATCTACATGTGCAAAGATACTTATAGAAACCATTTCTGTGATAGTAAAATATTGGAAATTGAGGGGAACCCATCAATTGAGGAATGACTGAACAAGCTATAGTATATGAATGTAATAGAATACTATAAGACTATAAGAAAAGATGAGCAGGCAGATTTCAGAAAAACCTGGAAAGACTTGCGCAAACTGATGCATACTGAAATGATCAGAGCCAGGAGAACATCATACACAATATCAGCAATACCATGTGATGATCAACTATGAACGACTCAGCTCTTCTCTGCAGCACAATGATCCAAGTCAAGTACAAAGGAGTCACAATGGAAAATGCTTTTTCACAGGTTAAAAAAATACTTTTTTTACTTATTTTATTTTTTTCGTGTCTTTTTCTTTTTGTCTATTTTTTCTTTTACAAGTGTAAAGATAAGGAGGAGAAACAAGGCAGCTGCAGCACAACCAGGAGGGAAGTGAATGAATGGTGGCTTGCCTGGGTCATTCTCTCAAATGGAGAAAGCTAGTTTGTCTTATCGTAGAGTGTAAAAATAAGGCTAGTAAGGTATGTTTGTGACAGGTTATGAAAGGCCTTAAAAGACAAAAAGAGGAAGACCATTCATAAACAACGTGATAACAACTCTATCTTCCTCTAGGGAAATTGGGGTGGGAAAGTGGGAGGAGGGACAACCTTTATCAGTCTCTCTTCTGTCCTATTTGGTCTCTATTTGAGGGAAATGTCCCCAAAAATTATCCCATAATCTCCACTGGAAAAGAATTATTTTTTTTTATTTTCTAACCTCCCTCTTATGCGATGGTTCTTTATATACATATAGACCCCAGGACTAAGCTGCCAGTCCAAGAGAGAACAACCAAGTAACTACAGCCTGGTTAGCTTTTAGCTCCCAATGATTCTGCTGATGTGATATAAGGCAAATGAGATAGGAAAGGCCAATGGAAGACTTGAAAGTTACGTTTGTTTCTTTTCAAACTCTATCATCTGGAGATCTGTACTTCAATGTGCATTCCTCCTTCTCTGTTCTATGTATATAGAAAGACTCATTTTATTTTCAGTTTGCCAAACATCAAATAAAATAAATACATAAGAAAAACCATACCCTATTACAACAAATACCATTACAGTAAGATCTGATTTTCATGGAAAAACAAACTATCATTATTATCCTCATCCCTCTATCCCAGTAGGTTGTATTCATTAGTAGCGAGGTCACTGTGTCTTCCCTTTCTTTTATGACCCATCCTTCCAAAATCAGCCAAATTCCTCCTCTCCTAAGAAGGCTTTCCTTACTTCTACAGATGCGATATCATACTTCTCTGATTCCTATTCGTTGGCATTTACCATATATCGGCAACTCTATGTTGGAGGAACATGATGAAGGCCTCATATGGTCGGGCAATGTGTAAAACTGAATCGGGGCTTTCTTTTTCTCTTGGAATTGAACAAACAAGGAAACAAATGCCAGGAGGTCACCTAAAGACTGAGATTCTCCAGATACATACCATTGTCTTTCTAGAATTAAATGAAAAAACAACTTGGGAAAAATTTTGGACACAAGCCTCTGCTAAACTATTCAAATATAACATTGGCCCTGATCCCACTGGCTGAGGTCCATGTCTGAATCCTCACCCAGGGTACCATAAGGGACCTGGAAAGCTTCTGTTTTCCTGCCATTGGTTCAATTGTGTTCCCTCATTTTAGGGGCCAGTGACTAGTATCTTAGTTCCATTTAACCACTTAATATCAAATTAGCTTTTAAAAAGAACATTTACTTCAAAGATACAACCAAAAGAAGCATATCAACATTTCTCCCTACACCACTTCAGTCTTTGGGAAACACAAGGGGATTCAATCTACAATTTAACTAAGTTCCTACACAGCATTAGTCCCAACAAGGCCAAAGACCATTACATACCAGATCTTTGCTTGTCAGGGTCTCCCTACCGGGATGGCTGCTACATCTGGCCCAGATTCTTGAACTTTGGGATCCTCATGCTTTGCTCCAAGACTTCTCCTGCCTGTACCTAGAATTCAAAAGGACATATGAAACAAACCAAAACCTAGGCTCGTTTCTTGTGGTCTCAAGGATATAAAAGTACAGGAGGAAGCCCTCATGCCTACTCTACCCTTAATACATAGTGTCACTTAATGTGAGTGGAGTTCTTCAACTTTAGACAAGAATTCAGAAAAAAAGATGGTAGACTGTGATCAGTCAGTTCCAACTGCATTAGCTAATGGGAAAAAAGCTACTCCCAACTACTTGGTAAGCCAAGGCTAAATTTCCAGGCATATGCCAATTTTCTAGTCTCCCAGAAGTAGGTCCCCAGGCATTTCCCACTTGAGCGGCAGTATTTTAGGTGTAACAGGGGCTGACAATCCTCCATTACACCGATTCAAGGGCTTTCACCACTTCATGAATTAGGCTCCTCACCCTGTGATCCCTGGTTTTCTAGGTCTTGAAGTATGACTGGTTTTTTAGGGCTAGTGATAATGTCCACTGACGATCCTGAATTCAACAAAAGGTTCACCCCTTATAAACTAAGCCTCTCTTCAGGATGTGGTTCGGTTAGCACGTTGTGGTAAATAATTTTCACAGTACTCAAGGGATCCTTGTCACTTTCTATCCTCTTTTAGGTTTCTTCTCAGTAATAGAGAGCCCCCAGGAAGGAAAGATAATCAGTTCCCTGAAATAAATTTCTATTTCCATTTCTCTCAGTTCAGTTGTTCACTCTCTGCAAACCTCTGTGGCACAGACAGAATGTGCTGATGCTCTCTGCCAACTTTTCTTCCATATCTTGAGGAAGATTTATGTTACACTGGGAGTTGCCCCTAGTCTCACATCCTTAGCAGCAGAAGATGAGCTTTGCCCAGCAAGACTGCTTTATCTTGAAGGCCTTGAGAGCTGCTACTTCCCCTCCACTCTTCCACAGTATTTGGAATTAGGACAAAGTCAAAGTTCTAGCTACCTCCTTCCTAAAGGACTGGTATAATGCATTGCAAGATTTGATCTCAAAAAGATCAAAGGAAATATATTAAGAAGAAATGGAAATAATATGAGGCCAAGGCATTTTTAGCAGATATGTTAAAGGAAAAGGTAATCTAGCTCCCTATTTCACTGGAAATTTCCACCTAAACATTCTGAGAACTCTTCAGCTCAGGGGGTGTTATATTTCAGTGTGTTTTTTTACAATTCATGTTAGTTAAGAATTCCATTTGGTTGAATTTAGTTCCCAGGTACTTTGGTTAAGTGTTTGGTCAGTTTGTTTTTGGTTCACTCATTATTTTGGTTCACAATCTAAATAAGTTTGGATAAGCAGACAGCTTCTTTCAAGGCTTCATGGGTATCCTTATTTAAAAGATTCCCTTGCAGTCTGGATCACTCATTACTATGGTTCATGTGGAACTAATTTTTGTTTACAGATTCAAAGGTGGATTTCTTTCAGAAATCAGTATTATATAGAAATAATTTCATTTCACTATTTCATAGGAGAAAGAACGCCAACAGAGCAGGGAAGAGGATGTAACATATCAGTTTGTTGCAAAGTTATGATTTGCTCAAAATTCAATTTGGTTGATGTGTTCCTGGGAACCTTAAATTAAAAGAATGGTCACCATGTAAGTTTGGTTGTGGTTCAGAGTAATTTGATTCAGAAATTCAAGAAGCATTTCGGTAACAATTACTATTTTCACAAGTGAGCTGAGTTCAGAGTCTGTAAATTCAGTCTGAGTAGAAGTCAATTTTACTTGGAGGTTCCTAACTTATTAAAGAGGTCAGATTTTGGCTATATATCAATCGATATCCCTAATTCAGAGGACAGTTTCATTCAAATAGTCTCTAAACAGTCTTGACTCATCAAATTTCACTTTGGTGTAGCATTTTGGTTTATTCAAGAATACAGTTAGCACATCTTTTTTCTTTATCTTTTCTTTCTTTCCTTTTTTCTCTCTCTCTCCTGTTTCATAGTCTAGATTGACTGATTACCAGTTAACCTCTGAGGTTCACAGAACACTTTGTTTCAGAAGTTAAATTTGACTTTGGTTTACTAAAGATTTTGGTTGAGAGATTCATGGATCAATTTACTCCACACATCAGTTTAATTTATACAGTCAAAGGTTAGTGGAGTTTAAAACTGAATTTTATGCAGAAAAGTGAATAATCCAAAATGATACAGGTCAGTTTCATTTGAAAGTTCAAAAGAATACCAATTAGGGTATCACATTTCAGTTTGCTTCAAGGTTCAAATTAGTGGAAAATTTCATTTTTGTTCAATTGTGCTCCTAGGTACCTTTGGATAAAAGTTGGTTTTGTGCACAAATGGTTCTTAAAACAGTAAGGTTTCAGAAATTACATCTGTAGTGAGACTATAGATTACTTGGGATAAAAGAGAGGCTTGTTCAAAGAGTCACAGTTAAAATAGATGAATAAGTGCAATGCGTTAGGGCTAGGCAAACAGTGGGGATTAGAAATTCAATGTGGAATTTAGTTCAGAGGTTGATTTTTACAAGACAGCAGGTTATGCACTTATTTTGTAGAAGAGTTTTTCTTAAGGTGCCACGTTATGAGATTGGTTCAAAGTTCAGGTCATTTCAGTGTGAAGCAGCTTTGTTGCTATTAACCATTTTTTAAGAAAAGAATTTATTTTACAAGTAATCTGGTTGAGCACTTTATTTCAGAAGTGTGTAGGACATTTTATATTGGAGGTTAATTAAGATATTACTCTGGTTTAAAAGAAAGCTTAGTTCTGGGTTTCTAATTCAATCTGGCAAAATAAAGTTGAGTTACTTCAAAAGTTACTTTTAGCACGAAAGAATTTTATTTTCTGGGAAGATAATTTAAAAAGGACATGGACATATAGGGGAGATTAATAAGAGTGAATCACAGAGAGTAGGACACAGAAAATTTTTTTTGAAAGATTTCCACTGGCAATATCGGGGTAAGAAAAGTTAAAAAAAATAGGTCATTAAGCCTTCCTGTGCCCATCTGGCACTGGAAGAAGACCTCCCACACATACACCCCACAGAAAACTCCCTATATGTTCCCTGACACCCAGCAGCAGTCCTGGGCAGGATTCTACAGGACCCAACAAAGCTGACTCCCCCTGAAACACACACAGACACAATCCCCTTTCTTCCAAAGATAGCTACCAGTCAAAGGGGCAGATCACTGCTCTAATCACAACGAGCATGTCATGGTGAATCCATGGGATAACTGACCATCAACTACTTAGACTGGACCACTTAGGAACAAGTATAGGCTTCAGGGACTGGGGGAGGTCAATGGTTATGCTGTTCTGGGTTTAAAGCACTGAAGAGGCATAAGGATCCTGAGGACAGGCCCATACCAGAGAACACAAAGGACCAAGTGCTCCAAATGACCCATAGCACAGCTATGAAGCAGGATTCCAGGGTTTCCTTCAAGTAGATCACTAGGGATTCCCTGACCTGGCTCTTCCTCCAGAAAGCCCATGTCAAAAGATCTCATCCAACACATTGCCCTGGAAAGTCCCAGTCCAGGGGGTCATTCTTCTCCACAATCCTGTGGCCTATCACCTCAGGTGACCAGTGCCCTTGAAATGAATGGAACCTTTACCCTTGGGCCTCCTCCACTTGTGGTTAAGCACATGTCCAAGGGTGGCAACTCCTAGGAGCTTTGGTGCACCATGATTCTGGCAATTTTGGGCTTGCCCTGTAGGCCTGTCAGGGTTGCAGTCAAACTGATTCTGCCAGTGGGGATCCAGGAGAGACCAAAGATCAATACATTTGCTACATGCATGATGGTGCCTGTAACAGAGTTGGTCATCTCCAATACAAGCAAGAAAGTTTACTCTCTTGCTCTCTAAAATCCTACAGTTCTTAACCCTAATGCATCTCAAAAGAACCAGATTGGCATAGAGTGTACCAACTAGCAGAGGACAGGCCACACTGGGGCCAATCATTCTTTGGAGATATCAGGTTTTCTTGCATTAGAAATATATACCAACTACACGGCACAAGGAATATTCTCACCGTACTCCTTCTATCAAGAAAATTGCCAGTTTTCAAGCATACACCATAGAGCATAATGTTTTAGGGCAAGCAATATGGACCTAGGTGACAACTAACTTCTATAATCTTGGTGAGATATAGCCACAGAGACTTCCAGGAAGCTCCAAATGAGCAAAGGGTACAAAGCCAGGAATTCTGAGTAACTGAAGCTGCAACAAAATGAGAAGTGGCGAGAGGCCAAACTTTGCTTTCTTCTTTATTTTTCTTCCATTAAAAATCTATGATTCTAGGGCGGAGCCAAGATGGTGGAGTAGAAGGACGCATGTTTACGAGCTCCGAAACCAAAGCCCATAGAATTAATGTAAAAAGAGTCCCCCATAACTTCTGGGTGTGCAGAAGCAGAGTGGAAGAGATTTCCGTTCCGGGAGCCCTGAAGACCTGTCCCCAGGGTCTGGCGCACCCCGGAAAGTAAACCCGACCCCCAGCGCTGCCCTGGCCAGGGCCGCAGAGAAGCTGATCCGAGCAGGCTTCAGAGACAGAAGCTCCAGCAACCGGGAAAGCCCCTCCGCCCACAGAAGCGACAGGTCAGTGAGAGAGGCCGGGCTGAAGGAGAGGGGAAGCGGGGCGTCTCCGTGACTCGGGCCCCCTCGGGAGGAAGTGGCGGCGGCAGGGACAGGGGCAGGAAGCGGCGGCAGCAGAGGTGTGGGCGGCGGCTGAGGCGGCAGCGGCCCAGGACTCAGGAATCCCCCAGCAGCAGGCAGGATCTTCATTACGGAAGATTCCCGCATAAAAACCCTGATGGAGCTGAGCCTGGGAGACGGCCCTGCCCCAACCCCGCTCTGTTGCTGAATGGCTTCTGCTCGGGACCCCCAGGGGAGCTGAGATTGGAAGGCGGGACCCCCACCCTGCCCCCACCCGCTCCATTCCTGAGAGTCTCTACATAAAGCCCCCCGAGGGATCAGAGTCTCGGAGGCAGCCCTGGCCCCACCCCAGCACCTGAACTAAAGCTCACTGATTGACAGCCAGCAGGAGGAAAGCCCATTTAAATCTCAGAGGCCAAGCACTAGCTGGGCAGATCCAGGCGGGGGGTGGAAAGGAATCTCAGAAGTCAAGTAACTGGCTGGGAAAATGCCTAGAAAAGGGAAGAAAAATAAGACTTTAGAGAGTTTTTTCCAACAAAAGCAAATGATCCCGACCTTTGGATCTGATGATGAGGACGTATCCTTGCTGTCAGGGAAAGACGTGGAGGGCGGGGCTTCAGTACCCCAGACACCCCAGGGGAGTGGTGGGTGGGCTCAGGCCCTGGAAGAGCTCAAAAAGGATTTTGAAAAGCAAGTTAGACAGGTGGAGGAAAAACTGGGAAGAGAGAATGTCAGAGATGCAAGAAAAGTATGAAAAACAGGTCAATACCTTGGTAAAGGAGACCCAAAAAAATGTTGAGGAAATTAACACCTTGAAAAATAGACTCACCCAATTGGCAAAGGAGGTTCAAAAAGCCAATGAGGAGAAGAATGCTTTCAAAAGCAGAATTGGCCAAATGGAATAGAGGCTCAAAAGCTCACTGAATTTAATAGCTCTCTCAAAATTAGAATGGAACAGATGGAGTCTAATGACTTTACGAGAAACCAAGAAATCACCAAACAAAACCAAAAGAACGAAAAAATGGAAGAGAATGTGAAATATCTCATGGGAAAAAACAACTGACCTGGAAAACTAGATCCAGGAGAGACAATTTAAAAAATTATGGGACTACCTGAAACTCATGATCAAAAAAAGAGCCTAGACATCATCTTCCATGAAATTATTCAAGGGAAAACTGCCCTGACATTCTACAACCAGAGGGCAAAATAAGTATTGAAAGAATCCATCGATCACCACCTGAAAGAGATCCAAAAAGAGAAACTCCTAGGAACATTGTGGCCAAATTCCAGAACTCCCAGCTCAAGGAAAAAAATCTTACAAGCAGCTAGAAAGAAACAATTCCAGTACTGTGGAAATACAATCAGGATAACCCAAGATCTAGCAGCTTCTACATTAAGGGATCGAAGGGCGTGGAATAGGATATTCCAGAAGGCAAAGGAACTAGGACTCAAACCAAGAATCACCTACCCAGCTAAACTGAGTATAATACTTCAAGGGAAAATATGGTCTTTCAATGAAACAGAGGACTTTCAGTCATTCTTGATGAAAAGACCAGAGCTGAAAAGAAAATTTGACTTTCAAACACAAGAATGAGAAGAAGCATAAAAAAGTAAACAGCAGAGAGAAGTCTTAAGGGACTTACCATGAGTGAACTGTTTACATTCCTACATGGAAAGACAATATCTGTAACTCTTAAAACTTTTCAGTATCTGGGTAGTTGGTGGGACCACACATACACATGTACACGCATGCACACACATAAACACATGCACACACATACAGAGATAGAGAGCACAGATTGAACTGAATAGGATGGGACCATACCTTAAAAGAAACTAGGGTAAATGGTGAGAGAGAAATGTAGGGGGAGGGAAAGGGAAGGGGGTAACTATATGTCATTTAAGAGGCAGGTAGGAGTTTTTCTTAGTGGAGGGAAAAAGAGGAGAGCTGAGAAAAAAAAAAAAAACAAGAAGTTTACCCTCATCACATTTGACTAAACGAAGGAGTGAAATGCACACTCATTTTGGTATGAAAACCTATCTTACAGTATAAGAAAGTGGGGGAGAAAGAGATATTGCGGGGGGGGGATGATGGAAGGGAGGGCAAAGGGAGGAGGGAGCAATTTGAAGTCAACACTTGGGGAGGGACAGGATCAAAAGACAGAAGAGAAACAATGAGGGGCAGGTTAGGAGGGATGGTAATCCAGTTAGTCTTACACAACACGACTATCAGGGAGGTCATTGGCAAAACTACACAGATGTGGCCTATATTGAATTGCCTGCTGTCCCAAAGGGAATGGGTGGGGAGGGAGGGATGAGGAGAATTTGGAACTCAAAGTTTTAGGAACAACTGTTTAGTATTGTTGTTGCAACTAGGAAAGAAGACATACAGTTAATGAGGAATAGAAAGTCATCTGGCTCTACAGGAGAAAAGAGAAGATGGAGACAAGAGAAGGGAGAGATGACAGAAGAGAGGGCAGATTGGAGATAGGGAAAATTAGATTGCTTGGGGTATTGGGGTGGGGGGAGGGGATAAAAGGGGAGAAAATTTGGAACCCAAAAATTTGTGAAAATGAACATAAAAAAATCAAATAAATAAATAAATAAATAGGAAAAAAATTAAAAAATAAAAAAACAAACAAAAAAAAATCTATGATTCTCACCTATATGAACCATTTCACATATCATGATCCTCTAACTGCTCTGACTGATTCCAACAATAGCTTTGAACTTGTATTGCATGGACTACCTCATCTCTAACATGACAACTTTTTCATAGTCCATATTTCCCAGAAAGTTTTTCTTAATATAAGTTTGGCCCTATGATCTTTCCCCACAGCATTTTCATCAGTCATTGTCTGTCCCTTGGAATTGCCTCAGTTCCCTTAGTATACTCCCACTTTGTGAGAGTCCACAGCCATCTCTCTATCAATTCAATCCACTCATCTTGGATATTTCCAAGTTAGGCATTGATGTAGGAGGTTGGAGCCAAGATGACAGAGTGAAAGCAAGTACTCACCTAAACTCTAAGACAAACTCCTTCAGATACCTCTATAAAGAGAATCTGAACAAATTTTAGAGTAGCAGAATAGAATAGGAGACAGAACGTGGCATATTTCCAACCCAGGACAGCCTGGAAGATCGACAGGAAGGATCTGTTGCATGGAGCTGGAGCACACAAACTGTATCAGCACAGATCACACCACAGCAAAGCCAAGAAGGAAACCCCAGGCAGTCTGAAGCAGCAGCAGCCTGTGGAATCTCAAACATATCAGCCTAGGATGGGAATCAAGTGGAAATGAGCAAGAGAGAAGCACAGAACTCCAGGCAACTGCAGCAGCCACTCCTGAGATTATCAACCCAAAGATTAAATGTCTATAAGTCATCTACTTGAACTTCTGGAGCCAAGATGGCAGACTGATCTGTAAATGCTACCACCCTACCCTTGTTGATCTTGAAAAACCCGGAGAATATTTCCCCAGGAAAAGTCCTGGAGCAGTGGGATCAGACAAAGGAAGAAACAGTATCTTAGCTGGTAAGGCTAGGAAAATCTCAAACGGTGTCCCTTTTGCTGTGGCTGAAGGGGGACAGTGTAGGATCAGAGTTGTCCCAGGCAGCCCCACCTGAGCAAACCAGGAGGAGATTCGCACTCTGGAGTGGGGTGGAGAGCCAGCAACCACCAACACCAGGAGACCAGGCATTCTTCAGTACAGTCAGGGCAATCAGGAAGACACTAGCACAGATGGGGTTCACCAGCTGCTGAGCTTACCTATACTCTCAGGAGAGGAGACCTCTTGAGACTAGAAAACCCCTCTCCCATACTTAACACAGCAAGCTCCAGGGTAACTGCAGGGAAACTCAGAAAGACTTCACCTGGCTTCTGATTTGGTATACCTGGTGCAGCTCAGTATCAGGTAAGCTGCAACATTTTAGATTCTAGCTGAAAGAACCAGAGGCCACAATGCACAAAGCCTCAAGTTGTAAGCACAAGAACTACGGAACAGAGCCTCCTGTGCCCCAGAAGCAGAGATCCACTTTAAAAGCCAGGAAAAGGAAGATCACAATGAGCAAGAAGCAAACCAGAAAAGGAAGACCATAGAATCTTCCTATGGGGAAAAGGACCAAAACACAAATACCAAAGAGGTCAGCATTGAGACTGTATTCCCATCTGAAACTTCAGAACGCAATATAAACTGGTCTCAAGCCCAAAGACCATTTTGGGAAGAGCTCAAGAAGGATTTAAAAAGTCAAATTAGGGGAGTAGAAGAAAAACTGACCATTGGTTTTTAAAATATGAAAGAAGAAATCACAGAGGAATTTAAACAGAAAATTGGACAAATGAAAAAGGAAGTACAAAAACTAACTGGAGAAAATAACTCTTTAAAAGGAACAACAGGACAGATGGAAAAGGAGATGCAGAAGTTAACCTAGGAAAACAAATTGTTAAAAATGAGAATTGGGCATGTAGAGGCTAAGGAGTCTATGAGACATCAATAATCAATCAAACAGAATCTAAAGAATGAAAAGATAGAAGAAAATGTAAAATATATCATTGGGAAAACAAGTGACCTGGAAAATAGATACAGGAGAGAAAATCTAAGAATTATTGGTGTACCAGAAAGCCATAATGAAAAAAAAGAGCCTGGACAATGTCTTCCAAGAAATCAACAAGGAAAACAGCCCAGAGGTCCAAGATCCAGAGGGCAAAATAGTCATTGAAAGAATCCATTGATCACCTCCTGAAAGGAACCCCAAACTGAAACCAACAAGAAATATCATTACAAAATTCCAGAACTCTCAAGTGAAAGAGAAAACACAGAAGACAGCCAGAAAGAAACAATTCAAATATCAAGGAATTACAGTCAGGATCACACAGGACTTTGCAGCTTTTACAAACAAACAAACCCAGGGGCTATATGAACACAATTATAGAACACTTTTCACACTAATTAAGTCAGATCTAAGTAAGTAGAAAAACATCAGTTACTCATGGGTAGATCGAGCTAATATAATAAAAATGAAAATTCCTCCTAAATTCATTTACTTATTCAGTGCCATACCAATCAAACTACCAGATAATTATTTTCTAAAGCTAGAAAAAAAATAATATCAAAATTCAGCTGGAAGAACAAAAGGTCCAGAATGTCAAAGGAAGTAATGAAAAGAAATGGTAGGGAAGGTGGCCTAGCCCTACCAGATCTCAAATTTTATTATAAAGCAGCAATCATCAAAACCACTTGGTACTGGCTAAGAAATAGAAGGGCAGAACAGTGGGATAGGTTAGGTACTCAAGATGCAGTAGTCAATGAAAATAGCAATCTACTGTTTGATAAACCCAAGGACCCCTTCTGGGACAACAACTCACTGTTTGACAAAAGTACTGGGAAAACTAACAGTGTGGTGGAAAATGGATATAGCCCACTGACTGACACAATGCAGAAGAATAAAATCCAAATGGACACATGATCTAGGTATAAAGATTGATACTGTAAACAAATTAGAGGAGCAAGGAATAGTGTATTTGTCAGATTTATGGAGAATGGAGAAATTATTGAGCAAACAAAAGACAGAAAACATTATGAAGTGCAAAATGAATAATTTAGTGTGCATTAAATTGAAAAGTTTTTGCACAAACAAACATAATGCAACCAAGATTACAAGGGAAGTAGAAAAAAAGGGAAGTTTTGCAACTAGTGTCTGTGATAAAGGCCTCATTTCTAAAATATATAGAGAATTGAGTCAAATGTGCAAGAATACAAGTCATTCCCCAATTAATAAATGGTCAAAGATTCCTTCTTTTGAGAAGAAGAAATTAAAGCTATCTATAGTCATATGAAAAAATGCTCTAAGGATTAGAGAGATGCAAATCAAAACACCTCTGAGGTACAACATCACATCTATCAGATTGGGTAACATGACAAAAGAGGGAGATGATAATGTTGGAGAATATGTGGGAGAGTTAGAGCACTAATTCATTTCTGGTGAAGCTGTGAGCTGATCCAAACACTCTGGAGAGCAATTTGGAACTATGCCCCAAGGGTTACAAAAGTGTGCATACTTGAGACCAGTCCAGCATGCAGTGTGGATACCAGCACAGTGTGCAGCAGGGACAGGACCCAGAGCAGGTTTCAGGGTGCCACCAGCAGCAGTTCCTAGATTGCTCAACCCATAAAAGCTACAGTCAGCTTCAAAGGTCAGTGGGAGGACCCTGTCACCCAGGAGAGGGGAATGCAGTCTGTACCTCCAGCAGCAGGCACTGCAAGAGCAGCTGCTATTTTTGGAGTCCTCTGCCTAGAGGCCCTGGGGGAATTGAGTGGTTAATCTGAATCTCAACCCTGAATGGCAGTGATGGGAGACCTTCCTCTAAAACTCATGGGGGAATTAAGCCACTGAGTTCCACCCAGAATTCCACTGAAATCAGTCCTGAGTTCCATCCAGGGGTGAAAAGATTTTCAGACCTGAGCTCCACCCAGGGGTTAGGAGGAGCACTGCTGGTGAAACTGGAGGCAGTTGTGGTGAGGGAATTCCAATTTCAGATTCTGGGCAGAAAAGTTTTTGGTTCTCCCAGACCAGTGAGCAGACCAGGACAGAAATAAACTCCTCTCCCTTCATTTCACCACCTTTGAGGAACTGAGAACATATAAGTACCCAGAGTAAACCCTCCTCTTGACAAGGGACTCAAAAGTCAAGTAACTGGCTGAGAAAAAGCCCCAAAAAAGGGAGAAAAAATAAGACTATAGAAGGTTACTTTCTTGGTGAACAGGTATTTTCTCCCATCCTTTCAGATGAGGAAGAACAAAGCATATCAGAGGAAGTCAAGGCTTCCACATTCAAAACCTCCAAAATAAATATACAATGGTGTCAGGCCATGGAAGAGCTCAAAAAGAATTTTGAAAATCAAGTAAGAGAAGTGGAGGAAAAATTGGGAAGAGAAATGAGAGAGATGCAAGAAAAGCATGAAAAGAGAGTCAACACCTTGCTAAAGGAGACCCAAAAAATGCTGAAGAAAATAATACCTTGAAAAATAGGCTCACTCAATTGGCAAAAGAGGTTCAAAAAGCCAATGAGGAGAAGAAAGCAGAATTAGCCAAATGGAAAAGGAGGTTCAAAAGCTCACTGAAGAAAATAGTTCTTTAAAAATTAGAATGGAGCAGATGGAAGCTAATGATTTTATGAGAAACCAAGAAATTATAAAACAGAACTAAAAGAATGAAAAAATAGAAGACAATGTGAAATATCTCACTGGAAAAACAATTGACCTGGAAAATAGATCCAGGAGGGATAATTTAAAAATTATTGATCTACCTGATGAACCATGATGAAACAAAGAGCCCAGATAACATCTTCCAAGAAATTATCAAGGAAAACTGCCCTGATATAGTAGAACCAGACGGTAAAGTAAATATTGAAATAATCCACTGATCACCTCCTGAAAGAGACCCAAAAAGAGAAACTCCTAGGAATAGTGTAGCAAATTTTCAAGAGTTCCCAGGTCAAGGATAAAATATTACAAACAGCTAAAAAGAAATAATTCGAGTATTGTGGAAATATAATCAGAATAACACAGGATCTGGCAGCTTCAACATTAAGGGATCAAAGGGCTTGGAATATGACATTCCAGAAGTCAAAGGAACTAGGATTAAAACCAAGAATCAACTACCCAGCAAAAACTGAGTATAATACTTCAGGGGAAGAAATGGTCATTCAATGAAATAGAGGACTTTCAAGCATTCTTGCTGAAAGGGCCAGAACTGATCAGAAAATTTGGCTCTCAAACACAAGAATGAAGAGAAGCATGAAAAGGTAAACAGGAAAGAGAAATCGTAAAGGACTTTCTAAAGTTGAACTGTTTACATTCCCACATGGAAAGATAACATATATATATATATATATATATATATATATATATATATATATATATATATATATATATATATATATAGAGAGAGAGAGAGAGAGAGAGAGAGAGAGAGAGAGAGAGAGCACTGGGCGAGTTGAATAAGAAGGGATGATACTTAAAAAATAACTAAAATTGAGGGGTGAGAAAGGAATATATTGGGAGGAGAAAGGGAGAAATGGAATTGGGCAAATTATCACTCATAAAGAAGGCAAGAAAAAGTTTTTTAGTGGAGAGGAAAAGGGAGGAGATGAGATGGAAAAAGGAAAGCTTACTCTCATCACATTTGGCTTAAGGAGGGAATGATATGCTAACTCAGTTTGGTATGAGAGTATATCCTGCACTACAGAAGGGTAAGAGGGAAGGGGACAAGTGGGGTGAGTGGGATGATAGAAGGGAAGGCAAATGAGAGAAAGGAGTAATCAGAAGTAAGCACTTTTGGGGAGGAACAAGGTCAAAAGATAGAATAAAATAAATGGGGTCAGGATAGGGTGGAGGGAAATATAGTCAGTCTTAAACAACATGACTATAATGGAAATCTTTTGCAAAACTAAACATATATAGCCTACACTTAATTGCTTACCTTCTCAGTGGAGATGGGTGGGGAGGGAGGGAGGGAGAGAAGTGGAAATTCAAAGTATTAGGCATGAATGCTGAGAATAAAACTTGGAAATAAGAAATACAGGTAATGCCCTAGAAGAGAAGAGAGAAGAAGTGGATAAGGGAAGGGAAGTGTGTGATAGAATGGAGGCTATATTGAGGGAAGGGGTAATCAGAAAGCAAGGAGGGGGGAGGGAAGAGACAGGGAGAAAATTTGGAACTCAAAATTTTATGGAAATGAATGTTGAAAACTAAAATAAGCAATTAAAAAGAATATCACAAAAAATTTTTTTTAAATAAAAATATGCATACCCTTTGACCCAGCAATGTAGCTCCTAGAACTGTATCCCAAAGAGATCATAAAAATGGGAAAGGGTCCTACTTGTACAAAACTATTTATAGCAACTCTCTTTGTGGTGACCAAGAACTGGAAATCCAGGGAATGACAATTAATTGTGGAATGGCTGAACAAGTTGTGGTATATGAATGTAATGGAATACTATTATGCTATAAGAAATGAGGAACATGATGACTTCAGAGAAGCCTTGTAGGACTTATATGAACTGAGGCTGAGTGAAAGGAGCAGAACCAAGAGAACTTTGTACACAGTAACAACAGCAGTGTGTGAGATATTTTTCTGATAGACTTAGCCTTTCACAACAATGTAAGGACCTAAAAAATTCCCAATGAATTCTTGAGGTCAAATGTCATCCCCAATGGCAATCCACAAATGCCAAATTTTCTATTCAGCTCTGTTCTTTCCAACAAGAATGCTTGGAATGCTTGGAAGTCCTCTATTTCATGAAAATTCCATTTTTCCCTTGAAGTATTATGTACACTTTTGCTGGGTAGGTGATTTTTGTTTTGTTTTTGTTTTTGTTTTTATTTATTTATTTAATTTTTTACATTCATTTTCACAAATTTTTGGGTTCCAAATTTTCTCCCCTTTTCTCCCCTCTATCTCCTTTGACCTCAATATCATATTCCAAGAGCTTTGATCCATTAGTGTAGAAGCTGCTAAATCCTGTGTTATCCTGATTGTATTCCCACAATATGTGAATTGCTTCTTTCTGGCTGCTTGTAATATTTATTCTTTGACCTAGGAACTCTGGAATTTGGCAACAATATTCCTAGGAGTTTTCCTTTTGGGGTCCCTTTCAGGAGGTGATCACTGAATTCTTTCCATTTCTATTTTACCCTCGGGTTCTAGAATATCAGGGCAGTTTTCCTTGATAATTTTTTGGAAGATGATGTATAGGCTCTTTTTTGATCATGGTTTTCAGGTAGACCAATAATTTTTAAATTATCTCTCCTGGATCTATTTTCCAGGTCAGTTGTTTTTCCAATGAGATATTTCATATTTTCTATTTTTTCACTCTTTTTGTTTTGTTTTATAATTTCTTGGTTTATCATAAAGTCATTAGCTTCCATCTGTTCCATTCTAATTTTTAAAGAACTATTATCTTCAGTGAGCTTTTCAACCTCCTTTTGCATTTGACCATTTCTCCTTTTTAAAGCATTCTTATCATTGGCTTCTTGGATCTCTTTTGCCATTTTGGTTAGTCTATTTTTAAAGTGCTATTTTCTTCAGCATTTCTTTGGGTCTCCTTTAACAAGCAGTTTACTTGCATTTCATGATTTTATTGCATCTTTCTCTTTTCTCTGCCCAATTTTTTCTCCACCTCTCTTTACTTGATTTTCAAAATCCTTTTTGAGCTTTTCCATGGCCTTATACCATTGTGTATTTTTTGGAGGTTTTGGATGCAGAAGCCTTGACTTTGATGTCATCTGATGGCATGTTTTTCTCTTCCTCATCTGAAAGGATGGAAGAAAATATCTTTTCACCAAGAACATAACCTTCTATTGTCTTATTTTTCCCTTTTTGGGGGTATTTTCACAGCCACTTACTTGAGTTTTGAGTCCTTTGTCAAGTGGAGGGTACAGTACCCTAGGCTTTAGAGGTTTTGTGTAGCTATTCACTGAGATATCTCTGGGGACCTGTAAGTTCTCAGTTGATCCAAGATGGCACAATCAAGGGAGAGGAGTTTACTCCTCTCCTGGCCTGAACTCTGGACTATGAGCAACCACAGGCACTCTTTTCTGCCCTGGAACTGCAAGTAGGATTCCCTCTCCACAGCCACCACCAGCTCCACCACACCAGCACTCCTCCACACCCCAGGACCACAACTCAGGACTAAGAGCCAGATCAGCTGCTAAATTCACCCAGGGTCTTTAGGCTAAGGGTTCTAAATGTGGACACTGCTTCCACAGTGGCTGCTGCCACCCTGGGGTCTGTGTTGAGGCCAGATTATGCTTCCCTGTTACCCTGGTGAAAGAGCTTTCTTACTGACCTTTGAAGCTGTCTATGGCATTTGTGGGTTGGGAAATATGGGAACCACAGCTGCTACCCATGATTTCACACCCTGAAGCCTGCTCCACTTCTGTCTATACTGCATGATCCAGGCTGGACTGCACTCCACTCCGAGGCTGGTGCAATAGACCCTTCCTGTCGAACTTCCAGGCTATCTTGGGCTTGAAATTTGTTTCACTTCGTCATTTTGTGGTTTCTGCTGCTCTAGAATTTGTTTAGAGTCATTTTTACAGGCATTTTATAGGTTATTGGGGGAGAGTTGGAGTAGGACAGTCCTTCTACTCCTCCATCTTGGCTCTGCTCTCTCCCAAAGCACTTCTGTTAGACACTCACTATTCCTTTTGGTTCCTTCATCTGTTCTCTTTACAAATGTGAATTTGTTGCAGAAATTAGTTTTATACAGAATTCAGACCATTTCACTCCTTCACAACATATTTTCCTCCAGAAGAGCTCAAAATAATCAGGCCTGGACTGTCATATTTCCTTACTTTTCAGTCTTCATAGTGTCCCAAGTTCAGTTTGGTTCTCTTGTATTTCTAGGTACTTTTTTTTTCAAAATCTGAATTATAGGCCATTATCTTTTAGAAAACTACTTGTTTCAGAGAATCTTAGAGCACTTGTGTTCAGAAATTTATTTGCAGTTTGATTCAGGTTCACTTGAGTTCAAATCCAGCCTCAGGTACCTACTAGATATCTGATCCTAGACAAGGCATTTCATCTCTATTTGCCTTATATAGAAAATGGGAATCAAAATTAACAGCATCTAACTCCAAGGGTTGTTGTGAGGATCAAGTGAGATTACATTTATAAACAAAAAGCACAGTTTGGGGCACATAATAGGTACTCAGATGCTTCTTATTCCCTTCCTCGCTCTTCCTTCCATCCTTCCTTCTTTCCCTCCCTCCCTCCCTCATTATTTTGGCTAACAAAATGTTTTGTTAAAGATTTTCACAATTCAATTTGAGTTCAGCTTGTTTTACAAAATTTTGTTTGGGTTTGGTTGAAACTCATTTGAAAAATTGGTCTGTTTACATAATTATTGCAGGACAGTTTCCTTCAGATATTGTGAAAGCAGTTTGACTTCAAATGTGAAATTTCAGTTTCTTTCATAGTTCGGGGTGTTTCAGAATTCAGTTTGGTAAAATTGTGTTTTCAGACATCTTTTATTAAAGCTTAGGTTTACAGGTAGAATGGATTTTGCACATGGTTCATAGAGCAACATGATACAGAAATTCACTTGCAGATTTTTTCACAAATTACCTGCTACCCTAAGCAGTTCAAAGGTTCATACTTCTATTTGGTTCAAATGATCAAAGTTCCAACTGAGGCATTTGATTCTGAAGTGAGTTTTCTACAAAAATGAGTTAGTTTCAACTCCTAGATTGGTCAGTTTCTTTCTTCCATTCTCCAACACTTTTCCTTAGAATAGCCCACTTCACTTTGGTTTCCAGTTTAGATTGGTTATTTATTCCATTTAGTTTTATCCCCTGATTTCCCAAGTTTCTTTGGCTAAGAACTTTAACGGTTTAGGTTAGTTGAACAAACAAATTGTTTGACTGTCACAGAGAACATTATTCCACAAGCGCACAGTTAAATTTTTCCAGGAGTAAGTTTAGTTTATATATTCAAAAATTTGTTAAGTTTGGGGCTGTTTCCTCCAGCTTTCATTTCCCTGCTTTGCAAGAATGTTTCCTTTCCATAAATACAAATGACTCAGGAACAAGATGTCACATCTCAGATTGTTTCAAAGTTCCAATTGATTGAGAATTCACTTTGGTTCCTTTTCTTCATAGGTACTTTTGCATAAAGGATTGGTTTCCTTTAAGTTTGGTTGTAGAGTTGTATAGTTTAAGAGGTAGTTCATGAAGAATTTGGATTTGGATGGTAATATGTATGCTGCTTTAGACATTCCACAGTTCTCAAGTCAGCACACTCAAAGGTTCATAGTTCAGCTGGAATCACAACAGTGCAGAGCAGGTTGGTTCAGTAGACAAGCTAGTTTTGTAGTTAAATTTAGTTTAGAAGTTTGTTTGGTGTAGACATCAGCTTGTTTCCTTGTTTCAGAGGGTAGCTTCCCTAACGTTCTCAAAACAGTTTGTCCAAAAGTGTCCCATTTCACTGCATTCCAAAGTTTCAGTAATTTAATCAAGGTCTCTAGGTTAGAGGGCAGACTTTTGAGACATATTTTTGACATATTTTTTTTTGACATACTGTTCAAGATTCACTTCATTTCTCAATTTGATTGGCTCATCACGTTGATTCTCATGGCAGTTCATTTTTGAGGTTGATGGTTTGTTTTGGTCTAGGCGTCAATCTGCTTTTAGCGATTCATAGGTGAGTTTTCATTAGAAATAATTTTATAATAAGATGGAGAAAAAGACAGAGATAGTAATCATAGCTATGAATGTGAATGGGATGGATTGCCCCATAAAACACAGGCAGGTAGCAGAATGGATTATAAGCCAAAATCCTACAATATGTTATTTACAAGAAACACATTTGAAACAGGGTGATATACAGAAGGTAAAGGTAAAGGGTTAGAACAGAGTATATTATGCTTCAACTGATGTAAAAAAAAGGAGGGGTAGAAATCCTAATCTCAGGCAAAAGCAAAAATAGATCTAATCAAAAGGAGCCAAAGACAATGAAGCAATATTATTACTAAACATATATTCTCCAACTTGTATAGCATATAAATTCTTAGAAGGGAAGTCAAGAGAGTTACAGGAAGAAATAGACAGCAAATCTATACTAATGGGAGCCTCAAGCTTTCCCTCTATGAACTTGATAAATCTAATGTCAAAATAAATAAGAAAGAAGTTAAGGAGGTGAATAGAACGCTGGATAAAGTAAATATGATAGCTCTCTGGAGAAAATTCAATGGGGATGGAAAGGAATATGCCTTTTTCTCAGCAGTACATGACATATACACAAAAACTGACCATGTTCTAGAGCATGAATACCTCACAGTTCAGTGCAGAAAGGCAGAGGTAGTCAATGAATCCTTTTCAGACCACAATGCAATAAAAATTATACGTAAAAAGGGGCCATGAAAAGACAGAGCAAAAATTAATTGGAAAATAATCCTGGGGGATGAGCAAAGATGGGGGAATAGAACAACTCATGTATGCTAGCTCCAAACCCACAGCCCATAAATTTCCTGTAAAAAGAACTCCCCACAAATTCAGGAGCATTTCAAGCCGTGCAGAAACACAGGGGAAGAGATTTCTGTTCCAGAGAGCCTGGAAAGCCATCCCCAGGGGTCCATCATGCTCTAGACAGCGGAGCCCACGCCTGTGCTGCCCTGGCTGTGCGGCCCTGAGAGGAGCAGATCTGAGCTGGCTTCAGGGACGGAATCTCTGGCAGCTGGAAATGTCCCTCCACCCACAGGCACTACAAGTCAGTGAGAGAGACTTCTGGGCTGGCCAAGAAGGGAGCGGGGTATCTCCATGACTCGGGCCCCCTGGGGAGGCAGCAGCAGAGGCAACAGCAGAGGCAGCCAGGGACTCCCGGAGCGGGCAGGAGCTCAGGGCCATCACCAAATGTCTCTGCATAAACCCCCTGAGGGAACCGAGCCTGGGAGGAGGCCCTGCCCCCACCTGAGTACCAGAACTTAAGCTCACATTGAATAGCAGCCCTGCCCACCACGGAAAGCCCTGAGGCTGGGGAGCAGCATTTGAATCTCAGACCCCAAGCACTAGCTGGGTGGATCTAGGCAGGGGTGGAGAGGAATCTGAGAAGTCAAGTAACTGGCTGGGAAAATGCCCAGAAAAGGGAAGAAAAATAAGACCATAGAAAGCAACTTTCTTGGGGGACAGATGTTCCCGCCTTTCATTTCTGATGACAAGGAACAATGCTTACCATCAGGGAAAGACACAGAGGTCAGGGTCTCTGTATCCCAGACATCCCAGGTGTACGTCTGGTGGGCTCAGGCCACGGAAGAGCTCAAAAAGGATTTTGAAAATCAAGTTAGACAGGTGGAGGGAAAACTGGGAAGAGAAATGAGGGAGATGCAAGAAAAGCATGAAAAACAGGTCAATACCTTGGAAAATAATCTTAAAGAATTGAATGGGTTAAACAACAAATCATAGAAACAATGAATAACTTCATTCAAGAGAATGATAATAGTGAGACAACCTACCAAAACTTATGAGATGCTGTGAAAGCAGTTCTTAGGTGAAGTTTTACATCATTGAATGTCTATATGAATAAAATAGACAAAGAAGAGAACAATGAATTGGGTATGCAAAGGAAAAAAGCTAGAAAAAGAAGAAATTGAAAATACCTAAGTAAATGCCAAATTAAAAATACTGAAAATCAAAGGAGAGATTAATAAAATTGGAATTAAAAAAATTCTTGAACTAATAAATAAAACTAAGAATTGACTTTATGAAAAAAACAATGAAATTGATAAACCTTTGGTCAATTTGATTAAAAAAAGAAGAAAACCAAACAACCAATATCAAACATGAAAATTTCCAGTGAGGAAGAAATTTAAACAATAGTTAGAAATTACTTTGCCCAACTGTATCCCCATAAATTTAACAATCTAAGTGAAATGAATGAATATTTTAAAACATATAGATTGCCCAGATTAACAGAAAAGAAAATTAAATACTTAAATAATCCTATCTCAGAAAAAGAATTTGAACAAGCCATCAATGAACTCCCTAGGAAAACATCTTCAGGGTCAGATGGATTTACAAGTGAATTGTAGCAAACATTTAAAGAACAGCTAATTCCAATAGAAACTATTTGGGAAAACTGGGGAAGGAGTACTACCAAATTATTTTTATTATACAAATATAGTTCTGATACCCAAACCAAGAAGAGTCAAAACAAAGAAAGAAAATTATAGACCAAGTTCCCTAATAAATATAGATGCAAAAATGTTAAACAAGATATTAGCAAAAAAATTATAGCAATGTATCGCAGGAATAATATATTATGATCAGGTAGGATTGATACCAGGAATGCAGAGCTGCTTCAGTATTAGGAAAACTATCAGCATAATTGATCATATCAACAACAAACTAACAGAAACCATACAATTATCTCAATAGATGCAGAAAAAGTTTTTGACAAAATACAACACCCATTCCTACTGAAAATACTAGACAGCATAAGAATTAATGGAGCCTTCCATAAAATAATAAATAGTATCTACCAAAAATCATGAGAAAGCATTATATGTAATAGGGATAAGCTGGATGCATTTCCAATAAGATCAGGGATTAAACAAGGTTGTCCACTATCACCACTGTTATTCAATATGGTACTAGAAACATTGACTTTAGCAAGAAGAGTAGAAAAAGAAAGTGAATTAATTAGAGTAGGAAAGAAAAAACTAAGTTATCACTTTTTTTTGGTATTTTATTTTATTTTATTTAACTTTTTACATTCATTTTCACACAATTTTGGGTTCCAAATTTTCTCCCCTTTTATCCCCTCCCCCCACCCCAATACACCAAGCATTCTAATTTTCCCTATCACCAATCTGCCCTCTCTTCTATCATCCCTCCTTTCTCTTGTCCCCATCTTCTCTTTTGTCCTGTAGGGCCAGATGACTTTCTATTCCCCATTAACTGTATTTCTTATTTCCTAGTAGGAAGAACAATACTAAACAGTTGTTCCTAAAACTTTGAGTTCCAAATTCTCCCCATCCCTCCCTCCCTACCCATTCCCTTTGGGAAGGCAGGCACTTCAATATAGACCCTATCTGTGTACTTTTGCAAATGACTTCAATAATAGTCGTGTTGTGTAAGACTAACTGTATTTCCCTCCATCCTATCCTGCCCCCCATTGTTTCTATTCTGTCTTTTGATCCTGTCCCTACCTGAGTGTTGACTTCAAGTTGCTCCCTCCTCCCATTGCCCTCCCTACCATCATCCCCTCCCCTTGTTTATCTCCTTCTCCCCCACTTTCCTGTATTGTAAGACAGGTTTTCATACCAAAATGAGTGTGCATTTTATTCCTTCCTTTAGTCAAATGTGAAGAGGGTAAACTTCTTGTTTTTTCTCAGCTCTCCTCTTTTTCCCTCCACTAAAAAGTCTCCTGCTTGCCTCTTGAATGAGATGTAATTTACCCCATTCCATTTCACCCTCTTTCCTCCCACTACATTTCTCTCTCACCATTTACCTTAATTTCTTTTAAGATATGATCCCATCCTATTCAATTCACTCTGTGCTCTCTGTCTCTGTATGTGTGTGCGTATGTGTACGTGTGTGTGCATGCACACATGTACGTGTGTGTGTGTATGTGTGTGTGATCCCACCAACTACCCAGATACTGAAAAGTTTTAAGAGTTACAAATATTGTCTTTCCATGTAGGAATGTAAACAGTTCACTTTTGGTAAGTCCCTTATGACTTCTCTTTGCTGTTTACTTTTTCATGCTTCTTCTCATTCTTGTGTTTGAAAGTCAAATTTTCTTTTCAGCTCTGGTCTTTTCATCAAGAATGCTTGAAAGTCCTCTGTTTCATTGAAAGACCATATTTTCCCCTGAAGTATTATACTCAGTTTTGCTGGGTAGGTGATTCTTGGTTTGAGTCCTAGTTCCTTTGACTTCTGGAATATCCTATTCCATGCCCTTCAATTCCTTAATGTAGAAGCTGCTAGATCTTGAGTTATCCTGATTGTATTTCCACAATACTGGGATTGTTTCTTTCTAGCTGCTTGCAAGATTTTCTCCTTGACCTGGGAATTCTGGAATTTGGCCACAATGTCCCTAGGAGTTTCTCTTTTTGGATCTCTTTCAGGAGGTGATCAATGGATTCTTTCAATACTAATTTTGCTCTCTGGTTGTAGAATATCAGGGCAATTTTCCTTGATAACTTCATGGAAGATGATGTCTAGGCTCTTTTTTTGATCATGGCTTTCAGGTAGTCCCATAATTTTTAAATTTTCTCTCCTGGATCTATTTTCCAGGTCAGTTGTTTTTCCCATGAGATATTTCACATTGTCTTTCATTTTTTCATTCTTTTGGTTTTGTTTTGTGATTTCTTGGTTTCTCAGAAAGTCATTAGACTCCATCTGTTCCATTCTAATTTTTAGAGAACTATTCTCTTCAGTGAGCTTTTGAACCTCTTTTTCCATTTGGCCAATTCTTCTTTTGAAAGCATTCTTCTCCTCATTGGCTTTTTGAACCTCTTTTGCCAATTGAATGAGCCTATTTTTCAAGGTGTTATTTTCTTCAGCATTCTTTTGGGTCTCCTTTAGCAAGGTATTGACCTGTTTTTCATGCTTTTCTTGCATCTTTGTCATTTCTCTTCCCAGTTTTTCCTCCACCTGTCTAACTTGATTTTCAAAATCCTTTTTGAGCTCTTCCATGGCCTGAGCCCACCGGACATCCACCTGGGATGTCTGGGATACAGAGGCCCCGAACTCCATGTCTTTCCCTGATGGTAAGAATTGTTACTCGTCATCAGAATTGAAGGGCAGGAACATCTCTACCCCCTCAAAGTAGTTCTCTATAATCTTATTTTTCTTCCCTTTTCTGGGCATTTTCCCAGCCAGTTATTTGACTTCTGAGATTCCTCTCCACCCCTGCCTAGATCCTCCCAGCTAGTGCTTGGGGTCTGAGATTCAAATGGGCTTTCCATGGCAGGCATGGCTGCTGTTCAATGTGAGCTTAAGTTCTGGTGCTCAGGTGGGGGCAGGGCCACCTCCCAGGCTCAGTTCCCTCAGGCGCTTTATGCAGAGACCTTCAGTAATGGAGTGGGTGGGGGCAGGACCGCCTCCCAGGCTCAGTTTCCTCAGGGGGTTTATGTAGAGACTTTTGGTAATGGCCCTGAACTTCTTCCTGCTGCTCCAGGAGTTCTGGGCCGCCACCACTGCCTCTGCTGCTGCCTCTGCCGCTCCCTCCACCGCTTCCTCCCAAGGGGACCCAAGCCACGGAGACACCCTGCTCCCCTCTCAGCCAGCCCAGACGTCTCTCTCACTGACCTGTAGTGTCTGTGGGTGGAGAGACCTTCCTGGCCGCCGGAGATTCCGTCCCTGAAGCCTTCTTGGATATGCTCCTCTAGGACCCCATGGCCAGGGCAGCACAGTGGTGGACTCTGTTGTCCAGAGCATGACAGACTTTTGGGGTTGGTTTTCCAGGGCTCTCTGGAATGGAAATCTTTTCCACTGTGCTTCTGCACTCCTTGCAGTGCTCCAGAATTCGTGGGGAGTTCTTCTTGCAGGAAGTATATGGGCTGTGGGTTTGGAGCTAGCATACATGAGTCTTTCTACTGCGCCATCTTGGCTCCACCCCCTAAGTTATCACTTTTTGCAGATGATTTGATGACATACTTAGAGAATCCTCGTGAATCAAGTAAAAAGCTACTTGAAATAATAAACAAATCTGGCAAAGTTGTAGGTTACAAAATAAACCCACATAAATCATCTGCATTTCTATATATTACTAACAAAGCCCAACAGTAAGATTTAGAAAGAGAAATCCTATTTTAAGTTAAGACAGACACTATAAAATATTTGGGAGTCTACCTGCCAAAACAAACCCAGGGACTATATGAACACAATTACAAAACATTTTTCACACAAATCGATCTAAGTAATTGGAAAAACATCAGTTGCTCATTGGTAGACTGAGCTAATGCAATAAAAATGACAATTCTACCTAAATTAATTTTCTTATTCAATGCCATCCAATCAAAATACCAGAAAATTATTTTCTAGAGCTAGAAAAAAAAATAATCTAAAAATTCATCTGAAAGATCAAAACGTCCAGAATATCAAGGGAATTAATTAAGAGAAATGCTGGGGTAAGTGATGTAGTCCTACCAGATCTCAAATTTTATTGTAAAGCAGCAACAATCAAAACCAATTGATACTGGCTAAGAAATAGAGGGATAGATCTGTGGAATAGGTTAGGTGGTCAAAAAACAGTAGTCATTGAATATAGCACTCTGCTCTTTGATAAACCTGGGAACCCCAGTTTCTGAGATAAAACTCACTGTTTGACAAAAATTGTTGGGAAAACTGGATAAGAGTGTGGTGGAAATTGGGCATAGACCAATGCCTGACACCATACATAAGAGTAAAGCCCAAGTGGACACATGATCTAGGTATAAAGATTAATATTATAAGCAAATTAGGGGAGCAAGGATTACTATATTTGTCAGATTTGTGGAGAATGGAAATATTTATGACCAAACAAGAGACAGAGAATATTTTGAAGCACAAAATGCATAATTTTGATTACATTATATTGAAAAGTTTTTGCATGAACAAACCCAATATAACCAATACTAGGAAAGAAGGAGAAAACTCGGAAAGAATTTGCACAACTAGTATATGTGATAAAGACCTCATTTTGAAAATATATAGAGAACTGAGTCATGCTTACAAGAATACAAGTCATTTCCCAATTGATAAATGGTCAAAGATTCCTTCCTTTCAAAGGAAGAACTTAAAGTGATCTGCAGACATATCAAAAAATTCTCTAAATCATTATGGATCAGAGAGATGCAAATCAAAACAACTCTGAGGTACCACATCACACCTATTAGATTGGCTAACATGACAAAAGAGGAAGATGGTAAATATTGGAGAAAATGTGGGAGAGTTGGAACATTAATTCATTGTTGGTGGAGCTGTGAGCTGATCCAGCCATTCTGAAGAACAATTTGGAACTATGCCCAAAGGGCTACAAAAATGTGAATACCCTTTGGCCCAGCAATATCACTTCTAGGGCTGTATCCCAAAGAGAACATAAAAATGGGAAAGGGTCCCACATGTACAAAAATATTTATAGCAGTTTTTTTGTGGTGGCCAAGAAGTAGAAATGGAAGGGATGCCAGTTAATTGGGGAATGGCTGAACAATTTTGGTAGATGAATGTAATGGAATACTATTGTGCAATAAGAAATGATGAACAAGTCGACTTCAGAAAAGCCTAGAAAGACTTATATGAACCGATGCTGAGTGAAATGAGCAGAACCAGGAGAACATTATCCACAGTAATAGTCACAGTGTACAAGGACTGATTCTGGCAGACTAAGCCCTTCACAGAAGGCAAAGGCCTAAACCACTCTCAAAGACATCTTGAGGCAAAATGCCATCCACATCCAGGGAAAAAACTATGGATTCAGAATACAGAGTGCAGTGGACGGTCATGTCTTGTGATATGCTTTCTTTTGTTTGGGTTTTTCTCAGGTTTCTCTCATTCGTTTTAATTCTTCTATGCAACATGACTAATGTGAAAATGTGTTTAATAAGAATGTATGTGTAGAACCCATATGATATTGCAAACCATCTCAGGGAGGAAGGGCAGAGAGGGCAATAAAAATTTAAGACTCATGGAAGTGATTGTTGAAAATTGAAAACAAATAAATTAATTAATTTTTTAAAAAAGAAATGAGTTCTACCCAGTAAATATTTTTTTTTCATTTCTTCTCAGTGAAGTCCAACAGTCAGCTTGATAAAATCAAGATAGCTAAGTTGAGAAATGTTATGTTTCAGCTTGATTCATAGTTTGGGCTAGTTCACTTGTATTCTCAAATACCTCTGGTCCAGAATCTAGTTTCCAGTTTAATTTGGTTGTGAACACTGCTAGTTCACAGAGTAGACTGTTGTTTCACAAGTTCTTTTGTAGTTTGCATCAAACAAATGTTTATTATTTCATCTCAGTTCAAAACATGAGGTTCTGTGAGAATTCAGTCTGATTCAATTTTGTTCCCAGTTTTCTTTAATTAAGAGTTTAGTTTCCAAAACCATTTGGTAGAGCAGACAATTTCTTTCAGAAGCTCACATGGTACTTTCTTTAAGAAGCGAAGAAGAAAGTGATGCAGTTTGGATCACCCATTACTTTGGTTCATAAGGCAGGGCATATGAGAGATCCACAGTTCAGTTTGGTTCCCAAGGTGGTTTGTATTCCAAAATCAGAGGCAGATTTGATTCATAAGTCAGCATTATGTCCAAATTGCTTTATTTCCCCTTTTCTCAGAACAGTTTCCTTTGAAAGTACTAAAAACAGTCAGGCTTACAGTGTCCAAATTCAATTTAATTCAAAGTTGAGGTTGATTCAGTATTCAGTCTTATTCAATTGTTTTTCAAGATAGCAGACTAATTCTTTGGTTTACAGGTCATTTTGGTTAAGAAGTAAGGTTATTTCAAAGTTTCCCAAAGCACAAGGTTAGATGTTCATTGAACATTCCTTCACAACTTATAAATTTCAGAAAGGCAGCTGAGCTCTTAAGTTCAATGGTTAGTTTGAGTCCTGGGTTCATAGGTGGACTGAAGGTGGAACACATCAGTCCGTTTCACTCTTCAAGTTGATTCAAAGCACCATTTTGCTGAAATGTGTTCAATGATGCCTTTCAGTAATTTTTTAATGAATTAGTTTGGATGGATACACAGGTAGTTGGTAGGGCATCTGGGTTCAGAAAATAACCTGCAGTTTACTTCAAACATTATAGAGTTCAGAAGCCAGGTGAGCTAAAAGATTCACAAATCAATTTGACTCACAGGTTCCTAGTCCTTACACAAATGGCCATTTATTTCTTGAGTTTGACCCAAGGATTCATCAGTTTGGTTTATAGATTCAAAAAGGAGTTTGATTCCAAAGTGAAACATAGAAGCATGGAAGTCAGAAACCAAGGAGGACTATGACCTGCAGAAGTACAAACAACTATGGGGGTTTACTGACTAACCCCTTGTCTTTTCTTCCACCATTGGTCATTGCCCTCTATCACATAAAGTGTGCCAGCACCTGACCCCTGAAAGTGCCTTCACATCCTGAGGAACTCCAGGAGAGACCACTGACTTAGCTCAAAGAGAAAATTTAATATAAAGCTAGAAAAAAGAATGAAGAGGCTATGTGCAATGGTGTAAATGGAGCTGACTTTGGAGCCAGGAAGTCATAGGTTTTGAGCGAGATAAATGTTAGTTGGAAAGCAGTGACTCTACTTCTGCCTCCACCAGATGACTGAAGGAGTTCACCTGGGGCTTGGTTATAGACTCTATCTGCATTTCTTTATTTCCCCATTAGCTTGTCAAGGTATTGAAGAGGAAATACTAGAGTCGAAGCCATCAGAAGGCCAGTAAGGAAGCTGGTCACTGGGGTTTCTGCCCTCATCTTCTCTTCTCTTCAGTCTTGTAGCACCTATATTCTCTATTTCCCAGTTGACCATTAAAATAGATGTTTGTTTGGTCTCTTTCTCTCATTGTTGAGTCTCTGCTCAAAACTTCACTGGCTCCTTGAGGATGCTGCATTCTTAGTAGCAGCTACTTGACTTTTGAAGAGAGGCAGGAGTTCTATGTGGAGTCAGACCCCAAATACCTGTTGACAACTTCAGTCAAAGATCTTGAGTTAAAAAAGGAAGGAAGTAGGATGCAGGTGTGATGCCATCCATTTCAGTTGCCTACTGCTAGGTACAAAATGCCTTGGTTGAAGGAATCATCATACTCCCCCACACACATTCCCCTCTTTTGTTTTCCAGTTGCATCATAAAGGCTGATCCACTGCCCACAGCTATTTCTCAGTGCCCTTTGGGGTATACAGGATAGAGGACTTGGCATCCTTGTCCTCTCTCTTTCCCCCATGGCACCTAATATTAGTAGATCACAATTTAATGTATACTAGATTTAGTATATCTGCACACATCTTTCTCATTGCATTATTCCATCAACTCTTGCTTCCTGCAGTGAGCATCAGGCCACCACCAGCCCCTAAGGAAAGGAAAGCACAATAATGAAAACTTAAAAATCTGGTACTGTGGTAGCAACACTATCTCCCATCTTTTTGTCTTCCTCCACCAGACTCTGATGACCTGAAATCAGGTCTTCTGTATTCCCAGAACCTAGTGCTGGGCTGGGCATGGAGGAGCAGCTCCTTATTGACTCCATTTTGTTGGCACTACATATATCCCTATCAATTGTATAGGGCTAGAAAAATGGGGCCTCATTATTGTTATTACTTCTATCAAGAAGGTTTTCTTAAGTACCTAATTGCATATGGATCTCTAAGTGCTGAACAAAGGGAACAGAATCTCCAAAAGTTTAAACTATCGCTTGAATTTATTCCCCCTTTCACAAATAGACCTTTTTCGAATAAATGTGATGTGATGGCTTTTACTAAAGCAATTACCAGACTTACTCACTTGTATGATGCCACATTTCCCGATATATGCATCCTTGCCCCCCTTCAGTCTCTAAGAGTCAATTGCAGATGACTTCTTTCCCAGCTGCTTTCTCTGTGAAATGACTCACTCTTGTCAGTAATAGGACTCCTGAACATTTGAAGTCTTTATAATAGCCCTCCAAGTGGTGTGAACTGTATTTAATCTGGCTCTGTTCCCAACTCTTTACCTGTTCTTAGCAAGCCTTCACAAGATTTCCTTTCAAGAGGATTGTTGCTGAGACTAAGAGCTAGCAATCAGATGTGATGACCTCTCTGGATCCCTGAGAATCTCAAAATTCTATTATTTCCAATATTCCATTCATTCATCAAATATTGATTAAGTGCTATTCTGTGCAAGTCTCTGATTCTGGTTCTGTGAAGAAGACAGATACAACACATAATTCCAGTCCCCAGAAAGCTTCTAGTCTCATATTCCAGGGGCAGAGTGAGTGTTTTAGTTTCTTACCACTAACAGCACTGTTTCCAATCTATCACCCTTCCAAGGAGTCTTGTACCTTCTGCCTAAAGACAATCAGTGGTAAGAAACTAAAACAACAGCTTATTTTATATGTGTGTGTATGTGATATGTGTGTATGTGTTTATATGTGTATGTATGTGTACACATGTGTATGTGTATATATGCATGCATGTGTGTATATGTACATGTGTATATGTATATATACATCTGTATATCTATATATCTATATCTATATATCTACCTATATTTATATCTATATCCATATCTATCTATATGTATGTATGTATATATATATATATATGTATACATGCATACATACATATGGTAAGGAAATCTTGGCACAAATCCTAACTCTGCTACTTAGTACCAAAATGATCTTGGCCAAGTCATTTACCCTCAAGTAGCCTTGGTTTCCTCACCTGCAAAAATGGAAACATGAACTCATCCTGTGCTGTTAGCAAGATGCCTATACCACACAATATGTTGGAGTAACTGACCTCTGGGATTCCTTCCAACTCTGAGTTTCTGGGATTCTGAGTTGTTCTGTGTGTCAGTCTGGTCTTCAAAACTAGACACTATGATACGCATGATGGACCATATCTTGGGTTGCCCTTATAGCCTTCCAGCACACAGCAAAAACTCAGTAAGTGCTTGCTTGACTGATCAATCACTCTTCCCTCTTATCTCCTCATGCCACTCCCCAAAGAACTACAGGGAGGTTTGGTTGCTTCATCCTACTCACTGAAAACTCAGGAAAATGCCTGTCAATCCCATTCCTCCTAGCCAAAAACCTCTACAATTCTATTTGTTTTCCCTTTAAAAACTCAATGCCATGTGATTCAAAATACTGTTAACAAACAATAGGATGAACTTTGAATTGTATCCCACCATTTCCTGGAGCCAAGAAGGGTTTATTTCTTTTGCAACATCAGATTTCTAAACCAAGTCAGTGACTTATCCTTCAGAAAACAGTTCTCTGCTGTTCCATTTATCTAAGACCAAAAAAGAAAGAGGTAGAAGGACTGAGTCACTTGCAAGCCCACTTACATCGACAACTACACTCCCATGATCCAGCTAGGCTTTGCTTTGCCCCCTCCCCCCAGGTAAAGTTCCTTTGGTAGTCACCAGGAATTTTTCCTACATGAAAATCTCCAGATCAGGAGAGTGGGAGTATGAGACCTTCTAATTTTCCAGTCCAGAAGAGAAGCAGGACAGTGGAAGAAGACAAGAGCAGCAGCAAAGCTCAGGCCAACTAGTGCTACCATCCCCGTTTCTGTAATGCTAAAAATTATACTGGCAGTTGATGCCAGAAACTCATGCCTAAGAAATAAGTCCCAACCCAATCACTGAGCAAGAGTAACCTTCCTCCAGGAAAGTGGAGCTCATCTCATACTTAGATCAGAGATTCTTAAACTGGGATCCATGAACATTTTAAACATTTTAATAACTATATTTCAGTATAATTGGTTTCCTCTGTAATCCTACATATTTTCTTTTATGAATTCAAAAGCATTCTTCTAATTAAATGGCCCATAAGCCTTCCCAGATTGTTTAAGAGAAGTTCATAATACTAAAAGGTTAAAAACACCCTTCGTCAGATGAAAAGGCTCTCTCATAGCAGCCTAGTTTAGCTCCTCCCATACCACAATCTGCTGCATCACCCATCCTGCCATCAAGTGAATCCTAAAGTCCTTGAAAGCTGGACCCGCATTGTATGATCTGTCAAGAGTTGAGGAGCACAAAACCCTACTCATGATATATGAACTTAGAAATATGGTTCAAAGTAAGTAGGGCAAGGATTATATCCACTCTCACCAAGGAACAACCTTAGAGTGGCAACTGTGAAGTCTCTGCCCAGACTTGCTGCAATACTCAAATGTATTCAAATGAGTAAGACCAGAGAGTGAAGGAAGCCAGACTTGATTACAAGTTTCCTAACTCCCAGGCTAGTTGTACTAGTGCAGGGGTGGGGAATTTGAGGACTCAAGGCCACCTGTGGCCCTCTAGTTCTTCGAGTGTGGCCCTTTCATTGAAAAAATGAATTCAAGTCAAAGGGCTACACTTCAGGACCTAGAGGGTCACAGGTTCTCCACCCCTGTAAATCTCTCCTTAGGCTCACTGAGTCTTTTTTCAGGCATTTAGGTGACCCAATGGAGAGAACTCTGGACTTGGGAGTCAGGAAAACCTAAGATCAAATATAGCCTTAGACACTTCCTAGTTGTATGACCCTAGGTAAGTCACCTAAACGGTGCCTGCCTCAGTTTCCTCATTTGTAAAATATGGATAATAATAAAGGCACTTACCTCCCAGGGTTGTTGTGAGGATCAAATGAAATATTTCTAACATGCTTTGTAATCTTAAAACACTATACAAATGTGAGCTATTAGTGTTCATTCATAGTCTTTAGAGAAAGTGCTCTTCAGAAAATGGTAGCATTTCTTTTCCAGGTGACACCTCTAAAGCCATGCCATAAGCTTTCAAAGCTGAGAGAAACTTTGAAGACTCAGATAATTCTCTGACTGTTGCTGTTCACATAAAAAATATTTATCCTATATCTTAGCTCTAATCAATATTGTTTTTCAAAGTCATTGGAGGTTTCTTTGGGAAAATGACTTAGCACCTAACAGGACTATTTGCTAAAAGTTCCATAAACCATCCTCCCCAAATGGCCAATTTCAGAAAATGTGATCTCCCCACCCACTTCAACCTTGAGTGAGTAGGGTGTTTCTTCACTTTCCACAAAATATATAATATAAACCTGAAGGCAGACAAATAACTTTTCTTGCCCATCTATTCAAAGCTTTCATCCTGCAGTTTTATCTGCTATCCAAAAGCAACTTGTTTACTCAGGCAAAGTCGGACACACTTATCTTCACTCTGTGGGAAACATCCTTGCCATAAATAGAAGACCCCAAATCTGACAGTTCGAGGACATTTGCTTCTGATTTGGAACAAACTGAAGGCTTCAAAATGAAGCCTTTGCTTCTCCGATGTTTGTTTTCCATCTAATTCTATAATACCCAACAAGGCTTAAGCCATAGGTGTTTTCCTCTATAACAGAAATACAGGACATTGTCATGAAGGCCATGGGAAAGGAGTGACTTTTGGAGTTGTTCAAATTAATAAATAATCTTCTTACTCTAAATCAAGAGATCTTATACCAGAGCTACCCAGACATTGAGGCATGGGTTAAGGGAGAATAGGCCTGAAAGGAGGATCAAAGGCTCATAGATTTACATCTAGAAAGGATCTCTGAGTTTGAGTTCAGTTAGTTGAGTTTATCAATGAGGAAACTGAGGACCAAAGTAAAATGACTTGTCCAAGGTCACACAAGCAGAATGTCGCAGAGCTGATATTTGAAAACCATCTTTGTCTAACTCCAAATCTTGTGCTTTTTCTGCTGTATCAAATTGGGAAGGTGGGAGGGCACCAAAGAAGGAGGGAGTCTTCCCCACTGGCTGAAAACATGATCAGCTACAGTAGTATAGCAACTAAATTGTGAGAAAAGAAAAAAGGGATGGCCAAGTATAGTAGTCATTCCACCATACTCCACTACCTCTTCTTTAGATGAGTACAATCATCTAAACTGACAGGCATAATTACACTTAGAACATCTACATATTTGCAGAGGAAACTGGCAAAGGAGATGGACACATAGAAAGTAGACTGGACTCACAACCTACCGCCTAGTTCAGTTTTACTGAGGGTCAGCCCTGTAAACAGGTATATAACCCAGGGTATGTTGGATGTTAGAACGATTTTTCCGGTTCAGAGATGATTATAAAATATAGAAATTCACTTAGTTTGTCATCTGGCAAATATGTCCTTGGCACTAAGAGAGGGTTATACATGATGCTGGGGTTGAAAAAAATGAAGAAAAGTGGCTCAAATGATGTTTGTCCAATTAAAGAGACAATCATTCATTTCTTTTCATGAATCTGGGAATATAGCATTAGGTTTTCCTCCATTCACATGCAAATACATTATTTCAGGTACACAAAAAGATGCACAAAGAAAGAAATTAAAACATTATGTGTTCTAATACTAGGGGTATTGAATGCCAAGCAGATTTCTCTGCAAAGCTTTTGTTTCTGCTTTTGTATAATAAGACATCTGTTTCTACTCACAGATTTCTTTCCCAAGTCTCACCCTCCTCACCTTCTCTTGCCCAAGAGAACTTCTGACTATGGCTGCAGAAGAATTCCTATCTTTGAAATTCATTTTCAAAATAGCAAAATTGTCTTAAAGAGAGAATGGTAAAATATTTCTCCACAGAGGCTAAAATACACAAATGCAAATGTTTGTTTGGCCCAACAAGGGAATTGGAGGCCACTGCCAATTCTTTCTCACTAGAGTTTCAGGCTGTGAATTCTCCCCAAAGGACAACCATTTCCAACAACCCAATTTAGGAATGTTTCCATACACAATCCAACATAAGTCATGTTTTTTTCTTGAGTACTAAACATATGCCTTGATTTGTTTCCATTTTGAAATGATTCAATTATATTTCCCATTTGTGTCAGTAGTTGTGGAAAGAAAAAAAAATAACATGACAAGGAAATGGATTTCTCCATATGGAGCAAAATCAAATCAAATGATAGAAATACTAAATATGTCCCAAACTGGATTCAACTTTCATTCAATCCTACTATGTGCAATGCACATTATGCAGTAAAAAAAGTAGAAAGGTATATGATACAGTCCTATCCTCAATGAAACTTAGTCTCACAATGAAGATATGATGCATATACAAATAACTATAGTATTTGAAACATGGTAAATACATAAAGACAGAGTGCTATATGACAGCAGAGAAACAAAAGACTACAGCTCTATCCCCTCTGAGAAGACAATAAAAATGTCCTGAACTTCTCAAAACCCAGTAACTGAAAAAAAAAGGATAGTTAAACTTTAACATTTAAAGGGGTGGGAGTGTAAGGGGTAGTGGTGGTCTCCTTTGTTGAAAATATCCTTGTGATTTTCAGTTTTACATGATCATAGAATGCTAGAGTTTAGAGTCTTAGAGATCAACAAGTCTAAGGCCCTCATTTTACAGATAGGGAATCGGAGAATCATAGACATTATATAACTTGTCAAGGGTCACAAAGGTGGTAAAGTGGCAGAGCTGGATTTATGGTTCTGGTAATTTTCAGGAGGAATTTATAGGATTTCTATTTCAGCAGAACCTTCTTGCCCAAAACTATCTATCTATTTTACTGTAGCTCCAGCATTTTATTGTTCACAAAGCACTTTCCTCATAGCAGTCATCTAAAGTAGGTAGTGTGACATTAGCCCATTTTACAGAGAAAAATATGAGGTTCAGAGAAAAGGGGATAATGAACTCCCACCTCCACCCCCTATCCAGTACTCATCACACTCTATTCTACTGTCTCTTTTTCTCAGTAGGGTCATCCATATTTACTGGCATAATTCTCCTTAGGACATCTACAGGCTTGCTGAGGAAATTTAGAAAGGGGATAGACACATAGAAAATGGACAGGACTCAGTACCCACTGAAGACACCACTCCTTACCACCTCCATCCCTTACTCCCATAGTTCTCTACAAAAGCAAGAAGATGGAAAGTCAAGGGAAAATAAAAGTCAGCTAATGGTGCCATAGGAAGTAGGAAATATGAAAAGAAATGGATGAATGAAGACCTATGCTCTTAGGATTCTGTATACATATCAAGCCAAAGGGTGAGTGAAAAACAAAGCAGAATATAAACAATACAATGAAAAATGTGAAAAAGAGAAATGGAAGAGACTAGAAAATATTTATGAAATTCCACCTGTCTATTAGATGTCTCAAACTGGCCCAGGACTTCCCAGCCCCAGACAGCTTTGCTCTTCACACGGGTTGCCCTGGTCCTACAATTCCTTTTAATGTCATAGGATTCTGTAACCAGTTTTCAAGTTTGATTCTCTGAAAACTGCTCAAAGACATATCTTTGGTTTATAATGTTGTTCCAAATAAAGCTAACTGTCTCTCTTAAAGATGTTTTACCTACCATGTTTTGGCACAAGCAATTAACAACATGAAGTAGGGTATGTTAGTAAATTCTTAATTCCTATAAAAAGTTGTCAAAATAAGATTATTAGGCGAACAACGATCATTTTTTTCACTGGAAAATGAGTTCATAACACTGAAAGCTAAAAGCCCATTAATCTACATGTCCCACTCTTGAAACTTGTGATAAATAAAGCTATGTTAGCCTGAAGTTTTGTCTAGGAACCATTTATGAAGAGTTAACAAAGCAGATTGATAGTATAAATGAAATGTGAGGTGGAGTTGAGGTGGAAAATGATTTGCCAGCAACTGTGAATGAGCAAACTATTTAAAGATGTACTTTAATATGTACTTCTATGTAAATGGATGACAGAAGGCATGAGAAGTTTTATCTATCATTAGAGAAGACTTTTAGTGTGTGGACCTCCCCTATTGCAATTAAATTACTATAATTAGTATAGACTGAAAGGAAGATAACTCTATTCTATTATCTAGTTCCTTGAGGCTATATATGGCTGTCTAGGTCCTCAAGTGCAGCCCTTTGACTGAGTCCAGGATTCACTCAACAGTGAAGTCTTCCCCCAGGCTTGCAGTGATGAACAAATGTATTTAAATGAATAAGACGACAGAGTAAAGGAAGCCAGACTTGAGTCCAAGTTTCCTGACTCTCAGACTAGTTATACTAGTCCAGGTGTGGGGAATCTGAGGCCTGAAAGTCACATGTGACTCTCTAGGTGTTGAAGTGTGACCCTTTGACTGAAAAAAAATTGAATTTAGTCAAAGGGCTGCACTTGAGGGCCTAGAGGGTAGTAGGTTCCCTACCCCTTAGAGTCTTTACTAATTCAAAGGGACTGCTCTCTCAGGTACTATCTATATGATTTTGGGCATATCATTTCACCTCTGTGGGGCCTCACTTTCCTCATCTGAAAAATGAGGAAGTTGAAATAGAAGGTCATTTTTAACTCTCGATCTATGATGAAATAATTATTTGGAAGTTGGCCTATTCTAAGTTAATACCTAAACTTTTGATAGATTTTGCCATGACTATGAAGAATATTTATCTTTGTATCATTTTTCTTTATTCTTTGAGGTGGAATAAAGAAATGTAGAAGATCTTGGCAGGTATATATCATATTCTGCTTCTTTACTAAACTGGTTGATCCCCCACCATTAAATTTTCAATTGGCTATCTGGGGTTTCTCAAGTATAGGAATCTATGGGGTAAGAAAAATATTAATCAGCAGAAATTCTTGTTCTGTGTGCATGCATATTCAGCTCAGTGACCTGAACTAACCCTAGAACCAGAAGATCCAGTTGGGGAGAGGGTATGCCAAGACTGACTTTTTTTTCCTCTGCCACATTGGGCATCATCCAGCTGCCTTCCCACCTTTGTTAATGTATGACAAAGAAAACAATAAGAAATTGCAGGCTATTCGTCATTTTCCTCCCCCAAAGGAGAAGTGGGAATATCAGATTTTCAAGCAGATCTCTACTGTTCACTCCCTCCTTTAGAGCAATCTTTTTGACACAAGGTTAGCACAATTTTCTCCCAGGCTTCTCTCCAAAAGAAGATTGCCATTTCTGCAAAGCTCTATTTACAAACATTCAAGTATGGTTAGGGCCCAACTCTGCCCAATATCAAGGTAAAAGGGTGAGGAAAAGAGTTCAGAAGACTTATGATCACTCCTACTTTCCACTGTACCATTCAGGGTCCTCTTTGCTTTGCTGGATATGAATCCAACCTATGACATGTGCTATGCGACCTTGGGCAAGTCATTTCACTCTGTGGTGGCTCAGGCAACTGTCTGACACTCTGACTTGCAGAACTCTTATAGCTCTGCCCTCCTCATTAGTGACTCCTCACTAGAAGTCCACAGTATAAAAGAAATCACAGATATGAACCAAAAACATGCTGCTTTGCATAATACATATATTCTGGGAAACACTGTGGGTGAATCAAATCCCATTTGCAGTGCACCAGAGAAGCTAGCTATTTTAAAAATCCTGTGGTGAGGTGACCAAAAAGATGGCAAATTAACCATTTTCTCCAGTCCTCACCCTCAAAACTCCCCAAACAAAATTATATGTCAGTGGCTGAGTAATCACAGCTGACTCTCTCCACAGGTCAAGACACCAAGAAGCCTAACAAGGTGAGCACAGTAGGGCACACAATCCAGTTCAATGGTTTGGGTTCTGGGAGACACTGAGCATTGCTGTTGTTAGAATTTCTACTGGCATATCTTGTCCCTGCCCTCACCTGCTCATTCTATGATAGCAAGTTGCAGATTTCAATTCTGTCCACTTACTTGTGGAGAAGAGGAGGGGGAGCTACAGGAAAGTAGAAGTGATAGGAATGAGATCTGAATCCCCAAAAGGAAAAAGCCATGTCTTTGAGTTTTGAATTCCTAAAAGGAAAAGACCATATCTTTGGGATTTGAATCCCTAAAAGGAAAAGACCTTGTCTTTGGGATCTGGACCCCCCAAAAAAAGCCCCTGGACCTTCCCATGTGGCCCAGGTCCCTGGCATTCACTTGGGGCACCAGGCGCTTCCCAGTTAATAATGCTTTCATTGTGGCCCTCATTGTCTGAACCTGGCCCCATACTAGACTCCTTGATTCCATCTAGACCCTTTCCATGTGGCCCGAGTCCCTGGTGTTCACTGGGGGCACCCTGCCCCTCTGGCTCCTTCTCTGTTACCTTCCAGTCACCCCAAACTACTTGGCTACTCCTAGATCCTTCCCATGGTTTTTCTGTATATAAGGTCCATCTTGCCTCCATTAAAGTGTACAGATTCCTTAAGAGTCTAGCCAATGACTCAGATTCAATCTGGCCCTCTTGTTAATACAAGTGCCACAATACGCAAATTCTTAGAATCATGCCCACCCTGACCGGTGTTCTAATAAACCTTGTCTTTGGCTGTAAGAAGACTTGGGTCAAATTCATTCAAGGCAGGACCTGGTTGCCCTTGAATTTCAGTGTCTCAGTACCCCTAGACCTCAACAGAAGCAAGCACTTCCTGGAGGTATAGCACTCAGTCAGAAAATGTAAAAAGCAGAGAGAATTAAGGTCAAAGCCCCAGCATGCATCTGAAGGTACACCAGGTCTGAAAGAAAAGAGACTGGCATCCAGTTGGAGCCAGTCTTGGCTCCGAGAAGTCACTTTGGGCAGGGAATGGAGCTGGTGAAAAGTGAAGGAGGGAGGGCTGACATAGCAAAAGAAATAATCTGCTGCCATCTTTTTTGAAGGGTAGCAATGTTGGACATAGTTTTGTGGTCCAGTCTCCAGAGCATCCACCATTAAAGGAGAATAAATGAAAAAGCAAATGGGGAAATATCACTGAAAAAGACTAAAACCACTGAAGACCTCAGGAGAAGGAAAACTCAGTTAAAAACTTTTTAAAGTCAGACCAGATAAATTATCAGTTTAGATATTAATGAAAAAGGGAGCAAAAATCCTTAAAAAATATTTTGAGAAAATAGAAATGGACAAAAAAAGGAATAGATCAAGTGGATTCCAGAATGGTTCAAGAGAGAAATAAGAATCTTGAAAGTAGGAGCTAAAAAGGATCAAATGGAAGAATGCATGACCTGCAGAGAACTAATTAGTAGAAGAGAAAAAAACCGAGTCTACACCAATGACAGCGAATAAGTGATTGAAAATACAAATATACTGAAGCAAGGGACAATCTGGAAGATGACAAGCAAAATGTAACAACTTTAAAAGAGCACATGATCTTTTTTTTTTATTTTTTTTTAATATTTATTTATTTAACTTTTTACATTCGTTTTCACAAAATTTTGGGTTCCAAATTTTCTCCCCTTTTATCCCCTCCCCCCACCCCAATACACCAACCAATCTAATTTTCCCTATCTCCAATCTACCCTCTCTTCTGTCATCCCTCCCTTCTCTTGTCCCCATCTTCTCTTTTCTCCTGTAGGGCCAGATGACTTTATATTCCTCATTAACTGTATGTTTTCTTTCCTAGTAGCAACAAAAATACTAAACAGTTGTTCCTAAAACTTTGAGTTCCAACTTCTCCCCATTCCTCCTTCCCCACCCATTCCCTTTGGGAAGGCAGGCAATTCAATATAGGCCCTATCTGTGTAGTTTTGCAAATGACTTCCATGATAGTCGTGTTGTGTAAGACTAACTGAATTACCCTCCATCCTATCCTGCCCCTCATTGTTTCTCTTCTGTCTTTTGATCCTGTCCCTCCTCGAGTGTTGACTTCAAATTGTTCCCTCCTCCCTTTGCCCTCCCTTCCATCATCCCCCCCCCCCTTGCTTATCTCCTTCTCCCCCACTTTCCTATACTGTAAGATAGATTTTCATACCAAAATGAGTGTGCATTTTATTCCTTCCTTTAGTCAAATGTGATGAGGGTAAACTTCTTGTTTTTTTCTCAGCTCTCCTCTTTTTCCCTCCACTAAAAAGTCTCCTGCTTGCCTCTTAACTGAGAGATAATTTACCCCATTCCATTTCACCCTCTTTCTTCCCACTACATTTCTCTCTCACCATTTACCTTAATTTCTTTTAAGATATGATCCCATCCTATTCAATTCACTCTGTGCTCTCTGTCTCTGTATGTGCGTGCGTGTGTGTACATGTGTGTGTGTGCACACATGTACGTGTGTGTGTGTGTATGTGTGTGTGATCCCACCAACTACCCAGATACTGAAAAGTTTTAAGAGTTACAAATATTGTCTTTCCATATAGCAATGTAAACAGTTCACTTTTGGTAAGTCCCTTATGACTTCTCTTTGCTGCTTACTTTTTCATGCTTCTTCTCATTCTTGTGTTTTCAAAGTCAAATTTTCTTTTCAGCTCTGGTCTTTTCATCAAGAATGTTTGAAAGTCCTCTGTTTCATTGAAAGACCATATTTTCCCCTGAAGTATTATACTCAGTTTTGCTGGGTAGGTGATTCTTGGTTTGAGTCCTAGTTCCTTTGACTTCTGGAATATCCTATTCCACACCCTTTGATCCCTTAATGTAGAAGCTGCTAGATCTTGTGTTATCCTGATTGTATTTCCACAATACTGGAATTGTTTCTTTCTAGCTGCTTGCAATATTTTCTCCTTGACCTGGGAATTCTGGAATTTGGCCACAATGTTCCTAGGAGTTTCTCTTTTTGGATCTCTTTCAGGTGGTGATCGACGGATTCTTTCAATACTTATTTTGCCCTCTGGTTGTAGAATGTCAGGGCAGTTTTCCTCGATAATTTCATGGAAGATGATATCTAGGCTCTTTTTTTGATCATGACTTTCAGGTACTCCCATAATTTTTAAATTTTCTCTCCTGGATCTAGTTTCCAAGTCATTTGTTTTTCCCATGAGATATTTCACATTCTCTTTCATTTTTTCATTCTTTTGGTTTTGTTTGGTGATTTCTTGGTTTCTCGTAAAGTCATTAGACTCCATCTGTTCCATTCTAATTTTGAGAGAACTATTCTCTTCAGTGAGCTTTTGAACCTCTTTTTCCAATTGGCTAATTCTTCTTTTGAAAGCATTCTTCTCCTCATTGGCTTTTTGAACCTCTTTTGCCGATTGAGTGAGCCTATTTTTCAAGGTGTTATTTTCTTCAGCATTTTTTTGGGTCTCCTTTACCAAGGCATTGACCCGTTTTTCATACTTTTCTTGCATCTCTCTCATTTCTCTTCCCAGTTTTTCCTCCACCTGTCTAACTTGCTTTTCAAAATCCTTTTTGAGCTCTTCCAAGGCTGAGCCCACCCGACATCCCCCTGGGATGTCTGGGGTACCGAGGTCCCACCCTCCACGTCTTTCCCTGATGGCAAGAATATGTCCTCGTTGTCGTCAGATCCGAAAGTCGGGATCATTTGCATCTGTTCAAAAAAACTCTCTATAGTCTTATTTTTCTTCCCTTTTCTAGGCATTTTCCCAGCCAGTTACTTGACTTCTGAGATTCTTGTCCACCCCCGCCTAAATCTGCCCAGCTAGTGCTTGGGGTCTGAGATTCAAATGGGCTTTCCGCGGCAGGTGCGGCTGCTATTCAATGTGAGCTTTAGTTCTGGTGCTGGAGTGGGGGCAGGGCCACCTCCCAGGCTCCGTTCCCTCAGGGGCTTTATGCAGAGGCCTTCAGTAATGGAGCAGGTGGGGCAGGGCTTTCTCCCAGGCTCAGCTCCTTCAGATGGCTTATGCAGAGACTTTCAGTAATGAAGATCCTGCCTGCTGATGGGGGGAGTCCCGGGCCACTGCGTCCACGCTGCCACTGCCTCTGCCGCCACCCCCGCCTCTGCCTCCGCTGCTTCCTGCCCCTGCCTCTGCCTCCGCCACTTCCTCCCGAGGGGGCCCGAGCCACGGAGACACCCCTCTCCCCTCTCGGTGAGCCCAGGCATGTCTCTCACTGACCTGTAGAGTCTGTGGGTGGAGGGACCTTCTAGGCTGCCGGAGCTTCCATCCCTGAAGCCTGCTTGGATCAGCTTCTCTGGGGCCGCGGCCAGGGCAGCAATGGGGTGGGGTCCACTTTCTGGGGTGCAACGGACCCTGGGGATGGCTCTCCAGGGCTTTCTGGAACTGAAATCTCTTCCACTATGTTTCTGCACACCCTGTAGTAATCCAGAACTTCTGGGGAGCTCTTCTTACATTAAATGCAGGAGCTGTCACATGCTCTTTTTATAAGCAAAACACACTGATCTCTCAATGTCTAGAAACAACTTAAAGATCAAAAGCCTCCCAGAAAAACATGACAAGTCAAAAGACCTAAACATTCCAATTCAAGAAATAATACAGGCAGACCCTGACATAGAAAAGTTGAGCAGGAAGCCCTGGGCAGTCTGAAGCAACAGCAGCACTAAAGAATCTCAAACATATCTGCCTACCTACAGGAGTCCAGTGGAACTGAGCAAGAGAGAACCACAGAACACCAGGTTCTGCAGCAGCAGTTCTTAGCAGCAACCACTGCTAAGACTATCGGCCCACAGATTAAATGTCTGTAAGTCATCTACTTGAACTTCCAGGAGCCAAGATGCTGGAGTGATCAGTAACTGTTCTGCCCCTTCCCTTGTTGACCTTGAAAAAACCAGAATATTTCCCCAGGAAAAATCCTGGAATGGTGAAATCAGACAAAGGGGTAAACAGTCTCTTAAATTATGAGGCTAGGAAATTTGCAAAGAGGGGTAGCTCTTGGTGTGGCGAAAGAGGACCAGTACAGGACTGTAGTTTTCCCAGACAGCCCCACCTCAGCAAACTGGGAGGAGATCCTGAGACCTAGGGAGGTTGAACCTGTAATCACCCCAGGTGTACCTCAGCACAGCTAGTGGAATTGGGAAGACATGAGTGCAAATGGCATTCACCAACTACTGATCTTGCCTGTGCTCAGGACAAGAGACCTCCTGCTATCAGACCACCCCTCCCCCATACTTAACACAGCAAGCTCCAGGGTTACTCCAGGGAAACTCAGAAAGACTTCACCTGGCCTCTGCTTTGGTACACCAGTCAGCTCAGCACAAGGTGAGGTACAGCATTCTAGCATCTAGCTGAAACAACCAAAGGTCACAATACACAAAACTTTAAGTTCCAAGCACAAGAACCATGGAACAGTGTCCATTGTGCCCCAGAAGCAGAGACTCATTTTAAAAGCCAGGAAAAGGATGGTCATCATGATCAAGAAGCAAACCAGAAAAGATAAGAGCATAAAATCTTTCTATGGGGAAAAGGACCAAAACACAAATACCAAAGAGGTCAGCATTGAGACTGTACTCCCATTTGAAACTTCAGAAGGCAATATGAACTGTTCTCAAGCTCAAAAAGCATTCTTGGAAGGCCTCAAGAAAGATTACAAAAGCCAAATGAGGGAATTAGAAGAAAAACTAGTCAATGCTTTAAAAAATATGAAAAAAAGAAATCACGGAAGAATTTAAAAGGAAAATTGGACAAATGGAAAAGGAAGTACAAAAATTAACTGGAGAAAATAACTCCTTAAAAAGAACAATAGGGCAGATGGAAAAGGAGACGCAAAAGTTAACTGAAAAAAACAATTTGTTAAAAATTGGAATTGGGCAAATAGAAGTTAATGACTCTATGAGACATCAAGAATCAGTCAAACAGAATATAAAGAATGAAAAATGAAACAAAATGTAAAATAACTCATTGGAAAAACAACTGACTTGGAAAAGAAATCTAGGAGAGAAAAATCTAAGAATTATTGGTCTACCAGAAAGCCATGATGAAAAAAAGGACCTGGACAATATCTTCTAAGAAATCATCAAGGAAAACTGTCCTGAGGTCCTAGATCCAGAGGACAAAATAGTCATTGAAAGAATCCATTGATCACCTTCTGAAAAGGATCACAAACTGAAAACACCAAGGAATATCATTACCAAATTCCAGAATGATCAACTGAAGGAGAAAATACTACAAACAACCAGAAAGAAACAATTCAAATATTGAGGAGCCACAATCAGGATCACACAGGACTTTGTAGCTTCCACATGAAAAGATCTGAAGGATGGAAATATAATATTCTGTAAGGCAAAGGAGCTGGAACTACAACCCAGGATCAATTAACCAGAAAAACTGAGCATAACATTTCAGCCAAGGAGATAGACATTCAATGAAATAAGGGATTTCCAGACCTTCATGATGAAAAGGCTAAAGTTCAATAGAAAATTTGATCTTCAAACACAAGTCTGAGAGAGGCATAAAAAAGTAAACAGGGGAAAACACTTGTTATTCAATATGAGCAAACTATTTACATCTCTATAAGAAAAGATGATACTTGTTAATCTTAAGAATTATATATTTATTATGATATACAAAAGGGATATACATAGATAGAGGGAATGGGAAAAAATTAAATGATGTGATGATAAAAATGTGATTTAAGGGTGTTAAGGGATTGTAACAGGACATGTGAAAAGGAGGAGGCAGAAAAAAGGCAAATTACATCACAGGAAGAAGCAAAAAACATATTACAGGAGAGGGAAAGAGGGGAGGGGGATTAGCATTGTTTGAGATTCACTCTCATCTGATTTGGTTCAAGGAAGGAAAAACAAATTCAGTTAAATATGGAAATCTGACTATTTCTATAGGCCGAATGAGGGGAATGAAAAGGGAGGAGAGGCTAAAATGGAGGGAAGAACTAGTAAGGAAAAAGGGGAGTAAAAGTGAGAGGGACCGAAAAAAGGAAGAGCAAACTGAGGGAAGTGGTGGCAAAAAATTAAACTCTATTGTGGAGGGGAAGGGAGAAGGGAGAACTAAAAGCATAAAAAGGGGGAAAGAGGATGGAAGGAAAGACACAGATAGTAATCATAACTATGAATGTGGATGGGATGAACTCTCCCATAAAATGGAGGCAAATAGCAGAATAGATTGAAACACATAATCCAACAATATGTTATTTACCAGAAACATTTGAAATGGGGATACACACAGGATAAAGGTAAAAGGTTGGAGCAGAATATATTGTGATCTGGTTAATGTAAAAAAGCAGGGGTAGGAATCCTAATCTCAGACAAAGCAAAAGCAGTAAAAGATCTAATCAAAAGAGATAAGGAAGGAAACTATACTCTGCTAAAAGGCACCATAGACAATGAAGCAATACCATTACCAAACACATGTGTCCCAAGTTTATAGTATCCAAATTTTTAAAGGAGAAGTTAAGGGAGTCACAGGAAGAAATAGACAGCAAAACCATACTCGTGGAGTACCTCTGACTCCCCCTCTCTGAACTTGATCAATCTAACTTCAAAATAAACTAGAAAGAAATTAAGGAGGTGAATAAAACTCTGAATAAGGTAGATATGATAGATCTCTGGAGAAAATTGAATGGGGATAGAAAAGAGTATACCTTCTTCTCAGTGGGACATGGTACATACACAAAAATGGACCAGGTACGAGGATGAAAAAACCTCACAAACCAGTGCAAAAAGGCAGAGATAGTCAATGCATCCTTCTCAAATCATAATGTAATAAAAATTATATGTAATAAAAGACCATGGAAAGATGAACCAAAAATTAATTGGAAACTAAATAATCTAATCTGAAAGAAGGAGTGGCTTAAACAGCAAATCATAGAAACAATCAATTACTTCATTCAAGATAATTACAATAATGAAACAAACCATCAAAACTTATAGGATACTGAAAAAGCAGTTCTTAGGTGAAGTTTTATATCATTGAATGCCTGCATGAATAAAATAGAGAAAGAGGAGATCAATGAATTGGGCATGCAGCTGAAAGTGCTAGAAAAAGAACAAATTAAAAATTCCCAAGTAAATACCAAATTAGAAACACCGAAAACCAAAGGAGAGATTAATAAAATTGAAATTAAGAAAATCATTGAACTTATAAATAAAACAAAGAGTTAGTTTTATGAAAAAAACCAATAAAATTGATAAACTTTGGTCAATTGGATTTAAAAAAAGAAAGAAAACCACTTTACCAATATCAAAAATTAAAAGTGAACTCACTTCCAATGATGAAATTAAAACAATAATTAGAAATTACTTTGCCCAACTGTATGTCCATAAATTTGACAATTCAAATGAGATGGATGAATATTTTAAAAAATATAATTTGCCAGATTAACAGAAGAGGAAGTTGAATACTTAAATTACCCCATTTCAGGAAAAGAAATTGAACAAGTCATCAATGAACTCTCTAGAAAAAAATTTCCAGAGACATGGATTTACAAGTGAATTCTATCAAACATTTAAAGAACAGCTAATTCCAATGCTATATAGATTATTTGAGAAAATTGAGGAAAAAGGAGACCTACCAAATTATTTTTATGATACAAATATGGCTCTGATGCCTAAACCAGGAAGAGCCAAAATGGAGAAAGAAAATTATAAACAAATTTATCTAATGAATATAGATGCAAAAAAATTTAAATAAGATATTAGCAAAAAGAATACAGCATCTTATCATGAGAATAATTCATTGCAATCAGGTAGGATTGATACCAGAAATGCAGGGCTGCTTCAATATTAGAAAAACTATCAGCATTATTGATCATATCAACAACAAAATTAACAGAAATCATATGGTTATCTCAATAGATTCAGAAAAAAAATCTTTGACAAAATACAACATCCATTCCTATTGAAAACACTGGAAAACATAGGAAGTAATGGAGCCTTCTATAAAATAATAAACAGTATCTACCTAAAACCATCAACAAACCTTATATCTGATGGGGATAAGCTGAATGTACTTTCAATAAGATCAGAGGTGAAACAAGGATGTCCATTATCACCACTGTTATTCAATATGATGCTAGAAATATTAATAATAAGAGAAAAAAGAAATTGAAGGAATTAGAATAGGCAAAGAAGAAATTAAATTATCAGTTTTTGTAGATGATATGATGATTTACTTAGAGAATCCCAGAGAATCAAGTAAAATAAAGAACTTTGACAAAGTTGCAGGTTACAAAATAAACCCACATAAATCATCGGCATTTCTACATATTACTAACAAAGCCCAACATCAAGGAACAGTAAGAGAAATCCCATTTAAAGCTACAGTAGACAAGATAAAATATCTCGGAGTCTAACTGCCAAAACTAAGGCAGGGAATATATAAACACAATTACAAAACATTTTTCACAAGTAAAGTCACATCTAAGTAATTGGAAAAACATCAGTTGCTCATGGGTAGGCCGAGTTAATATGATGAAAATGACAATCCTACCTAAATTAATTTACCTATTCAGTGCCATACCAATAAAACTACAAGACAATTTTTTTTGAGCTAAAAAAACACTATCAAAATTCATCTGAAAGAATAAATATTCTGGATATCAAGGGAACAAATGAGAAGAAATGGTAGGGAAGGTGGCCTACTCCTACCAGAGCTCAAATTGTGATATGAAGCAGCAATCATCAAAACCACTTGGTACTGGCTAAGAAAGAGAAGAGTAGACCAAAGGAGTAAGTTAAGTACTGAAGAAACAGTAGTCAATGAATATCGCAATCTATTGTTTGATAAACCCAAGGACTCCAGCTTCTGGGATAAGAACTCACTATTTGACAAAAATTACTGGGAAAACTGGATAACAGCATGGTGGAAACTGGTGATAGACCAATGCCTGACACTGTACACAAGAAAAAAGTCCAAATGGGTACATGATCTAGGTATAAAGATTGATACTACAAACAAATTGGGGAGCAAGGAATAGTGTATTTGTCAGATTTATGGAGAATGGAGGAAATTTTGACTAAACAAGAGATAGAGAACATTATGAAGTACAAAATGGATAATTTTTATTACATTAAATTGAAAAGTTTTTGCACAAACAGACCCAATGCAACAAAGATTAGAAGGGAAGCAGAAAACTGGGAAAGAATTTTTGCAACTAGTGTCTGTGATAAAGACCTCATTTCTAAAATATATAGAGAATGGACTCAAATGTAGACAAATACAAGTCATTCCTCAGCTAATAAATGGTCAAAGAATATGAACAGGAAGTTTTCAGAGGAAGAAATTAAAGCTATCTATAGTCATATGAAAAAATGCTCTAAATCACTATTGATTAGAGAGATGCAAATCAAAACATTTCTGAGGTACCACATCACATCTATCAGATTGGCTAACATGACAAAACAGGATGAGGATAAATGCTGGAGAAGATGTGGGAGAGTTAGAATACTAATTCATTGTTGGGGGAGTTGTGAGCTGATCCAACCATTCTGGAGAGCAATTTGGAACTGTGGTCAAAGGGCTACAAAAGTGAGTATACCCTTTGACCCAGCAAATTCCTTCTAGGACTGTATCCCAAGGAAATCATGAAAATGGTAAAGGTCCCACATGTACCAAAATATTTATAGCAGTTCTGTTTGTGGCAGCCAAGAGCTGGAAATGGAGGGGATGCCAATCAATTGGGGAATGGCTGAACAAGTTGTGGTATATGAATGTAAAGCAATACTCTTGTGCTATAAGAAATGATGAACAGGAAGACTTCAGAGAGGCCTGTAAGGACCTATATGAACTTATGCTGCATGAAAGCAGCACAACCAGGAAAACTATGTGCACAGCAGCAACCACAGTGTGTGAGGAATGTTTCTGGTAGACTTAGCCCTTGGTAGCAATGCAAGAACCTAAAAAATTAACAATCGACACTTGACGCAAAATATGTTCCACATCCAGAGAAAGAACTATGGAACTGGATCACAGAATGAAGCAGACCATTTTCTTTTGTGCTATGTTTTGTTTTGTTTTCATGGTTTCTCTCATTCATTTTAATTCTTCTGTGCAACATGACTAAGGGGAAAATTATTTAATAAGAATGTATGTGTAGAACCTATATAAGATTGTATGCCATCTCAGAGAGGGAGGGGGATGAAGGTAGGGAGGAGGGGAGAGAGAACGGGAGAAAATCCAAGATATATGGAAGTAATTGTAGAACACTAAAAACAAATAAAGTAATTAAATAAAAAAAATTAAAAATAGACATTTTTGCTTCTAAAAAATGAAATAATACAAAAAAACCCTGCTCAAAACTTTTTACACAGAGCCAATCACCAATCTAACAAATCGACGAATTGCCTTCAGCAAAAAAAAAGGCCAAGAGAAAATAAAATTCTGGGATACATAATGGATAAATTAGCATCTCTAATAACAAAAGAGTTTACCAGAGACCAGGAGAATAAAAAAACCTTAATTTAAAAGAAAAGGAATTTGAATAACACAAGGCTATTCTGTATTCATGAGAAACTGTAAAAGTGAATGAAATAATATCTTCCAAAAAGTAAGGGAACTCAAGATCCAATCCAAAAGTCTATGTCCTGCAAATTTGGGCCTAATCATAAATGAAGAGAGAGGTACATTCAATAAAATTTGACATTTGAAGCATTTCTATCCCTCACAAAAGATGTCAGTAGATTATTTCTTTGCAAACACCCCAGACAAAAGAAACATAAGAAAGGTAAGTAGAGAAACCAAGGAAAGAACCCATAATAAAATAAAAGCCCCAGAAACATAGAAAAATGAAAAAGACACCTATGGAGTTGTTCTTGTTTTTGAAAGAAAAAAAGAGGGACCCTTAATCAGTTTCTTTCCAACGTACAGAAGGCACTAAAGCTGAAAGTGGAACAAAGAATTAGGAAAAGTGATGGTGGCACTAAACCTTACAACTCTTCTTCCCCTTACAAGTAAATCAATGGATGTTGTGAGACTACACTATAGAATGGGAGGTTACATAAAAAGGCAGTGAAATCAAAGACAGAGGAGAATGAGTGATGTGCACTAATCAAGTCAAAGGTTAACAATGAAGCTAAAAGAACCCCCGTAGTTCTTTAACATGAAGAGATTAGGTGAGGTGACAAGAGGGTGGCTAGGTGGCGCTGCAGAGGCTAGAGTGCTGGACTTGAAATCAGGAAGACTCATCCTCCTGAGTTCAAATGTTGCTCCAGACACTTACTAGCTGTGTGACCCTGGGCAAGTCACTTCACCCCTCTTTGCCTCAGTTTCCTCATCTGTAAAATGATCTGGAGAAGGAAATGGCAAACCACTGCAATATCTTTGCCAAGAAAACCCCAAATGGGGTCATAAAGAGTCAGATGCAACTGAACAAGAAGTTAACAAAGAAATGGACACACTAATAATGGCCTAGGTCCCCAGATGCTGTGTGTCTGAGAACTTTCCTACTCTCTCTGAGGACTTCTACACTGTTTCACCCAGAAGATGATTGACAGTATAAGGAGGAGGAGGTGCTTTATATCATTCACTTTATGAGCTGGGGGCTCTAATGCTGAGAATTTCATAGTAGGAACCACTTAATGAATCTTCAGCTACAATGACTGAATCTGTTTCTGATCCCTGTCTGTGTTTTGGTAATTACATATTTGCTAAATGACTGTGTAATCAAGACCATTGTGAATTCCTGTTATTCGAAAACAAGAGAATATTCTCCTTTTAATTGGTAGTAAAACCAAGCAATTTCTGTGTTCCAGAAGCTTGGAAAATAAGAACAAACCGCAGCCAAAGTACACACAGCCCTATTAACCCTATACGCTCCTGCCTCAAGCTATTTGTAGCAAAGGAAGGAAAAGGGACTGGCATTTCTGCAGCAGAAGTGGCTCAAGAATACCGACTCTCTGAATACTTGGGAATGTCTTCTCAAACCAATATAAAGAGCACATTTATTGAGCACTTATTTCATCTATAAAATGGGGGCAATAATTGTTACCCTTCAAGATTGCAGGGAAGAAGTCACTTTAGTAAGCATGAAAGCTCTAGAAAAATGGGACCGAGCTGTAACAGTGGTGTTGCATCTGGCCTTACAGTGGACAGTGTAGGAGATACAACAGAACTTGTGCCCATGATCTTGACTCCAGGACCTCACAATCTAGTGGGAGAGACCAAGCAAAGGAATGGAAATTGTTCTGGATTCAAAGTTAAAGGATCTTATTACCAGTGTGACTTTGGGAAAGTCACAACCTCTCCAAGCCCAGGTACAATCTGTAAAATGAGACCTGGGTTAGATGCCATCTAAGATTCCTTGATCAAAACCTATGATTCTTTGATAACACATGAGAAACAACTTGGAAGAATTCAAAATGGTCTCAAATTGAGTTTCAGGGCAGAGTAACTGAAGGAGAAATTGAGGTATTATGTCCATCAGTGACTTGCCCAAAGTCACACTGGTAGTGAGGTCCTTTAACTTTGAATCCAAACAATGTCTGTCTCTTTTCTAGGACTTGAACTGCACCCTGCCTGAAGGACTAGGATCCAGAAAGGAAGAAGGAAAGAGCAGATAAAGGTGAGTCGTGATATTTCAGGGTGCTCTCACTTACAGCGAGCTGGGCATTGCAAACAATAGTTCTCAGCTGAGATTCAGACAAAGCAAATTCCTGGGAATGAATGGCTATGTTCATTTGCTCTTGCTGGCTTTCTGTTGTCCTGCATATCAACCTGGGTATCCTATGGACATCTCAAACTAAAACAAAGGTCATCCTCAGAATGATCCTCTCTCTGTCCTTTGCCACCATCTTCCTCCATACTCAATCAATTACCAAGTCTTCTTGTTTCAAGTTCCATAATATGTTCCTGATCAGTTCCCTTCTCTCCATTCACACAGCCACCCCTATAGTGCAGGCTCTCATCACCTCTCAGACAATAGCCTCCGGACTGGTTCCCCTGCCTGAAGCCCCTCCCTTCTATAATCAAGCTGTGAAATTCATGGTCAATACTCAATGTTTCATTTTGTATTTAACTTTCAGGACTTCAAGGGCTGATGTGACTTTTTTGTAACTTGATTTTCACTTTATTAGTGACAAAAATGCACTTTCTTGGCTATGTGCAGTAGAAATGAAAATGAGAGGTGCAAAGGGGTCCCAAGTGTGTGGAGCAACTGGTATCCCACCTGGAGCTTTGCCAGTCTTGTTCACCATCTGGCTGTAAAGAGCTTCCTGTGCATTTGTTGTATATTTTCATTGCCTGTCTTTAAAATTCAAGTTTGTGTTGTAATTATGCCCCCAGAGTGTCCTTTGGGTTCTAAGCCCAATTATTAACTCATTTGATCTTCACAACAACTCTGGGGAGGTAGATTTTATTATTAGCCTCACTTTACAATTGAGGAAACTGAGGCAAACAGAGGATAAGTGACTTGCCCAGTATCCCAGTGTTTGAGATCACATTTGAACTCATATCTTGCTGACTCTAGACCCAGTGTTCTAACCACACTGTACCACCTAGCTACCCCTACATCACAGGGGCACTTGGTAAATTATCAAGGATGAGAGAAATGTGAACAAGCATTACTACTTAGAGAAGCTTACATAATATTGATCCCTCTTAGCTGACCCCTCTCCAGTTTTTCTATACTTTGTAAAGTGTCACAGAATCCCAAAGAACAGAAAGAACAGAAAGCAGAGACAAATGTTAAACCACAGACACAGTTAGGAAGGAACTCTGTAATCCTTGCAACGTTTCCAGCTGGTGACTTAGCCCACAGTGAGCTTCATTCCTTTGGTTCCTGGTCGGGGATGAGCATTCCTATGGAATCTAGGTTGTTATAAACAGCTCAGTTAGCCGTTTCTCTTCAGAAAGCTCATCCAACCTTTCTGGAGAACAGTTTGGAACTATGCCCAAAGGGTTACAAAAATGTGCATACCTTTTGACCCAGTAATATCACTACTAGGACTGTATCCTCAAGAGATCATAAAAATGGGAAAGGGTCCCACATGTACAAAAATATTTATAGCAACACTCTTTGTGGTCACCAAGAACTGGAAATCAAGGGGATGCCCATCAACTGGGGAATGGCTGAATAAATTATGGTATATGAATATAATGGAATACTATTGTGCTATAAGAAATGATGAACAAGAAGACTTCAGGGAGGCCTGGAAGGACTTATATGACCTGATGCTGAACGAAAGGAGCAGAACCAGGAGAACTTCGTGCACAGCAATGACCACAGTGTGCAAGAGTTTTTTCTGGTAGACTTGGAACTTCGTAATAATGCAAGAACTTACTAAAAAAAAAAAATCCCAATGTCGGTCTTCTAAGGCAAAATGTCTTCCACACTCAGAGAAAGAAATATGGAAGTCATTCGCAGAATGTAGCAGATCTTGTTTGTGTGTGTGTGGGTTTCAGTGTATTATGTTTTGATTTGTTATATGATTTCTTCCATTTATTTTAGTTCAACTCCATAACATGACTATTGTGAAAATGTACTCAATAGGAAAGTATATGTAGAACCTATACAGAATTGTATGCTGTCATGGGGGGGGGGTGGTAGTGGGGGAAAGGTGAGGGGGGCGGGGGGAGGGATAAAATCTTAATTTTAAGGAAGTGATTGTAGAACACTAAAAAAAATTAATTAATTAATTAATTAAAAAAAAAAAAAAAGAACACAAGCAATTAGATAAAGCCCCAAATGTCAAGTCATCTGCTCCCTCTGGATGGTGTGCAGAGATTGTACCAGCTACTCATTGCCTTGTGCAGTAGGCAGCTATGTGGTGCTGCAGTGGATAGAATGCCAGATCTGAAATCAGCAAGGCTCATCTTCATGAGTTAAATTTGACTTCAGATACCTACTAGTTGTGTGTCCCTGGGCAAGTCACTTCACCCTGTTTGCCTCAGTTTCCTCACCTGTAAAATGAGCAGGTGAAAGAAATGGCAAACCACTCCAGTATCTCTGCCAAGAAAACTCCAATGAGGTCATGAAGAGGCAACTGTACAATAACAATATTCATTGCCTTATACACTAGGACTAGAAGCCTTATCAAGCCCACATGTGGAATTCTCTTACTCAGTGCGGAACTATGCAATGTAATCACAACAGCATTCTGGACTGTCAAACATGGTTAATGCTCCATAAAAGCCTGTGATATGAGGAGAGAGGTGACAACAATCACCAGACCACTCACAGACATAAAGAATAATCTGATTTCCCACAATGCCCTTCATGACTTTTCACAAAAAGTGAAAGTTTAGCGTGAGGGAATAGATTCAAGAAAAGAAAGTGACTGAGAGGCATGCTGACAGAAACAGCAGGGAGTCACAGAGCAGACCTGGAGAGGGACTGAAAAGAGAAGGGGAAAAGATGAAACCCTTGAATTTATGCTCATATTCAGTGGATAGTCATCAGGTTTCCCTTTGGCTTTCTGCCTCATAAGTCCTCCCAGATAGAAATACAAATACAAGCTGAAACCCAGATGGAGAATCATCATGTCATTCTAAGTTTGGAACTCATAGGTCATGATCTTCTACTTGAGGTACAATTCTGAAGTGAATGATTTAAAAAAAAAATTCTGAAATTAATCTCCTACTAAGTGGCCCTTTTACAGATGTTTTAATCCCTAACAACCTTTTCCTGTCACCACTAGGCATGTCAAGTGTCAACCAACTCAACACTAAAACAATGGTTTGTGGGAAACAGCCAAATAGCATTCAGATGTTATTCAGTTCTGTCTTTTTCTCCTTCCTTCCTTCCCTCCTTTCCTCCCTCCTCCATGGGAGAAGGGGAAACATTTTTATTAAAATATATGCTGTATTTGTTAGCCAAAGTTTCCATGATACTTAACTGTAATTAAGCTATATCCTGAATCATGCCATACCTGGAAATTGAACTATTCATGCTGCAAATTGAATTCCTCAATGCAAACTCTGAATAAATAATGCACATTAACATAAAAACTATCCAAACTAAATGCGGTTATTTCAATTTCTCCAAGGAAGCTTGATTTGTAACTCTAATAAAGAAAAATCAAAATGCGTGAATGGCGAACAGAATCTCATTCAGATAAAAATTTAAAACTAGCCCTTTATTAAAGAAGGAAAATATTGGTAAACTATTACTCTCAGAACTTTAATGACAGAAGAGGGTAAGAAGACCATATACTCTAATTCAATCATTTTTGAGTTGAAAATGGAAAATTCAGAGAGATCAGGGGATTTCAAAAAGAAGTCGGAGGTAGAAACGAGACTTAGCAACTAACTAAATGGGGGGAAAAGGGAGCTGAGCTGAGAAGGAGACCAAAGTTGCCAACTGAGGGTGGCTAGAAGGATGACTATGCCCTCAACAGCAATAGGAAAGTTCATCAGGTAATGACTAAGTCCCTATAATGATACGAAGAATACTCTGCTGGGCACTGGAGGATAGATACAAAGCAGAGACCCTGTATCTCCTCCTAGAGCATGTAATCTAATAGAATTTGAGCAGGAGTGTGGTGTAGAGAAGCACTTAATCTAAAAGAACAATTCTTACAGTAGGAACTTTAGGGACTGTGGCAATTTCAGAGTTCACGTTGAGGAATAATTGGTAGCATCCATATTGCATTGCAAACCACTTAACAAATATTATCTCAGTTTATCTTCTTAACAACCCTAGGAGGTAGGTGTAACCCATTTAACAGATGAGGAAAATGAGCCAAGCAGGTTAAGTGACTTGCCCCCAAATTACATAGTAAGTGTCAGAAGTGGTATTTGAACTCATCTTCCTGACTGGAAGCCAGGTGACTAGGTGGTGCTACAGTGGATAAAGTGTTGGTTCTGGAGTCAGAAGACTCATCTTCTTGGATTCAAATCTGACCTCAGATACTTAAGAGCTGTGTGACCCTGGACAAATAAATTTACCCTGTTTGCCTCAGTTTCCTTATCTTTAAAATGAGCTAGAGAACCAAATGACAAACCACTTCAATATCTGCAGAGAAAATCCCAAATGGGATAATGAAGAGTCAGACACAAGTGAATAACTTCCTGACTGCAGGATGTTCTATCCACTGCACCATCTATAGTCTAATTGGCTACCATACAAAGTTCCCACTCTTAGAAAGTTCTTTTTTATGTTGAAGAAAAAATCAATCTGCCTCCCTATTGCTTCCTCTTCAGGTTCCTAGCTCTGCCCTCTAGAGACACACAAAGCCAATCCCTTTATCTACATGGCCCTTCTTTGGCCTTTCAGAAATTTGTAAACCACAATCATTTTGCTGCTAAGTCTTTTCGTCCCAGCTTCCCTCAGCTGTTCCTTGGATGCCTGTTTCTGAACCATGTCAGTCACCCTCCTCAGAATACATTTTCATTGCACCATTCTAAAAATATGTGCCCAGAAGAGTACTTCAAAATGAAGAAGCAACAGTGAGGAAAGACACTGAGTTCTGCTTTCCTGAAGTTATCTCTTCACCTCTTCTGATGAATCTACTTTTCTTGGGCTCTTCAAATGAAATAATTACTTAGCCCACCAACCCCCCCAATCCCTGCTATACACCAAATTATACTAGACTGAAGGTGTGACAAAAACCAGCCTCAGGGATTTATTTATTCATCAGCAAACAAGGAAGTTTTAGAGAATGAGGGGCAGAGAGTGAGGGATCTAGAGGTTGCAAAGCTGGGTCTGGAGTCAGGGAGACCTAAGTATTAATTTGGCCTCAGACACTTTCTAGCTGTGCGATCCTGGGCATATCACTTAACCTTTGTCTGCCTCGGTTTGCTGTTGTCGAGTTGTTTACCAGTTGTGTCTGACTCTTCATGACTTCATTTGGGGTTTTCTTGGTGAAGATACTGGAGTGGTTTGCCATTTCTTTCTCCAGCTCATTTTACAGATGAGAAAACTGAGGCAAACAGAATGAAGTGACTACACAGCTAGTAAGTATCTGAGGCCAGATTTGAACTCATTCCTGCCTCAGTTTTCTCACCTTCAAATGGAGGTAATAATAGCAACTACCTCCCAGGGTTGCTGTGTGGATCGAATAAGAAAACATTTGTAAAGTGCTTAGCACAGTGCCTGGAACATAGTAGGCACTTAATAAATGTTTATTCTATGTGTATTCTATGAAATACAAGAAAAGAGACTGAAACACCAAAGATAACAAGAGGAAAAGCCCAGTACAACAAAAGTCTAGTAGAAGCCAGAACCCTAAAAACAGACAGAAGAATGTTTCTCAGAATTCTTCAGTCAACATTTATTAAAAGCAATAATGATATTTCACTATATTGGGGGTGAGGGGAAGAGAGACCCACTTTATTTTCCCTTTCACGGAAGAAATAATGGCATTTCAGAATACGCTTCTATTCAATGTAAATGGGAAGTCACATCTAATTCTTAAATGGCCTCCTGTATCCCAAATTTGGGGTTAAAGACAGAATCTCCTCTGTCTCTATGTCCAGGACCAAGGACCAATGACAAACAAGCAAATTAGCTAGAAAGTGTCAGTTCCTTGCACTGGAATAAAAATGGTCTCATGACCAATGACTGGCCACTTGTGAACTCAAGAGTCAACCTGTATTTTCTGTTTACTTTAAGCACCTGTGAGAAATAGCTTTATTCAGACACCTGTCTGCCCACAGAGACACGCTTTCCTATGTACCAACTGTTACATCTCTGGAGAGGCACCATGTTATAGTACATAAGAAGCCCTTATTCATCTCTGACCTTGAACATTTACTAGCTGTGAGATCCTAGGCAAACCACTTAGTGTCTCTGTTTCCTCATGAAGAACTTGGACTCTGGCTTTAAAAGTCTCTTTCAGCTCTAAATCTAGAATCTTCTGATATTTTTGTCACTTTTTAAAAACATAATTCCAAAATTATGTCTACCATGATTGAAACAACCCACAACTCTATCAACAGTCTATCACCATAGGCCTGTCTTACCCCAACAATGTCTATTTCCATCTTTTGTCATCTTTGCAAATTTGTTAAAATCACTTCGTTTTCTTAAGGAAGAAACTAAGGCACTGACAAGCTGCTTGCCCACATATTCAATCCATTGCAAACTCATCTCATTTCTTCCTCTATGATCTCTCTCACAAACATCCTCCTCTTCTCTTCACTCATACATTCAAGATCTTATCATTTCCCAGCCTTGACAACAGCAAAGACATCCTCGGTGGCTGCTCTGTCTCGATCATCTTCCACACAGCTGTCAAAGTGATTTCCCCAAAGTGTATGTCTGACCATGTCACTCAGACCTATTCTCAAAATTACAGTATCTCTCTAGTGCTCAAATAGTCTGGCCCCAAGCTACCTTTCCAATCTCATTCTATGTTATTCTCCTTCCCTCCCTCTACAGTCCAGGCAAGCCAGTCTGCCTGCCACTCCACACACCTAGTAGTCCATGTCTCTGCAGGGGTGCCTCATGACCGTCACTGTCATTACACCTCCAACTCTTAGAAGTCCAAGTTTTCTTCAAAGCTCAGCTCAGACACCATCTCCTCCATTCCCTTAACTGCTACAAACATACATACACATACATACACCCCAAAATTCCCTTGTATTTAATCTGAATATGTTTTATATATACATTTCTATGCACATGCTCCCTTTGATAAAATATAAGCTCTTTGAGGGTATGGATTGTTTCATTTGGGTCTTTGTATACTTAGTTCTTAGAACAATTCCTAGCATATAGAGTGCATTTCATTAACGTTTTTTTGAAACATGAGTTATTATCATTGTTAGAAATGAAGCAGACCATGGGACACTAATACACTGTTGGTGGACTTGTGAACTGATCCAGCCATTCTGGAAAACAATCTGGAGTTATATCCAAAAGAGTTATAAAACTGTGTATGCCCTTTAACCCAGCTATTAGCTCTGTTTCCCAAGATGATCAGGGAAAAAGGAAAAGAATCTATGTGTTGTAAAATAGTTGGTGGCAAAGAACTAGAAATTGAGATGTTACCTATCAATTGGGGAATGGCTAAAGAAGTTGGTGAATATAATTGTGATGGAATACTACTGTGCTATAAGAAATGATGAGCTGGTTGATTAGAAAAACATGAAAAGACTTGCATGAAACAATGAAGGATGAAACGAGCAAAATCAATAGATCATTGTATACAATAATAGATATATTGTTCTAAGAACAACTGTGAATGATTAAGTCATTTTGAGTATTATAAATATTCAAATCAGCTACAAATTATGGGGGAAGATGCTATCCACCTCCAGAGAAAGAACTGATAAATAGAAGTATGTAGAGTATACTTTTACATACACAGACAAACATATACAGACACAGACACACATCTATTTTCTCATGTTGGCTTTCTTTAGTGCAAAGTGTGGAGGATGTGAGAAAAAATAAAAATGTACAGCAAAGAACAAAAGCAGAGTAGCTTTGAAAACAGAATGTCATATTACATATTTAAAAAAATAAATAGGAAATGGAGATTCAAAGTTTCATATTGAATACTCTTTTTGTGTTATGCTGTGTCTATGGAAATGCTTATTGTTCATATTTTTTTAAAGGACAGAAGAAACAAAACGAATGCTCTGCTTCCCTCCCCCATCTCTCTGTCTCTTTTCTCCCCTCTTTCTTCCTTTGTCTCTGTCTCTGTGTCTCTGTCTCTTCTCCCTCATTCCAAGCTTTCATCAAGTTCCAAATGTCACGATGCCCTAGTTATGCCCTCTGGCCTCTTTAGCAAGTTTATCCCAAATGACATAAGGACCGTTCTATTTGCAAAATCACCCCGGCTCACTCAAGACATGAACACAAATGGTGCTTAACATCTAGTCTGTTAGAAAAAGAAATGGATACAGATTTCTGGGCTTCAGAAGTAAACCAAGAGAAATCCCTCCCTTCCTAGGGAAGGCAGGCATGAACTTCTAGCCCAGCTTTTCTAGTGAAGCTGGCTGTTTGTTTTGTTTTGTTTTTTTTTTCAATAAAAAAGCCATTGATTTCTGGAAGTAGGTAACTAGAGCCAACAAAGGATGTGTCTAATTTACATATCTCTATATTCAATCATGAACCCATCAAATATTGATGTGTCAAGAGAGCAAATACCTGGCAGAAGAAATCTAAATCCCAGCCCTGATCTCTGGCACTGACTCATGGGTCTACTACAGTCATTAACTGCGGATTCTAGCCTGAGCTCTCTTCACTTCTCCATCTATACTATTTCACTTGGTTGTCTTAGAAGATAAGTTCTCATACATTCAATTAGCTTTATGCTGATGATTCTCGAAAATACTTAAGTAATACTAAACTTTCTGTTGGCCTCCAGTCTTACATCTCCAAATGCCTGTTAGATATCTCAAACTAGACATTCAGTAGATATCTTAAACTCAACATATCCAAAACTGAATTGATTATATTCCTCCAACCATCCTCCATTACAAATTTCCCTATTACTGTTGAAGGCACCACCATCCCTTCAATCCCTTAGGTTCAAAACCTAGATGCCATCCTCGACCTTTCACTCTCATACCGTGCCATATCCAGTCTGTTGCCAAAGACTCAATTTCACCTCTGCAACATCTCTACAATACACACCCTTCTCTCATCTGATACTGACCCCACCTCATCAACTCATGTCTGGACCATTGCCATAGTTTGTCGAGTAACCTGCCTACTGCAAGCCTCTATGCCAGTCCATCCTCCATTCTTCTGTCAGTGATTTTCCTAAAGAGCAGGTCCAACCATGTCAGTCCCTTATTCAGTAAATTCCAATGAATCCCTATCCCTATGCAATTTGAAGGAAACTGTTCTATGTCTATAACAAACAAAAGTTCCTAGCTTACACAAAATATAATGAATGTATAGAATCTATGGCTCTATGAGGTCATGTTGTACGGGGTGAAAATAGTAATGCAGAGCATATATGCCAATCAAAATGAAAGGAAAGTGGAACTGTTACCAGAAGAGCATTAATAATTATTCCTGGTTTTTCCAGTACTTTGTATGACCTTGGGCAAGTCATTTACCTGTTCAGGCCTCAGTTCCCTCATCTATACATATAATGAAGGGATGGGATTAAATGGCCATCAAGATCCGTTCTAACTCTAAATCTATGATCCTGGATAATTGACATGGATCAGAGCCCTCAAGCCACGCAGGTCTTACACCTACCCTACCATCATCATAGCCACTATTTCTCCTGTTTCAGAGGGCTAAGAAGGAGAAAAAGAAACCTTTTAACTCAGCCATCTATTTCCTTTCCCTGAAGATATTGGAACAGGAAGCTAGTTATATCTCCTTCCTATCTCTGACCTCTTGTTTGACTCTCCCACAAATGGAGGGAAAATGGCATTTAGATTGATGAACTTAGTGGTAAATTGCCTGTTGGCTTGTCATTCCTTTCTCTGGGAGCCATCACTCTTGCTCACCTCGATGAATCCTGATGAGTTTTCTCATTAGTCTCTAGTAAAGGACAAAGGGCACAAAAAACCCCTACCAAGAATCAATTAATATAATTCAGACGTAGTCAACCAACCACGAGGACATGTCTACTCCTGTGCTGCTTTTGTACACAACGACAGCCAAGTTTGCCCTTAGCAGCTGTACCTACCTCTGAGGCCTACGATTCAAAGTAAATGTTGTCCTTGGTCTCCCTCCCTTTGCAGAGCTCATCCACTGCAAGTTCTATAGTACTTGCTGTGGCAACAAGACCAGTGGGAAAGTCCACTTTAGATCCCAGAGAACTCAATGAAGCCAAGGTTATGGGATACAGAGTTATGTTAGAGGTAATTTCATCAAGGAGTTCTTAGCCTTTCATTTTGTATCATTGACCACTTTTGCTGCCTGGTGAAGCCCATGGATTCCTTCTCAAAATGTTTTAAATGCATAAAATGCATAGGCTTACAAAGGAGACTAATTATACTGACATAGTTATCAAAATATATTTTTTTAAATTTCATGGACCCTAGGTGAGGAACTCCTGATCTTGTTCAGACTTCTCATTTTGCAGAGTAAATTTAAGGATTAAATTACTTGCTCAAGGTCACATAGGTAGTACCAGTGTTGAGATTTGACCCCAGGTTTTCTGATTCCAAATCCTGCATAGTCATGGAAGTAGAAGGGACACATACATACATACTGAGCAGTTAAGCCAATGTGAGGAGGAAGGGTGAAGGAAGAGTGAGTTGACTGAGGTTGCAAACATGGGTTAACTAAGAGAATGGTGGTGCTCACACAGAAGTAAAGGAGCTGGGGAGAAGGGGTGGTTTAGAGAGAAAGGCAAGTCTATTTTTGATGGTAGAGTTTCAAGTGCTTTCAAGGCAAGGAATAGAAGAATTTACACAGCATTTTAAGCACTTTACACATATAATCTCGTTTGCTCCTTAGGACAACCTCAAGAGGTGTGAGCTGTTATTATTATCCCCATACAGATAAGAAAACTGAGGCAAAAAGGGTTAAGTCACTTGCCTAAGGTCACACAGCTATTAGGTATATGAGGATTGATGAGCTTCAGTCTTCCTGACTCCAAGTCCAGCAGTAATATCCACTACACTATCTATTTACCTTCTCAGTAGCTCCTCCTGGATAAGTGACCAGAAACTCAGGAGCAGAATTCCAGAGAGAGGTGAGGGCTGGATACATGAATTTGGGAGAGGTGTGCATGGAAATGGTAGTCAAATTGATGAAATCACCAAGATAGAAACCTCAGGCCAGAGGTCTAGGACAAACACATAACTAGGATGCAGATCATGGATGATGGACTTGCAAAGAAATCACAGAAGGACTAGTCCAACAGACAGGGGTCATAAGATAAAAATTCAGGGAGAAACAAAGGTCCCAAAGGAGTGGGTGCCCATAGATTAAATGCTGCTGAGAGTTCAAGAAGGATGAGGACTGAGAAAGGGCCCCTTGATTTAGCAACAAAGAGCTAACTGGTGACTGTGAAGAGAGAAGTTTCAGTCAAGTGATGGAATGGTTGTGGTTTGGCCTTCATTCTCAAAGAGGACCATGACATTAGGAAGGTGATGCCATGACTTACAAGTGAATTGGATTTAACTGAGACAGGGCTGTGAAAAGTCACCAGCCTCACTCTCTCCTCCAGTCATCTGGGGCCAGTATCAAGGTAAAGATCAGAACAACTGGAGATGGCCTTGGATGCAGGGGGAGACATTGGTCTTTGTAAGCAAAGTTCCTTCTGAGTTCTCAGAGAAACTAGCCTGCAAAGGGTTGAGAGATGAGAAAAACGTCAGTGTGGAGTCAAGAAATAGAAAACTTTTTTCTACAACTCTGACTGTAAGAAGGAAGAGAGATATGGGATGACAGCTTAATGGGCAGTTGAAGTGTTGTTGGTGGTTTTGTGAAGAGTGGGGGAAAATTCTAGGCATGTATGAAGGCAATAGAGAAGGAGCCAGTAAATAAGAGGCAAAAGTGAGGAGAAGTCAATCTAGGGCTGTGCAAAAGCATAACTAGAGGAGCTGGACTGTCAAGGCCAGAGAACTGCAAGCAACCTACTGAAAGTGACACTCGGTAGCCAGGACACTACCAAACTCAAGACCAACTTCTCATGAAGAGAAGATGCCTTTACTTAATTAACAAAGTACACTATGGGCAAACTTCATCCAGAGTAGTGAAGGACCTGGAGTCCGCATCACATGGGAATGTTTGTCCTGGAGAAGAGAAAATTCAGTGGGAATACCAAGGCTGTTTCCAAAGAGTTAAAAAAGTTGTCACATGGAAGGGAAATTCAATTGTTTCTGCTCAGCACCAGAGAGAACAACCAGGGAAATGGGTAAAAGCTGTGGAAACACAAACTGAGGCTTGATGTCAGGAGGAAGTCCCTACAAATTATGAGTCTTCAAAAGTGGAATGTGCTACCTCGACAGGTAAGGTGCTGCCCTTCCTTGGCAGGCTTCTGGGAGAGGCTAGAAGACCACATGCCACACGTGTTCAAGTGGGAAATCTTTGAGCGTATGGATTGAACTAGATGACTGTTGAAGTTTCTTCCAGTTTCCAGTATCTATGACTCTGACTTCATTCTCAAGTATCTTACAAAGTAAGTATGACACAAGATCAAATGTGATTGGGACAATGGAAAGATGCTGAGAAACTTGAAGACAGACATCATTTTTAGCTGGAGGAAATTGGTGAGGGCCCCTAAGTCTGTTCAGCTTTAAAGAAAGAGAAAGTCAAAAAGGGGGGGATACTTTTGCAGTACAAGAGAAGACTTCTAAAAATATAAAGAAGTAGAAGGCAGGATGAGATAAAGGAATATAGATAGTAGACCTATCTGTCTGGAGCACAGAGAGACAGAAGGACAATTAAGTAAACTACAGTTAGGGCAATAGGTTGGAGTCAGACCAGGAAAGGCCTTAAATGCAGGTTAAGGAGTAAAACATAGAGACAGTAGGAAGGTGCTAAAGGTTTCTGAGCAGAACAGTGGTGTGCATTACAGAGATCATTTGAGCAGTCATGTAAATGATAGAGAACAAAACAGACTCTGCATAGAGGCTAGTGTCTCCATAATACATAATATGTAATACATATATACATATAATATATATTATATATTACCATATATAATATATTATAAATAGTATATACATGTAATACATACATATATAAAATACATAATAATATAAGCAAAAGACCATTAACGAATGTCTAAACTATGGTGGTGGTTATAGGAGTGGAGAAGAGAGAACAATGCAAGATATATTGCCAAGATACAAAAGGAAACACTTGGTAATCAATATGAGAGATGAGGGAAAGGGAAAGATGACTCCAAGCTTTCGAGTCACATAACCTCTTCCCATGAGGATTTTACCACCTGGCTAATGAGGGTTTTAGTCCTGACTCTGCCACAACTAACCTGGTGACCTTGGGCATGTCACATAATAGATACTGGAGTTACCTAACAGGAGTTTTGCAGGAATTAAATGATATATACATAAAGGTACTTCATAACTCTAAAATACTACATAAATGTATTCTATTTTTAACACCCTGTGTGATAGCAAAAAAAAATCCACATTAGAAACAAACTATGTGCTTACCAGATGAGAAATGGCAATATTCCATTATACATGAATGGAACAGAATCTATCCTACAATAAAAAGAGAAATATGTCTAATTGAAAGGAAGGTGGGAAGGTTCATGAGGAAAATCAAAAGAAGAAAGAGAAACAAAAGAAAAAATGTGTACACTGACAAGTATGTGAATAAAGGCAACATTCATGGCACCAAACCGCATACTAAATATAGAGGATGGCTTTGTTACTACCTTGTGTAAGTTTCATATCCTGTTCTTATTTTTTTTAATAGTCAGCAAATAACAGAAGAATGTGGATATACATACAATCATTTATACAGGTTTAATTTTAATTTCTTATTTTCTTTCATTTGATCTTGTTCATATATTTGAATACTTGTTGATGGTGGTGAAAATGAAAGGTTAATAAAATAACAGTTATGAGCTATTGTTAGAAAGGCAGTGACCTCAATATCACAAAGTAACACACTCACTTTTCCACTGTAGTTTTTCTTAAGGAGTGGAGGAGCTACCAGAAAAGAGTGATACAAAGAGATGGGAATAGATGAGCTTTAATAACATAGAATTCTGTTGGAATGGCTTGAGGGGCTCTGATGAGCATCTAGTTCAATCTGTTTCCTTTTATAGATGGAAAAGTTGAGGCACAGAAAGGGGGGAAACCATACCCAAAGGGTCAAGAGAGTTGTTGAGCTAGAACTTCAGGTTTCTTGACTGTCCATTCAGTCATGGTTTTTTGCCCAGTACCACAAGGCTCCATTCAAGGTAATTCAGATGAAATCAGGAGAGCTACTTACTGCCCTGAAACTAAAACCAAGCCTACTAGAACTCTAAGCTGTATCATGACACCTTGTATGAAATCAAAGCCATAGAACACTTCCTGAGTCAGCCCACTACTGATTATTTTTGGAAAGACTTCAATGAAGTCAACATGCTTCTATCACTGTGGGACCACCCAGTGTGTTTGTCAGCCATTTTCTTGGATATTAAACTGTTAACATCATTTCTGTAATTGTGCCCTAACCTCTTTTTTCAATGGTTTATTATTGTATTTTTCTTTATTAAATAATTTCTATCACTTGTAACTTTCTAAAGCAATAAACAACTCATCATTACTCAGCAGTTTTGTAAAAACCATATGTTGTTGGTTATGACACTCAGAACTAAGGAAAACATAAGAAAAGCAGAAAACTAAGGGAAGAATTTGCAATAAGTACCTCTGATACAGGTCTCTTTTCTCAAATATATGGAGAACTGAGTCAAATTTATAAAAATACAAGTCATTCCTCAATTGCTTAATTGAGATCAAAGGATATGAACAGGCAGATTTCAGATGATGAAATTAAATCTATATATAGTCATGAAAAAAATGCTCTAAATCACTACTGATCAGAGAAATGCAAATTCAAACAATTCTGAGAAACTACCTCACAGTGTCAGAGTGACTAATATGACAGAAAGGGAAAATGTTAGATATTGGAGGGGATATGAAAAACTGGGACACTAATACATTGTTGATGGAGTTGTGACTTAGCCAATAATTCTGGAGAACAATTTGGAACTATGACCAAAGGGCTATAAAACTGTGTGTACTCTTTGATTCAGCAATATCACTGCTAGGTTTACATCCCAAAGACATCCCCCTAAAAGGGATTTTTTTGTGCAAAAATATTCATATAAGATTTTTTTGTGGTGGCTACGAATTGAAAATCAAAGGAAAGCCCATCAACTGGGGAATAACTAAACAAACTGCAGTATCTGATTGTAATGGGATATTATTGTGCTATAACAAATGTTAAGCAAGATGATTTCAGAAAAGACTGGCAAGACTTACATGAACTGATGCACAGTGAAGTAAACAGAACCAGCAGAACATTGCACACAGGAACAATAATATTGTTTGAAAATCAATTGTGAATGACTTAGCTATTCCAAGCAATACAATAATCCAAGACAATCCCAAAGGACTAATTATGAAACATGCTATCCATCTTCAGAGAAAGAATTGATATTGTTTGAATACAGACTGAAGCATGCTATTTTTCGCTTTCATTTTTTCTTTTATTTGAATCTTCTTGTACAAAATGACTAATATGGAAATACTTACATGACTACACATGTATAACCTATATCTGATTGCTTACCATTTCAGGGAGGGGGAAGAGAAAGAGAGGAAAGAAGGAAGGGGAGTGAAGAGGGGAGGGGAGGAAGGGATAGAATTTGGAACTCAAAACTTTAAATAAAAATGTTTTTAAAAGTAAAAATTAAAAATAACTAAGTAAAGCTATGTCAAATAGACTCAATTTCACTTAAAATAGTATTTCTAAATTTTCCCCCTATTAAACTATTAGAGGAATTAGAAGCAGTCTAATGCTTTCCCTCCTCTTCAATTCATTTGAGTATGGCAGCAAAGCTGGATAGTAGAAATATCACTAGTCTAGGGGCTCAAGAGGCCAAAGTTCTAGTCTTGCTCTTCCACTGACTAATTGCAGGATATGGGGCAAGTTACTTGTCCTTTACAGGCTTCCATTTCTTCATCTGTATAATGAAGAGGATGAACCTCTTCTGGCTCAAAAATACTAGGATTCTTGTAAATAATGGTGTGGCCAGGAGGAGCCTGAAAGAGGAGGCCTTTGTTGAAGATAATGCCCCATATGCAAAGAGTAAAAACAATCTCCAGTGATGCAAATTAAGGATGAATGAATCATATAATCTGGAGATGCCTGAACTGGAATATTACCAGCGCCCTCCCATGCCATATGTGTGCATCTTTAGACTTCTATATCCTTAGTCTTAGCCTTTATAAGGGATAGCAAACAGATCCAGGGAGAACAGAACTGAGAAAAGGAAGTCAGTCTTGTGTAAAAGGACCCCAGTTTTTGGAGGGAAGGCAGGAAATCAAATAATCCCAGGCATGACAGCAGCCAGACATCAAGGTGGAATGTTGAGAATTGCTGACAAGCCAGGAAAGCTCCTTGTGGACAGGAGGTCTTCAACACCATAGTGTTTTTAGACCAAAAAAGGGCTGGAGCTCCCTTTTTGGGGGCAGTATCAATCATAGAGAAGTATGGTAAGTCTGAAGGACAATATCAGTTCTTTGAGGGGGAATAAGAGTTGTCTTCACTGCTTATGGGCTCAGATGGGAGACTCCACTATGTTTTATGTTGAGTGAAAGAAATCCTTTCCTGTATTTGAGATCTTATTAGCCAGAATGCTTGCATGGGAAATGAGGGTCTTTTCTTTTTTTCTATAGACCCAGACATGAGCAATATTCTAATGTTCTTAGGGGAGACTCTGAGTAGGAGATATGAGTGAAAGGGTGATTTGCAAGAAGTTTTTGGTCTATCCTAGAGAATCAAGTAAGAAAACTACTTGAAATAATAAACAACTAAAGCAAAATTGCAGGCTATAAAATAAACCCGCATAAATCATCTGCATTTCTATATATTACTAACAAAGCTCAACAGCAAGAGATAGAAAGAGAAATTTCATTTAAAGTTACTGTAGATACTATAAAATATTTGGGAGTCTACCTGCCAACAAACACAGGGACTATATGAACAAAATTACAAAATACTTTTCACACAAATAAAGTTAAATCTAAATAATTGGAAAAGCATCAGTTGCTCATGGGTAGGCAGAGCTAACATAATAAAAATGACAATTCCACCTAAATTAATTTACTTATTTTATGCCATGCCAATTAAACTGCCAAAAATGTTATACAGCTTGAAAAAAGTGATATTAAAATTCATCTGGAAGAACAAAAGTTTCAGAATGTCAGGGGAGTGTGTGTTCATCCTTCATTGCTGAAGAGGACCATGCCTTCAGAGAAATGATGACATGACTTGCACTTGACTTCGCAGGTCACCAGCCTCACTTCTCCTCCAGAGCCATCTAAATCCAGTGACCAGATATTCATCAGGATGACTGGAGATGACCCAGGATGAGGCAACTGGGGTTAAGTGACTTGCCCAAGGTCACACAGCTAGTGAGGGTCAAGTTTCTGAAGTGAGATTTGAACTCAGGTCCTCCTGACTCCTACACTTGTGCTCTATCCACTGCACCACCTATGTACCTTATCAGGGGAACTAATGAAAAAAAAATGCTAGGGAACATGACCTAGCCAGACCAGATCTCAAGTTGTATTATAAAGCAGCGATTATCAAAAACACTTGGTAATGTCTAAGAAATAGAGGGGAAGATCAGTGGAACAGATGAGTTACACAAGTCACAGTAGTCAATGACTATAGCAATCTACTGTTTGATAAACTCAAGGACCCCAGCTTCTGGGATAAGTACTCACTCTTTGACAAAAAGCAAAAAACTGGGAAAGAATTTTTACAGCTAGTGTCTCTGATAAAGGTCTCATTTCTAAAATATATAGAGAATTGAGTCAAATTTACAAGAATACAAGTCATTCACCTATTGATAAATGGTCAAAGGATATGAACAAGAAGTTGTCAGAGGAAGTAATTAAATCTATCTATAGTCATATCAAAAAAGCTCTAAATCACTATTGATTAGGGAGATGCAAATCAAAATAACTCTGAGGTAAAACATGCCTATGATATTGGCTAACATGACAAAATAGGAAAATGATAAATGTTGGAGAAGACGTGGGAAAGTTGGAACTCGAATTCATTGTTGGTGGACCTGTGAGCTGATCCAACTATTCTGGAGAGCAATAAAAATGCACATACCCTTTGACCCAGCAATATTGCTTCCAGGGTTGTATCTCAAAGAGATCATAAAGATGGGAAAAGGACCCACATGTACAAAAATATTTATAGCAGCTCTTTTTGTGGTGACCAAGAACTGGAAATTGAGGGGATGTCCATCGATTGGGGAATGACTGAACAGGTGTGGCATATGAATATAATGAAATACTTTTGTGCTCTAAGAAATGATGAGCAGGTAGACTTTGGGAAAACCTACAAAGACTTATATGAACTGATGCTGAGTGAAGTGAGCATAACCAGAACATTATACACAGTAGCAGCCACAATGTGCAAGGACTGATTTTGATAGACTTAGTCCTCCACAGCAATGCAAGGAACTAAAACGTTTCCAAAGAATTCATGCCAAAAATGCCATCCACATCCAGAGAAAGAACTATGGAGTCAGAATGCAGAATGAAGCAGACTATTATCTCTTGTGTTATGTTTCATTGTGTTTTGTTTTGAGAAAAACAATGAGAAAACCATGAGAAAAACTCATGGTTTCTCCCATTCTTCATAATTCTTCTATGCAACATGGCTGGTGTGTAAATGTATTTAATAGGAATGTATGTGTAGAGATCATATAAGATTGTATGTCATCTTGGGGAGGGAGGGGGAAGGAGGGAGAGAAAATTTTAAACTTATGGAAGTAAATGTTGAAAAGTGAAAACAAATCAATTAATAAACTTGAAAAAAAAATAAAAATAGAAACTTTCATTACGAAAACATTTCAGGGAAACCCAGAGCTTTGGTGCTAGGCTGTGAGTTACATATTTTTAAAAACAGCATGTGTCATAGATTTAGAATTGGGAGGGACCTTAGAGACAATCTCATGTAATGTCTTTATTTTACAGGTAAGGAAACCTGAGGCCTAGAGAAATTAAATGATCTTCCCAAAGTAACACAGGTATAAAGTGGTAGAACCAGCATAGAAGCATGTTCTCTAACTCCACATTCAGAGCTCATTCCACTAGGCCAGCATTCTCTCAGGGGCTTTGAAACAATGTAAGAAAAAAAACCTGTTTCAAACATTAGACAAACACCTAATGTACTCAAGCAGCTAAATGAGTATTGCTGACTTCTATGGTCTAATAAGGGAAAAGAAAATACCCTTCCATAAATTTCAAAGTCTTAGGTACTCAATTTAAAAGCAAGATAAAGATAGGGGAAAATGTTATATGACTTGATATTTTAAATATAGCTAAATTGTATTTTTCTTGTAAGTAACTGGAGTTAATGCATTTGGATAGTCCTATTTTTAAAGGAAATCTACATCCAAGTTTGACAATTGAAGACAGTTTATAGAATATTAAAATAATAGCTAGAAAGTATATGGTGCCTTAAGGTGGGTTTTTGCGTGTCTTTTAAGGTTGGCAAAGTGCTTTACAAATATGATCTGATTATCCTCAAAAGAACCTGGAAGTGCTATTATTCCCATTTTACAGATGAAGAAATTGAGGCAGATGGAGGTAAATGACTTAGTCAGTGTAATACAGCTAGTAAGTGATGGGATTTGAACTCAGTTTTTCCTGGCTCCAGGTCCAGCACTCAATGCCCAGCACTATCTGTATGGAATGGCCAACTCCCTGGTTCCTCCCTCCTTGCCATCACTTGACCACTTCAAATCATTAGTACAACTATCTGAGGAGGAGAGAAGCTACAAACATATCATGTCTATAAAGAGTCTAATGCTTTCACTTTACAGCTGGGCAAATTAACCTTTGAAATGATCAGGTGAATTGGTCAAGGTCACACAGGTAGCAATGATCAAGATGGGATTCAAACCCAAGTTTTTGGCTTTAAATCCAGTGAGAACCTTAATGCCGTAGATATAGAGCTGAAAGGGACCTCAGAGATCAGACCTATTCTAACCTTTTCATTTTGCAGACAAGGAAATTGAGACCAAGGAACAGCAATGACTCACTCTAGAGTCATATAGATAGTAAGCACCTAAGCCAGAATTTGACTCCACAGGCAGGACTATTTCCTACTATGCCACACCTGCTACCCACTTCCTATCAAAGAGATGATTGACCATTGTGCAGAATATGACACTCATTTTTGGACATGGCCAGTGTGGAAATTTGTTTTGCTTGACGATGAATAATTGCTACAAGGGTTTTGGGCTTTTTTTTTCTGTTCCAAGTAAGGGGAGGAAGAAAAAATAAAATATATTTTTAATTAATTTATTTATTTTTAGTTTTCAAGATTCATTTTCATAAGATTTTGAGTTTAAATTTTCCTCCTCCCTCCCCTCTCCCTTCCCCAAGACAACATGCAATCAGATATAAGCTATATACATATATATTATATTATATATACATATACAATCATATTAAACATATTTCTACATTAATCATATTATGAAAGAAGCAGAACAAAAGGGCAAAACCATGAGAAAGAAAAAAAACAACAAAAAGAGAAAATAGTATTCTTTAAGTTCAGACTCTATAGTTCTTATAGTAAAAAATGAAATGTTTTAACGGTAGAAAAAATTAATTAAAATATATACGCTATATATATTTTATATGAACGCTTTTTCTTCTTCATTAGAATGTAAGCTCATTAAAAGAATTTTATGTTCCATTGTCTTCATATCCTAAGGATCTAACCCAGTGCCTGAACAGAGTAGAATCTTAATAAATATTTGATCATTGATTGATTTTCTAAAAAAAAGAAAAGGAAAGGAAAAGAAAGAAAAAGAAGAAAAACAAACTTGAAAATGAACAAATAAAATAACTGGTGTCCAAATCTATGATTTTATTTGTAAAAAGAATTTCCAGGGCGGAAAGTACATGAACTAATGCAGACAAGCAACTATTATGAAACATACAGTCTTGTGGAATTCCTTGGGGGGAGGAGTGGCACAAGATGTTTCATGATTTTCTCAGGCTCATACAGCTAGGACATCAGGCAAAGGACTTCCCAACTCCAGTAATCCATAATGCCACACTAACTCTTGGGACAATAGTTTTGGTGAATTGGCAAAATACAAAATAGATCCTTAAAAAGTCTAAGCATTTAGATCTTATCAATAACAAAACCAGGATGAAGTAAGAGAAAGAGAAATTCAATGAAAGCTAACTTCAAAATTTCTGATAAAGGTTTGGTATTCAAGACAACCAAACAACTGATAGAAATATAAAATACCAAAAGTCATTCTCCAATATATAGATGGTCAAAGGATATGAACAATGGTTCTCAAAAGAATTATAAACTATTAAAGTCATATTAAAGAGTTATCAGAGGTATCAAACTTCTCTTCTGCAAGGAGAAAGGGCCCAGGAAACTGTCTGTTTCCTTGTACAGCCTGAATGAGATTCAAATGTAAGTAGGAAATGTTTAGTAAAATAAATAAAAATACAATACAACATAGATAATGCAGATTTGTGGTTTTAAGATATGAGAGTGGAATTATTGCTTTGTTCCTTCTTTTTTGTCATTATTTCCCTTAAGATTTTTCCTTTAGATTAATTTTGTTGTTTTGTCTTGCACTATAAAATAACTCATTGGTAGTTTGCTATAACACAAACTCTATAAATTAATTTCATGAGCATCATCATTTTTGCCATATTACTTCATTTTTTTGTTGCATATGTCATTATAGGTTCTATTGTGATATGTCTTTCTGTGTTTCTCTGTATTCTTCATATTTGTCTATTCACACAGGTTAGCAATACCCTGTTACATTCCTGTACCACAGTTTTTTCGGCCATTCTTCATTCAATGGCACCTACTTTGTTTCCAGTTCTTTGCTACCACAAAAATGGGCTGCTAGAAACATTTTGGTGTTTATAGTCTTTCTTTTGGTCATCAGTCTCCTGGGGGTATGTGCCTAGCACAGAGACCTCCAGGTAATGGGCATTTTAGCCACTTGATTTGCATAATGCCAAACTGTTGTAATGGTTGTAATATTGGTGTGCCTGTCTTTCCCAAAACTCCTCCAGTATTTACCATTCCTTTCTTTTGTCAACTTTCACAACTTGTTGAATGCGATGAAATCACAAAGTTGTTTTGCTTTACATTTTCTCTTATATTAGTGATTTGAATTCAACTGAATTCAGTAATTCAATAGCAGATAAACTGGAGAACATAAACTATTTGAGGAAGGACAATTTAATAAAAACTTCTGGGGAAACTGAAAAGAGTTTTGACCAAAAAAAAAAAAGATTTAGACCAACATCTTACCCCAAATACCATAATAATTACCAAATAGATGATCAACTCAAATATAAAACATGAATCATTTTAAAAAGCTGTAAGAGATACCTTTCAAAACTCTTGCTAGGGAGAGAATTTTCAACTAAACAAAGGAGAGAAAAATCATAGATTTCAAGCTGGAATGGAACTCTTAGGTCACCTAGTCTAACGCCCTCACTTTACAGATGAGAAACCAAGGACCAGAACAGTCAAAAGCATTCACATAGGTAAAGGAGATACAAATGAAGGTCCTCTGACTCCAGATCCAAACCCAGAACACTAATCATTACACCACACTGCCTTCCATGATACAAGATTAAATTTTTTTAAAAAAACTGATTATTCAAATCAGGCCTCAGACACTCACACAACTAGTGTGTGACCTTGGGCAAGTCACTTAACCCCAATTGCCTTGCCCTCCCCCTTCCAAAAAAACCTTGATTACATTAAATTGAAAAGCATGTACAGCTTTTCATATCAAGAAAAAGGGAGAGTAAATGAGAAAACATCTGTATGAAATATTTGACAAAAATCTGATATCTAAGATATATTGGGAAATAGCCTAAATATATAAGACAAAGACTCATCCCTCAATAGATAAGCAATCAAATCACATGAACGTAGAAGTCTCAAAAGAACTGCAAATTATTAATATCTATATGAAAGATTGAACCAATTCATTATTAAGAGAAATGTACCTTAAAATAACTTGAAGCTTTCACTTCTCATGCAGAAAATTGGCAAAGATGAAAAAAAGAGAAATGGAGCAGGTTGGTGGCAACACCAAGATAATGGAATAGTATTATACTATAGGAAACAATGAATATGAGAAATTCAGAGAAATATGCAAAGATATGCATAATCTGATGGAGAATGAAGCAAGCAGAAACAGGAAAATGATGCAAATGTAAATGAAAAAAAGTAAAAACATCCAACTAAAACTTGTGTAATTTTAAGGCCAAAGCATGCCTCAGGAGAATAAGGAAATGAACTTCCTTCTTTTCCTTGCAAAGATGATGGGACCATGGGTGGAATGTTGTAATACATTGTCAGGTGAGGTCAAAGCTCATTATGCTTACCTGATTTTTTCCCCTTTGTTACAAAGGACATCTCATTGGGTAGGAAAGGTGAAGAGTGTTTATTTAGAAATTACTTCCATAGAACAACAAAAGTCACCCAAATAGTTTTTGAGTAAATGGGATTTGAAGTGAGCAAGCTAATGAGAAATCGATTAGGGAAGCAGCAGCCAGAATGCTGAAGCAAACTTAGGTTTCATTTATATATAAAGATTGTCCAGAACCAAGGAGGTGATAGTCTTACCAGGTCAGGCCGTACCTAAAGTAGTTTTTATTTATGGACTCCACATTTTAGGAAGAAAATAGACTGTCTTGAGATCATCCAAAGAAGGACAATTGGGACAGTGAAGAGCTTTGAATTCATTCTGTAAAAGAATTAGTTGAAGAATAAGTAATGTTTCACTTGGAGAAGAGAAGAGTTGAGGTGGAACATGATAGGTGCCTTTAAGTAACTAAATGACTGACATATGGAAGAGGGTGTAAATTTGTTTTGCTCCATCTTGGTGGGAAAAATTTGTAAAGAAGTAAATTCAGGTTCGATATAAGGGAAAATGGGGAAACTCTGGGAACATGGCAGATTTGTACCCTCCCACGTTCCCATAACTTGAGGTTTTCAAGCAAAGACTACAGTCTTTTTGAATGTTAATACATTAACATATTCTGGGTATATTATAAAGAAAATTGTGGTTAGGACAATAGAATAAATGGCTGAGGAAGTACCATTCAACTCCGAAATTCCAGGATCTACAATTATAGAAAACTAAGACACACCACTGAAAAGATACTTTCAAAAGTTGCGCGAAAACATATCAAGTCAAGTGACTGATGTCTGAGAGGGGCTTCTCCTGGCCAAGAAGGTCAGGGAGCAAGTGAATTCAACTTGAAAGGATAGAGAGGAATTCAACAGGCAAGAGGAAGAATATCCCAGGGTCAGAAAACAGGGTAAACAAAGGCACAGAAGGAAACAGGAGGGCACGTTCATGGCGCAAGGGAGTAATCCAGTTTGGATAAAATGTAATGGGGAAGTAACATGAATCAAAGCTAGAGATATATGATGATATCAAATTGTAAAGCCCTTGAATGCCTGGCAAAGGACTCTAAAGAACTTCACTTTGGAAGAAATACAGAATCATTGAATATTTTTAATCAGAAAAGTGTTGTGACCAGATCTATACATTAAAAAGATTGTGCTGATTGAGAGATAGAATGAAGAGGAAAGAAAGTGGAAACATAAAGTAGAGTCAGATTTCCAAGGAACCAGACATATTATCTCATTTGGTTCACCTTGAGACACATAATTCACAAGGTGCTCAGGTCATGACTCAACAAAGGTGCATTCTGGGACAAACTAACACTATCCTCCCCCAGCTCAGAGATTTATATCAAATATCTAATCCCTCTGAGATAAATGTTCTCCCCTATACATCACAGAGCTGTTGATTGGAACCTTGGAAAACATCTTACCTAGCCCCATTCTGAAAGAAATTTCTGATGATTGAGCCACACACCTATGATAATCTGGGCCATTTAGTTGATTCTTCCCATTACTAAAATGCTGATAAAATGCATGTCTCTAGAGGGAACCTTACCTTTCCGTAGTTGATGAATCAGTCCAATTTGTTCGATCACTTGTAAATGTCATCCTGCATCAGAAAGATAGGTAAGAGATAGCTAATTGTCAATAAGTATAGTCAATTTATGACCCAATTAGCTGCCCAGAACAAAATAAGTCTTGAAATCTACTCAAAAAAGGGTGACAGGAAAGGAACAGAGACCCCAACCATGGGAGGAGAGGAGGTGTTTTCAGCAAAAATAAAAAAGATCCAGACCACTGATGGAGGGTAAAAAGAGGCCAAGGGGAAGGGGGAAATAAAGGGCACTGGTGAAGGGAAGGTGGAGGCAGGAAAAGGTTACTAGTGGGGGGAGAAAGGACCAGGAGGACACGGGGAGGGGAGGGGAGAGGAACACAAAGAAGACATCACTGTATGTGGACCAGTAAAAGGACATTATTGGGAGTGAGCCAAAAAGAGGATGGGGAGAGAGTTTATCAAGAGGGCCCCAGCAGGGGAGGCCAAAAGGTGGAGGGACAAAGGGATGGAAAGAAGAGAGAAAATGGGATTAGAGGGAGGTAATCATTCCCCCATTGGACACAAGTGGCTCCCTCCTACCTCCAGGATCAAATATAAAGTCCTTTGTTTGGCATTTCAGGCTGTTCCTACCTTTTCAGTCTTCTTATACTTTACCCTTCTCCACCCACTCCAGCTCTACTAGCTTTACTTTATATGCAGCCCACCAGATACTCCTCCTCTTGCCTCTGCACTAGTTGTAACCCAAGTCTCAAATGCTCTCCCTCCTCACCTCTGCCTCTTCTTTTTCCTGGCTTCTTTCAAACCTCAGATCAAATCTCACCTTCTGGGGTGTTTGCTGATCCCCCTCAGTTGTCAATGCCTTCCCACCTGAGAATGCCGGCCATCTACTCTGAATAAATGTAAGTACCTAGTTATTTACAGGTTGCCTCTCCCATTAGAATGTCCTCAGTTCCATGAGGATAAGAACTGGTTTTGCCTTTTGTTGTATCCTGAGGATTTAGCAGTACCTGAGAAATAGTAAAGCTTAATAAATACTTGTTGACTAAAAGAGGAAAGGGGAATGAGAGGAGGCAGAGGGGGAAAAGAGGGAAAGCAAGGGGGAGGATGAAAGTTCTAGTGGAAAAAAGAAGAGGCAGGGTGAAGGGGGAAGGACTGAACCATGAGGAGAGGGAGGAAGACAGGGTTGGAGGGGCAGGGGAAGTAAAAGGGTGAGAGAGAGAGAGAGAGAGAGAGCATCCTGAGGGAGTGGGAAGAGAGAGGGTAGTGAGAGAGCTGTAAAGGATGAGGATGAGGGGTAAAACAGGAGGGAGAGAGAGATGGCCATAGCTGTGGGAGAGAAACAAAGACAGATAGAGATTGATTAGGGGTTTGAGGGAGGAAATTCATTTGTGGGCCACGGAGAAGAAGCCAAGGGCCCAAGTTTGATTGACAGAATCCTGGTGGGAGGTGGAGTTCTGGGGATTGGGGGAAGACCAGAGGGAGGAAGACTGAGCCATGGAGAGCAACTGGGTAGTGAGGGAAAGAAATGGAGAAAGAAAAAGAGGGAGAGAGAAAGGGGTCTAAGGGGAGCGATGGGGAAAGAAAGGGAAGGAGAGGAAGGAGGGAGTGCTCTACTACAGTGTTTAAATTAAGAGAAATCTAGTTGGCAGGGAGGGAGAGGAGGGAAGAATTCTAGTAGGGGGCAAGGAGAGGAGGGGAAAAGAAGCCCTTAAGGATGGAGAGTAAGGGTGAGGAGAGCCCTAGAGAAGCACTAATAGGAACGGAAAGATGGAGGAAGGAGAAGAGAGAGCTTTAGAAGAAAAGGCAGGAAGTGGGCATGAGGGAGAAGAGACCTTGGGGAAATAACAATAATAGCTAACATTTATGGCACCTACAATGTGCCAGGCACTGTGCTAAGTGTTTTGAAGTTCTCATCTCGTTTCATCCTCACAACTCTGTGAGGTGGGCACTATTATTATCTTGCTCATTTTACAGATAGGGAAGTTGAGACAAACATGTTAAGTAATTTTCCCAGTATTACAGGGCTAATAAGTGTCCAAGGTCATTTTTAAACTCAGGTCTTCTGACTCCAGACCCACACACTATCCACTGTACCACCAGCTGCCCAAGAATAGAAAGAGAGAGCCCTGGGGAGGGAAGGTAAGAAGAGGCAAGATAGGACTGGGAAAAGAGAACCCTTTATTTTGAGGAAAAAGAAGAGTCATTGGGGAGTGGGGGTGTTGGACTACAGAGGATGGGGATGAAGAACAGAGAGAGCCCAGTGAGAAGAGGAAAGGAGGGAGGAGTTAGAGTTTTAGGGGACCAGGTGGAAAGGAGGAGGAGAAACAACAGATGGGAGAGGGGGATGTAGAGAGAAAAAACCCCAGGTTGGGGGGGAGGAGGAAAGGGAATAGAGAGGGGGGTGTATATAGTGAAGAGGGGGTGTATGTAGTGGCAGGGGTGAACAAGCCCAGATAAGAAGATATTTAGAAAGAGAAAGAGTGGAAGAGTAAAGAGAGGGAGATAGAGAAGGTTGAGAAAGAGGGATAGGATTAATGGAGACACCTATGTACCTTATCAGGGGAACTAATGAAAAAAAAATGCTAGGGAAACATGACCTAGCCAGACCAGATCTCAAGTTGTATTATAAAGCAGCGATTATCAAAAACACTTGGTAATGGTCTAAGAAATAGAGGGGAAGATCAGTGGAACAGATGAGTTACACAAGTCACAGTAGTCAATGACTATAGCAATCTACTGTTTGATAAACTCAAGGACCCCAGCTTCTGGGATAAGTACTCACTCTTTGACAAAAAGCAAAAAACTGGGAAAGAATTTTTACAGCTAGTGTCTCTGATAAAGGTCTCATTTCTAAAATATATAGAGAATTGAGTCAAATTTACAAAATACAAGCATTCACCTATTGAAAATGGTCAAAGGATATGAACAAGAAGTTGTCAGAGAAGTAATTAAAGGTCTATTATAGTCACAAAAAAGCTCTAAATCACTATTGATTAGGAGATTGCAAATCAAAAAACTCTGAGGTAACATGCCTATGATATTGGCTAACATGACAAAATAGGAAAATGATAAATGTTGGAGAAGACGTGGGAAAGTTGGAACTCGAATTCATTGTTGGTGGACCTGTGAGCTGATCCAACTATTCTGGAGAGCAATAAAAAATGCACATACCCTTTGACCCAGCAATATTGCTTCCAGGGTTGTATCTCAAAGAGATCATAAAGATGGGAAAAGGACCCACATGTACAAAAATATTTATAGCAGCTCTTTTGTGGTGACCAAGAACTGGAAATTGAGGGGATGTCCATCGATTGGGGAATGACTGAACAGGTGTGGCATATGAATATAATGAAATACTTTTGTGCTCTAAGAAATGATGAGCAGGTGGACTTTGGGAAAACCTACAAAGACTTATATGAACTGATGCTGAGTGAAGTGAGCATAACCAGAACATTATACACAGTAGCAGCCACAATGTGCAAGGACTGATTTTGATAGACTTAGTCCTCCACAGCAATGCAAGGAACTAAAACGTTTCCAAGAATTCATGCCAAAAATGCCATCCACATCCAGAGAAAGAACTATGGAGTCAGAATGCAGAATGAAGCAGACTATTATCTCTTGTGTTATGTTTCATTGTGTTTTGTTTTGAGAAAAACAATGAGAAAACCATGAGAAAAACTCATGGTTTCTCCCATTCTTCATAATTCTTCTATGCAACATGGCTGGTGTGTAAATGTATTTAATAGGAATGTATGTGTAGAGATCATATAAGATTGTATGTCATCTTGGGGGAGGGAGGGGGAAAGGAGGGAGAGAAAATTTTAAACTTATGGAAGTAAATGTTGAAAAGTGAAAACAAATCAATTAATAAACTTGAAAAAAAATAAAAAATAGAAACTTTCATTACGAAAACATTTCAGGGAAACCCAGAGCTTTGGTGCTAGGCTGTGAGTTACATATTTTTAAAAACAGCATGTGTCATAGATTTAGAATTGGGAGGGGACCTTAGAGACAATCTCATGTAATGTCTTTATTTTACAGGTAAGGAAACCTGAGGCCTAGAGAAATTAAATGATCTTCCCAAAGTAACACAGGTATAAAGTGGTAGAACCAGCATAGAAGCATGTTCTCTAACTCCACCATTCAGAGCTCATTCCACTAGGCCAGCATTCTCTCAGGGGGCTTTGAAACAATGTAAGAAAAAAAACCTGTTTCAAACATTAGACAAACACCTAATGTACTCAAGCAGCTAAATGAGTATTGCTGACTTCTATGGTCTAATAAGGGAAAAGAAAATACCCTTCCATAAATTTCAAAGTCTTAGGTACTCAATTTAAAAGCAAGATAAAGATAGGGGAAAATGTTATATGACTTGATATTTTAAATATAGCTAAATTGTATTTTTCTTGTAAGTAACTGGAGTTAATGCATTTGGATAGTCCTATTTTTAAAGGAAATCTACATCCAAGTTTGACAATTGAAGACAGTTTATAGAATATTAAAATAATAGCTAGAAAGTATATGGTGCCTTAAGGTGGGTTTTTGCGTGTCTTTTAAGGTTGGCAAAGTGCTTTACAAATATGATCTGATTATCCTCAAAAGAACCTGGAAGTGCTATTATTCCCATTTTACAGATGAAGAAATTGAGGCAGATGGAGGTAAATGACTTAGTCAGTGTAATACAGCTAGTAAGTGATGGGATTTGAACTCAGTTTTTCCTGGCTCCAGGTCCAGCACTCAATGCCCAGCACTATCTGTATGGAATGGCCAACTCCCTGGTTCCTCCCTCCTTGCCATCACTTGACCACTTCAAATCATTAGTACAACTATCTGAGGAGGAGAGAAGCTACAAACATATCATGTCTATAAAGAGTCTAATGCTTTCACTTTACAGCTGGGCAAATTAACCTTTGAAATGATCAGGTGAATTGGTCAAGGTCACACAGGTAGCAATGATCAAGATGGGATTCAAACCAAAGTTTTTGGCTTTAAATCCAGTGAGAACCTTAATGTCGTAGATAGAGAGCTGAAAGGGACCTCAGAGATCAGACCTATTCTAACCTTTTCATTTTGCAGACAAGGAAATTGAGACCAAGGAACAGCAATGACTCACTCTAGAGTCATATAGATAGTAAGCACCTAAGCCAGAATTTGACTCCACAGGGCAGGACTATTTCCTACTATGCCACACCTGCTACCCACTTCCTATCAAAGAGATGATTTGACCATTGTGCAGAATATGACACTCATTTTTGGACATGGCCAGTGTGGAAATTTGTTTTGCTTGACGATGAATAATTGCTACAAGGGTTTTGGGCTTTTTTTTTCTGTTCCAAGTAAGGGGAGGAAGAAAAAATAAAATATATTTTTAATTAATTTATTTATTTTTAGTTTTCAAGATTCATTTTCATAAGATTTTGAGTTTAAATTTTCCTCCTCCCTCCCCTCTCCCTTCCCCAAGACAACATGCAATCAGATATAAGCTATATACATATATATTATATTATATATACATATACAATCATATTAAACATATTTCTACATTAATCATATTATGAAAGAAGCAGAACAAAAGGGCAAAACCATGAGAAAGAAAAAAAACAACAAAAAGAGAAAATAGTATTCTTTAAGTTCAGACTCTATAGTTCTTATAGTAAAAAATGAAATGTTTTAACGGTAGAAAAAATTAATTAAAATATATACGCTATATATATTTTATATGAACGCTTTTTCTTCTTCATTAGAATGTAAGCTCATTAAAAGAATTTTATGTTCCATTGTCTTCATATCCTAAGGATCTAACCCAGTGCCTGAACAGAGTAGAATCTTAATAAATATTTGATCATTGATTGTTTTTCTAAAAAAAAAGAAAAGGAAAGGAAAAGAAAGAAAAAGAAGAAAAACAAACTTGAAAATGAACAAATAAAATAACTGGTGTCCAAATCTATGATTTTATTTGTAAAAAGAATTTCCAGGGCGGAAAGTACATGAACTAATGCAGACAAGCAACTATTATGAAACATACAGTCTTGTGGAATTCCTTGGGGGGAGGAGTGGCACAAGATGTTTCATGATTTTCTCAGGCTCATACAGCTAGGACATCAGGCAAAGGACTTCCCAACTCCAGTAATCCATAATGCCACACTAACTCTTGGGACAATAGTTTTGGTGAATTGGCAAAATACAAAATAGATCCTTAAAAAGTCTAAGCATTTAGATCTTATCAATAACAAAACCAGGATGAAGTAAGAGAAAGAGAAATTCAATGAAAGCTAACTTCAAAATTTCTGATAAAGGTTTGGTATTCAAGACAACCAAACAACTGATAGAAATATAAAATACCAAAAGTCATTCTCCAATATATAGATGGTCAAAGGATATGAACAATGGTTCTCAAAAGAATTATAAACTATTAAAGTCATATTAAAGAGTTATCAGAGGTATCAAACTTCTCTTCTGCAAGGAGAAAGGGCCCAGGAAACTGTCTGTTTCCTTGTACAGCCTGAATGAGATTCAAATGTAAGTAGGAAATGTTTAGTAAAATAAATAAAAATACAATACAACATAGATAATGCAAATTTGTGGTTTTAAGATATGAGAGTGGAATTATTGCTTTGTTCCTTCTTTTTTGTCATTATTTCCCTTAAGATTTTTCCTTTAGATTAATTTTGTTGTTTTGTCTTGCACTATAAAATAACTCATTGGTAGTTTGCTATAACACAAACTCTATAAATTAATTTCGTGAGCATCATCATTTTTGCCATATTACTTCATTTTTTTGTTGCATATGTCATTATAGGTTCTATTGTGATATGTCTTTCTGTGTTTCTCTGTATTCTTCATATTTGTCTATTCACACAGGTTAGCAATACCCTGTTACATTCCTGTACCACAGTTTTTTCGGCCATTCTTCATTCAATGGCACCTACTTTGTTTCCAGTTCTTTGCTACCACAAAAATGGGCTGCTAGAAACATTTTGGTGTTTATAGTCTTTCTTTTGGTCATCAGTCTCCTGGGGGTATGTGCCTAGCACAGAGACCTCCAGGTAATGGGCATTTTAGCCACTTGATTTGCATAATGCCAAACTGTTGTAATGGTTGTAATATTGGTGTGCCTGTCTTTCCCAAAACTCCTCCAGTATTTACCATTCCTTTCTTTTGTCAACTTTCACAACTTGTTGAATGCGATGAAATCACAAAGTTGTTTTGCTTTACATTTTCTCTTATATTAGTGATTTGAATTCAACTGAATTCAGTAATTCAATAGCAGATAAACTGGAGAACATAAACTATTTGAGGAAGGACAATTTAATAAAAACTTCTGGGGAAACTGAAAAGAGTTTTGACCAAAAAAAAAAAAAGATTTAGACCAACATCTTACCCCAAATACCATAATAATTACCAAATAGATGATCAACTCAAATATAAAAATGAATCATTTTAAAAAGCTGTAAGAGATACCTTTCAAAACTCTTGCTAGGGAGAGAATTTTCAACTAAAAAAGGAGAGAAAAATCATAGATTTCAAGCTGGAATGGAACTCTTAGGTCACCTAGTCTAACGCCCTCACTTTACAGATGAGAAACCAAGGACCAGAACAGTCAAAAGCATTCAATAGGTAAAGGAGATACAAATGAAGGTCCTCTGACTCCAATCCAAACCCAGAACACTAATCATTCACCACACTGCCTTCCATGATACAAGATTAAATTTTTTTAAAAAAACTGATTATTCAAATCAGGCCTCAGACACTACACAACTAGTGTGTGACCTTGGGCAAGTCACTTAACCCCAATTGCCTTGCCCTCCCCCTTCCAAAAAAACCTTGATTACATTAAATTGAAAAGCATGTACAGCTTTTCATATCAAGAAAAAGGGAGAGTAAATGAGAAAACATCTGTATGAAATATTTGACAAAAATCTGATATCTAAGATATATTGGGAAATAGCCTAAATATATGACAAAGACTCATCCCTCAATAGATAAGCAATCAAATCACATGAACATAGAAGTCTCAAAAGAACTGCAAATTATTAATATCTATATGAAAGATTGAACCAATTCATTATTAGAGAAATGTACCTTAAAATAACTTGAAGCTTTCACTTCTCATGCAGAAAATTGGCAAAGATGAAAAAAAGAGAAATGGAGCAGGTTGGTGGCAACACAAGATAATGGAATAGTATTATACTATAGGAAACAATGAATATGAGAAATTCAGAGAAATATGCAAAGATATGCATAATCTGATGGAGAATGAAGCAAGCAGAAACAGGAAAATGATGCAAATGTAAATGAAAAAAAGTAAAAACATCCAACTAAAACTTGTGTAATTTTAAGGCCAAAGCATGCCTCAGGAGAATAAGGAAATGAACTTCCTTCTTTTCCTTGCAAAGATGATGGACCATGGGTGGAATGTTGTAATACATTGTCAGGTGAGGTCAAAGTCATTATGCTTACCTGATTTTTTCCCCTTTGTTACAAAGGCATCTCATTGGGTAGGAAAGGTGAAGAGTGTTTATTTAGAAATTACTTCCATAGAACAACAAAAGTCACCCAAATAGTTTTTGAGTAAATGGGATTTGAAGTGAGAAGCTAATGAGAAATCATTAGGGAAGCAGCAGCCAGAATGCTGAAGCAAACTTAGGTTTCATTTATATATAAAGATTGTCCAGAACCAAGGAGGTGATAGTCTTACCGGTCAGGCCTACCTAAAGTAGTTTTTATTTATGGACTCCACATTTTAGGAAGAAAATAGACTTCTTGAGATCATCCAAAGAAGGACAATTGGGACAGTGAAGAGCTTTGAATTCATTCTGTAAAAGAATTAGTTGAAGAATAAGTAATGTTTCACTTGGAGAAGAGAAGAGTTGAGGTGGAACATGATAGGTGCCTTTAAGTAACTAAATGACTGACATATGGAAGAGGGTGTAAATTTGTTTTGCTCCATCTTGGTGGGAAAAATTTGTAAAGAAGTAAATTCAGGTTCGATATAAGGGAAAATGGGGAAACTCTGGGAACATGGCAGATTTGTACCCTCCCACGTTCCCATAACTTGAGGTTTTCAAGCAAAGACTACAGTCTTTTTGAATGTTAATACATTAACATATTCTGGGTATATTATAAAGAAAATTGTGGTTAGGACAATAGAATAAATGGCTGAGGAAGTACCATTCAACTCCGAAATTCCAGGATCTACAATTATAGAAAACTAAGACACACCACTGAAAAGATACTTTCAAAAGTTGCGCGAAAACATATCAAGTCAAGTGACTGATGTCTGAGAGGGGCTTCTCCTGGCCAAGAAGGTCAGGGAGCAAGTGAATTCAACTTGAAAGGATAGAGAGGAATTCAACAGGCAAGAGGAAGAATATCCCAGGGTCAGAAAACAGGGTAAACAAAGGCACAGAAGGAAACAGGAGGGCACGTTCATGGCGCAAGGGAGTAATCCAGTTTGGATAAAATGTAATGGGGAAGTAACATGAATCAAAGCTAGAGATATAGATGATATAAATTGTAAAGCCCTTGAATGCCTGGCAAAGGACTCTAAAGAACTTCACTTTGGAAGAAATACAGAATCATTGAATATTTTTAATCAGAAAAGTGTTGTGACCAGATCTATACATTAAAAAGATTGTGCTGATTGAGAGATAGAATGAAGAGGAAAGAAAGTGGAAACATAAAGTAGAGTCAGATTTCCAAGGAACCAGACATATTATCTCATTTGGTTCACCTTGAGACACATAATTCACAAGGTGCTCAGGTCATGACTGAACAAAGGTGCATTTTGGGACAAACTAACACTATCCTTCCCCAGCTCAGAGATTATATCAAATATCTAATCCCTCTGAGATAAATGTTCTCCCCTATACATCACAGAGCTGTTGATTGGAACCTTGGAAAACATCTTACCTAGCCCCATTCTGAAAGAAATTTCTGATGATTGAGCCACACACCTATGATAATCTGGGCCATTTAGTTGATTCTTCCCATTACTAAAATGCTGATAAAATGCATGTCTCTAGAGGGAACCTTACCTTTCCTAGTTGATGAATCAGTCCAATTTGTTCGATCACTTCCAAGGGTCACACAACTACTGAGTGTCTAAGGCTAGATTTGAATTCAGGTCTTCTTGATTCCAGGCCTAGTGCTCTATCTACTGCAGTGTCACCTAGCTACCTCTGGTGAACATAAAAGAGAGACTTCAAAGATGTCCAAGGGCTTTGAGGGGGGAACTGATGGAGCAAAGGACTGATGAGGCCTCAAGCTTGAAAACTAGATGAATATTCCTAATATATTTCCTTTTGTTTTTCTTTTTGATCTTTAAAAAGTCATGTGACCTCTCTCAGCCTCAGTTTTCTCATCTGTAAAATGAGCTTGGGATCAAATCAAATAATCTCTAACGCCTTTTCTAACCCTCAATGTATGATCCTTAGAGTAACCCTATGTGATGGTTAGTGTACTTGTGATGACCCCCATCTTAAAAATACAAATCAATCTGCTTCCAAAATTCAGTGTTTCTCATGAAATAATCCCTCTGCCCCCTTAGACTCTGTAGCAAGGAAGTACTGGCAAGTGAAACACTCTTCTTGCATCCAACAGAGCTAGCCCCTTCTTGAGAGACACTCCACTCCAGACCTCTGACTGGCTGCAGTAAACCTCAGGTGGAGATGCCCTTGTCACCCTGCGGGCTGAGTCACTGGCTACTGCTGACTCATTTAGGAGAGACTTACTTGGGTTTTCTTGTCTCGGAGTCTAGTCAGTTGTCAGTGTCTTCCCCTGGATTCTTTTTTAAGTACCAGCCTAACTCCTCCACCCTCATCCTTATCTCAAATGATGTTTTTCTTCTAAATAAATGGCTATTCTTGATTTATTTTCTTTGGTCCTTCCCTAGTAGATGAGCAGTTGCTCTTTCACCCCGAGCCCTCCTGTTTCAAGTCAGAGATGTGAGCCAGGACCCTGAGGGATGATTTTTAATCATTGATACTGAGCTCTGGGGAAGGAGACAGGCTATTGTTATTCAGTGCACACACAGCCTCTCAGCCCTCACTTTTCACTTGCCTTGGCCCGCCATCACTTTCACACTGAATACTAACATCCTTCCCAAAGGTTCTTTAAATAAAACTGGGGCCTTTTCAAGGACCTGGGAAGCCATGCTCCTTCCAGGGTAGACAGCAAGGCAAACTGGCTTTCAAAGGGTGGGTTCCAAATGGGACCTATGTCCTTGGGATCCCAGGATTCAGAGAGGACAAGGTTTTTGGAAATGATCTAGCCCAATCCCATCATTTTGCATAGGTAACAATTGGCTGCTTGAATTCCCTGAGAATGCAGCTCTGGAGTTCTTTGCTACTTTCCCCAAGTTCCTATGGCTGTTTGAGGAAATCAATTATTCAAATCATGTCCTGAGCACTCATCCAGGACAGTACTCAATTTCCAGACCACAGAAAGGTTGTATAAATCCAATAGCAAAAGCAATTAAGATACATATAGAAAAAACAATGTCAATAACAAGTTAGTCAGTCAAGCAAAATCACTGTCTACCACAAACAGAAATGGGCACTATCTCCTCCACCTCCCCAGATGGTGGGATGAGATAGAAACCTCTTAGAAAATATAAAGGGGAATAAAGAATTCCTATGAACTGATGCAGTGGGAAATAAGTAGAATCACAAAAATGATATACAACAATTTAAATGAAAAAAAAAACAAAGGGAAAAAGCTATCTAATTATAGCAATGAGCTTGCTTGGCCCAGAAGAAGAGATGAGAAAAAGTACTTTCTAGCACTCTTTGAAGAAGTAGGGGACTACAGGGTATGGAATATTGCACATACCATTAGACGCTGGCAGAAAATTATTAATATAATGAGAGAAATTGTTAATACCAATATGGACTGCCACTCCCTTAAATGATTTTAATAATGTCAGAATTTCAGCAATGTCCTTGCATTCCTACTCTTAACGTATCTACTCTCCATTAGGTTGAGCTGAACCACACCCTAAGTCCTCACCTCCTCCCCCCACCCCCAGAATTTTACCTTGTAAAGGAACCTAGCTTCTGCTGGATCTCAGGTCCTGATGGATGTCCTTTCCCCCTTTCACTGGGATTCATGACACAAAAGGCAAACCAGCCAGAATAAAGGAGCTATCCTTGCCTGGATTGTGGAGGGTCCCTGGGGTCTCATGATCAGGCCTTGCTACCTCACCTATCTCCTGCCCCTCTTCCCCTAAAACTAGAAAAACTTTTTCATGGGTCTTGGTTGAGAAATCCACTGAACATCTCTCAGGGTGGCAGGTTTGCTACCCTGTTATCTCAGTTGAAGATGCTTTATTCCCCAACTTATGTCTTTGGCTTCCTTCGGGATTTGACACTAATGATGCATTGGTTGGTTTTATGATATTGTTTTTTTTTTCTCTTTAACAAAATTCTTTAGAACAAGGAATGGTTTTCTGGATGTGGAAGGGGAGGGAGATATTTATAAAGGTGATATAAACATATAAGATATCAATAGAATGTTTTTAATGCTCAAAGGGACAGAGGCAACTTCCCTTAGCTGGATGGGGTAAGGAAACTACTAATTCTATCTCCTCTGTGCAGATATCTTAGGGCAGGCCAGACATGTGTGAAGCTTTTTGCCTGGATTCTGTAGACACCAGAATTCCTCCAGGATTCCAAGGAATGCCATGACAGCACCTCTCCATTGGCCTCCCATCTGTCCTCCTCCACCCTCGATTCCATCATGCATCATGCTTCACCCAGGTTTGCCCCTCACTTCTATGGCTCTGAGATACCTCACTTTTTAAAGAATTCAGTTTTGCTGAGCATTCTATTACCAACCAGAGTCTCTAACCTAGGCTTGTCACTGCTCTATATGTGCCTGTAGCCAGAAGAGCAGTCCACTGGGAAGTATAAGCCGGTGATTTATTCCCAGTGAATGATGCATTCTAGTCCCCAAGAATCATGGGCATTCTAGGGCATTTATTCTTGTCTGTGCTCATCTTACAGAGGAGGCCCAGAGAAAGAAAGGAATTTTTTTGAAGCCACACAACGAACATATAGCAGAACTCAAAATTCAAGCCCCTGACTCAGACTCCAAACATGGAACTCTTCTTCCTATACCATGATTATAGGATATGATGCTCCCTGGGCCTCCATTTTCTGATGTGCATAATGAAAGGGTTGGATTTGTTGACCTCAGAGGGTTTTTCCAGCAGGATCTGCCAGCTCAGAGTCCTTTGTCTCCTTATACATTTTGATCAGCCTTCTTTTCAGCAAAAAAAATCAGAAAAAAGTCAGGAAACTGAGGCATCCATTATGAAGTTCATAGACTTGGGGAACTACTTTAGGTAGCTAGTCTAATCTCTCCTGAGAAATTTCTTTTCAACCAGATACACACCTCTATTTCCCGAAAGCAAACATACATGTTTGTGCTTGACCTGGAAAAGGCCAAGAATGGGGGAGGAAAGTCATTGCATGCCACCACTTTCACTGAGGAAAAAAAGACAATGGACTTGCAGAAGAGAGTGGGGTGGGGGCAGCATGAGAGATGGCCCTGTAGGAAAGCACCCAATGGAAGCTTCAGATCTCTCTGGATGACCATTCAATTCAACACATATAAAACCCAACAAACACCTTCCCTCCGAAACCTGTCCCTTCTCCTGGCTTCCCCATTTCTGTCAAGGGTACTGAGGCAGCATGGTCAAAATGGATAGAAATGCAGGCTGGATTGGGGAGGAGAAAGAGAATGCCCATAGAAACAGAAGGAGTGATTAAAGAGCCTATTGATGTGACCTCTAACCACTAAAGTGAGGTTAGTGACCTTGCACAGCCCTCCCTCACTCAAAACAAAGTGAAGTGCAAGTCATGTCATCATATCTCTCATGTCATGATCTTCTTTGAAAACGAAGGAAGAGCACAAGCTAAAAACTAGTAAAGCCATGATAGCCACCTCTTTGTGCATCTTTATCTGGCTTACTTGAGATGGACATATTCAAAAGAATTTGGCATTTGCTTAGCCAAGATTGGCACATTTGTTTAATTATTTTTGAAATTTTCTGTTATTTTTCTTAACTGACAAGCATCAGTAAACATGAAAATATTCATATATAAAGAAGCAAAAAAAACAAGAATTATATGGCAGTGACTCTATTATGTACAGCCTGTTTTTAAAGTATATATTTGACAAGGCCATTCTAATACTTCCCTGTTCATCCATTTCTTCTTCTAAACTCTGCATATTCTTGGGTATATTTTTAAATGTTTCATTTCCACTCTTTTCTTTTTTGTCTTCTTTTTTATTGGGATCACCATAATTACCTGATCATTGTTCCCCATAACCCTCTCCCACAAAAAAAATAATAATTAGAAGTGGTATGTTTGTAAAGTGTACTCACTGCCTGAATTTTCTTCTGAGCATGAAATAATGGAAGTCCCAGTGTTTGAGAGTCACTCAGGTCAGCCTATAGTCCTGGAACAACAGATCAATTTCTGTTTGCATTTCACATGCTGTTTTTTTGGGGGGAGGGGACAGGCAATTGGGGTTAAGTGACTTGCCCAGGTTCATACAGCTAGTAAGTGTCAAATGTCTGTGATCAAATTTGAACTCAGATTCTCCTGATTCCAGGAAGGGTGCTCTATCCACTGCAGCACCACCCAGCTATCTCTTTCACATGCTTTATGACATATCCCTAAAACAGAATGTATGGGCAACAGGTCACAGGCTAGAGTCCCAGGTTCACCAATTAGGACATGTCCTCATTATGTCCTCTGTGTTGATATCAATATATTTTAACTAGGTAAGTTCCCTGAGAGCATGTGCTCTTTCTCTCTTCCTTAGAACTAAAATGCAACTGGAACAGGCATTCATTATCATCCTCTGAGTCATTTTAGATCCTTCCCCCTCCTTCACCCACCCCCTCCACATCTAATCTGTTGCCAAGTCTTGAAGACTAGACATCCTCAGCATCTCTCACATCTGGTCTCTTTCTTTCCATTCAAATGGTTACCATTCTAGATAAAGACCTCCTCATTCTTTCACCTAAACTTGCCAACTTGTAACTTCCTAACTAGTCTCCTGGTGCGTAGTCTCTCCCTTTTCCAAGACACAGTTCTTCACACAGCTGACCAAGCCTTCTGATTTATGTTTAGCTCAGATCACGCCACTCCAAAAGCTCAAGAATTTTCAGTGGTTCCCCAATGTGAGTTGATTGAAATCCTAACTACTAAGCATGATATTCAAGGTCTCCAAATCCAATAAGTCATTAACAACTTTTGGAAAGATCTCCAGTGGAACTGAAAGTTGGCTTCAATCTGAACTATCAAAATGACTCCAATCTATCTTTCTAGCCCTATTCAAGGTATTCCCTTTTATGCACTCTTATTCCAGCCAAATCTCATAATGTTAGACTGAATGGCTTTTGAGATGCCTTTTAGCACTAAATCTTGCCCTAACATCTGTAGTCTTCTTGTCTTTTTTGCAAATGGTCACTTAGACCTCAAACATCAACAGTAGGAGCAGCAAAAAAGCAATTCTAATAACAGCTAAACTTTATATAGCCCTTTAAAGTTTGAAAAATATTTTGTATGTATACATAGCTGTCTCCAAGTGTCTCACAAGAAGGCAAAAATAGATACATCCCTAGCATTTCCCCCTCCCCTTTCTACAAGGGAAATTTTACTGTAATTTCTGCCAAGAGGAGAAGCAGTAGGTTGAGGGCAGAGGCAGATCACTCCACTCTCCTTAAAAAGAGTACTGTGCTGGAATTATATCCATCTGTACCTTTAAATATTATCAGTCTAGGGAATGGAACTTTAAGGTTCAAGCTAAACTGAATTATAATTTCTTAAGGTAAAAAGGAGAGCTCCTAGCTTGATATCCAAACTTGACCTCCTTCCTACCAAATACCAATAGTACAATGGCACACATAGCAAATATCAAAGAAATACATGCATCCATGTCGATGACAAAACAGATACCAGAGAACGTACACATAGAAGAGATGTATACATATAGATGTGTATATGTATGTATATATGCATATATAAATTTTACAAATATGTATATAACAATATAAACATATAAATACTACAAATTTATATAAACAATAGAGAATGAAGGAGCTCTTCCATTGGAAGTGAGATATCTCAACTCAACTTAGAAAGAGAGAGAGACCCAAATGTCACCAAATGGGAAATTACCCAAAGTCTCTCATTGCAGTAAGTTGGAAATAGGAACACAATCCAAGCTCTACATGTCATTTTCTCTCTCTCTCCAGCAACCTGAAGAGAGGCTGGCATAGCTGATCTTCTCTCTAAAAGCTGGAAGCCAGAAAACCCCAGTGAGACTAAAGAGTCTAGATCTCTCTTGTCTCCTGCTTAGACCAACTCTATCCTGCCCCTCCTACAGGCAAGGAGCATTGATCTTCACCAGTGAGGAGGGAGTCCCAAACAAATTGGTTTTAGGGCTTGGGCTACACATGTATTATTATGATCCCCACAAAAGCCTGAGAAATACACTCTTATTATCCTCATTTATTGATAAGGAGATTGAGGTTCAGAGAGTTTATTAGTCGTACTATCCCAGGTAAATATCTGAGACAGGATCCAAATTCAGTTCTTCCTGACTCCAAGTCCAATGCCCAACTCCTATGCCACATAGCTGCCTCTCATAAACTCTTCCCCACTTCCTCCATTGTCATCTTCACTTATTAATACCTTTAGCCACTTTTCTTCCTCTAAAGGCCCAGGTCAGGTGTCATCCCCTCAAAGTAAGAGAGAATATCAGGACTTCAGGGAACCTTAGACGCTATCTAGTCCAACTCTTTCATGTGATAGCTGGGAAAACTGAGGAAATGAGAGTTGAAGTGACTGGTCTATGGGGTTGAAACTCAAACTCCTGCCTCCTGACTCCCAGTATGCTACTATTTCCATAATGCTTTCCTCCACACTTTCACCACCATCATTCATGGCAACCACAACTGTTAGATAAAGGTGATCGCTCAGAGTCCTCCTTGAATTTCTTGGACTTCACTCTCTGATCTCTTCACTACCTCTAATCAATTTTCTACCTTGTCTTGCATCTTAAAGATAACTGTTAATTTATTAATTCTTAATAAATATTGCTAAATTGTGTCTATAATATTCTCCCATCAGAAGATTCTTTTTTAAGATAAGTTTTTATTGATTCCTTTTGGTACTTTTTATCATCACCCTAATTTCCCTCAGTATCCCTTTTACTCCCTTTTCCGGAGAAACATCCTATATAACAAAGATTTTTTATAAGACAAAAAACAAGCAAAAAAAGCATGGGTTAACATATTGGAAAGGTCTAAAGATATGTTTAATGAACCACACCTGGAGATATCTTACCTTTGCAGTTTAGGACAGTAAGGGTATCTTCTCTGGAAATATGCTTTATAATTTTGCAAGATGTGGCCTTGGTGTAGTTATTGCTGCGTATATTGTTGGGGAGGGGCTCTGCTTACTTCACTCCTCATCAGTTCATGTAGATCTTTCCATGTTTCTCTGTATTCATCACATTCACATTTCTTATAGCACAGTAATTTATTTCCATTACATTCATGTACCACAGTTTGCTTAATCATCCCCCAAGAGATGGGCATCTACTTTGCTTCCAATTCTTTGCTATCACAAAAAGTGTTGCTATAAATATTTAGTGCACATGGGGATTTCCTTTTTATCAATGACCTCCTTGAGGAATAAGCCTGGAAGTGGATTCTTTTGGTCAAAGGGCATGGACATTTTAGTCACTTTATTTGCATAATTATAAATGGGCCAGGAATATTCTAATCCTGCTTGTTGCCTGCCTCAAGCCCTGGCCCTGCCTTTTAGTTACAAATACCCTGGTTTCTTCTCTCTCCCCTTCACCCTTCTCCCAGCATCTGCCCATAGTGAGTATTGGATGGGGGGAGGGAAAAGCATTTAATAACTGCCTACTATACTCCAGATGCTTTACAAATATTATCTCATTTGATTCTCACAACAACCCTGTGAGATTTGTTGTTATTATTTTCCCCATCTCATAGTTAAAGAAACTGAGGTTAAGGGACTTGTCTAGAGTCACTCAGCTAGGATTTGTCTGAGACTGAATTCCACTTCAGAACTTCCTGACTCCAGGCCCTGGGTTCTATCTACTCTGCCACCTGTCTCCTAAGCCCTGCTTCTCAGTACCAGAATCGACTACCTGGATTTGACTGAACCTCTTAGGATACATCTCATGATCTCAGGCTCAGGATACATATATCCTACTATCTAGACTGATATCAAAGTTGGGATTTGGAGACCCTGTATGTGGAAAAAGAGCAGTGGCCTTGGACTCAGATATATGAGTGTAAGTTCTACCATCAACTGTATGAACTTAAATCACCTCCCTTCTCTCAGACTCAGTTTCCATTCTGTGAAATGATAGCATTTCCCAGAAGATCTCTCAGTTCTCAATAACTTCAAATGAGCTCCCATGAGATAATGAAGTTAACGTGTATAAAAAGCCTCAAAGGGGCAATAGACAAAGGGTCTGGTAGAATTCATCTGACATGATGGGCAAGGCAGCATTGTGACCTTTATGATGTGTCTGAGCAAGATTTGCCTTTGGCCCATTCAGGAACCTCCTATCCCTGTCTCAAACAGAAAAGTGGGGAGAACAGAGTGATAAATATGGGGATGAGTTCTATAAAAACTCTGTGGATATTAACGCTCCCTATTTTTATTCAGAAACTGACATGAGTCAACCTCTCCCCACCATGGAAACACACAGCAAAGTTGTCTGTCTGTTGAAGTGAATCATACTGAGATTAAAAGGCATTCAAAAAAGCTACAGAGACTGGATTAGTCCTGGGGTTGAAGGATAGGGAAGGTGAGGGTCCAACCATACATGTCTGGTTCAGTGCCAAAGCCAAAAGCCGTTTCTAGGGTCATTTCTAGTCAGAGTCCTAAGTTTGGGTTAACACCTCCAGAAACAAATCTACCGCCATAGGGCAAGCCTGGGCTACTGCCAAAAAAATCATAAAAATAGTTCAATTTCACAAAATAACACTGGACACTATTCAAAAAGTCAATTTGGACCTGTATTGAAAAAGACACTTAGCTTTACATATCCTTTGATTCAGAAATACCACTCCTGGGTATATACTCCTAGGAGACAAAAAAATGGAGGGAAAGGTAACAATTTTTAGTTCAGATTGATGATTTCATCAGTTTAGGAAATTTCCAGTGTGGAAACTCCTTCTACCATAGAGATCAATACTTGTTCTGCCAGCAGTGGGATTTGAACTTAGGTCTTTCTGAATCTACACAGTGACCATAATATTTTTTTTAATAAAAAAAAATCACTGAAAGACATCAAAAATCTAATCAATTCAATGATTCCAGAGAACTGACAGTAAAACATATCTTCTTCCTTATGGCAAAGAAGTGGTAGACAATAAGTATGAACTGAGGTGTATATTGTCAGATGTGGCCAACATGATGGTTTGCTTTGCTTAACTATGCCTCTTTTTTAAAATAGATGTTTTTTCTTGTGTGAAGGGTAAAGGGATACTATATTGGGAAGTGACAGAGATGTGAAATTTTGGGTTTTTTAATGACATTGATAGAAGCAGGAATCATGGACAGACTTGTCAAAAAGAACATAGCAATTAGGCCAGTAAAGATGCTTGAGCAGGGGGAAGCAGTTCAGTTCAACTTGCCCTAAACTTCTCTAAAAAGATCTAAATAGAGAGTCAGAAATTTAAAGAGAAATCCCAGTGCATCACCTTTCCAGGCCAAGATCACAAGTTTTAACTATAGGCAAGTGAGCAGGTCAGGTATTGTGGAACAAGGGTGGGGCAGGATCATAGATGTAGCCCTCACACTCAGAATAGAGGTAAGCAGACAGAGTAATTGCTCCAACTTGAAGAGCCTTTCAGTTAGCTTACAGGAACTGGGACCAGCAATTATTTACTATATAAGGACAAGTCTGCAGTTGTGTTGCGTAGACCAAAAACAGGGTCTGGAGCCTGGAATGTCAATGAGGGCAGCATGCGCTTTATCAGATAGCATAGGGCCCACTGAAAATTTGCCCCTGCTTAATTCACTCCTGTGGTATTTGAAAAACATAGCACTGAATGTAGTGGCAGGAACCCAGATAAGATAAACCAGGACCACACAAAGACTTACCTAACACAAAGTCCCAAGCTGGAACAATGAATAAAGAGATTTTTTTTAAAAAAAGATAAAGAGCTATTATGGTACCAGGTATGCCTAAGACATAAAAGTAGAAAAGGAGAATAACTCCAAAATACCTTAAAGCAAAGCCTCCAAGGAAAATACAGCTTGACCACAAGATTAATTAGAGTTCTTAGGGAAAAAAAAAGAAGCAAGTGGTTTTTTAAAATGATATTGCAGATGAAATTAGAGCACTAGAGGAAAAAAAATGAAAAGAAATGAAGAGTTTAGGAGGAAATACTTGGAAAGATAATTAACAGCTTAGAATAAGAGTTATGAAACCTTGACCAAGTAACAGATTCCTTGAAAATTAGAATAGACCAAATAGAAGGTAATGACTACATGAGGCAACAAGAAATGCTAAAAGTCAGAAGACTGGAAAAAAGGGAAGAAAATACAAGGTATCTCTCATTAAAAAATGAATGCCCTAGAAAACAGATTAAGGAGAGCTAATTTAAGAATCATTGATCTACCTGAAAACCATGGCAAAAAAAATCCTGGATATCATATTTCAAGAAATCATGAAAGAAAACTTCCCAGAATATTAGAACAAGAAAGCAAAGTGAAAATGAAAAGAATCTATTTATCACCTCCTGAAAGAAACTTGAAAAATGAAAACTCTCAGGAAAAAAAAAAAGAACTGCAAGTACCCCAAAAGAAAGGGTTCAAGTAATGAAAATAACTGCCAGTATCAAACAAGATTTAGCAACTACAACTATAAAGGAGTAGAGAGCATGAAATATGATGTTACAGAAGATAAAAGATACAATCTTACAATCAAGAATAATATACCCAGCAAAATTGGAAGGGACTAAATAAGGATAAAGTGTTCATATTCTAATGAGGGGAATAAAACAAGTATCCCTTGAAAACTCTAATGTCATCCATCAGGGTTATAAGAAGAGTAAAATTAAGACAGAAATCATGGGAATAGTTTTGTTATGTTTTGATTTTCTTATAGAAGGAAGGAAAATGATGGGAAAAGAATATACTAGGGAAGAATGAGAAAGGGAAAAGGAAAGAAAATTTAAGTTCATATAATCAAAGAAGAGATGTGGGGGAGTAGATATCATTTAAACCTCACTTTTATCTTAACTGGTCAAAGGAAGGTAAAGCATACATATAAAATTTAGTATAGAAATATATTCAATTCAACAACAAAAAACAAGTATCTAGAAGTAATAAGTCTGCTGCTGAAGTTGCAAATTGGGTCCAGGTGTTATGGAAAGCAATTTGGAATTCTTCCCCAAAAGTCACTAAACTGTACGTAACCTTTGACCCAGCAATGCATATGTGTGTATAATATATGTGCATATATATATATATACGTACATGTACTGACTATATAGGCATGTACATGCAAATGTATGTATATGCATTATATGCATTTATTGTTTATCTATATACATATATGTATATAGAGTAGCTCTTTTGTGGTGTCAAAGAACTGAAAACTAAGAGGACTAGTGAATGACTGAACCAAGGATGGTATATAAATATAATGGAAATAATACTGGGCTGTAAGAAGCTGTGAAGGGTCAAATTCCAGTGAAACTTGAGTACATTTGTATGAAGTTATTCAGTAAAGTGTGCAAAACCAGGAGAGTAATTTATACTATAACAACACATTATGAAACTTTGAAGCTTTGAAAGACTAAAGCTCTCTGATGGCAATTCCAGAGAATGGTTACTCCTACATGATCCCAGAGGACTACCCACTTCCTGGCAGAGGTGATGAACTAAAGGTGAAATAGTTAATGGACATAGTTAATACAGAAGCACTAGGTGGTGCTGCAAGTGGATAGAGCACTGGGCCAGATATCAGGAAGACTAATCTTCCCAAGTTCAAATCTGGCCTCAGACACCTCTTGCCCCTGGGCAAGTCACTTAACACTATCTGCTTCAGTTTCCTCATCTGTTAAATGAGCTGGAGAAGGAAATGGCAAACCACTCCAGTATCTTTGCCAGGAAAACCCAAATGGGGTCACAAAGAGTTGGACACAACTGAAATGACTCAACAATAACAACATGATATAAGACTTTGTTTTGTTTGACTCTGCATGCTCATTACAAATATTTTTTTCTTTTCTCTTTCTTTTTCCAGTGTTAGAAGAGATGTGGAAGAGAGAGAAAAATGACTGCTTGTTAATTGAAAAGAAATCTTTTTTAAAGCATAACATCATTCCAGATAAGAGTGGAAATTTACCAGAAAAAAAGGAGCATAAAACAGTGAAGTCCATAAATGAGGTTGAAAAAATGTAAGACTAATTGATAATATCTATCAATATTATTCGACTTTGTGCTTGACAAAAGGCTAAAACCTGAAAAGGTCTGTAGTATGGAAAGTCATTTCAGTCTCTAACAGGACTAATAACTCAAAAAGATAATTGCCATCTTAAAAGAAAAATAATTAAGATAAAAGCAGAGATACTGATGTAAATGCATTCATTTAAAACTCCTACAAATGTGAACTCTCTATGTCTTTGTCTCTTTCCGCATGTCTGTGTTTTTGTCTCTCCCTCTACCTCTTCTTCTCTCCCTCTCTCTCTCTAAACACACACACACACACACACACACACACACACCCATTAATCACATCAATTCTATGTATCAATCAGCAAACATGTATTAAGTGCCAGTTATGTGTCAGGCACTACACTAGATGCTAGGGATATACAAATACAATAAGTTCAGCCTTAGTCTTTCTCGTAAGAGCTGGTCCCACATTGATAATTGTCTATTGGATATTTCCAACTGGATTCCCATAAGCATGTCAAATCCAACATTTTTCAAAGTGTACTTTTTTCCTGAAATCCTTAACTGTTGGAGCAAAAAAGTGTTTGTGACTTTCAACAACCAAGACGTCTAGGATGAGTGGTGAAGGAATGCTATTTCAAAATATTTCATACTATAATTTAAATTCCATAGTCCAAGCAATAGACAAGATAGGTAAATAGTTAACACAGTGGAAAGAATAATAAACTAAGACCCAGGTTCAAGACCATGTCTAGCTATGTGACTTTGGGTAAGTCCCTTTCCCTCTGTTTCCTCCTCTGTAAAAAAATGAAGGGTTTGAACTAGACAAAGTCTAAAGGCCTTCAGCTCTAGGATCCTGTGATTGCAAAAGGCATTTCTTTAGCTTCTCTTATTTCTCAACTTGCTACAGCAGCACTCAGTGAAGGACTAAAAGAAAAAGATCCTAGGAGCTCTAGATCTGGAAGGGATGACAGAAATAGTGTAGGCCACCCCCTCATTTTACAGATAAGTAAATTGAGTTCCAAGTAGGTTAAGTGACTTGCTGAAGATCACACATAGCATCATAGTACTAAAGCTGTCAGGGACCTTAGAGACCATCCAGCCCAGCACCCCTCCATTCCCCATTTCACAGTGGAGAAAATTGAGGCCCTGACTTTTCAAGTGATTTGCCTAATGTTACACAAGTAGTAAGCAGACACTCCAAATCCTGTGCTCCTTAAGTAGTCATCAAAAGTAGAAAGCTGCACAGCTCTAATGGTATTTTGATCTCAAAGCAGCATAAAAATTCCTCAATTGCAAAGTCCTGGTATATTGCAAGACCTAACTATGCTGAGAAGTGGCATGGTGTGGTGGATAAAGAGTTGACCCCCGAATCAGGAAGACCTGGGTCCAAGCTCTGTCTCTGACATCTACTGACTGTGGGATCCTGCGCAAGTCACTTTACTCCTCTGTTTCAGGTGGCCCTTTAAGCTGCAGGGTAGGTGCTCACCTTCGTGAGAAGAGTGGGCACAAACCTAGATTACAAAGGTAAAAAAGACACACATAAAATTCTTCCAGGCAACTCTTACTTGAAACACTGCAGAGCCTTGATGACCTTTATCCCTTCATGGAGACTTCTCCCACTTCACTCATAGGCACACATCTCTGCTGGGTTGCCAGAGTCTACTCATTTCTGTATCTGAGTCTCTTCAGAGAGTGTAGAGTTTGGTCCTTTCTGGGTGAGTATAGGGGGCAGTTAACTGGCACAGTGGATGGAATGCCAACCCTGGAGTCAGGAAGACTCATGTGGCCTCAGACACTTACTAGCTGTGTGACCCTGGGCAAGTTGCTTCCCCCTTTTTGCCTCAGTTTCCTTATCTATAAAACAAAATGGAGAAGGAAATGGCAAACCACTCCAGGATCTCTGCCAAGAAAGCCTTAAATGGGGTCACAAAGAGTCATACACAACTGAAATAACTGAACAACAAAGATATCAACTGTACCTTAAAACAATCTTGAACTCATGAACTGTCCAACTGCTGGATGAGACTTTTCCTAGAGGTCAAGTTATGCTTCAAAATACCAGAGCCAAAACTGGAGGGAGGGGAAAGGAGGGAAAAACCCTCCCCTCTCCACCATGCCCTCTGGTATAGGCATAGGGGTCACATTCCAAAGTAGTTCCCACTTTTTTAAGGATGCTTGTGGGAGGGGCCAATCTTTATCCCCCCTAGTGGTTTGTTGCCCTTTCCAATTAAATTAAAGAGAAAGGTTTTTAAAAAACATTTCTTAAAGAAATAATATGATTTTTCAAATATTTGTGTTCCCTCTCTCAGGGAAAGCTACTTCTTTTTTAACTTTTTTTTGGTTATGAACTTAATAAACACAAAGAAAAATAAACATTTACATTGGCAAAAAAAACAATCAAAAACAAGATTGTTTATGAAACTGTGAAATACAGGTTGCCTTTTTTTAAAGGGACTATATATAGCTTGTGGGATTTTGATTTTGTTTTAATAAATTCAAATTTAACATAGCAGTTTCAACACTGCCATGTTTGTTTGTGTCCCCTTCAGAGGAAAAACAACCGGATACTAACAAGTCTTCATTAATATATCACTACCTTTTATCTGTTATCTGCCCTTTGCTTTTGAGTGTGGGAGAAACTAATTGCTTAAGGACCACTTTCCCTTTTCTTCTCTTCTCTTCTCTTCTTTCTTTCTCTGTCTCTGTCTCTCTGTCTTTGTCTCTCTGTATGTCTGTTTCTCCCTCTCTATCTCCACCCACAAACATATGTACCATATATATATGTATATATATGTATGTATATATATATATATATACACACCAAAAATATACATGTGTGTACACACATGGTGTTATATTATGTATGGTATGCATGTATACATTCATATGAGTGTAGGAGACTATGTATATATATATATACATGAATATATGTATGTATATTCATAAACATCGGTAGATCACACCTGTACTCTTGCACACATACAGATGTAAACCTCACACACACACAGACACACACACAGGTGTGAAAACATCTTCTTTCCAAACTTCTTGAGGACAAGGACTGTTTTCACTTTTGTTTTTGCATCCCCTTAATCTAACACAGTGACTAGCACATAGTAGGAACTCTTAAATGTTTATTATGAGTCCTTCCATCCGATAATTAACAACACCAAATTCCTTCTAAGATTCCTTCTAGAGTGTGCCTGGCCTACTGAAGGATCATGGGATTTTTTTCTGGTTAACAGTGGCATTTTGAACAAGAGTCCATAAAAAGAGTTATAAAATTGTTTGTCCCTGGAATGAGTTTCTCAGTAAGTGCCTGACCCAGGAGCCACCTCCCTTATTTCAGCTGTCATAGCCATGGAAATGGATCATTTAAAACAGAAAAGGGGTTGGGGGCTGGAGAAGGGTGTCAGTGACAAACACAGATTTCCAACAAGAGCTGGTCTCATCTTCTTATTTCAACCAATGCAAGTATCTGGGTTATTTGCCAAACCTCATTCTGTGTCGAGTGGATTGAACTACTCCTTTCATAGAGAGACAGGCCCAAGGTCAAAACTTGTTATTCCAAATACTACATGTTCTTTCCCTATAGTTTCCATATAGCTTTCCACTCACTGAAGATATCTTTCCAAGCAAGAAATGTTAGGAGAGTAAAAAGAGATGTCAATTAAAGAGTCAGATAATGGAATATCTCTGCATCCATTGAAGAGTATGTTATCAACTTTTGGGAAAAGAACTCAATATTTGATAAATATTGCTGGAAAAACTAGAAAGCAGTTTGGCAGAAACTAGGCATAGAACTACATCTCACACTGCATGCCATGATAAAATCAAAATGGATAAATGATTTAGATCAATGATGATATAAGTAAATTAAGGGAATATGAAAAAAAATGTACCCATCAGATCTATGGATAACAGAAGAGTTTATGACCAAAAAAAGGGAGATTATGGGAAGTAAAATAGAGAATTTTGATTGCTGTTTTTCATCCATTTTCAAAGAGGAAAAATTACATCATGGGTGATATCTTGACTTGTATATGAGTTGGATTTCAGTGAGGCAGAGGTGCACAAAGTCATCAGGCTCACTCTTTCTTCCTAGTCATAGAAGTCCAGTGGCAAGACCAAAGACAAGATGACCAACAATGCCCAGAAGATACAGAGGATGACTTGGTGTTTTGGATGTCTGACTATGCTCTCCTCAGCACCTGCATTACTTGCCTCCATGGCCATTGGAACAAATTGTTCTTTCAGTCAATATGGTTTTATTGAATATTACAACTTCTTGGAGCCGCAGATGAGAGACAGGTGAATCAAGTGAACACCAAAGGTAGATGAACAGCCCTGAAAAGGGCTCAGCAAGACCTCACACCAGATTAAAAAGCTTTTCCACAAACAAAACTAAGTAGTCAAATTCAGAAGGAAAACAGGAAACTGGGAGAAAAGTTTATAGCAGGTTTCTCTAATTTACAGTTTAAGTTTAACTTAATTAATTTACAGTTTAAGTTACAGTCTAATTTCTCAAAAATATGGGGAAATGAGTCAAATTTATAAAAATAAGAGCCATTCCCCAGCTGACAAATGGTCAAAGAAAATGAACAGGCAGTTTTCAGAAGAAATAAAGGCTATTAATAGTCACAAAAATCCTCTAAATCACTATTGATTATAGAATTGCAAATTAAAACAACTCTGAAGTACTACCTCTCACCTATTAGATTGGCTAATGTGACAGAAAAGGAAAATGACAAATGCTGGAGGTGATGTGGAAAAATATGGATACATACTATTGGTGGAGAATTGAAAATGGAAGGGATGCCCATCTATTGAGGGATGGCTGAACAAGTTGTGATATAAGATTGCAATGGAATACTATTGTGCTATAAGAAATGATGAGCAGAATGATTTCAGAAAAACCTGGGAAGACTTATACAAACTGATGCAAAGTTAAGTGAGCAGAACCAGAAGAACATTGTATGGAGTAACAGCAATATTGTAAGGATGATCAGCTATGAAAGACTTAGTTACTCTGATCAAGACAATGATCCAAGATAACTCCAAAGGACCCATAATGAAAAATGCTATCCACCTCTAGAGAGAGAACTAATAAACACTGAATGCAGATTGAAGGATCCTTTTTTGATTTTATTTTTATTGGGTTTTGTTTGTGTTTTCTTTTGTAATAGGGCTAATATAGAATTGTTTTTTGCATGTCTTCACATGAATAATTGATATCAAATTGTTTGCTTTCTCAAGTAGAGGGGAGGGGTGGGAAGGAGAGAGAGAATTTGGAACTCAAAATTTAAAAAAAAAGATTGTTAAAATATTTTTACACGTAATTAGGGAATATCTGATGAATAAAAATATACTTTAAAAATAAATAAATGCTTATTGAGTTGAATGGAATTTGATAGAGAGATCAAACAGGAACATTCTGGAAGAGTGCAAATAGGATGCTTGTAAAAATTGTTTTCGTCAATCAGTCAATCAATAAGCATTGATTGAGTACCTACTCTGTACTACAAAGGGATACAAATAAGGAAGTGAGACGATCCCTGACCTCAAGTAGTTTACAGTCTCCTGGGAGGATAGAACATGTCATAATAAGTAAATATAGGAATCTATACAAAATAAATACATGGTGATTTCAGGGTGGGATGTACTCACCACTTAGCCAATCAGGAAAGGCCACATGAAAGAGATGGCTCTTGAGTTGAGCCTTGAAATCTTCTAAGAGGCAGAGGGAAAGAGGGGGAGCTCAAAGTCACGACGATAGTAAGTAGGATCCAGTTAGACCGTAACACAAAGTGCATGAAGGGGAATAGTGACTAAAATAAGCCAGAATTAAATTGGAATTAGAGCCTTGGATGCTAGGGTAAAGAGATCATATTTTTCCAATAGATAATTTGGAGCCATAGAAGGTCTTTGAGTGATAGACCAACATGCTTAGAGACTTAGACATTAGGAAGTCTCCTTTTGTTGCTGGTGGGATGGGCAAGGATAGATTACAATATTCCAGGTGAGAGGCAGCAAGAGACTAATGGGAGAGTGGCAGCAGAAGTTGAAAAATGGGGGAAATTGAAAGATGTTGTGGAACCAGATTGGGAGGATTTTGGAAAAATGATAGGATATTCTCAGGTCTATACTCTGTAAGCTGCATTCCTCACTAGAGGTATTTTTAGCTTCATGCAGTAGGTGTGTTCTCTGGAAATTTTAAGTGTGGTCTATGGATCTCATTGTCACTGAACCTTCAAATAACTGGATTCAAATTGTGGGGACTTTGAAAGGCAATCTTTCTCAGGTTTCTTCGTCATCAGGTAGTTTCAACAATGTCTAACTCTTTTTGACTTCTTTTGGGGTTTTCTTGGCAAAGATACTAGAATGGTTTGCCATTTCCTTCTACAACTCATTTTACATGTGAGGAAACTAGGGCAAACAGGGTGAAGTGATTTGCCCAGAGTCACACAGCCAGTGTGTCTGTAGGAAGTGGCTGAGGCCAGATTTGAACTCAGGAAGATGAGCCTTCCTGATTCTATACATTGTGCCATCTAACTGCCCTTGGCTTTTTTGCTCTCAACCCAGTGAAAAAATTGGTAATTTCTAAAGTTAATTCAGATCTAAGTATTCAGTGGTTCTCTACTAACAGAATCAGAAAAGGAATAGCATTGAAACAATAAAGATTTTAATTTAGGAGCTGAAATGCAAAAGAGATAGAATAGAAAATGATCCCAGTCAAATTTTCAAGTAAGTATAGCTTCACTCTCTATCTCTTGGGTTTGGAACCAGAGAATCTGTTCTCAAATCTCAGTTGTACTACTTACTAGATGAGTGATTTTAGGCAAGTTACTTAACTGCTTTGTCCTCACTTCCTCATCTGTATAATGAGGGGATTGAACTATATAACCTCTCAGGTCTCTTTTAGCTATAAATCTATGACCCTAGAATTCCTCTAAAAGGTGAGATTTTAGTTGGGACTTGAAAGAAACCAGGAAATATAAAAGGTAGAAATGATGAGGGAGAGCATTCTAGGCATGGCGGTCAACCAGTGAAAATGGTTAGAGCAGGGGAATGGAGTATCATGTTTGAGGAACATCTAGGAAACCAGTGTAACTGGATAAAAGAGTATGTATAGGGTATAAGGTGTAAGAAGACTGAAAATGGTGAAGTAGCTTTGAATGGCAAATGTAGAATTTTATATTTGATCTAGGAGGCAATAGGGAGCCACTGGAGTTTATTGAGTGGAGGTAGTGTGTATCATGGTCAGTAGACCTGTGTTTTAGTGAAATCACTTTAGTTAGCTGAATGGAGACTGGTTTGGAGTCGGGAGAGACTTGAGACAAGTAGACCTAACAGCAGCTATAGTCCAGGTGTGACATAATGAGAGCCTGAACTAAAGGGGATATGGGATCAGGGAAAAGAAAGGGATGCATTTGAGAGATGTTGCAATGGTGAAATTGGTAGGATTGAAACAGATTAGACATGGGAGATAAGAGATAGTGAGAAGTTGAGGCTGACACCTAAGTTGGAAACATGGGTGCCTGGGAGATTGGTGGTGCCCTTGATTGTAATAGAGAAGTTTGGGGAAAGGGGAGGTTTAGGAGAAAATATAATGAATTCCAAATTGGACATGTTGAGTTTAAGAAGTCTACTGGACATCCAATTCTAGGTATCTGAAAGGTTATCAGAGATGAGAGACTCCAGGTCAGCAGAGAGGAGAGGGCTGGATAGGAATATATGAGAATCATTTGGATAGCAATGATAATTGAACCGGTGGAAGCTAATGGGAGCTGATGAGATCAAGAAATGACAGTATATATTGTGCTATAAGAAATGATGAGCAGGTAGACTTCAGAAAAACCTAGAAAGACTTATATGAACTGATGCTTAGTGAGGGGAGTAGAACCAGGAGAACATTATACACAGTAACAGCCCCTAACATTGATAGACTTATCTCTTCTCAGTAATACAGGGTTCTAAGACAACTCCAAAAGGCTCATGATGGAAACTGCTATCCACATCCAGAGAAAGAGCTATGGAGTCTGAATGCAAATCAAAGAAGACTATTTGCTCTGTCTTTTTGTTTTATTTCTTCTTTCTTGTGGTTCATTCCATTGGTTATAATTCTTGTTTGCAACATGATTAACATGAAAATATATTTAATGTGAATATATAGAGAGCCTATATCAGATTGCACACCATCTCAGGGAGGGAGAAGTAGAGGGAGGAGGAGAACTTTGGAACTCAAAAGCTTGTGAAAATGAATGTTATAAATTAAAAATAAACAAATTTAGGGGAAAAAGAGAGTATAGAGGAAGAAGAGAAGAGGGGACAAGACAGAGTCCTGTGGGACACTCATGGTTAACTGCCTCCCAGGACCTTGAAGGACACATACTCAGGACTCTTAGCTATTCCTGGAGGGGAGGAGGCTGAGAGTAAGGGTGTGGATGGACTGCCAGGTGGGGAAAGAGTCAAGGGCATGGGACTGGGCTGTAGGGAAAGGACCAGAGAGCAATGGGCAAGTGAGATGATGAAATTAACCCAGTGTGGTCACCCTTGGCACCACTGCTTGAAGCCTGTTCTTGTTGGTGATAGCTGTCCATTGCTTGTCTCCCAGCATGTGCAAGGTATGCAACACGTCTCTATCTACTTGGCTCCTAATTGCTCTGTCTCCATGCAGCTCCTGCCTCGCTTTGCCTCAGTTGCCACTAATCACTCCCAAGGCTACTGCTGTCACAAACCCAGAAAAGAAATCTATTATTTCTTCATTTCTTGGTGGGGAAAATGGATTTATTGTGGGTCCTCCTGCACATAAAATGAGAGGCAAAGGGCCAACAGAGGGAATACAATATGGACTGGATGCATGCTCCAACTAGCTACTATCTGCACACCTAAAATGAATGCAGGTCAGGGCATCAGAGCAGCATTGTGGCTTGTTTTTTTTTTTCTCATTTTTCATTTTATTTCATTTTCATTTTATTTTGAATATTCAGAATTTAGGGAGGAACCAAGATGGCAGAGTAGAAAGATTCACATATGCTAGCTCCGAACCCACAGCTCATAAAATACCTGTAAAGAAGAATTCCCAACAAATTCTGGAGCAGTGGAAGCTGCACAACAACAGAGTGGAGGAGATTTCTGTCCCAGAGAGACCTGAAAAACCAACACCAAAGGTCCATTGCACACCAGACTCAGAGCAGAGCCCAGCCCTGTCTTGGCCACTCGGCACCAAGAGGACCAGATCCGAGCAGGCTTCAGGGACAGAATCTCCAGCGGCTGCGAAGGTCCATCCACCCTCAGATTTCAAAGGTTAGCGAGAGAGTCTGTTTGGCTCTCCAAGAGGGGAGTGGGGTGTCCCCGTAACTCAGGCCCCCTCAGGAAGCAGCAGCAGAGGCAGCAGTGAACAGGAGCTCCCAAAGCAAGCAGGGGATCGGATCCATTGTTGAAGTTCTCTGCATAAACCCCCTGATGGAACTGAGTCCTGTGAGGCTGCCTTGCCCCGACCTGAGTAGTTGAACTTAATCTCACACTGAATAGCAGCCCTGCCCCCACCTGAGCACCTGAACTTAATCTCACACTGAATAGTAGCCCTGCCCCCACTGAAAGCCCTGAGGCTGGGAAGCAGCATTTGAATCTCAGACCCCAAGCACTAGCTGGGAAGACCTGGAGGCGAGGTGGGCGTGGAAAGGAATCTCAGAAGTCAAGTAACTGGCTGGGAAAATGCCCAGAAAAGGGAAAAAAAATAAGGCATAGAAGGTTACTTTCTTGGTGAACAAATATTTCTTTCTTTCCTTTTGGTTGAGGAGAAACAATGCTTACCATCAGGTAAAGACATAGAAATCAAGGCCTATGTATCCCAAACATCTGAAATAGATATTCAATGGGCTTAGGCCATGGAAGAGCTCAAAAAGGATTTTGAAAATCAAGTAAGAGAGGTGGAGGAAAAACTGGGAAGAGAAATGAGAGAGATGCAAGAAAAGCATGAAAAACAGGTCAATACCTTGCTAAAGGAGATCCCAAAAAATGCTGAAGAAAATAACACCTTGAAAAATAGGCTAACTCAATTGGCAAAAGAGGTTCAAAAAGCCAATGAGGAGAAGAATATTTTTAAAAGCAGAATTAGACAAATGGAAAAGGAGGTTCAAAAGCTCACTGAAGAAAATAGTTCTTTCAAAATTAGAATGGAACAGATGGAGGCTAATGACTTTATGAGAAACCAAGAAATCACCAAACAAAACCAAAAGAATGAAAAAATGGAACACAATGTGAAATATCTCATGGGAAAAACAACTGACCTGGAAAATAGATCCAGGAGAGACAATTTAAAAATTATGGGACTACCTGAAAGCTATGATCAAAAAAACAGCCTAGACATCATCTTTCATGAAATTATCAAGGAAAACTGCCCTGATATTCTAGAACCAGAGGGCAAAATAAGTATTCAAGGAATCCACCAATCACCCCCTGAAAGAGATCCAAAAAGAGAAACTCCTAGGAACATTGTGGCCAAATTCCAGAATTCCCAGGTCAAGGAGAAAATATTGCAAGTAGCTAGAAAGAAACAACTCAAGTATTGTGAAAATACAATCAGGATAACACAAGACCAAGCAGATTCTACATTAAGGGAGAAAAGGTCATAGAACATGATATTCCAGAAGTCAAAGGAACTAGGACTAAAACCAAGAATCAGCAAAACTGAATCTAATACTTCAGGGGAAAAATGGTCTTTCAATGAAATAGAGGCCTTTCAGGCATTCTTGATGAAAAGACCAGAGCTGAAAAGAAAATTTGACTTTCAAACACAAGAATGAGAAGAAGCATGAAAAAGTAAACAGCAAAGAGAAGTCATCAGGGACTTACTAAAGTTGAACTATTTACATTCTTACATGGAAAGACAATATTTGTAACTCTTGAAAATTTTCAGTATCTGGGGAGTTGGTGGAATTACACACACTCACACACACACACACAGAGAGACAGACAGACAGACAGACAGACAGACAGAGAGACAGAGAGCACAGAGTGAATTGAATAGGATGGGATCATATCTTTAAAAAATGAAGTTAAGTGGTGAGAGAGAAATGTATTGGGAGGAGAGAGGGAGAAATGGAATGGGGCAAATTAGCCCTCATAGAAGAGGCAGGCAGGAGACTTTTTAGTGGAGAGACAAAGAGGAGAGGTGAGAGAAAAACATGAAGTTTACTCTCATCACATTCGACTAAAGGAAGGAATAAAATGCATACTCATTTTGGTATGAAAACCTATCTTACAATAGAGGAAAGAGGTGGAAAAGGGTATAAGCAGAGTGGGGGAGATGATGGAAGGGAGAGCAATGGGAGGAGGGAGCAATTTGAAATCAACACTCTTGGGGAGGGACAGGATCAAAAGAGAGAATAGAAGCAATGGGGGGCAGGATAGGATGGAGGGAAATATAGCTAGTCTTACACAACACGACTATTATCGAAGTCATTTGCAAAACTACACAGATATGGCCTGTATTGAATTGCCTGCCTTCCCAAAGGGAATGGGTGGGGAGGGAGGGATGAGGAGAAGTTGGAACTCAACGTTTTAGGAACAACTGTTGAGTATTATTCTTGCTACTAGGAAATAAGTAATACAGATAATGAGAAATAGAAAGTTATCTGGCCCTACAGGGCAAAAGGGAAGATGGGGACAAGGGAAGGGAGAGATGATAGAAGAGAGGGCAGATTGGTGATAGGGGAAATTAGAATGCTTGGTGTATTGGGGTGGGGGAGGGGACAAATGGGGAGAAAATTTGGAACCTAAAATTTTGTAAAAATAAATGTAAAAAATTAAATAAATAAATTTATTAAAATAAAAAAAAAGAAAATTCAGAATTTAAACACAAAATAAAATGAACTCCACCAAAAAAATGGAGCAGAAAAACAGGATTACACATGAAGCTGTGGATCTCTTACGTAAAGCTTACTTCTCTTTTAAAATATACAATAAATCCATGTAACTTTTGAAGTTGAGTTGTTTAGAATAGCATTTAGGAAATAGTTTGGGAGTCAGGAGACCCCTGTTCAGTTCCTGATTTGTAACTTTCTGGGTGACTGTAGGCAATTATTCCCCATCTCTAGGCCTCAGTTTCCTTAGCTAGAAAATAAGCAAGGGACTCATCAAATAAGATAAAGTATGGGAAGTGCTTTGCCAACCAGAAAGTGCTATATAAATGTTAGGTATTATTAATATCTTAGTAGTCTTGAAAGTTTTCTCATAACCTCTGGGATTAGGAGGTGAGAGGTAATGATTTAAGTAAGGATTGCGTTTTCATAACACTATCCAACAGAGCTTTAAGTAAGGTAGGGTGATGGGGCTTTGTCCAAGATTTCTAAAATATGGAGTGCCCTTACATTTAATAGGTAGAAATTACTGAGCTTGACAGAATCTAGTTAACAAAGAAAAGTAATTAAAATGAGAAGCTTTCAAATGGCATGGGGCTAGATAGTTCAGTGGATAGGCTGCCATGCCTGGAGTCAGGAAGACTCATCTTTCTGAATCCAAATCTGGCCTCACTTATTAGCTGTGTGACCCTGGGCAAGTCACTTCATCCTGCTGCCCTCAGTTTTCTCATCTATAAAATGAGCTAGAGAATAAAAGTGTAAACCACTGTAATATCTCTGCCAAAAAAAAATCCAAACAGGGGTCATGAAGAGTCAAACAAGACTGAAAACAACTGAACAACAATTTTCTGAATTACAGAATCCTGTACATGTATTGATAGCAACACTAATACAAGAAATGGGCAGCTAGGTGCTGCAATGGATAGACCACCAGGGCAGGGGTCAGGAGGATCTGAGTTCAAATCTTAACTCAGACATTTGACACTCACTAGCTGAGTGACCTTGGGCAAGTCACTTAACCCCATCTGTCTCATCCTGGGTCATCTCCAGTCATCTTGATGAATATCTGGACACTAGATCCAGATGACTCTGGAAGAGAAGTGAGATTGGTGACCTGCACAGCCCTCCCTCACTCAAAACAAAGTCAAGTTCAAGTCATGTCATCATTTCTCTGATGGCATGATCTTCTTCATCAACAAGGATTGAACACACAAGAATACAAGAAGTAAGGAGTTGCATTCTTCTCCATGCTGATGCCTAGTTGAGAAATGTCCATAATTTTCTCTTCATATAGACCAAAGCCACTTATTTTATTTTATGTACTTTATTTTATATACTACCAATGTGTAAGGTATGGTTTATCTATGTGCTTAGAGATCCCAAGTAAGCAATCCTTACCACTTAATTGTCCTGGGCTTATTTGAATCCTGAGGGGTAGATGTAATTCCTTGGCTCTGGGGTGGCAGACCAGAGATACTTGCTACACACATTCTCCCGATCTGAATTCTCCCAGTTTTGAATTCTAAGACTCTTTCAGTTCGGGCATCCTATGTCCTATGTCTAAGATCTTTTCTAGCTCTGACATTCTTACACTGTTTACCAGATGTCTTCTGCAAACATATGTTGTTTTTTTGTTCTTCATATTTGAAGAAGACCAATGGCATTATAGGGTGATGTCTTGACTTGCTAGTTAATTGGATTTAAATGAGTCAAAGTTGCACAAAGTCATCAGCCTCACTCTCTCTTCCAGGGTCATTGAAGTCCAGTGGTAAGATTTTAGTCAAGATAACTCACAATTGCCTGGGATGCAGAGGACTACCTTGGCATCTTGGATGTCTGACCAAGTTTTAAGTGCTCCACAGCACCTGTTTCAGTCACCCTCGTGGCTATTAAAACAAATTGTTCTCATCCACCCATTCCTCATTTGGTGAAGTCTTCACATGCTTTGGGTAGATATCCTCCTGACTCAGCAATGGATTTGTGACCTGTCAGATACCCTCAACCTGGTTTAACCTATCTTCTGAGACAGTTTTTCTGGGGTGTGGCCACTCTGAATGCTACAGCTTCTGGGGCCACAGGTGAAAGTTGGATGAATCAAGTGGACACCAAAAGTGGATGAACAGCCCTGAAAAGGGCTCAGAAAGACAAACATATGAAGGAACAGCATGATAGTAAAGAAACCCTGACACGCTGAGATTCACACTTAAGATGAGACTTACAACATAAAGGCAATTACCACTGAGCCACACACTTTATGACCTTCCAAAGAAATAAATACACAACCAAGCATATGAGTGCCTTTTGAAGAAACAACAGAGTCCGTGATTACTAACATAAGACTCGTTCCTTGTGTTTCACAGAAATGTTTATTAGAAATGGTGAAGGATCCAGATCTTATTAATAAGAATTTTGCTCAGGATTGATTAAATCCTCCAACCAGGGAACAAAGAACATGGTAGATTTCTTTATGTCCAGACACATGATTTCATCAGTGTGGGGAGTTCTCTTTTGTGGGTACTCCCATTGGGATTACAGATCAGAAGCCATCTTGCAACTTAGTTTTAGAGTTCTCTGGGGAAATGAGAGGTTAAATGATTTGCCCAGGGTCACATAGACAGTACCATCTGAGGAAGAACTGCAATGTAGATCTTTAACCCTCTAGGACAGCTAGTGGGGTGGCTCAGTGGAGAGTGTTGGACCTGGAATCAGAAAGACTCATCTTCATGAGTTCAAATCCAACTTCAAACACTTACTAGCTGTATGACCGTGGGCAAATCACTTAACTCTGTTTGCCTCAGTTCCTCGTCTGAAAAATAAGCTGGAGAAGGAGATGGCAAGCCACTCCAGTATCTTTCCCCCCAAAAAAAATCCCAAATGGAGGTCACAAAGAGTCAGAAATGACTGAAAAATGACTAAACAACAAAAACACAATGCGTGGCACATAGTAGGAGTTCTATAAATGCTTATTTACTATTCACTTAACAATATTCTGCCTCAGTTTAATAATAAAATCCCCTGTTGTGAGAATGAAATAAGATAATATCTCACATGTACAAACCTTCATGTGTTATATGAATGTTAACTGCTATTAGTACAACATACTATCTCTCTTCCCTAATTATGCTTTGAAAATAAGATGGGCCAGAAAGAATACATAGAAATATGGACAAGTCATACGAAGCCGTCCTCTTTCAACACTGAACACAGTCGTTCTTGCTGACTGGTTAGAGGGTGGTTAGAGGGTCCAATTGATTCCGGATAAAATGCTTATTAATGAGATTTTCATCCTTTGCCATTTCCAATCAATGTTCCCTTGAAACACAAGGAAAGAGTCTTAGGTTAGTAATCTTGGGCTCTGCTGTTTCTTCAAAAGACCTCAGAGTATCAGAGATCCTTGACTGTGAATGCATTTCTCTGGAAGTTCATGGAGTCCTGGTGCTCAGTGGTAACTGCATTTAAATTATGTGTTTCATGTTGAACATGAGTCACAGCACATCAGTGTTTCCTTACTGATGTGCTACTGCTTCATCTGTTTGGAGAAGCTATCAGGTTATTGTAGATTGTATAGCAGCACAGAATTTCTGAAAAGTAGTACATTGGATGGGGAGCTAGGCCTGGAGTCAGGAAGACTTGAGTTCAAAACCTTCCTCAGATACTTTCTAGCTGCGAGACCCTGGACAAGTCACTTAACTTCTTTTTGCCTCACTTTCATCAACTGTAAAATGGGAGATAATGTTACCACCTACCTCTCAGGGTTGTGAGAATCTAATGAGATAATATATCAAAAAGCACTTAGCACAGGACTGGCACATAGTAGGAGCCTAATAAATGCTTGTTTCCTTCCTTCCTCCATTATCAAAGGATAAGCTGGTGCAGTAGGACTGGGAGTTTGAAGACCTGTGTTAGTGGTTCTGTCACTAGCTTCCTGTGTGACTTCGAGTGAGTCACTCCGAACTTAAGTTTCTCCATCTAAGAAAAAGTTTCTCCATCTAAGAAATATGGAGATTGGACCAGATCAGGAGTTCTTAACCTTTGTCATGCCCTGGACCCTTTGGCTAGTTTGGTGAAGTCTCTAGACCTCTTTTCAGTATCATGATTTTAAGTCGATAGGACTATGCAATTTCAAATCCAATATATTCAAACAATTATCAAAATATTTAAAATACAAGTTTATGGACCCCAGATTAAAAATCCCTGTGCTAGCATAGCTCTACAGTCCCTCAAGTTCTGCCATTCCATGGAAAGTATCCAAAACTTTACAGGAGGTCGCTCAAAAAAAAAATAAGAATGTAGTTTTTATCTTTCTATAAAGAGATGTTTATTTCTAATCTTTGGGTGACCAAAGCTCAGGCATAGAGGCCTCCTTGCCATCAGCCCACCTGACAGCCCATGCTGGCTTTCTGTCTGCTGTTTCGCTCTTGGCCCCACTCTTCCTCCAGGTCCTTCCTCTTCCCTGTGAGAAAACCATCTGTCTGTCTGGATGTGTCTTTTCCATTTCAGAACCCAATCTCTTTCCACCTTCAGGCCACTCTGCTTAAAGAATCTTCAAAGGGCACTAATGTTCTGTTTTCCAATTCCTTTCCCCCACTCTCTTCCTTAATCGTCTTCAACCCACTCTCTATTAGCTTGCCTCTTCCTCACTCCAGATGCCTTTCTCTGCTTCCTCCTCCCTCTCCCCCCAGGCCTCACACTGCTCCAACTTCCTCCTAAACCCTTCAGGCTCCAGATTTTAAGTTCTCCTATGGTAAAAACCAGTTAAAAGGAAAATACAGAAGTGTGCACATGCACACATGCACAACATGACATAAGCTAGGGAGAGAATTCCATCGTTAAGGGCATCTGGATTAGGTTTGTGTTATCCCCATCCTGCACATGCAGAGTCTGAGCTGGCAAAGGGCATGCGAATCATTAAACATAGACTGAGAGGAGAAAGGGGCCTACAAACACAGATAATAGATTCAGGGTTCTTCACTTGGGGTCTGAGAACTTGTTTTGAAAAATATCTCGATAACTGGATTTCAGGATAATTGATTTCCTTTATTAAATTCCTATGGATTTAATTTTAGGCATTTAAAAGCATGATTCTGTGAAGGATCCAAAGGTTTCCCTAGACTGGCCAAGGGGCTCAATACACACACACACACACACACACACACATACACAGGCTAAAAACCCTTAGAACACCAAATGTCAGCCTTCAAACGGATCTTTTCACAACAAAGGGAGTAGAAATTCAGGACTTAAAGGGACTTTAGAACATAGAATATTAGATTCAGAAAGGATCTTTTAAAATTCAAGAACTAAAAGCACCCTTAGAATCAGTTAAACAAGGATTTCATAAGTATCTATTATTATATCAGAAGCAGCATCAAAGTGGTGACTAAAGAACTGCTCTTAGAATCAGGAAGATCTGGGTTCAAATCCTCTTGGATACACACTGGCTGTGTGACCCCGGGCAAATCAATTTCCCTCTCAGTGCCCCAGGTAGTGCTCTGAGAATACAAGTTGCAGAGTTGATGCTAACCTGCCTTGGCAGAAAGAATTCCTGAAGAGGAGTTCCTTACACAGGTGATGATGATGATGATGACGATGACGATGATATACCAGGTACCACAGGTTTGGAATTGAAAGGGACCTTAAAACTCACTTAGTTCAAACTCTTCATTTTACAAATAGGTAAGTTGAGACCCATAAAGGGAAAGTAACTTGCTAATTGTCAAACAGTGAATTAGTAAGAGAACTAGTACTTACATGCAGATCTCTGGATTTCCAGTCCCTGCCCTCCATACTGCTCTGAGGCATTTCTTCATTGTGGAGACAGTCTGCTTCCAGTCTCTCCGTGCTTTTTAGGCGAATACAATTGACTTGGAAATAGGATAGCCACATCTAAATCCCTACTCTGCCACATTCTAGTTCTGTAACCCAGGATAAGTCAATCACCTTCTCTTGAGCCTCAGTTTCTCCTCTGAGAATTGGGGATTATTCAACAGCACGCTATCTCACAGGTTGTTTGGAGGAAAGCACTTTGTAAACCTTAAAGAACCACACCACTATGAGTTATTATTACTGTTAATCATCTTTATTTAGTGTAAACTTGTGCTGGAGTTGGAAGAAGGGAGGCCTTGGTTCAAATCTCACTTACTACCTATGTGTTCTTGGGCAAGTCACTTCTCCATCCTGGGCCTCAGTTTCTTAATCTGCCAAATAAGGAAATTGGACTAGTTGGCCTCTAAAGTGTCTTGTGTTTTTAGATATGTGGTCTACGTGTTACCTTGGATGAGTCACTTTCCCTCACTAGACCTGTTTCCTCAGCTCTGCAATGAAAGGTTTGGACTGGAGATGGTCTTTGGAGTGTCTTCCAGTTCCAAATTGATGATTCTATGAACCTTATTGAATTCAGAACCTTACCCTAAATTTTAATTCAATAAATGTTTGTGAATAGAATACAATTGTAAATGAGAGTGTACATTTGTAAATGACTAGCTAGGAATCCATGAATATGCCTTGATCTCCTTAGCATATGTTCTAACCACTGTGCAAACATATACAGAGCCTATGGGAGTACCATTGTTCCAACCTTTTGGATTCAATATTCTTCATGCCAGTTAAATGGAAATGTTCCCCTTCATTTGACCTGCATTTAGATCAGGTCAGTTGCATCTTCTGCCAGCTGGCCTGTCCCATAGGTCCTTCTATTTGCAGAAGAAATCCAAACATAGAGAGAGATCCTTTTCCAAAATGAAAAGAGAAAAGGTATTGCTAATTAGCCATGACAAAACAAATCCTCATTGGTAGCAGAGGCTGTGGTGTCTGAGGATTTTTTGCTAGACAACATGAAATTTTAAATAAAAATGCAAGAAAAGTTAGTGTCTGAGTCCAAGGTTGACTGAGTGAAGAATGGTCTCTCCCCTCATCCCCTCCCACATCAGCATGGTGGTCTTGGGAGAAAGTTCCTTTTTCCATCACACCTGGTGCACAGATAGACACTCATTGTCAGCTGTTTCTCTACCCCATTGCTCACAGCCCAAATCTGTGTTGCCAACTTTTCCCTGCACCAGGTGCAAGCAAGATGTGGAGGGAAGACATCACAAAATCTTTGGATTTCCAGGCTTCTATCCCACATGGAGTATGGGCCTTGTGAACATTGGCTCTGTCTGTATTTGTCAATTTACTTCTGTTGGCTGCCTTTTGACTCCTCTTAGTAGCCAAGTTCAAGTCCAAAAGGCCTAGGTTCCAGGCCTTGACAAACTTCGGAGACTGACTTGGATCTTATCTACCGAGTTTTGCCAATTGTCAAAGAAGGTTGAGATTGCTGGTTCTGAAAGGCCCTCTTTTCTCTTTGCCGACTGTATTCATCTTTGCAATTTCATCCAGAAACTGGAAGCTCAGATAGTCTTATAGTTAAGTGAGCTACTTGACTTATTCATTCCTAATTCATTCATCCAACAAATATTTATTAAGCCACCAATATATCTGAAACTTTGTGTTGAGCATTGAATCAAAAGTTGAAAGAAGACGACGCCCTTGCTTTCAAGTCCAGGAGAAGAATGAGACATGGATCCACACAAATGTTAATTCAACTTTAATAAGGGTAGAAAACAGGGCTCAGCCAAATGCTATGTGAATTGTGGAGGAGAGACAGCATTCTCATCCTAAGATGTCATGGTAGACTCCTTTGAGTAGGTGGCACCAGGGCTGGTCTTGAAAGAAGGGAATGATTTAAAGAAACAGAGACAGAGTAGGGAAGTCCATTCTAGGAATTGAGGAAAGTGTGAGCAAAGGTACAAAGCTAGGAAAGTGAAGGATGAGATGAGGGGGAGGCAAATAGAAAGGGAAATACAGAGAGAAATAGTGTTGATAAGGCTGGGAAGATAGTAGGCAGAAAATTATGGGGAGCCTTGAAGGTCAATCAATAAGGATTTGTTGAATGTTAATTATGTGCTAAGAACAGTGCTGAGGAGTGGGGATATAAAGAAAAAAGTGAAAACAACTTCAAAGAGTTTGCATTTGAAAAGACAACAGGCTGAGAAGGTTGCATTTTATCCATGCTTTATCCACTAGTCAATAACATGGAATGAGTCTGAGCTGGGAGTGGAGGAGGTGGTGGGAATGAATTCAGCCTGTGCATTAGTGAGGTTGTAGACTTCACTGGAGACCCTCAAACAGGCCAGATGACCACTTGTCAGGGATACTGTAGGGGGAATTCTTGACTTTCTGTGGGTTGGACAAGATGACTCATAGGCTCATAGATTTCAAGTTATACAGGACCTTGGAGACCATCAAGTGCAAAACCCTCTTTCTACTAATGAGGAAACTGAAGCCTGAAATTCCTTTCCAACTCTTAAATTATATGGTTCTAGGATTATTGCTTGATCAAAGGAGTTAGGGATAGAGAATGCAATGTGTTCACAGTCAGTGTATTTGTAGTCATTTGAGGAGGAGAGAAAAAGCACTAACAGCTAAGGAGATCAGAAGAGGATTCCCATAGGAGATGGCTTGAGTCCTAGCCAACCAAATCATCTTGGAGGCAGAAATTCAGCTGGGAGTAACATTTTGACCCTTTAGCAAGAGACCGATGGTCATGCCCATTCTCTATAGCCTCAGACAAGAGAAGACTCCCCTCAAAGACTTGATATCGAATAATTTATCAAACTGATTGGTGTTGGATCTGAATTCAGAAGACAAGGTCAATTTGTCATTCCCTGTATGACCTTGAGTATGTCTCTTCCTTTCTTTTGGTTTCAGTTTCCTCCTCTCTAAAATTCAGGGCTGGACGACTTCTAAAGATTGTGACCCTTGCATTACTGTGCCTATATTTTCAGGGAGAAATGAGTTCTTTAGGAGCAAAGGCAGGAAAATGAAGGAACAAGTTGTTTTGGAAGAATCTACTGTGTTTGCATGTCCAAATTACCATAATGGAAATAAAGCAGCAGGCTTCCTCTTTAAAACCAACATAACTCAGGAAATGTCACTCACAAAAGCTGAACTACAACAAAGAAGAGGCTTCTAGAACACAGGGTTGGCATACACAGGATGCTGCCAACGAGAAAGAACCTGGCATCCAATTCTGCATTTGTCTACTGATTTGTCTGATGACTCACCACCCAGACAGCCCTCGCAACAGGACCGTGAAATAGAAAGCTAAGCAGGACTTTTCTCCATGTCTTGGTCTCACACATTATGTCTGCCAAACTTCCGACAAATTATAAGAAGTTCAGATATACAAGGGCCTTAGGGGAGATCAGATAGCTCAACTCACTCATTTTACAGAGCAGACAACTGAGGCCCAGAGACGTGGGAAAGAAACTTGCTCACCACTCTCATGAAAGGCAACATGTCATAATGGTGAGAACTCTGGGCTTGGAGTCAGATGGCCTGGGTTCAAATCCCACCTCTGACGCTTACTCCCTGTGTGATCTTACATAAGACCCTTGCCTTCGTTATTTTGCTTACTTATAAAATGAGGAAGTTGGTGGTCCCTTTCAGCTTTTGACCTATGAATCTATGATCATTACCCCCTCCATGGGCCTGTTTCAGCTGCCTTCTGATGAGGCTACTCCCCCAACCTTTGTAAGAATGGTACTGGAGTCAAATTGTAGGGGACTGAGAGTTATGGAAGTAGAGGCAGCTAGTGTAGACCCTCTCTTTCTAGGAGTTTGGCATCTAAAGATAGCAGATGATATCTCATGAAAGAGTCAAGGCCCAGAGTTGGAGTTTTCTGGCTAGGTGAGGCCAGAGCATGTTTGTAGGCAGAGAAAGAACCAGTGAAGAGGGAGTGACTGAACATCAGTTAAAGGATGGTAAATGGAGATCATAGATTAGTGGGACACCAACTCAAGAGCTAGAAAGGACTTTAAGGGCCCTCTGGTCCAACCAATTCAGTTTATAGAGGAGGAAACTGAAGCCCAGGGAGGGGGAATGGCTTGTCCAAGGCCACACATAGGAATATCAGATCATAAGATTCTAGCTCCAACACTGAAAGAGGCCTCAGAGGTCATGCACGGCTTCTTAAACTTTTTCCACTCGGGATCCTCTCAGTGCTGAAAGTCAACCCCCTTCTTTTTCAGAGATGGAAACCTAGGCTTTGAGAGGCTGACTTAGTAGTGTAGGATTATGGTTCTGAAGTTGGAAGCAACCTCAGAGGCCATCTGGCCAAGTCATCTCATTTGACAGATAAGGAGACCTAGGTTTCTAAAGATTAAATGACTTTTCCAAGGTCACACAAGTAAAAAGTGCAGAAATAGTATTTGAACTTAGATCTTCTGACTATAGAGAGAGCTTCATCTCTTGGTCTTTATTTTGTATGGTGCATTAGAACTACTGAAAATTCTAACACAGTATCAATTGGCAAACTCCTCCAAAGGTATGAAATCCCTATTCAAAAGTGGGTTAAGATAGGATTTCAGACAAATAACTAGAGAAGTCAGTCATCTTGTGCTATGAATTCAGAAGGATGTTGACAAGTATGGTGGGAAATCAAGACTCCAGCATCACCATTCATTCATTTTACCAAGTGTTGATCCTCAGCAATATGTTGTCACTTTGCATCATCGGTCCTCGCTTGGGTTCTCCCTGAGGACATCTTGGCTGGTGAAACTGCCAGATTTGGGACTGTTCATATTTAGCAACCAAAGAAGGAATGCAACTGAGTAGGGAAAAAATAAAACAAACATGAGAGAGCAACAGTCTGAGCTGGATGTGACTCCTCCGAAAAGCAAGCCAGTTGCAGGAAGATGGGGTTTCTCATTTGAACGGTACAGGCAAATTCTCTGAAGTCTCCCTCAACTGATCTCAGGCCCCAGTGATCTTTACCTTTGTTACCATGGTCAGGAGGACCAGGTAGTTGAGCTGAGTGGATATAATAAGAATAACAAAAATATTTGTACAGAGCTTTAAGGTTCGCAAGATGTTTTCCATATATTATCTTACATGATCCTCGCAATAATCTTGTGCTATCATCATGCTCATTTCACAGATGAAGAGACGGAGGCTGTCAGAGGGACATCACAACTAGCCTGTACTATAATTATTTCCATTCAGATAATTATGTCTGAGGATAACAGGGGTTAAATGATTTGCGCGGGGTCACACATCACAGTGTCTGAGGTAGTATTTGAACTCAGGTCTTTCTGGCTTCAGAACTATTGTTCTCTCTCCTATACCACCTAGCTGCAGGGAAGAGTTCATTACTCTGATGAAGAGCACTAGCATTTCCGTGCTGGACACATTACCTGCTGTGAATTTCTCTACCTCTCTGGTTCTTCCAGTCTTGCCAAACTTTCAGGGTCCTCGTTTCACTGTCTGCTCTCATCTCAGATATCCAACCAATCTCACAGTCTGAAAGGCTTTGTAGTTTAGTTCAGGTGTGTGTGTGTGTGTGTGTGTGTGTGTATGTGTGTGTGTGTTTATGTGTGTAACAGCTTCACAAGTTTGCCTGTTACTGGCTCTGATACAACCAAAGTAATCTAATAGGGGAAAAAAATAATAACCCATACTTCTCTGATGCTTTAAAGTTTACAAAACACTTTTATCACAAAAACTTCTGTTGAAAATAATGCAAATATGGTATATACTCACAGTCAGCTGTGAATGACTTAGCTATTCTCAGCAATACAATAACCCATGACAACTCTGAAAGACTTATGATGAAAAGTACAATGCATCTCCAGAGAAAGAACTGACAAGAGTCAGAAAGGAGATCGAAGCATACTTTTTAACTTTATTTTCTTGTTTTGTTTTGTTGTCTTTATTTTCTTTCACAACATGACTAATATGGAAATGTATTTTGCATGACTATACATTTATAATCTATATCAAATTGTTTCCCTTCTCAATGAGAAAGAAGGAGAAGGAGGGAGAGAGAATTTGGGAGTAAAATTTTTTAAATGAATATTAAAAATTGTTTTTTATGTCATTGGGGAAAAATAAAATATTAAATACATTTTTTGAAAAGGAGAAAGGAAAGAATTCAAGTACTATTATACCCATTTTACAGATGAAGTTCATTGTAGCATCCAATCCCATCTGCTCTGGGAGTTTTCCCCTTCAATCATCTGTTCTCTCTTTCTGGACTTGTTCCTTTTTGGCTACTGTCCCCATACATGTCTAGATTTCTCTATCCTCCCTCCCATCCTTAAAAAATCCTAAATTTTATTCGAGCCTGCCTTCTGATAATCTATATTCCCTTTCACTAACAAGCTCCTAGAAAAAAAAGGCACTTACACTTATAGCTTCTACTTTCTTATCTCTCACTCACTTCTCAACCTCTTTGCAATCTGGTTCCATAACTGATTTGAAACTCCTCTCTCTCTGAGTTTCCCAAGGATCTTGTAATTGCTAAATCTGCTGGCACTTTCCCAGTCTCATCCTGGGGAACCTCCTCAGCAATGTTTGACCTTAGGGCCCACCTCCTGCCGCATATTCTTTTCCCTATCTTGGTTCTTTTTCTTTTACTTTTTTTACTTCTTTATCACCCCTCAGGCTCTATTACTAGATTATCATCCAAGCCCTTCTTTATCTGCATGAAGGTACCAAAGTCTCTGGGCCTTTTGCTTCTTTCTATGTTCTCTCTTTTGACAATAAGATCAGCTTCTGGAGGTCCAACTGTGGCTTTTATCCATGCAGAGTCTTCCAAAAGTCTTAGTGCACTAAGAATTATGGGGCATCCTTTTTATTCAACTCCAGTCTCCTGAGCTCTAGTCTTCCATCACCACTGGCTGCTCCTCCTGGATGTGCTATCGGCATCTCAAACTCAACATATTCAAAATGGACCTCATATTCTCTTCTTGCCCCAACTCACTCCACTTCCTAAATTCTCTCATTCTGACAAGGGCATTACATTTTCTTGCAGACACCCAGGTCCTCATCCTTGACATCCTCTTTGATCATTCCCCTCCCAAGTCCTCCCCATTCAACCTCCACAATGTATCTTGCCTCTGGCACCTTCCTCTTCACTCATACATCCAAGTTCAGGAGCTCATCACCTCTCACCTGAACAATTACCATCCCATCCTAGCTGGTTTCCCTGGTCCTCATCCCTTTTCTTTCCAGTTTATCTCACATACTCTTTCCAAGGTGATTTTCCTAAAACTCAGGTCTGACTGTCACTTTGATACTTGAGTAAATGACTTAGACAAGGAGTATAATGGAAAATTTGAGTAGCCAAAGGGAATAAAATTGTGACAAATCCCAAACCTCAAAGACTGACCAAGCGACGGACTAGTAATAAAAGCCTGTCTATCCTCCTTTATCCTGAAGCTCCCCCTTCCACATAGCTCTGCTTCTAATGCTATTTAAGAGGTCCCAAAAGTCTCTCACTCTAGGGCCCAAACTCTGGAGTCAAAGGACCTGGGTTCAAGTTCTGCCTTCAAAGCTTACTAGGGAAGTGACCTTGAGCAAGTCATTTAACATCTCTTGTAGCCTCAGTTTTCTCATCTGTAAAAAAGGATGTTGAATTAGATGATAGCTGAGGTCCCTTCCAATTCTATGACGCTAAACTCCAGTGGCTCCCTAGTGCCTCTAGAATAAACTACAAGATCCATTGTTTGGAATTTAAAACCCCTTCACAATCAAATCCCAACTTCTCTTTCTAGACTGATTTCACTTGACTCCCCATCATACATCCTTTGCTCCAGTCACAAAGGTCTCTTTGCTTTTTATCATATGCAACACTCTAGTCTCCCTACTTCAAGCCATTTTCTATGCTAAGAATGCTCTCCCTTCTTACTTCTGGCTCTTGAAATCTTTAGCTCCCTTCAAAGTTCAACTTATGTACCACCTCTTGTGATCCTACATGAGAAATTTTTCAAAGACTCCCCATCCTCCTAATACTGCTTTGAATGGACTTGTACATTGGACAATGGACAATGTACATCCTTTGAATTGACTTGGTGTTGATTTATCTATGTATGTGTTGTTTTCCCCCAGGAAGAAGTTATCTCCTTCGTGATGAGATCCATTTCCTTTTTGTCTTCAGGGCCCAGCATAGTGTCTGGCATATAGTAGACAATAAATATTCATTGGATTGCAGGGAACTGAGGAAACAGAGGCTCAGGGAAGTTCGAACTCACCCAAAGACACACAGGAAATGTCAAAAGTACTATTTGAAACCAATCAACTGACAAGTATTTATTAAGTGCTCCCTATGTGCCAGGTATTGTGCCATGGGTTGGGAATAGAAAGCAGAGAAAACAAAGGCCCTGTTTTCAGGGAGCTCACGGTCTAAGGAGGAAGGCCACATGTAAACATGTGAACACATATAAGATACATACAGAGTAGATGGAAGGTAGGCAACCTTAGAGGGAGGACAGCTGGGGAAATGAGATCTGTTTCTTTCAGAGAAGGTGGTTGAACTGAGCGATGAGGGAATCCATGAATTATTTTTTCTTAAATAACATTTCATTTTTTATCTAGTTGTATGTAAAGACAATTTTTAATATTCATTTAAAAACATTTTGAGTTCCAAATTTTTTCTCTTCCTCCTTCACCTACCTCTTCCTTGAGACAGTAAGCAATTTGTTATAGGTCATACATGTTCAATAATGCAAAACATGTTACTATATTCGTCATGTTGTGAAAGAAGACACAGACCCAAAGGGAAAAGACACAAAAAAAAATACAGAAAGTAAAAAAAGAGTATGCTTTGATCTACATTCAGACTCCAGTTCTTTCTCTGCAAGCAGATTTCATTTTTCATCATGAGTTCTTCAGGATTGTCTTGGGTCATTGTACTTCTGAGAATAGCTAAGTCATTCAGTTGATCATTGTACAATGTTGCTGTTAGTGTGTACAGTGCTGTCCTGGTTCTGCTTACTTCACTTTGCATCAGTTCATAGAAGTCTTTCCAGGTTTTCCTGAAATCATCCTACTCCTTATTTCTTATAGCACAGTAACATTCCATAACAATCATATACCACAACTTGTTCAGCCATTCTCCAATTGATAGGCATCCCCTTAATTTCTAATCCTTTGCCACCACAAAAATAATATTTTTAGAGGCCAAGAGCAGAAGGGAGAGAGTTTCAGGCATAGAGGATAACCAGGGAAAAGGCACAGATACAAGAGATGGGGCCTCATGCATAGGCAAGGGCAAGCCAACCAACACTACAGAGTGTGGGAAGGTAAGTTATGTGTAAGATGACTGAGAAGATAGGAAGGAGTCAGGTTGTAAAGAATTTTAAATGCCTAACAAAGGCTTTGGTATTTGGTCCTAAAGTCAATTAGGAGTCATTGAAGTTTCTTAAACAAGGGAATGACATAGTCAGATTTGTTCTAGGAAAATCATGTTGGCACCTGAGTCCAGAATGGATTAGAATGAGGAGCAACAGGGAACCACTGAAGTTTATAGAGTAGGGGGATGACATAGTCAGGCTTGTGTTTTAGGAAAAGCATGTCGGCAGCTGAGTTGAAGATGGTTCAGAATGGTAAGGGGACCAAAGAGATTCATGACTCTTGCCTCCAATTCTGGCATCCTTTTTACTACCCCAGTGAAAGAGATGTTAGCATGAGAAGACATGAGAATCCATAGGGTTGGCCTGGGTGTCCAAGTTCTCCTTGACCAAATAAGAAAAGCTCACATTTCCATATAAATTTAAGGTGCCCAAAGGATTTCCTCTACAATCATCCCATGAAGTGGCTATTATTTTAGCTGAGGCACAGAGAGGGGAGACAACTTGTCTAGGGTCACACAGGTAATAAATATCAGAAGTGAGACTGGAATTTGGATTTGATTCGAAGGCAGCACTTCTATCCCACTGCCCAAAGTTTAGAGCTCATGGCTATCTTCTATAAGAAAACAGAACATATTCTTCCCTTGGTCATGGCTTAGTTTGGCCACAGTACTAGTCCATGCAGCCTTGGAAATCACGAATTAATAGGGACCATCCCACAGAGCAAGCTCAGATCCCTTCTTATTCTAATCAACCTTATTGGAGAGCGGGGAAGGTTGTATTGAGGCTCTTTCTGATCATATGTGACTCAGCCCTGAAGACTACCAGTTTGAGATGAGAAAGGATCCCCTTACTGGCCACTGAGCTGGAATTACAAATGACTCAGTTGGCATTTAAAAAAGAGAACCCCTACTCTCAGTTCAGTCTTCTTTTCTGGTTATGGATTATATCTGGATTGTTTCAAGCTAGTTCCCACAAAAGGTGGGGTCAGGTGTGGCTTGCACTGTCACACACACTTGCCACCAAGAAGCTAAGCTATGGTATCTAAAACCTAGTTTTGCCTCGGTAAGCCTAAGCCTGGTTTGGGAGCCATTGTGTGTGTGTGTGTGTGTGTGTGTGTGTGTGTGTGTGTGTGTGTGTTTTCTCTTTCTTGAGCTAAGGTGAATGAGTATGTATACCATGCTTATCCAGGCTTACAGGAGACCTCATGAGGCCAAGAAATCCAGAGACACTTGGTCCCTTCTGGTTGGAGTTGACTGGTGGCAAGTAGGGAAGAAATTCCCCACTAACTAATCCAGTGCTCTTGGAAAAGTTGATCATCAATAAGAAGACTGACCCAAGCCTGGCCTGTTTTACCAGAAAATATGGACCAGGTTGTTTAGACAGTGTGAGGCCAAGGTGAAATGTAAAATACCTAATAAATAGTCTTATAAAATGCTTTAAGTTCTGACTAGATTTAAGTATTATCCTCCTTATAACTACTAGTAGTTATAACTACACTCAATTCTGTTTTAAGTTATTCTGTCAATGTGCTCCTGAGTCTTTTGTTTCAGTTAGTATTTTTCTGAGGGTAGGAAGTAAATATCTGTCCTATCCTGACTTCCACTGCATCTTTCTACTTCCTGGTTTTTGTTTTTGTTTGGGGGTGAGGAAGGAACCTACACATATGACATGAAACCTGAGCTTTAGATAATTTGTGTCTGTACCATCAGGGTAGGGGTACATCAAGCCAAAGAGTGTGAGAAAAAGAGCCTGGGCCCTCATTAGAGACCAGTCTTCCCCAGCATTTAAAATCAGAAGGGAGTATGCATAGTGCCTGATTCCCTGAGTTCCTTATCATTGCAGCTGGGTTTATCTCTTGATAGGCTCTATAGAACTCAATCACATGCAAGCAAGAGCCTGGGTGGTGGAATCAGTATTTCCTAAGCCACTCTTTGTGCTCAGGAACTCTTATGGACCATCAGAGTTCAACATCAGTCCCAATCATCCTTGCAGCTAACTCCCCATGTCTCCACAGAAGTCTTGACAGGTCTCAGGGCTAGCAGCCAAGAAAAAGTAGTCACTGCAGGCTTGTTTGGAGAGCTCACGTATCTCTCCTTTTTATGACACTCTGAACACTCTGTCCCTCTGCTGCTATTTCAACATGGACTTTTCAATTTGCAATTCACAAATCTGTAAATGGAAAAGGCCGCTCTTCTGCCCCTCTGACTCCTGATAACCAAAATTTGACTGTCAGTTCCCAGAGCCCAGATAGAAAACATTTGCTAATATCTTTGAAAATGTTTGCCAAGATGATAGGTCACTGACGTTTTCTTCAGATTGGATACTGCTGTCAGGCACAGTTCTGGCTAAAACAAATGTTCTCTCTCTTTAATGATGATACCTGATTCTGACTGGAACAATCAAATACCCCATGACATTCTACGTACAATATGTTTTGTAACAAAGGAATATGTGGCAATCATACAAGTAGACTGAAAACAATCACAGAAACACAAATGTCAGTGGGTGGGAGAGAAACTCTACCTTGGAGGTAAAAAGCAAATACCTTTGTATGCTATGCCATCATTAATGGACTACTTTTCTGTTCATAGGATCATAAAGCTAAAGATGGAAAGGCAATTTAAGCTACAAACACATTTTATAGATAAAGAAACTGAGGCACAGAGAGGCTAAAGTGACTCTTCTAAGTTTCACAGAACCCTAGCTCTAGAACTGTAAAGGACCTCAGAGGCCATCTGCTCCAACCCCTTTGTTTTATACAGGAAGAAACTGAGGCCCAAGGAGATGCAGTGAATTGTCCAAGGTTCATCCAGAGTTGGAAGGGACCACAGAGACCATCTACTACTTCTCCTTAATCTTAAAAAGGGGAAAATTGAGGTCCATAAAGGAAAAGTGACTGGCCCAAGATCCACACAGGATGCTAGAATTGGAAGGAAACCCAGAAGCCATCCAGTCCAAACATTTCATTCTACACAGGAGGCACCAAGGTCAAGGAGTTGAAGTGACTAGCCCAAGGTCACACATAGGATCCTAGATTTAGAGAGACCATTTGTTCCAACCCTGTCATTTTATAAAGAACCGAGGCCCAAGGAGCTGAAGTGACTTGTCCAAGGTCGCACATAGGATCTTAGATATAGAGAGGCCATTTGCTCCAACCCTTTCTTTTTATTAAGAATTGAAGTTCAAGGAAAGAAAGTGACTTGCCTACAGTCACACAATTAGGAAATCAAAGATCCAAATACTTAATCCACATCCTCTGCCTCCAAATTAAGTGCCTTTTCCATTGTACCATGCTATCTTGCCACAAGCGAGGGACAACAGATGGGTAGTCTGGATGCTTCAGTGGTATTCATAACAGACCCAAGGGTAACCCCTCCTCCAGCACATTGGGTACATCTACTATCAAGGTTTTTCTGGCAGGATATGGATTGGAATGAGGAGACACGACTGGGACCAGATGAGACCACAGATAATTTCAATGATGCATCAGCAGGTAAACTAGTAAATCAGAGTTGGAAAGAAATTTCAGCCAGGCCTCTAGGAAACCAGGGGATCAACAAAACGGAAGGCGAATAATCACTAAAAACTATATAATGTGGCTTTAGTCATTACGTCCTCCTTTCCCCTTGTTCTGAAGAAAACCTAATTTTAAAAAACCTATTTTAAGCCCAGCAGGCTTTGAACCTCCTGAATCCTCTCACTCTCCCCTGTTCTTCCCCAGTAAAAAACATCACATTCACTGCAGAAAGCCATGGTCCAGAAATCTCCTAGTCAACTTCACATGAATGGAACGTAGCTCACAGTTTCTGACAGTTTCTCACATCACTGTGATGATTTTTTTTTAAAGATTCATATGGCAATGTGCGAACTCACAGACATGGAACATTTTCACATTTTTAGGGATATGGGAAATGACAGCCCATGGTTCTCTGTCCTTCCATCCAACTTTGTACTGGTCAGATATTCTACATCTCCAGTAGTCCCCCAGCCCAGATCTCTTGTGGAGGAGAGGTTCAAGGCCAATCCATATCTGTTTCCAGACCTACTTCAATCCTTGGTGGTTTCAAAGTAGTTTGTTGGGGAAGAGGAAACATTTTCTGATCGAATCTGACTTTTGGGATCTGGGAGCTGTTTCTGAAGCCATTGGATGTATGAAAGCAGACGAGTGTGGTACTTTGTGTGTAATGATTGCTAAGGGAACAAGGGAACATACCTTTGGTTTTACATTGGTATTAAAGAGACAGAGAATGCCAGAGCTGGAAGGGCTTACCTAGTCTATTCCCCTCAAGGTACAAAAGGGAAAACAAAGGCCTATAGAAACAGTGTGGTATGGTGAATAAAGCACTGGCTCTGGAATCAGAGGGCTTAGTTCCTGCCCCTTGGCACTATCTGTGTGACCTTGGGCAGGTCTGAGTTTCAGTTTTCTCTTCTTTAAAATGAGTCTTAGACTAGATGGTTTCTGTGGGGCCTTCCAGCTCTCAATATGGAATCCTAAGTGTGATTTGGGGTAATCCCTTTCCCCCCCCGGGCTTCAGCTTCATCCTTTGTAAAAATGAAGGGGTTGGACCAGATGGCCCCTGAGATCCTTCCTAACTCTAGACCTAGGATCCTGTACATGGCCTTGGTACTTTACTTGCTGGTACTTAGTTTCTTTCCAATCCTATTGGAGGTGAAAGGGACATTGGATGGCACTGAGTCCCACTCCACTTTACAGATGAAGATTCATCTACTACATTACACTGCTGCCCTCCCCCCATTCCCAGCTCTGATCAATATTTCATACATGGAAATTTTAGTACAGTGATAATCTGGGCATCCCCTTTAGGTTCATTATAATGGATCCCTCACTCCATGGACTTGTGATCAACAAATGAATAAATAAATGAATGAATGCTTAGCCCCAAAGCTTCCCCAAATTGAAAAGGACTTTCATATAGTCCATCATCCTTGCTATGTTCTGCAGTCACAAAAGGTACAACCTTGTTGTGCAGATTCCACATAATATAACAAATGATGCAAGCTTGCATTTTGCATAAGCCCTGCTCTGAAAGGTAAATATAGCGTTGATGCTAACTTCTTGTTCTCACCCATTTTTATCCTTCTGGACCTTCCCTTTACTATTCAGTGCTCTGAAGAATTGAGCTGAATTTCCAATGTTGGTTTATTGGAAAAATATGGCCCAAAATACCCTCACTGAATCTTCTTGAGTTCTTTGTTTCTGCATAGAAAATAGTAGTATTGCATCATTTATATGGGGTAGCTAGGTGATGCTGCAGTTGACAGAGCACTGGCCTTGGAATCAATAAAACTCATCTTAATGAGTTCACATCCAGCCTCAGATACTTACCAGCAAGTCACTTCACACTGTTTGCCTCAGTTTCTTCATCTATAAAATGAGTTGGAGAAGGAAATGGTAAACCACTCCAGTATCTCTGCCAAGGAAACTCCAGAATGGGGTCGTGGAGCATTAAAAATGACTGAACAGCAACAAAATAGTGTATATTAGTATTAATTTTCTGTAGGATCAAATGCAAATTCTCTTCTTTGGCATTTTAAAAGCTCCTGGTAACCTGCCTCTAACTACCTTATCTACTATGCATTGCTTCATTTCCCACCCTCTATCGTTTGGCCTTCATGTTGCTTCTCAAACATGACATTCTATCTTCCATCACAAGGCTCTTGCACTGCCTGCTCCCCACCCCCATTCCTGGAAGTCACTGCCTCCTAAAATCTCTAGTATTATCCTATAGGCTCAAGTGCCACATTCTTCATGATGTCTTTCCTGACTCCTATGATTCATCAATCGATAAATGAACATTTATTAAGTGTCTGCAAGGTGCCAGACACCTTCCCTTCTCACTCTCATGAACTACCTCATATTTATTTTTTATAAACCTTTATATGCACATTTCCCTCAGTGAGAATGCATGGTTGTTGAGGACAAGGTCCTGTTTCACTTTTAGTTTTATGTCTCCAGGGTCTATCATAGTACCTAGCACATAGTAGGTACTTATTACCTGCTTATTGTTTGATCAGTTACAGAAAGAAAAGAGAAAGCAGCTTGCCAATGTCTGACTTATATTGGCTCTGGAGCAAACTTGCTCAGTTGTTTCAGTTGTGTCTGACTCTTTGTGACCCCATTTAGTGTTTTCTTGGCAAAGATGTTAGAGTGGTTTGCCATTTCCTTCTCCAGAAGACGAAACTGAGGCAAACGGGGCGAAGTAACTGGTCCAGGGTCACACAGCTAGTAAGTGTCTGAGTTCAGATTTGAAAATGAGTCTTCCTGACTCCAAGCCTGATGCTCAGTCCACTGCAGTGCCACCTAGTGGCTCCAATTTTCTGGAGAAAATAAGTCTTCCCAATACCAAAGGCAAGAGGCACTGGTAGAACTCTGAGAGAGACAAAGATGGCCAAAGAGCCCTAGACTCAACCTCAGAGGGTCTCTAGTCCCAGCTCCGCTGCTTATTAGCTGTATGACAGGTGACCTTGACAAAGTCTGGCCTGTCTGAATCTCAGTCTCCTCATCTGTAGACTCAAAATGATACTACCTTGCCAAGCTTTTTGGTAAGATAAAAAGAGTGAAGAGATGTAAATTATCAAGCCCCATATAAATGAGAATTATAGCAATAATAATAGCGACTGGACTTGTCATTTCATTGACACAGAGAACTCACAGATGAGGAAACTCCCTCTACCAATGTAGGTCATCACTTTCTCTGAAACTTATTGTCTTGGAAAGTTATCTAGAACAGAGGTGTCAAACTCAGCCACCTGCAACCTGAACATCTCAGTTGAACCAAATGTTTAACAAAACCAGTAAAGAGTAAATCATGTTAATCTGTGGTTGTCTAAGCTAATATGAGGCTTGCAGAGTTTTATTTCTGTTTGAGTTGGACATTGCTGGTATAGAGCATTGTGACATCCGGTGACTTGCCCAGGGTCACCCTGTTAGTATGTGTCAGAGACAGGACTTGAACTCAGAACTTCCTAACTTCAAGCCAAGCTGACTATCCATAGCACCATGCTGCCTCTATTATAACAATATTAAATATTACTATTTACTTTTTCATTTGGCCCCTATCCCTGATCAGAGATCATATGCCCGAAAAAGGGGAAAAATAAGATTATAGAAGGTTATTTTCTTGGAGAAAAGGTATTTTCTTCCACTTTTTCCAATGAGGAAGAACAAAGCATACCATCAAAAGACATAAAAGTCAAGGCTTCTGCATCCAAAACCTCCAAAAAATATGCAATGGTCTCAGGCCATAGGAGAGCTCAAAAAGGGTTTGGAAAATCAAGTAGGAGAGATGGAGGAAAAATTGGGAAGAGAAATGAGAGTGATGCAAGAAAATCATGAAAAACGAGTCAACTGCTTGCTAAAGGAGATCCAAAAAATGCCAAAAAAAATGAACAACTTTCAAAATAGACTAATTCAAATGGCAGAAGAGTTCCAAAAAGCCAATGAGGAGAAGAATGCTTTAAAAAGCAGAATTTGCCAAAAGGAAAAGGAGGTTGTAAAGCTCGTTGAAGAAAATAATTCTTTAAAAATCAGAATGGAGCAGATGGAAGCTAATGGCTTTATGAGAAAAAAAGAAATTATAAAACTAAACCAAAAGAATGAAAAAATAGAAAACAATGGGAAATATCTTATTGGAAAAACAAATGACCTGGAAAATAGATCATTTAAATATTATTGGTCTACCTGAAAACCATGATCAAAAAAAGAGCCCACACATCATCTTCCAAGAAATTATCAAGGAAAACTGCCTTGATATTCTAGAACCAGAAGGTAAAATAGAAATGGAAAGAATTCACCGATCACCTCCTGAAAGAGATTCCAAAAGGAAAACTCCTAGGAATATTGTAGCCAAATTCCAGAGTTCCCAAGTCAAGAAGAAAATATTACAAGCAGCCAGAAAGAAATAATTTAAGTATTGTGGAAATACAATCAGGATAACACATAATTTAACAGCTTCTACAGTAAGGGATTGAAATGCTTGGAATATGATATTCCAGAGATCAAAGGATTAAAACCAAGAATTACCTACTCAGCAAAACTGAGTGTAATACTTCAGGGGGAAAAATGGAATTTCAATGAAATAGAGGACTTTCAAACATTCTTGTTGAAAAGACCAGAGATGAATAGAAAATTTGACTTTCAAATACAAGAATCAAGAGAAATATGAAAAAGAAAACAGGAATTAGAAGATTTAAGGAACTCACTAAAGTTGAATTGTTTACATTGCTACATGGAAAGATGCTATTTGTAACTCATGAGACCTTTTCCAGTATTAGAGTAGTTAGAGGGAGTATATTTATATGTGAGTGTGCATGGGTATGTATGTATGTATATATATTATGTATGTACAAGTATGTGTACATGGGTATATGTGTGTGTGCATATATATAAATATATTATATATATATATTTATGTGTATATACATACATATATATGCACATACATAGACAGAGGGCACAGGGGGAGCTGAATATGAAGGGAAAATACCTAAAAAAATAAGATTTACTGTTGAATGGAATGTACTAGGAGTAAGAGAAAGGGATAGGTAGAACGTAGCAAATCATCTCACATAAAAGAGGGAAGAGACTTCACAATGGAGGGGAAGAGGGGGGAGATGAAAGGAAATATTTGAGCCTTACTCTCATGAAATGTGGTTTAAGGAGGGAATAGTGTATGTTCGTCCTTCGCTGTCTAAGAAGATCATGCCATCAGAGAAATGATGACATCATTTGCACTTGGCTTTGTTTTGAGTGAGGGAGGGCTAGGCAGATCACCAGCCTCACATTTCCTCCAGAGCCATCTGAATCCAGTGACCAGATACTCATCAGGACGACTGGAGATGACCCAGGATGAGACAATTGGAGTTAAGTGACTTGCCCAAGGTCACACAGCTAGTGAGTGTCAAGTGTCTGAGGTGAGATTTGAACTCAGGTCCTCCTGACTCCTGCACTGGTGTTCTACCCACTGCACCACCTAACTGCCCCAGAGAGGTAATAACACATTCAACTGGACATGGAAATCTATTTTACCCTGGAGGAAGGCAGGGGGAAGGGGATAGGAGGAGGAAGATTATAGAAGGGACTGCAAATTGGGGAAAGGGATAATCAGAAGCAAACACTATTGGGGAAAGACAGGTCATGGGAGAAAAGGGAATAAACTGAGGGCAGGATGAGACAGAGAGAAATGTAGTTAGTCATATATAACATAAATATTATTGAAGTGCTTTGCATTGTTACACATGCATGACCTATATTGAATTGCTTGTTTTCTCAGTGAGGGTGGGTGAGGAGGGAGGGTGAGAATATGGAACTCAAAGGTTTAAGAATGAATGATAAAAATTGTTTTAGCATGCAACTGGAAATTAAGCTATACAAGCAATGAAGTATAGAAGTCTATTTTGCCCTACAGGAAAATAGAGTGGAAAGGGAATGGAAGAAGGCTTGTCCAGTCGAGGACAGACTGGAGGAAGGGGTGGATTGACTGCATGCTGTCCTAGGGTGAGGGTTGAGGAGAGATGGGGAGAAAATTTTTAACTCAAATTCCTGTGGAAGTGAATGTTAAGAATGGAAAAATAAATAAATTGTATATCAGAAACATCCCAAATAGGGTCATGAACAGTTGGACATGCCTGAAAAATGACTGAAGAAGAGCCATTTTATATATTGTTTTCCCCAATTCTGCTTTCTTTGCTCTGTAGCACTTCACTCAAGCAGGAAGACTCTGAGTAAAAGATATAATACTAGCCTTTTTAGGACTTGAGAAGTTTTCATGTAGCCTGTAATTATTCCATTTGATCCCTCAAAGTATAAGCATCAAGGTCAACTACTGTACTGATGCTAAGTTCTTCAATTTGAAAAGCCTACAAGCCAAGACCAAAGTGGAAGGAGTGTTGGTATATGATTTTCTGTTTGCAGATGATTGTGCACTCAATGCAGCCTCTGATGATGAAATGCAACAAAGTATAGATCAATTCTCTGCTACCTATGCTAATTTTGGCCCGATAATTAACACCAAGAAAACACAGGTGCTCCATCAGCCACCACCACACCATCCATATGCGTAACCATCAGTTACAACAAATGGAGAAATTTTTAATGCTGTGGATAAGTTCACTTACCTTGGTAGTGTATTTTCAGGGATGTGCACGTTGACAATGAGGTTCCAGAACTAGCTTAGTGTTTGGGAGGTTCTGAAGAAAAGTTTGGGTGAGAAGAAACTGACTACCAACCTGAAGGTCTAAAGAGCCATTGTGCTGACCTCATTGTTATATGCTTGTGAAACATGGACAGTGTACCAGTGCCATGCCAGGAAACTGAATCACTTTCATTTGAACTGTCTTAGGAAGATTCTGAGGATCACCTGGCAGGATAAGGTACCAGACACTGAAGTCCTTACCCAAGCTGAACTGCCAAGCATTCAAACTATGCTTCAGAGAGTGCAACTCTGATGGGCTGACCACGTTATTCGAATGCAAAATATATATTTGCCAAAAAGACTATTTTACGGAGAACTCACATGGGGCAGGCGATCACATGGTGGTCAAAAGAAGTGAAACAAGGATACTCTCAAAGTCTCTCTCAAAAATTTTGGATTTGGCTTTGCAACATGGGAGATACTGGCACAGGACCGCTCAGCATGGCGTGCCCACATCAGAAAGAGTCCTGTGCTCTGTGAGTAGAGTAGAATTGAGACATCACAAAGTAAACATAGAATCCACGTATTTGGGGAATTCATCCCAAATATTCACACGAACTATCTGTGCCCAACCTGTGATACAGTATTCTGAACTCATATGGGTCTGATCAGTCACAGTCGGACACACTGAAATTCCACTTTATCATAGTGAGGTCGTTTTGGTTCTCTTCAATGAGAAAGGACAACAACCAACCGATTATTCCATCAGTTCATATTATGTTCACCTCTTAACCCAGGCAGTTGACTCTTCTTTTAATTGCAAGCTATCCTATGTGACCCTGGACAAGTCAGTTAACCATGTTTGCCTCAATTTCCTCATCTGTAAAATGAGTTGGAGAAGGAAATGGCAAACCATTTCAGTATCTCTGCTAAGAAAACTCCAAATGAGGTCACTGAGTATCAGACATAACAGAATAATGATTGAACAGCAACAGTCTACATGCATTGTTGCACAGGAAACTCCAGTCTACCTGTAACATTACTCCCTGGTTGACTGACTGTTGAAGCAGAAATCCTCCTAAGGATAAAGGGAACCTTGGGATCTATTCACCAAGTACTTCATAGTCAAGAGACTAGAGTGGGAATTTTTGTGCCTTGCTCCATTAAAGGGTTCTCATGTTACAAGACATAACACATCAGGAAATCCTGTGGATTCACATGCTGCCTATTAAGGGCACCAAGCTCCCACCTCAACTGCTCACAGACAATCGCTGCCTTAGTGTGACAGCTATTGACAGCCCCCAATGGGTAACAACAGACAGGAGATCAGAAGTAATAGTTAACTCTTGGCTCCAAAAACACATGGTGAATAAATGTCTTAGAATTATTTCCTTTTTGTTGGAAGTATAATGGAGAATAAGCACCTTTACTTTGAGATTCTATCAGCAACTACTAATTATTGCAATCACTGTCAGTCTTAAATTGGGCTTCCAAGTCAGAGACAGTCAAGGAGCTGGCCTGCTTGCTTCCCATGCCCTCCCCAATGTGAGCAGGAAGAAGGATTATGTCTCTCCCAAACATCCTTCCCAGCCAAGAGGAAGAGGATAGGACAGAGAAGTTGTTGTTTGGAAAGATTTAAACTGATGAAGGAAGATGCTACCTACCTACAGAGAAATAGATGACAAGTGGAAATAAGCTTAACATAGTCCTACAGATATTTGTCTAAGTGTATATGTATATATGAGTATGTTTATGTATATCTATGTGTGTATATATGTGTGTGTGTATATATACATATGTGTGCATGTGTGTGTATCCACACATTCAATTTTAAGAACTGAGAAAGGGGGAAAAATAAAGTAAAAAGTGCATAACAGAGGAGAAAAGAAAACATACAAGGAAGCAAAGAAAATCTGGACATCTTTGAAAAGAGTGTACAATATTCATTATATAGCTTTTTGTAGTGCTTTATATTGAATTCTATCTTATATTCTGTGGTGTTCATTCTGTGGTGTTCATGGTAATTTTTTTTGTATTTAAATTTAAAATCAAATATGAAAGAAAAGTTGTTGTTCATTAATATCCCACTTTTCATGACTCCATGTGGAGCTTTCTTGGTAAAGACAACAGAGTAATTTGCCATTTCCTTCTCTAGCTCATTTTAAAGATAAGGAAATTGAGGCAAACAGAGTGAAGTGATTTGCCTAGGGTTACACAGCTAGTAAGTGTCTGATGCCACATTTGCAGTCATGAAGATAAGTTTTTGTGACTCTGGACCAAGCAGTCTATCCACTTTGCTGCCCCTAACACAAGGAAGACTGTAATATAATAGATGCTCATTGAAAAAAAATTAAATAAAAAAGATATTAATTGAATAAGACCTTATTTTCAAGCACCTCAATGAAAAAACAGATTCTGGAAAAGGTCAGGTGACTTACCCAGGTCACATAATTAGTAAACATCTGTGGCTGGATTTATACTCGTTTCTTTTTTTTTTACTCTAGGCCATATTGTAACCATTGGGTGCACCTTGCCGCCTCAAGACTCCCAGGCCAGTGTCCTTTCTTGTACTCCATGTCAGTTCCATAAGCTGAACAATACTTTGTTTTAACTTGTTAAATTAATGATTTTCTCCTTTTACTTTTGTACAATAAAGGACCTGAATTTCTCTCCCTTAAATTTTTGAAAAATATTATAAAAACATCATTTTGTACAGAAAAATAAGTCATAGTTTCTCTATTTCTAATGGGAAAATAGAAACTATATGTCCAACTAAAGCATGGAATGTCAGACCTGGAAGGAACCTTGAAACATAGAATAGTAGAGCAGTTAAGGGCCTAAGAACATAGAACATGGAATGTCAGGGCTTGCGAGAACACTGAAACACACAACATCTTAGAACACAGAGCATGGAATGTGGGAAAAGAACCTTGGAACATAGGATTTCAGAACAGGTAAGGGCTTTAGAACATACAACATGGAATATCTAGGCCTAGAAACCTATAGGTGATCACATATAGATCCCTGAAGCTCCCTAGGCCTCTGTTTCTCCTACACTCACACAGGCAGTCTGGCCTTAAGGACATTCAATGCCTTGGTATTTTTCATCCTAGAATTTGGGGAATTTTCTATCCAGTTCTGTAGGACTCAGTTTCCTTTAGAGGCACATGAAGTACTTGGACTCTGAAGGACTAGTAACATTTATTCCTTGGACCCTTCTGGCTGATTATGCAATGGTCATTGGGCTCACTAGGTCTCACTTTCAGGTAGATACCTGGGAGGAGCTTGTAGTGTAAATGGACTTAAGGCCTTCTTACCTCAAGGTCTAGGAAATTGCCCTTGATCACAATACAGGTACTTGAAGTTCCCTAGGCCTCTGTTTCTCCTGCAGTCACACAAGGGGTCTGGCTTTAAAACCTTTGAAAACCCCTAGAAATAACCCTGACTTGCCCCATGGTCTCAAAGGAGAGAAGGCTGTAAGTACTCTCCCCTTATAACATAGTCTCTCACCGGAAGCCACGATCTAAGTCAATGCATGAAACCAAAACAGGAAGTGGCTGAAACTGACAGACCTTGAGTGCCTTCACAGCCAATAAGAGAGTCTTCTTCAGTACTTAGTTAACCTACGAGAACCACTAACAAAAGAAACTTGCTAGAATTTTCTTATTTTTTCAGTTTATGTAATACTGGAATTAATAGCTCTTTAAATTTTTAGTAGAATACACTTGTTTCCCCCCCATTTGGTATATCATTTAGGACTTTTTCCATTTCTTTTTCTCATACTGGGTTATTTAAGTCCCCTATTTGCTGTTCTGTTGTAGTTAAACACTTTATATTTTTATAAATATTGATCCATTTCATTTAGATGATCAGTTTTAGTGTCATATTATTGAGTGAAATAATGCACTTGATTTCCTCACATGGGCTGAAAATTCTCCTGTTTCATATTTGATGCTACTAATTGATTTCCTTCTTTCTTTTTTTTAAATTGTTAGCTATCTTTTTTAAAAACTAGCTGTTAGTTTCTTTATTAATTCAATGGTTTTTCTGCTTTTATTTTTGTTAATCCTTTCTGTGAAGTTCAGAACTTCTAATTTGGTGTTTAATTGGGTGTTTTTAATTTGTTGGTCTTCTAGGTTTGTTTGTTTGTTTTTTTTTAAGTTGTATGCCTAATTCATTTATCTACTCTTTCTTTTATTGATATAAGTGTTTCTAGACATAAATTTTCCCCTAAAGACTACATTAATTACATCTCCAAAATTTTGCTTTATCATCTGTTGTCATTATCTTTAATGGAACTATGATTGTTTCTATGACTTGTTCTTTGATTGACCCATTCTTTAGGATTAAGTTATTTATTCTCCAATTAATTTTAAGTCGTTTCTTCAATAGTTTTGTTGGGGGCTATGATTGCTACTTTTGTTTTCACTTCAGTTGAAACAATAAATTCTGCTCCAATCACTTATTTTAGCTCCATGTGCATCTTTCTATTTCAAACGTATTTCTTGTAAACGACATATTTTTGGATTCTTGTTTTTAATGCATTCCACTACCTTCTTCCATTTTATGGGTGAGTTCATCCCATATACATTCAGAGTTATGATTATTAATTGTGTATACTTCCCTCTATCCTATTCTTTAATATTTTTTGTAGTCTTTGTTTATTCCCTCCCATTATAAAGAGAGTGAGTTCAGCACCAGGGCTTTAAGTTTGGTATAATTTATTTCTGCTCCCCTATCTTTATTCTCTTTCCATCTTCCAGAGTTCAATAACAGGTTCTTGTCCTTTATTTATTTTCTTTTAAACTCCTGTCTGAAACCCAGTCTCCTTATTTAGTTTGTTTTGCTCAACACGTTTCCTTCTTTAGTCTACTCTCCCTCTTATTCTTCTCTTTTCCCTTCTCCTTTTTTCTCATCTTTCCTAGTGAGTGAAATGTACTCTTTTGCCCAACTGTGTGTGTTGTGTATGTGTCTTTAATCAATTCAGATGAGAGTGTCACTCACTCCACCCAGATCTTCCTATATATTTGTATAGACTTCTACTTCAGTACCCTGATAATATTTTTAAATGTATAAAGAAAAATGCATAGGATTGTAAAGGAATAGCAACAATAATACTAAAAATTATATTATAATAATAATAATGACATTTAAGGTTTGAAAAGTGCTGTATATGTTACCTCATTTTGTTCTCATAACAACCCAAAGAGGTGGATGTTATTATTCCTATTTTTCAGGGAATTTTTAGGGAAACTGAGACTGAGAGAAGTTAAGTGACTTGCCTACTAAGCATCTGAGGTCAGACTTGAACTTTGGCCTTCCTGATTCCAATTCCAGCACTCTTACCCATTGTGCCATATAGCTGTTCTAGCTATATTGAAATACAACTATCAATTTTTTAAAAAAAATCTATAGACCACAGGTTAAAAACTCTTGTCTTAGAGAGTAGCCAGAGGATCTTACAGGTTAAGTAACTTGTCCAAGGTCATAAGCCAGTATGTTACAGAGGCTCAAATGGTGCCCATCTTCCTGACTTCAAGACCCTTTTCATTACACCATGCTTCAGAATGCATTGGTGAAACTAGAGAGACAATTATGGTAAAAAAGGAAACAACACAGATTCAGGAGCGATGAAACCAAGTCTTGGTTCTACTGCTTATCATTGCCATGACCTTGAGTAAGTCAATTCTCATCTCTGAGTCTTTGCTCATCAGTCAAATGGAGATAATAATCCATATACCACTAACCTCATAGGATTATAGTGAGAAAGGCGCTCTGAAACCCTCCAAGCATAATATAAATGGTCATATTATTAGCTTCTCATCCACCCATTAGCTTCTCATCCAATAAAGACCCAATCCAAGTTTTGCCATGGAAGCATAGTTGAGGTGTGTCTTGATTTAAATAACAGCCAATTCAGTCAAAAACTGGTATGCAAATTGAACTTTTGTAAACAGAATTCTTCCTCTCCCTTCCCATCTTTGCTTCTGTTGTTCTTCAGTTGGCAGTAACCCAACACATCTGCCTTAATTATCTTTCTCGTAGTCTTGTCAAATAATTACTCACTTGCAAAGAAATGACTTTTAGAGGTACTAAATTATAGAGGCATAGACCTAGAGCTGGAACTTCCTACGTAATTTTAGAGATAAAGAAACTGAGGCCAAGAGATATTAAATGACTTGCCTAAGGTCACGGAAAGTAAGGGGCAGAGCTGGGATCTGAATACAGATATTACTTGACTCCAAATCCACTGGCAGAGGGCCATTTGACTCAACTCTTTGGAAAAGCAAATATTTTCTCCATAAGGAAAACCATTGCCCTCCAAATATATCTACTCTGTAAAATGTCAGACAATGAGTTTTCCTAAAAAAGTTCACATCTGAATCTGTATAATGGACCATTTTATATCCCAAATTCAATTCAAATGAACAGGTATTTGCATTAGGAACCTGCTATGTGTGGCAGGTACTGCGCTAGTCCCTGGAGATAACAATGATGAAAACAAGACAAAACCTTTCCTCAAAGACCTTGCATTCCTCTTGGAGTTGTTGGAACATTGACAGGAGTTAGAGGCTGCAAGAAGCAGAGGTGAGAAAGGAGAGCATTCCAGGTATGTGGGACAACATATATGAAGGCAGACAGTGGGGAGACAGAATGTTATGTACAGAGAACAGCAAATAGACAAGTGTGACTGGAACATAGGGTAGAAATGCCCACAAAGATAAGCTAAAGCCAAGTTGTGAAGATTTTATTTGATCCTGATGACAATGGGGAGTTATAGAAGCTTCTTGAGGAGGGGGATTACATGATCAGACATTTTTTAGAAGCATCCATTTGGCAACTGTATAGAAGTGGAGACAATGAGTACAGACAGGTTTGCCAAGGGTTCTTTTCAGGAGTTTGGCTATGAAACAAAAGAAATATATAGAATGAGAGCTTGAAGGGATGACAGGGTTGAATTAAGGATGGGAAAATCTTGATAGAATTGTTGGCAACAGAGAATAGTAATAATAGCTAGCATTTATATGGTGCCTACTATATAACAGGCACTGTGCTATATAAGCTTGACAAGCATCTCATTTGATCCTCACAAAAACCCTGGGAAATACATGCTACTAATATCCCCATTTTACAGTTAAGGAAACTGAGACAAACAGAGGATAAGTGATTTTCCAGCATCATATATCACACAGCTAGTAAGTATTTGAAACCAGATTTGAATTTGAGTCTTCTTGACTCCAGGCCTGGTGCTCTCTCCACACTGCATCACCTTGCTGCATCAGTGAAGATTGAAGATTTGAGAAAAAGAGGGAGGATGGAAGGAGCAAACTCCTAGGAAGGTCTGGGGTCAAGCACACAGGCAAAGAGATTAGCTTTGGCAATAAGACTCATGCCATTGTCATTCATTCAAGCAACAAATTCATATTGAAGGCCAGTGAGTGAATCAGTAGATGTCTAGAACGCTAAGTACAATTGAACCTTGTTATTGCAAGCACAGGTCCTTTGGGACATATGTACTCTGTGACATTAAAGCCTGCAAGAACCACTGCCATGCCCTGTCCTTTGGTCCCAAGGGAACTCCTCAAAAAGGTCCCAGTCTATATAGAAATGCAACTCAGTAACTAAGGAGGTAAACAGAAAGAAATGGATTCTGGGAATGCCTTCATGGTCAGTCTGGGTTTTGTAGTTATGGACTCAGAAACACTAGGACCTAATGATTTGTTACCAAAACAAAGTGTGGGTCTAATATCGATTCCATTTTAGTCCCTCAGAAACAATATTGATCCATATAAGATGCATTTCAGCTCTTCATATTGAAGGCATAAAGTATTTCCAGCTCATTGATGAAGAGACACTGTATATCACTTGGAACTTTAATGAGATCTTTTTCTCTTGGCTGAGAGATGCTTAGTCCTCCAGGAGAGAGTCAAAGTAGATTTTGAAACTGGAAGCTTAATATAAATGTGTTTCCATTGCAGCTTATAAAAAGAACACAGTAAAGGGAAACAAAATGCCATGGATATTCATTTTTGGAAAATGAGTGGTGTCTCAAATGAATCTGTTGGAGTGTTCATGGAAAAGTAGCTCCCCCTCTACTGTCCTGGGTGCTTGGGGAAAACAGGATACTAAATAAGTATTCGGTATCATTTTTGTGCATGACTTGAAATGGAGACTCAAAAAGAGTTAGGAATTCCCATTCTGCTTCTAAAAGCAACCTTCCAGCATGCTTTGTAACATGTGGAGGGAGACATGGTCATTTTGGGGTTGGGTTTGGAAAGGTTTCAATTTGGGTGCCTGCTGTCCCTAGTTAGGAAGAAACATCACAATGGCACCTTGCTGATGAATGGTACTACCTCTGGTGGATACCTGGCTTATTCTGCATTGGTGAAGGTGTGAGGAATGAGGGTATTCACTTCATCACTTTGGAAACCATAATAGGAAACCACACTGCTGCGTCTGTGCTGAAACCTACTCAGACGCAAAGGAGCAGGAGGTTGGAGTTAGCACTCAGTTTACTTCATAAAGAAGATTCACTTCGTGGATTATCTGTAGCATTTTGTCTATTCCCAATTGGCTGGTTTAAGTGGCAACATAGTGTAGGACTGTCTTAGAGTCAAGATGTCCTGAGTTCAAGTCTTATTTCTGACATATATTGTGTTAATATGGCCAAGCAACAACTTCTAGATTTTGCAGACAACTTTCTAAGACTATACGTTATACATAAATTACTGATCTGCATTGGAAAGTGGGGTTTCCACACTGAAAATCCCCTACGTTGATGAAATCACAGGATCAAACAAAAAAATTAGGAAGGTAATTTAGGTGCACCAGCCCTCCCCTACCATGCATCTCCAAACTAAATAAAAGTTAAATGGACTATCCTGTATATGAGATTCTTCATGGCAACAATCTCCTTAAGTGAAGATAAAAGGAATGCTATTATAAGAAGGCATATTCATGAAATATTTGAATCTATGGTAGAGAACATTTGAGTAAAGATCAGCAGAGACAGAAACAGAAATGAGATTGTAATTGGAGTAAGCTACAGGGCATCTGAACAGAAAGAAGAAATACACCAACGTTAGCAAATACCATATATCCAGCATGAAGGCATGAAATGATAGTGATGTGGGACTTTACTTACCTACACATCTGTTGGACCTTTCTATGCCTTCCTGATAATTTTACCCTTCCAAGGGCAAATTCTGAACCTGACTTGAAACAATAAGGAGGATCCAATTGATTAGACAGAAATGATAGAACCCTTGGGAGGAAGCAAGTCAGTTATCTTAGAACTTGTGATAGAAAAGGAAAAGAAAGATGGCCACGGTTAATCAGGCACCCTAGATTGTGAGAACAGATTTCAGAAGGTTTAATGAAAGGATAACTTTGTTCCCATGGTGTAATATTCCTGTCAGACATGTCAGACCAGGAGGAATGGGAAACTCCCAAGGATGAAACTGTGAATATACAAAGACAAAAATTCTAATGAGGAGTCAAGTCAAGAAGCATTTATTTTCAATTTAATTTTATATTTTTCAGTAACTTGTCTGTAATTTCTATCCTTAGAAAGCTTACATATATTGGATATCAAAGGAGATGGGAAATGGAATGTTGTATACAGAAACCATATTCATTTTTTTTTGATTCAAGTTTTTTTTTCTGTCAAAGACAATAATATATGGATTTCAATGGAGTCAACAAAATTGGTAATAGACAATTGATATTCAAGATATGTAAACAAAGGCTAGAAATTGAAGACTAGTCACTGATCTGCATTAATTGTGGGAAGCTTTCCTTTGGGAAGATTTGCTCATGTCTAAGTCAGTAGGATTAATTGTAACTCATCGAGAGCACTCACAAAATTCCATTGGGCATCTGGAAGTCAGCACATCGAATGAGCAACAATGCAGGTAGCTCTGGATAAGTATGACTCTTAGAGAAGTGCCATTTCTGTTTCTGATCTTCATGGGACTTTGGGGATCAGCTGGCATCCCGAGGGTCCATTGGTCTAAATGCTGCTTTGTTTCACTGTACCCCAGGTGTTGGCTTCATCTCTTAGCAGCAATCTGGGCATACCATTGCCATTTCCTTACTTTGTATGACAGAGCTGATCGATGTAGTCTCATTAAAAAATTCCAAAGGGTGATTCAGGTTAATATCAACATATAAGAATCTGTGTCATATACTGGGTCCTCCTACAGAACTGAGGAATGTCTCTTTGACTCTACTCTGTCTCCCTTCTCTTTTCCCTCTCTGTCTTCATTTTTGCCTCTGTCTTTCTGAATCTGTATCTTTCTCTCTGTCTATGTCTGTTTCTACCTCTCTGTCTCTCTGTCTCCATCTCTTTCTCTGTTTCTGTCTCTGCTTCTGTCTTGCTGTCTCCATTTCTGCCTTCATCTCTCTTTGTCTCTGTATCTCTGTTTCTGTCTCTATGTCTCTGTGTCTTTCTCTGTCTCACTGTTTACTTTCTTTCACTGTATTTCTGTCTCTCTGCTCTCTTTATTCAGACACCTTTTCTAAAAGGGCTTGCTCTTTGTGGTGGAATTTGAACTTCCTGTCCTTTTTTACATTTTGTGTTCTTCACCAAACTGGAAGGATACTGGCAATCTATCTCAAATAGTTGGACTGTGTCTACACTTCCCCCTCACTATTCACACCCACTTCCACCTATGTACACAAACACACGCATGCCACACACAAACATACAGATTGGACTGACTGAATCCTGCACAAGAAAGTTTGGCATCCATCACATCCCTCATATCTTGGGTCATTCACAGAAGATCACACCAGCCCTGAACAAGATCCTAGACAGCTGCATCCCCAGCAATCTCTGAATTGAGATTTTGCAAGAAAGAAGGGAACGTCTAAAATTAAAGAGATCCACGGAAGCATCTGCTACTCCCAGCAAACACCTGCAGTTGCTAAAAAGGATTTTGATATTTAAATAAAATGAGAGCCAAGAAGCAAAAATGAGGCCAATGAAACTATTCCAATACAAGCAGAATCACATTTTAAGCTTTAGTCTTGCTTAGGAAGTGCAGGAAAGGGGAATTCAGGCTCATGGGTACTGATTTTGGAGGGAGATGATAGAATGCAATAGGATTATATATTTGAACTGAAAGGAGTCTTAGAGCCTACCTCGTCCAATCCCTTCCCTTTACAGAGGAGGAAGCTGAAGCTTAGGGAGGGAAAGGACTTGTCCAAGGTCACAAGGTAGTAAATAGCAGAGCTTATTTTTTAATTATCCTGTCCATGTGAATTCAGTGTGAAAATCCATTGTGCATTTCTACTTGGGTGCAGCGAAAGCATGAAGGGAGAGAGAGGAATCTTTCTTCTCCCCTTATTGGCTAAAAAGCATGTGCCTCTCCACCCCTGTTATTATTTTACTATTATATATGATATATATTATATATAATGCTATATATATGTATAGTATTATATATAGTATATATAATATATACATATATAATACTATACTATTATATCCCTGGCACAGGGATAATAATAATACACATGTATAATCTATATCAAATTGCTTGTCTTCTCAATGTGGGGGAGGGGTGGGGAGGGAGGAAGAGAGAGAATTTGGAGCTCAAAGTTTTAAAAACAAATGTTAAAAAATTGCTTTTACATGTAACTGAGGGAAAATAAAATACTAAATAAATGCAGAAATGATAACAATAGCAAAAGATAAAATTTACATATCACTTTAAGGTTTGCACAGCATTTTACAGTTATTATCTCATTTATCCTTACAACCACCCTGGGAGGCAGATGCAAATATTCCCATTTTATAGATTAGGGGATTAATAATAGCTAACATTTGGATAGCACCTACTATGTACCAGGCACTGTGTTAAATGCTTTAAAATTATTATCTCATTTGGATCCTCACAACAATCCTGGGAGGCAAGTGCTATTTTTATACCCATTCTATAGATGAGGAAAATGAGAGAACAGAGGTTAAGTGTTTTGCCCACCAGAACACAGGTAGGAAGTGTCTGAGGTGGGATTTGAACTCAAGTCTTCCTGACTCTTGGTCTGGCTCTCTATCTACTGCAGCACCACCTAGCTGCTTTTTCTTCTAATGAAAGTGTTTCCCCCCTGCCCCCATCCCTGCCTTCTTTTGCGTATTTTCTTTTTTTTTTAACATAAACTTATTTATTTAACTTTTTACATTCATTTTCACAAAATTTTGGGTTCCAAATTTTCTCCCCTTTGATCCCCTCCCCCCACCCCAATACACCGAGCATTCTAATTTTCCCTATCACCAATCTGCCCTCTCTTCTACCATCCCTCCCTTCTGTTGTCCCCATCTTCTCTTTTGTCCTGTAGGGCCAGATGACTTTCTATTCCCCATTAACTGTATTTCTTATTTCCTTGTAGCAAGAACAACACTAAACAGTTGTTCCCAAAACTTTGAGTTCCAAATTCTCCCCATCCCTCCCTCCCCACCCATTCCCTTTGGTACGGCAGGCAATTCAATATAGGCCCTATCTGTGTAGTTTTGCAAATGACTTCGATAATAGTCATGTTGTGTAAGAGTAACTGTATTTCCCTCCATCCTATCCTGCCCCCCATTGTTTCTATTTTGTCTTTTGATCCTGTCCCTCCCCGAGTGTTGACGTCAAATTGCTCCATCCTCCCATTGCCCTCCCTTCCATCATTCCCCCCACTTTGCTTATCTCCTTCTCCCCCACTTTCCTGTATTGTAAGATAGGTTTTCATACCAAAATGAGTATGCATTTTATTCCTTCCTTTAGTCAAATGTGATGAGGGTAAACTTCTTGTTTTTTTTTTTTCTCAGCTCTCCTATTTTCCCTCCACTAAAAGGTCTCCTGCTTGCCTCTTGAATGAGATATAATTTACCCCATTCCATTTCACCCTCTTTCCTCCCACTACATTTCTCTCTCACCATTTACCTTAATTTCTTTTAAGATATGATCCCATCCTATTCAATTCACTCTGTGCTCTCTGTCTCTTTATGTGCATGCATATGTGTATGTGTGTGTGTGTGTGTGTGTGTGTGTGTATGTGTGTGTGGTCCCAACAACTACCCAGATACTGAAAAGTTTTAAGAGTTACAAATATTGTCTTTCCATGTAGGAATGTAAACAGTTCACTTTTGGTAAGTCCCTTATGACTTCTCTTTGCTGTTTACTTTTTCATACTTCTCATTCTTGTGTATGAAAGTCAAATTTTCTTTTGCATCTCTCTCATTTCTCTTCCCAGTTTTTCCTCCACCTGTCTAACTTGATTTTCAAAATCCTTTTTGAGCTCTTCCATGGCCTGAGCCCACTGGACATCCCCCTGGGATGTCTGGGATACAGAGGCCCCGACCTCCACATCTTTCCCTGATGGTAAGAATAGTTCCTTGTCATCAGAATTGAAAGGCAGGAACCTCTGCACCCCATCAAAGTAGTTCTCTATGGTCTTATTTTGCTTCTTTTTTTCTGGGCATTTTCCCAGCCAGTTACTTGACTTCTGAGATTCCTGTCCACCCCTGCCTAGATCTGCCCAGCTAGTGCTTGGGGTCTGAGATTCAAATGGGCTTTCCATGGCAGGCGCAGCTGCTATTCAATGTGAGCTTAAGTTCTGGTGCTCAGGTGGGGGCAGGGCCACCTCCCAGGCTCAGCTCCCTCAGGGGCTTGATGCAGAGACCTTCAGTAATGGGGCAGGTGGGGGCAGGGCTGTCTCCCCGGCTCAGTTCCCTCAGGGGGTTTATGCAGAGACCTTTGGTAATGGCCCTGAACTTCTGCCTGCTGCTCCAGGAGTTCTGGGCTGCCACCACTGCCTCTGCTGCTGCCTCTGCCGCTGCCTCCCAAGGGGGCCCGAGCCACGGAGACACCCTGCTCCCCTCTCGGCCAGCCCAGAAGTCTCTCTCACTGACCTGTAGCGTCTGTTGGTGCAGGGACCTTCCTGGCCACCAGAGGTTCCATCCCTGAAGCCTGCTTGGATCTGCTCCTCTGGGGCCCCGAGGCTAGCGCAGCACAGGGGTGGACTCTGCTGTCCAAAGCGCAACGAACCCCTGGGGACAGCTCTCCAGGGCTCTCTGGAATGGAGATCTTTTCCACTGTGTTTCTGCGCACCTTTCAGTGCTCCAGAATTTGTGGGGATTTCTTTTTGCAGGAAATATATGGGCTGTGGGTTCGAAGCTAGCATACGTGAGTCTTTCTACTCCGCCATCTTGGCTCCTCCCCCTCTTTTGCGTATTTTCAAAAATAAACCCTTTGCTCAGCAAACTAGAAGCCTTCCTCTTTTGCTATCTGAAGGGTAACCATTGAACATGGAGGAAGGATGCATTTATTTTTCCTTATTCAAGCTACATGGACGACTAATCTTCTTTTTCAATCATAAATGTCCTTGATGGTGCATACAAGTCATCAATGGCAACATGAAGCCTCTGATTCATGCAAAGCACATGTCTTTGCTTTGTGTTTTGGGTTGTGAATAATTTTAATTTGTCCAAGATCATAAAATTTCCTGATTTACAGTTATATGTGTTCACAGAGTGAATATGGGTATTTAAAAGTGAAGTTTGAAAATAGTGGGCCAATCTAGCAACCCTGTTCTAAAAATTATATGAATTAATATGAAGGAACATCCCTAATCTCTACCCTCTTCCCCTCACACGTACACTTCTATGTGGGTTGCTGAAGGTGAAATATCCAGGTTCAATTTATTCCATGGGCCTGCTTCTACTTACAAACCATAGATGACCCCCCTCAAGATATGTTTACTATGACTAGTAAACCAGAAAACATAATTTCTTTAAAGTAAAAGCATTGCATTATATCATATAATAATAAAAATAGTACCAGAGCAATGCCCCCATGAAACTGGGGCATTGTTGTTGCTCAGTTGTTTCAGTCACGTTGAATTCTTCATGGCCCCATCTTTCTTGACAAAGATACTGGAGAAGTTTGCCATGTCCTTTTCCAGGTCATTTGGCAGATGAGTAAACTGAGGCAGAGTGAGGCGATTTGCCCAGGGTGACACAGCTAGTAAGTATCTGAGACCAGATTTGAACTCAGGAAGATTTGATTCCAGGCCCAGCACACTATCCACTATAGCGCCACCTAGCAGCCCATCATACTGGATAGTATCATCAAAATTGAATTTTGTGGAGACTCCCATCTAGGGACATACTGGCAAATGCTTAACAACAAGCTATCCAAAAAGGCATAACATTTTTTAGTCTTCTCTGCATAGTAACATTTTTCACATCACTTTCTTAAGTCTAGAAATCAATAAATCAAGCCTTGATTTACAGGATTTGTTGATTTCTGAGGTGTATAAATATTTATGCTGGGCATTTAACAATTGACAGACATGAGCCACTATGATCTGGCTTTAACACACACCTGCTCCCTTTCTTGTAAGCCAATTTTCTCTTTACAATCCCTGACCATGGAATGAGACCTATCATTTCTCTGACTTTACTGAAACGTTTTTTCCTAAAAGCCAGGATCCATGTGTGATCACATGCAGCGTTCTCATCCTTGGCCATCATGAATTTGGATATATGCTGTGGTCATTTTCTCTGCTTCTATCACCTGGTAGATAAGTACCCCATGTGGTCTCATTTTTTACAATCACGGGAAAGAAATGAGATTTAAGCAGCTTATCTAAGTTAAGAAGGTTGTTCATGACAGACTTGGGAATATGATACAGGTGTCCTCTCATCCCAGTGATCTACCTCTCCACCCCACTGTCTCTCAGTGGCATGTAACCCTACCAGATACTGAGGATCCATAATATTGTTTGGGATTATCTTTAGCATCACATGCATCTGGGGGTCTGGAAAAACTCAACCCCATCAATGGTGTTACAGTTTTCATTTTGATTGTTAAAATGCCTGAGCTGATGGAGAGTTTTCTTTCCCTCTTTTGTTTCTTTCTTTCTTCCTGTACAGTGATTGTGTATTTCCTAGAGCTTGTCACCTTCAAAGAGCAGTTCAGGATTCTCTGGGGGGTTAAATCTTAAATTACTTCACAAAAGATTTTACAGCCAAGCTCCAGCTGAGCGAGCAAGTGAGATGTCTGAAGTATGCTTCTCTCTATATGTGCTATAATCAATCAAATTGACTGACAGAGACATTTGCAATCAGTTTACCAGGAAAAAAGCTTCAATAGTCCTTTGGTGTTGCCAGTTCTTCTTGTACTTAGATTTTGCTTCAAAAATAAAGTATGTTTATTAATGAAGTTCTTTTCCTCTTCTAAGCGTCAAACCAATAGCTTTGATTTTCCATAGGAGAGCTATGGTCTTTCCTTGATAAGTAGATGTAAGTTCCAGTGGAATTAATTAGCATGATGGAAGTGAGATGAGTATGCTTTTTTATGTGAGTATAATTTCAATGTTTAAGCATTTTTATTGCTACCTTTTTTTTACATCACCTTCATATAATCCAATATACCTATCCCCTTTTGCCACAGAGGGAGCCATCCCCTGTAACATAAAAATATAAAAAAAAGAAAAATATTCAGCAAAACTAACATTACATGGAGCACCCTATATCCATATCCATAGTCCCCTGCCTCTGTAAAGAAGGGAGGGAGCTGCACTCCTTTATCTCTTCTTTGGGTCCCAACTCATTCCTTATAATTACACAGAGTTCACTTTCTTTTTTGTTATTATTCCTTCCATTTGCATTGTAATTATTGTACATATTGTTTTCATGGTTCTGATTACTACACTGTGCATCAATTCATAGAAATTTTACCATGTTTCTCTGTATTCATCTCTTCTCCTAGTACAGTAATATTCCACTACATTCATGTGCCACAATTTGTTTAGGCATCCGCCAACTGAATGGCATCTACTTTCAGTCTTACTACTACAAAAAGCAGTGCTGCTGCAAATATTATACCATATATGGTATACTGGGACTTTTCTGTCTACCTATGATCTCCTTGTTCTTGCTGATCTGTGTCCTTTGATTTTAACTGATTAAATGGATTGTGGGTGCTGGTCTCTCATCCCCTAATAAATAGGAGAAACAGTGCATGTGGAGCTTGCACCAGTGGCATAGAGGAAAGATAACCTAAATCTATCAGGGTACCTGAAAATCCTGAGGGGGAGATAGAGCAGGCCTGTCTCTGAGAGATCAAGGTCAGAACATTCATATTATACCAACAAACCATCTGTTTCACAATCTATTTTTCTTATTTTGCTCAGGAAGTAAATGGCACAATAAGTGGACTGTACTTCCTGAGATCCATATTTTTCTCCTTTTTGAAAATCAAGGCTCCTTTTTTCAGCACTTTTCTCATTCTCCACTGTTTTTTGATAGTGACTCACAAACTTTTTCATTTCCATGGGACATAATTCATCCACTCCTGAAGACTTGAGCTTTATTGAGAACAAGGTGTTCTCCCACCATGCCCTTGTCTATCTCGATCTTTAATTACCCCTAAATTCTGTTTGTTTTACCCTTTCTACCTGGGAGATCATTCTATTTGATAGAAAAGATGGAATCAATATAGAAACTGAGTAACTCTGTTTTCTCTCTGTTTTCCATTAACACTAAATTATTCACCCCAAGCCACAGGCCTGTGTGTTCTCTGTTCCTCTTGTTCTGAAAATAGCTTTTGAATAAAATCCCCTTTTATTATTTTCAGAACTTTTTCAAAAGCATCAACTCAATCTCTCTTTTGTACTCACTGACACTATTCTTAGAGATCTTTGCAGGTCTTCAATATTTATTAGTCCTTGGTTGAAAATATGCCTTCTTTCCATTTTATATACATTTTTTTTTAAAAATCTAATCTTATCAAAGAGATCCTTGTGAGGCCACGTCAATCTCATTAGATGCCTCTTGCCTTTTGTCTTCATTGGGATAAGTTTTTAGAACCTCTCATCTTTCTTAAATGTCTGGCAGTAAGTACATATCTCTTTTTCTCTGAACATTTTAAAATATTATTTTCCTCAAATATAAAGGCCTTCTCTAGCTATGGCTATGATATCCTTCTTCAACCATAATTAGATATAAGATAATGTGGTCAATTTCAGTCTAGCTTCCTGCCACTTTTGCTTTACTGATGAATTCTTTCCTATAGGTTAAGATTAACCCAGTACAGTAATATTCCATTACATGCATGTACCACAAATTATTTAGCAATTACTCGATTAAAGGACTTCTACTTTACTTCCTATTCTTTATGAAAAATAAAATATCCACAAGGCAAGTCAAGAATTTATCAGGTGCTGTGCTTTTAGCAAAATGATATTTCCAGATATTCAACTACAAGTTGAAATGCCCCATACCTTGCCTATCTGCCAGTCGTTTGGTCTATATTAGGGAAACAACAACCATAGTCTATGTTTGATTGAGTGATCTGCAATGTGTATACTCCCATAAAGATATGTCATCTAGTTTTCTCTCATATTATCTGCATCCAAATTACACTTCATCAAGCTTTCCACCTTAGATTTGGGGATTTCAACACAAGTATATACCTTTTTGACATATAGTGCTGCTCCCCTCATATCTTCTATCAGCTATCAAAGAAAGACATAACAATCCACAGAAAGGTTTCAGAAATGGAACCAATACAAGATTATTATTACAACCTCTTTTGAAAAAGATTGTTTTCTTTTGAATGAAATATATATCCTTTGCCATATTTCAATGATGAACTCTCCTATCCAGTGTTATTTGCCTTCTACTGTTAAAATTTCAAGCTCATATATACACAACTGTTAGTTTTTGCATGTAGGGCAAACATCACAAACTGTACCAAGGCAAGAAGCATGGAAGGTTCCTTCATTTTGGAAGTGGGAGGCAAATATATCACTATGTGTATGTGTATGTGTGTGTGTGTGTGTGTGTGTGAAGATGAGACCCCCCTCCCCGCAGCATACCAGAAGAGTATTATTAGAAAGGTTACCTACCCCCACATTCCCAGGAAGGGAACCATTTTGTAACTTTCTACCCCAATTTTGTTATTTTAAAAAATTAATATCTTTTCCTTTTATATCACATTTATTTTCAATGATATTCTTCTCTCATCCCTACTCAAGAAGTCATCTAATGTAGCAAAACTTGAAAAAAGAAAGAATATTAAAAACAATTCAACATAACACACTGACTGCATCTGACAGGATATCCAATATTCTACAACTTCAGTCAGATTCCACCCCTGCTATGATAAAGACACAGCGATACATTTTCTCAATTTTTTTCCAGGCTCAAACTATGTTATTATAATCACACTGGGTACAGTTTCATTTCCCTGTTCTCTCCATTCACATTGGTATAATCATTGTGTATATTGTTTTCCTGGTTCCACTTATAGCACTGTGCCTCAGTTCAATCCATCAATCGACAAGCATTTATTAAACATTTATTAAGTGCCAATCACTCTACAATGTGCAAGAGATACAAATATAAAAAATGAAAGAAGCCCTTCTCTTAAGGTAATTACATTCTATAGGGGAAGACAGGTGCATATATAAGTATATGAACAATAAACATAAAGAGAATGAATATGAAAACAAAGCATTTATATACAGAATAGTTTGGGAGGCAGATAACTAGCAGTTAGGAGGACCAGGAAAGAGTCATCTACATGGTGTTACATGAATTGCATCCTGAAAGATGAGAGGGACTTTATGAGGTAGAGTTGAGGAAGGAGAGCATTACAGGCATGGAGTATAGCCAGTGCAAAGGCTTGGAGATGGGAGACAGAGGGGCAGAAAGGCCATTTTGGTTGTATTGCAGAGTACAGGAAAGGTGAGTGAAGTGTTTCTAATGAGACTGGAAAGATATGATGGATGAACTAATGGACTGAACTGAGGCACAAATGTTGTGAAAGACTTTAAAACTTAAACAGAAAGGCAATAGGAAGTACTAGAGTACAGAAGTTATGTGATCTGATCTGTACTTCAGGGTAAGTACTTTGGCAACAGTGCTAAGGATGAACTAGTGGGGAGAGACTTGAGGTAGAGAGATCAATTAGGAGGTTGTTGCAATAATCTAAGTGGCAGACAAACTAAAGTGGCTGCCATATGATTAGAGAAAGGGAGTCAGATGTTAGAGATGTTGTGGCAGTAGAAACAGCAAGATGTGGTAATTGAGTTGATATGTGGAGTGAGTGAGGGGGAAAGGTCAAGGGTAACTCCAAGATCAAGAACCTAGGAGACTGGAATGATAGTAGTGTCTTTAACAGAAATGGTTATGTATGGAAGAATGGGATGAAGACAATTCCAAAAGAATTATGATGGAAAATGCTGTCCACATTCAGAGAAAGAACAGTGGAGTCTGAATGCAGACTATTTTCATTTTCCTTTTGTTGTTTTTTATTTCTCATGATTTTTTCCTGTTTATTCTCACTTCTTTTACAACATGATTAATGTGAAAATGTGATTGTATATGTATAACCTATATTGGATTGCTTGTTGTCTTGGGGAGGAGGGAGGGAGAAAAATTTGCAACTCAAAATCTTATAAAAGTGAATATTGGAAACTATCTTTACGTGTAATTGGAAAAAATAAAATACTATTAAGTAGAGAAAAAAGAATGGGATGAGTTTGGAATGGCTCTTGGGCAATCCAATTTGAAATGTCCTGTATGCTGCTGGTGAGACTTAAGGTCAAAGAGAGACTGGGACTGGAGGTATAGATCTAGGAGTCATCTGCGTAGAGTTGAGAGTTAAGACTATCAAAGCTGGTGAGATTACTAAGAGACCAAGGGTATTGTAGGAGAAGAGTACATAGGACAGAGCCTTGGAAAACACTCATATTTAGGGGATGTGAGATGAGTACTCCAGCAAAGGAGACAGAAAAGAAGTGTTAAGACAAGTAGGGGGAGAATCTGGAGAGAAGTTTCACAAAAATCTAGAAATGAAAGAGCATCTAGAAAGGAGAGATCAACTATATCAAATATAGGTGACAGATTGGGAAGGATGAGGGCTGAGAAAAAACCATCAGATTAGGTTAGTAAGAAATTGTTGGCAACTTTAGGAAAAGGAGTTTCAGTTGAGTGATGAGGTTGGAAGCCAGATTACAAAGGGTTGAAGAGTTAGTGATATGAGAGAATGGGGAGACACTCTAGAGGGGAAAATGACTTTACCCAAGGTCACAGAAAAAAAGGCTTACTCAATTTTTACTGAAACTGAGGCTGAGCTGAGACAGAATTGATTGAAACCCAAATTTCATAAAGTCACAGAGGTTCTGGAACAAGACTTAAAGAATGCTTTATTCAATTTCTTCATTTTACAAAAGAGGAAACAGACTCAGATTTAGTGTCAGAGCAGGGTCTAGAACTGTCTCTGGCTCCTAGGTCACTGCTCTTTTAACCAGGGTTTTTTTTTTTAAATTTTGCCTCCCTTGGTGACATAGGGGCACTAGTCTCATAACTCAGACCCTCCCTATCTACTAGTTCTTTCCTTGACATTTGCAAACATGCCTAAGACTCCCCACTTCCTAAAAAATAAAGCTTTACTAACCCCTACAATCCCCTCAAGTTATTATCCTACATTCCTTTTTTCTTTCTCAACTAAGTGATCACAAGTAGTGATCTATGATGGATGAACGCAAGATGATGGAGTGAAGTCAACAATTTTGCAAAGCTTCTCAACTCACCCATCTAAACAATTTTGGAAAATACATCAAACAAAATTCTAAATGGGATAATCAAGAAAAAGTCACAATGAGTCATTTTTCCATCTCAGGGAAGCTTAGAAGGACAGAAACAAAGATCTGTTGACACTGGGGTGAGATCTAGCCCACAGTAAAATATATATACAGCACTGGCTGTGGGCCTTGGAGATTGTGCAGCAGCAGCAGCAGCAATGGTGGCAGTACTGGGAGTGGCCAAGACCCAGGGTTGGTAAGGAGACTGAACACCTAGTCAGAAAAATATTTTAAGCAGATCCTTATGCTAGCACATGGCATATGATCAGGCTCCATTTGGTAAATCCATCACCTAGTACTTAGTTCCAGGTCCCAGTTCCAGAGCAGATTGGAGAAGTTATGGTCATGAGGGAGCAAGTGTCCCATCTAGGTAAGGACTACAGCTCAGGTAAAGAAGACTGTAATCAGAGCCCAATTCTAAGAAAATTTTGAAAAGAGAATTAATTGCTTAGTAAAAGAGGCACAAAAAATCAAATAAAAACACTAGTGATCTATTTCTTACATCACTCCCATTTCTTTTCCCAATTTTTCTCTTCCACTCTTATTTGATTTTTAAAATCCTTTTTTGCTCTCTAAAAAATTTCTTCCTTTAGCTCTTCTAAGATTCTTATTGGCTTGTGTCCAATCTGCACTTTAATTTGAGATTTTACTTGTAGATGTTTTCAAGTTATTGTCCTGAGTTCGAGGCTTGAGTTTTCTTGTCACCATAGTAGGTATTTATGATCAGGTTCTATTTTGTTGTTGTTTGCTCATTTTTCCAGCCTGTTTCTTGACTTCAGACTTCATGTTAGAATTGGGCTCTGCTCAACTCTGGCAGTGGGAGGTGACTGTTCAAAGCTTCAGATTTTTATGGCCTGCTGTTTTTACACCTAGATCTTGAGGCCTATAAGTTTTCAATGCTTTCAAAGCGGGAAAATCTATGGTTTGATCTGTTTACTGCCTTTTGATACATTTTTAGAGCTTTACAGAAGTGTTTATGGGCCACCCAGACCCCTCCCCAGGTCCTATTATGCCATCACCTTTGCTAGAAATTCTCTCCACACTAGTTATAACTCTGTTCGAATTCTATTTTTCTATGATCCATATTCTTTTTTTCTTTTCTTTTTCATTTATTTATTTATTTATTAAACTTTTAACATTCACTTTCACAAAATTTTGGGTTCTGAAATTTCTCCCCATTTCTCCCCTCCTCCACCTCAAAACACTGAGCATTCTAATTACCCCTATTACCAATCTGTCCTCCCTTCTAACATCCCTCCCTTCCCTTATCCCCATCTTCTCTTTTGTCCTGTAGGGCCAGATAAATTTCTACTCCCCATTAACTGTATTTCTTATTTCCAAGTTGCAAGAACAATATTCAACAGTTGTTCCTAAAACTTTGAGTTCCAGCTTCTCTTCATCCCTCCCTCCCCACCCATCCCTTTGGGAAGGCAAGCAATTCAATATAGGTCATATCTGTGTAGTTTTGCAAATGACTTCCATAATAGTCTTCTTGTGTAAGACTAACTATATTTCCCTCCATCCTATCATGACCCCCAATGCTTCTATTCTCTCTTTTGATCCTGTCCCTCCCCAAGAGTGTTGACTTCAAATTGCTCCTTCCTCCCACTGCCCTCCCTTCCATCATCCCCCCCACTCTGTTTATCCCCTTCTTCCCTATTTTCCTGTATTGTAAGATAGGTTTTCATACCAAAATGAGCATGCCTTTTATTCCTTCCTTTAGTCAAATATCATGAGAGTAAGCTTCATGTTTTTCACTCACCTCTTCTTTTTTCCCTCCACTAAAAAGTCTTTTGCTTGTCTCTTTTATGAGAGATAATTTTCCCCATTCCATTTCTCCCTTTCTCACCCCAATATATTTCTCTCTCACTGCTTAATTTCATTTTTTAAAGATATGATCCCATCCTATTCAATTGACTATGTGCTCTCTGTCTCTGCATGTGTGTGTGTGTGTATGTGTGTGTGTGTAATCCCAACAACTATCCAGATACTGAAAAGTTTCAAGATTTACAAATATTGTCTTTCCATATAGGAATGTAAACAGTTCAACTTTAGTAAGTCCCTTATGACTTCTCTTTGCTGTTTGCCTTTACATGCTTCTCTTCATTCTTGTGTTTGAAGGTCAAATTTCCTTTTCAGCTCTGGTCTTTTCATCAAGAATGCTTGAAAGGCCTCTGTTTCATTGAAAGACCATATTTTCCCCTGAAGTATTATACTCACTTTTGCTGGGTAGGTGATTCTAGGTTTGAGCCCTAGTTCCTTTGACTTCTGGAATATCCTATTCCATGCCCTTCGATCCCTTAATGTAGAAGCTGCTAGATCTTGTGTTATCCTGATTGTATTTCCACCATACTTGAATTGTTTCTTTCTAGCTGTTTGCAATATTTTCTCCTTGACCAGGGAACTCTGGAATTTGACCACAATGTTCCTAGGAGTTTCTCTTTTTGGATCTCTTTCAGGAGGTGATTGGTGGATTCCTTGAATACTTATTTTGCCTTCTGGTTATAGAATATCAGGGCAGTTTTCCTTGATAATTTCATGAAAGATGATGTCTAGGCTGTTTTTTTGATCATAGCTTTCAGGTAGTCCCATAATTTTTAAATTGTCTCTCCTGGATCTATTTTCCAGGTCAGTTGTTTTTCCCATGAGATATTTCACATTATCTTCCATTTTTTTCTTTCTTTTGGTTTTGTTTTGTGATTTCTTGGTTTCTCATAATGTCATTAGTCTCCATCTGTTTCATTCTAATTTTGAAAGAACTATTTTCTTCAGTGAGCTTTTGGACCTCCTTTTTCATTTGGCTAATTCTGCTTTTGAAAGCATTCTTCTCCTCATTGGCTTTTTGAATGTCATTTGCCAACTGAGTTAGCCTATTTCTCAAGGTGTTATTTTCTTCAGCATTTTTTTGGATCTCCTTTAGCAAGGTGTTGACCTGCTTTTCTTGCATTTCTCTCATTTCTCTTCTCAGTTTTTCCTCCACCTCTCTAACTTGATTTTCAAAATCCCTTTTGAGCTCTTCCATGGCCTGAGCCCATTGAATATTTATTTTGGATTTTGGGGATACAGAAGCCTTGACTTCTATGTCTTTCCCTGATGGTAAGCATTGTTCTTCATCATCAGAAAGGATGGGAGGAGATATCTGTTCACCTAGAAAGTAACCTTGTATGGTCTTATTTTTTTTTCCCCTTCTTTAGGCATTTTCACAACCAGTTACTTGACTTTTGGGTCCTTTGTCAAGAGTAGGGTATACTCTGGGAATCTGTGAGATCTCAGTTTCTTCAAGGTGGCACAATCAAGCATGTACTGATCTGGATGCAGAGAGGGATTTTTGTGCCCAGAATCTTAGCAGATACCTCTCCACAGGCACTTGGCCTCCAGTTCTGCCAAGCCAGCACTGGGGGCTGATTTTCAGATAAGCTGGATGAGCAGGGCCACCATTCAGTTTGAGACAAAGACCAGCAGCTCATCCAGGGCCTCCACCCAGGGCTGAGGTAAGACACAGCTCTTCGATGCCCCCAGGGGTTTTTATGCTCCAAGGATGGAGCTTCTTTACAGGCTGCTATGCTGGCTCTATGGCTGCTGCCTACTGCTGGAGCTATGGGAAGGCCCTTCTCCCTTCCTGGCCCCCTGATAAAACCCCATCACTGACCTTTGGCACCTGTGGGCCAAGGGATCTGAGGACCCACTACTGCGACTGGAGATTCCACCCTAGAGGTGTCCTCCTCCCAGAGTCTCCTCATGCCATGCTGCCTGCTCAGCCAAGGCTGGGCTGTGCTCTGTGCTCAGCTCTGAGTTGAGTGCAACCAACATTTCCGTGGGCCTTTCAGGTCACTATGGGCTGGAAATCTCCTCCATTCTATTGTTCTCCATTTCTACTGCTCCAAAATTTTTTGAGAGTCCCTCTCTACAGGTATTTTGTGGGCTGTGGGGAGAACCCTGTGTAAGTGTGTCTTTCTAGTCCATCATCTTGGCTCTGCCCCCCAATCCATATATCTATAGACGTCTATTTTGATCTTAGTACTTTTAAGAGTCCTTGTTTTTAAAAACATGACAGAGTTAAAGCATGTTACTTTCTCTGTTAATTATACCTATCAACTGATTAAACGGCAAGCATTTATTAAACACTTAAGTTCCAGGTATTCTCTTAGGTGCTGGGGATACAAATCAAAACAAAACAGTTCCTATCCTCAGGGAACTTCCATTCTATGGCAGGAAACACACACACACACACATATGCATATGAGTTTTTAGAAAATATATACAAAGTAATTTGGATGTATAGAAGAAGGCATTAACAGCTATAGCAGTGGGGTGGAGAATCAGGGTGAGCTGATTATAGAGGGTGACACTTAACTTATGAAGGACATCTAAGTGTTGGCCAAGAAGAAAATCATCAAGGCACTGCCTTCTAGCTATTTGGTAACAACTCTCATTGGGCAGTTAGGTGTCACTGCCATGGGTAGAGCACACAGATTGGAGTAAGGAAGCCTCATCTTTCTGAGTTTCAATGACTAAACAATAAAACAACTCTAATTACAGGCAGAATTCTTAGAAGAAAACCAAGAGTCTCCAGAATTTTGGACTTACGTAAGTGAATGACAAGATCATAGCCACCAATTTCCTCTCTATCCTGTTTTGACAAGCATGACAAGCTCCTGACCATGGCAAGAGGACACCTGGATAATTGTCCTAGGGTTATAGGATCACAGAGCTGGACCTGGAAGTTATCTTAAAGACAAGTGCAACTCCCTCATTCTACAGAGAAGGAAACTGAGACCCAGAGAGTTCAAATGATTTGTCCAGGGACATATAGCTAATAAGTATCTGAAGCAAGATTTGAACTCATATCTTCCTGATTCCAGGTCCAACACTCTATCCACTATGCTACCTGGTTCCCTTTTGTGACCTCCCTTCTCTCAGCTTTTTTCTCTTCCTCTCTAATGGGGAGTTTGGGGGCAAGGGTCAAATTTAAATAAAGGCTCTGAAAAACTTTTGTGAAATAAAATGTATAGTAAGCTGCTCTCTGATTATTAGAAATATAATGAGGCTTTTTGCATGCCCAGATCACATTCCATCATGGTCCCTAAGTGGCAGACTCCATGTTCTTTCTTCTGGGAGAAGATATTCTTCCCTACCATGTGAGTGGGAATAGCCTCTTTCCATTGGTTTCATAGCTGGAACTTGATACGTCTTTAAATCTATCTGAGGGAGGCACAGTCATTCACAATCTGGTGCCATCCAGGGTTGAAAACCTTGTTTATCTGCACCATGGACACCATGTAGTAAGGGGGTAGAGGACAGGTTACTTTCCCCCTTATCCTATAGGTCCTGTGCTCCCAAGAAATGGGGTTGAGGTTGGGGTCTGTTTCATTTGCCCTTTTGAGTGCTAAGTGTAGGCATAGGTGGAGTCCCTGGACTCATGAAACTTCCATTCTAGGCCAAAAGTTGCCGCTAGCCTAGGTGAGAACTCCTGAGAAGCCAGCTTCCTGGAATGTAAGGCCAGGTAGGTTTCCATTTGAAATTTAGTGGAATTCTGCTATATAGGATTTAGTTAGCCTGTAAACCTAATCCACTTCCCCTCCTCTGAGGTCTAAGGGGATATGGAGAAGAATATATCCCTAGGTGCTGGAGGGAATGTTGATATATTTGTTCTTGTTATAAGGTCTTTGAAGTAAGTATTCCTTTGTAAAGGAATGTTAAATTGTTAAATGGTCCAATAAACTGGGGTGCTAAGGATTCCCTAAATTTGAGGGAACACAGGAGCTTGAGTCAATGGTAAGGACTAGACACCTCTATCTCCAACTCTTTAAGAGTGCCAGAGAACCCTGGGGGAAAGGTGAAATGTAACACATCTGGCCTCTGAGCAGTGGTGATCACAGTAGTCAATGTTACACAAAGCTCTTTGAAAATACAAAGCATAGGTTAATGAGAAGATTAACAGTTAATGTTAAATGCCAGTCAGTAACATCCCCCTAATTTAAATACCCACATAATCACTTGGAGAAAAAAAAATGAGACGTATTGGCTGAAATGTATGTCCTTGTAAGACAGCAATTAATATATCCTAAATTAGATATGGATGCTGCCCCCACTCCACTCCCTACTCCACCCCACAAACTGGCTGCATCTTTGGAAAGAGGCAAATTATTACTCTGAAAAGAAAAAGTTTGAGGATGGCATATGATCCTCTGGCCTCCTGTGTGCCCTCTTTAGAGAAAATACTCGCTGCTTAATCTGAATAAGTTAAAGGTGACACTACTATTTAGTTACTTCCATCCACCCCATAAAAGTCGAGGTTCCATTTCTATGATAAAAGGAGTTTTATAGAACTTTTGAACTTGTCTGTTGATGTTGTTTCCTGCTGAGTTGGCATTCAGGGCTTCACTTACCCTAGGGGTGTTTTTCTTTTTTCTTTTTCATGTTGCAGCAGAAATCACCTGCCTGATCTTCATCACAACCATCTCCTATGGCAGGTGCTATAGAGTCTTAGGTGGAGTGAGTTTTACTCCATATCTTGCTTGAAAGGGAGGACTCTTATAGAGACAAAGGAGGCTAGGAAAGACTGGACATCAGCCATAAAACAGCAATAATAAAAACTACTTAGAACATGGAACACAGGGCATAGGAAGGGAATACAGTGAAAAGGAAATAGGCATAGTGCAGTCAGTTAGTCAGTCAATGAGCACAATCAGTCAGTGAATAAATAGGGTATGGAGGACATGGCACAGGGTACAGGCACAAGTCACAGAGCACAGAATGGGACCCAGGGTTCAAGGCATAGAGCATGGATCACAGAGCACTGGACATAGAGCATGTAACATGGGACAGAGAGTACAGGACATGGGGCAAAGAGTAGGACCCAGATGAAGATCCAACAAAGGATATTTAAAAGGAGTAGCTGGACAGTTAGGAAGAGTAGCAAGAGATATCAATGTCCCTAAAATCTAAAGTAAAGAGAGTATAAAGAAGAGGGCGATCAATGTCAAAGGATGCAGAGAGGTCTAGAAGGATGATGATTGAGAAGAAGCAATTTGATTTGATAATTAAAAGATCACTGGTTACTTTGGAGAGAGCAGTTTCATTTGAATGATAAAGTCAGAAACCAGGGGTTTAGATTTGAGAGACAAGAAAAGTGGAGGCACCTATTTAGATGACCTTGGGGAATTATAACACAAAGGGGATGAGCGATATGAGACTACAGCTTGGGGGATAGTTGGATCAATGATTTTTTAAGGGTAGGGGAGAGTTGGGTGTGTTTGTAGCCAGTTAAAAAGGAATCTGTAAATAGGGAGATACTGAAAATTAGAAGGAGTTGGAGAATTATAGTGGAAGTAATCTTCTAGAAAAGACAGGAAATGATGGAATACAAAGCAGTTTGTCTTTTTAAAATAATTATCTCTATTTCATTAAATATTTCCCAATTACAGCAAAAAAATTTAACAGTATTTTAAAATTTTGAGTTACAAAGTCTATTCCTTCCTCTTTCCCTTTCCTCCTCCTTGAGAAGGCAAGCAATTTAATATTAATAGTACATGTGAATTTATGCAAAACATTTCCACATTAACGATGTTGTAAAATGTAAGCAAAATAAAATAATAAAAATAAAGTTATAAAAGGATGCTTCAATCTGCATTTAGAGTTCATTAGATCTCTTTCTAGAGGTGGATAGCATTTTTCATCATGGATCCTTTGGAACTGGCTCTTTCAATGTCTTGATCAGAGTAGCTAAGTCTTTCACAGCTGATCATCATTACAACATTGCTTTTACTGTGTACAATATTTGCCTGGTTCTGCTCACTTCATTTTGCATCAGTTCATTTAAGTCTTCCCAGGTTTTTCTGAAACCATCCTGGTCATCATTTCTTATAGCACAATAGTTTTTCATCACAAGCATATACAAAACTTGTTCAGACATCCCTCAATTATTTGCCAACACAAAAAGAACAGTTATAAATATTTTTGTATGCATAATTACTTTTCCATTATCTCTTTGGGATACAGATCCAGCAATGGTTTACTAAGTCAAAGGGTATGCATAGTTTTATAGCCCTTTGGACATTGTTTCCACCTCATTCCCCAGAATGGTTAGATTAGTTCATAACTGCACAAACACAGCATCTGTTACCCAATTTTCTATAACCCTTACAGCATTTGTCATTTTCCTCTTCTGTTATGTTAGCCCATCTTTTAGGTATGAGGTGGTATCTCAGAATTGTTTTAATTTGCATTTCTCTAATCAGTATTGTTTTACAGCATTTGTCATGTGGCTATTGATAGCTTTTATTTCTTCTTAAAACTGCTAGTCATACTTTTGACCATTTATCAACTGACGAATGGCTCTTATTTTTGTAAATTTGGCCTAGTTCTTTATATATTGCAGAAATGAGACCTGTATCAGAGAAACATGCTATAACTCACCCACCCCAGTTTTCTATTTTCCTTCTAATTTTAGCTGCACTAAGTTTTATTTGTGTAAAATCTTTTTAATTTCATATAATCAAAATTAATCTGAATAATATACAAACTATTTGAAAAAATAAGTAAAGGAGTCCTACCAAATTCCTTTTATGACACAAATATGATTTTGATACCTAAATCAAGTTGTTTGGAGAAAAATGTTGAGACAGTTCATCTGACAGCTTTCTCCACTCCACTATCTTGGCTCTCTCTGTTCCTGGAAGTAGGAGTATGTCTTTGCAAGGGAAAGGACCACTTCTTCATATGAGATGAGAGCCTAGGAAGATTTAACAAAGGAATATATTTGAGAGATGTAAAATGAGTATGAGAAGGGAATAAGGAGCTCTCAGCACATGGCATAATTTTTTCAATGAAATATTAGGGAAAGGTCTTTAAGAGCCTTGAGGGATGATGAAAAAGTTTAGAAGCGATGCTGTGGTGAATAAGATAGCAAATTAGTGGGATGTAAAAAGATTGTCTTTCTACAGTGAGTGTCCAGTTGAGATTCCGTAATATAAATGTGTAGTGGACCCAAGCATCATTGTTTCATGTTTTTCTCCAACTGTAGTCAGCATCATATTGATGGAAGTAAAAGAGTAAGAGTAATCCAAGGGCAGGGTTTAACAAAGTATAAACATCAATAGAACAAAGAGGAAAGGTATTTAAATACAGAGCAGAGTATAGTGTTGGACTTACTCACCAAAGTATTTGAGGGACCATCAGTAGAAATGTTAAAGTTACTTACTATGAGGACCGGAGTCAGGGTGCAGAGAAAACCTGTGAGCCTGGCACTGGATTCACTAAGGAAATAAAAAGAATGTCCTTGACCTCAGCAGATAACCACCCAGATCTGCATTAGGTGATAAATTTAGATGTGACCCTCAAGGAGGAGAGGCTGTTGGGTGAAGGTGGTAGAGGGGAGTGGCAATGAGCTACAAAGAATATTCTGACTCTACCACAATCACGGAATTGTGGAAATGGGAGGAAGTACAATCAGTGCTCCAAAGGAAAGCAGTGTCCCCAGGACAGAGTCAGGTCTCAATGAGTGCCAGAAGATGAAGGAACAAGAGAAGAAGAAGCTTAAAATAAAAAGAACTTGTTAATCATAGATCAGGTCATGGGTGAAGAAAAATCTAAAGTGATTGGGGGTAGGATTAAGGAAGAGAGGATGGAGAAATTGGACCATGGGAATGGCATAGAATGGATGTCTGTACAGCATCAATTAGGGGTTCAAGATCATTGGAACATGGTGAGTATCAGGGAATGAGAATATACTAACTGCTGAGGAATGAATAAGTCTAGGCAGAGGGTCAAGAAATTTGCATTTGAAAGAGGTATTAACATGTCTGCAAAAAGGTAAATTCAAGGTAATCTAAGAAAGGAGGTAGCACTGGGAAGATGTTCCTTGTACATGACTTGCCATATCCCATCTCTGTGCCTTTGTACTTGTTGTCTCCCATGCTTGGTATCCTCTCCTGTTCTCTCTTCTGTCTCCTGGATTAGCTATCTTCCTTTACAATTCAGCTCAACAGTTACTTTCTATAGGAGACCTTTTTGGTCCCCTCAAGTCCCCATGCCTTCCCCTCTCCAGTGCCCTCCCCTCTATTCTATAAGCATCTTGCATATACCTAAGTGATTTTCATGTCATTTCCACTATCAGAATGTGAGCTCCTCAAGGTCAAGGGGTGTGTACCCCCAGGACTTACCACACTAACTAAGCAATAGGTGCTTAATAAATGTTGTTGATCAATTGATTGAAAAAATAAGAATTCTAAGAGATGGGGATGAGAAGGGAGAGCCTTGGAGATATGGAAGACAGCCTCAGTCAAGGCGGGAGATGGAAAGTTGAGTTTGGGGAACAGTTAGGAGTCAGTTTGACTAGAATGGAGAAGTGAAAAGGGAAGAATAAATAAAAATCTGGAGCCAGATGGTTGGAGGTTTTAAGTGACAGGCTGACTTGCTATTTGATCCTAGTGGTAAGAGAAAGCTTTTGAGCAGGAGAGACACGGTCAGCTCTGTGCAGTGAAAGCCATGGGAAAAAAAGGGAGGAAGGGGCACAAGTGATTTTGGCTAAATATTTTAAGTCTTCACTGAGCTAACTTCTGCTGTCTCCACATAGCCCAAGGGTCCTTTTGATGTCTTTTGAAGGATGATGTCTTTTTGATGTCTTTTTCACTGGCCAGGGAAAGGGCACTATCCCACACTCAATGACTGTAGCACAAGCTATTGGCATGACTTGCCATCTCATACCTCTCTAGCCATGCCACTCTCCTGCTCAATAAGCTTCAATCTCTCTCTCTTGCTATAGTATAAAATACAAATTCCTCTGGCATTTCATGCCCATCATAATTTGACTCCAAGCTATATTTCTAGACTTATTTCATAATACTCTCTTCAATCACTCTATATTCCATTCTAACTGGTCTCTTCACTGTTCTCCATACCAAATGATCTATTTCCTGCCTATATGCCTTTGCATAGGCTGTGCCCATGCTTGGAATGCACATCTTCCTGACCTCTGCCTCTTGGAATATCTAATTCCCTTCAAGGCTCAGGTCAGGTCCCACATCTTACACAGAGGTATGCCTAATGTCTCAAGTGTTCACTCTCAGGTTACTTGTATATATCTGGTATTTATCCTCTGTATTGTTCTACACTTTCTCCCCTTTGTCTTCCAGCTAGCAAGATCCTTGAGAGTAGGGTTCATGTGATTTTTGTTTTTGTAATTCCCACCTTCTAACATGCCATATAGGCTCATAGATTTCGAGTTAGAAGGAGCATAGATTTTAGCTTTAAAGCTGGAAGGGATATCAGAGCTCATCTAGTTCAACTCCCTCATGTTACAGATGAGGAAACTGAGGCTAGATAGATTAAGTGACTTTAGCAGGTCAACAGAGAAGATTATATTTCTAGAGTAAGGGTTCTTCACCTTTTTGTATTGTGGACCCCTTTGGCAGATTGGTGAAACCTAAAGATCACTTATCAGAATCATGTTTTTAAATCCATAAATCAAAATGCACAGGGTTACAAAGAAAAACAATTGTCATCAAAATATGAAAAAACACTAATTCACAGACCCCGGAATTCCTGCTTTAGAGCTAGAAAGAATCTCAGAGGCTTACAGTCTCATTTTATAGTGGGGGAAGCTGAGACCCAGAGAAGTAAAGTAATTTATCCAAGGTTACATAGTAAAAAATAGCAAATCTGAGACTTGAAGTCAGATCTTTTGATTTTAAATCTATTTTTTCATGCTGACTTTCTATAGTAGCTCCTAATGAAATGCTGGAGGCAGTCGATGGCTCAGTGGTTAGAGCACTGGGCCTCAAGTCAGGAAGAATTGAATTCAAATCCAGCCTCACTTCTTAACTGTGTGACTCTGTGCAAGTCACTTAACCTCTGATCACTTGCCAAAATGGATCAATTAAACAAGAAAATAGCATACCACTCCTGTATATTTGCCAAGAAAACCTCAAATGAGGTCACAAAAGGTCAGATATGCCTGAAATGACTAAATGATAAGTACAAATGAAATGCTTGTTCAATTAACTTAGACTCCATAATACCAGCAATAGCAACTCACATTTATCTAATGCTGTAAGGTTTTCAAAGCACTTCATGTGCTTTATCTCGTTTGATTCTTATAATAACTCTGAGTAGTAGGAGCTATTAGTAACCTGATTTTGTAGCTAAGGAAACTGAGGCTGAGAAAGTTGAACTGACTTGTCCATGGTCAGTAAGTGGTCAAGGCAGGATTTGCACTCAGGTCTTCTTGATTATACATTCAGTGTTTTTTACTGGCCCATCTAGCTTATGCTTCCTCTTTCCTTTGGGCCTATACACTGCCGTTATGACCTAGGCCTAAGTCTTCCCTTCCACCAAGAAACCTGGTAACAAGTGTTCATTGGGCCCATACCGTATAATACATTACTACAGGTGCTCAGAAACAGCAGGGGGGGGGAGAGGGAGAGAGAGAGTTAAGAGAAAGACTCCTAGAGAGATTAACAAAAAGACACAAAGAGAAACAGAAAGAGATAAAGAGGGAAACACAGAGAGAGAGAGAAACTGATAGATAAATCAAGGGAGAGAGGAGAGGGAGATTTGAAAAGAGAAGGCCATTCAAGAGAAGGAAAGGGAGAAAGACAGAGATGGCAACAAAATGGTCAAACAGACAAAGAAAGAGATACTGTGATAGAAAAGAAGAGAGTGGGAGAGAAGGAAGTAGAAGTGGGAGAGACTGAGAGAAACAGAGAAGCAGAGTGAAAAATTAAAGATAAAGAGAGACAGAGAGAGAAGGAGATTTGTAAAGAGGAAATTAAAGAAAGAGAAAGGGGAGAGAAACACTCAGAGACAGGAAAGAAAGAGAGGAACAAAGAAAGAGAATGAGAGCAAAAGAAGAGATACAGAAGACAGAAAAGGGGGAGATTTGAAAAGAGAGAGAGATTTAAAGATAAAAGAAGGGTGAGAGGAGAAAGAGGGGGAGAAGAGGGAGGATGGATGGAGTGGGAAAGGGAGAGGAAGAAGGAGGGATAGAGGGAGAGAGGGAGGGAAGGAGGGAGAGAGAGAGAGAGAGAGAGAGAGAGAGAGAGAGAGAGAGAGAGAGAGTTGGTCAAGAACAGGGTTATCAGTACTGAAACTCCATCCATCTCTCAAAAAGATGATATATGAGTCAGTCAGAAAGACTGAGTTGGTCAAAATACTTCTCAAAGAACCACAGCTCTGGAGGCTAGATGAAGAAATTGACTTAGAAGAGAGAAGAGAGCCAGCCTTCCCAGAGCTCTCAGCTGCCATTAGTCACTCACTCCTTGGGTTTGTGCAGTGCCTCGTAGCCTGAAGCCCACAGTCTGCTACTCCATTAGATTCTGTCTGGCCTGTTCTTTCATTGATTAATGCTTGCAAGGACTTTCTTGCCAATTAGATTGCAAGTGCTTGAGGGCAGGGACCATTTCGTGTGATATAACTAGGAACTAAGAATCAATTTCCAGCTCGGCTCCTGGCTCTGGCATTCACTGATGGTAAGATCATGGACAACTCCCTTCCACTCTTCTGGTAAAACAAGGGGGTTGACCTGAATGATCCCTAAGATCCATTCCTGATCTGATAGTCATTGAGTTTATAAAATCCAATTTTGTCACAAGCTTGCTAGGTAAGCTTGAAAATATACTGCTCTCTTCTCTGGGCCTCAGTTTCCACTTTAGTAAAAGCAAGGGGTTGGGCTACATGGTCTCTAAAGTCCCTTCCAGATCTGGCATTCTATGCTTCTCCCTTCTGCTACCAACAGTGCCTGGGCAGCAAGGTGGTGCACTGGATAGAGCACCAGTGCAGCAGTCAGGAGGACCTGAGTTCAAATCTCACCTCAGACACTTGACACTCACTAGCTGTGTGACCTTGGGCAAGTCACTTAACCCCAACTGTCTCATCCTGGGTCATCTCCAGTCATCCTGATGAATATCTGGTCACTGGATTCAGATGGCTCTGGAGGAGAAGTAAGGCTGGTGACCTGCCCAGCCCTCCCTTACTCAAAACAAAGTCAAGTGCAAGTCATGTCATTATTTCTCTGATGTCATGGTCTTCTTCAGCAATGAGGGATGAACACACCAACAGTGCCTCATAGTACAAAGCAGAGAGTAAGTGCTCAGTCATGATTTAGTAATTTAATTTGAGAAATTATGATGTGAAGAGGTAAGATAAACCAGTATGAATAGCTTGCACTATTGATCACAGTCTCAGGGAATCTGGAAATGATGTAGTAATGTAGATGAGGTAGGGGAGACAGAAGTTGTGTATTGGAAATGGGACATGAGACTAGAAAAGCTCTGAAAGTTTTCTGATAGAATCAGTGTGAATAAGCAGTGATCAAATGCTCCCCTCAGCTTCATGATAGAGACTGTGTTGAAATGAGAATATAAGGAACTAAAGAAATTCTTAATGGATGAATGGAGTTGAAGGGATATGATGCCTAGACCAAGAGAATTAGTGGCCACCATATTTATGAGAGCAAGGGGCATTCATGGGTGCCAAGAAATTCCACATGAGGCCTGTTGAGGGGGGGAAATGGTTTTTGGTCGTGGATGGAGCATATTGAATATGAGCTACTAAATATGTATTTGTCTGTTAATGTGAAAATCTAATCAAAAGGTCTTTAAGCTGGAAAGGAAGAGGGAGAAAGAAAACCGTCTTTTCATAGCTACCAAACTAAAGTATAAGGAGAATGAGCACACAGCAACCAACAGGAGAAAACAGTTCATGAAATAAGCCAGTAATAAAACGCTAGGTCTCAGATGTCTGCGTCTAAAGTGTAAATAACAAGAAAGATGAATTAGGGATCCCAATGCAAAGAGTCAAATTTGAACTGAAAGATATTAGTAGGATTTTATGGGATTAGAAACTTGCTAGGAAAATCGCTTTGTAGGAGTAAACCTTTTGCAAAAGAAACAAGATAAGTGAAAAATGAAGAGGCTTGAGAAGCATTGCATACTAAAGAAATATATGAATGGAAGAAAATGCAGGAGTAGAGAGTATTTGGATAAGACAAAAGGGCTACTCTTGCTGGAATATGCTACACACCAATTGGATAGAGAGAGCAAAGATGTGAGAAGTTCAGAGATCACAAGCCTGGCACAGAGGCATTTAAAGGCCCACATATCATCAAATGGGATAATATTTGTAAAGTACTTGGCACAATATCTGGCACATAGTGAGTACTTAATAAATGCTTGTTTTCCCTTGTTAATTAACTGACTCCCTCCCACCTTTCCACTCTTCTTATACCATGTCTTTTCTACATCCAATCTTCTCACCTCTATGCACTCTTCCATTCGTTGACACTGGCCTCTTTGGTGATCCTCATAGAACTCCAGAGATTCCCAACTCCAGACATTTTCACTGGCATTTTCACAATATTCCATGGCTACAATTTTGTCCCTCTTCATATCTGCCTCCTGGTCTCCCTGGCTTTCTTCAAATTCCAACTTCTACAGGAAGTCTTTCTCAGTCCCCTTTAATTCTAATCCCCTCTCCAGTTAGTTATTCCTAATTGATCCCATCTATAGCTTGTTTGTACATAGTTGTTTGCATGTCTGCCCCTCTCTCTGCCTCCCACCTCCACTTAGACTGTGTGGTTCTTGAGAGCTGAGGCTTTTTTTCACCTTTCTTTGTGTCCTCAGGGTTCAGTACAAGGCCTGGCATGCAGTTGGTGCTTAATAAATGCTTATTAACTTACTGTCAATGTGTAGAACACTATTCTGGTCCTTATTCTCCTCCCTCTTGTTCACTAAGTGGAAGGAGGTATATTTCACTATCTGTTCTCCAGGACCATTCTTGGGTTTTCATTTACTCACAGGACAGATTTCTTTGAGTAACACTTCATTTGCACCCATGTAGATGAGATGTATTTTGCTCTTCCGGTTCTGTTTATTTCTCTTTGTATCAGTTCACACAAATATTCCAGTATTTATTTGAATTCCTGTTATCTGTGATTTCTTTTGGTTTTGTTTTGGTTTTTTTGGTGGAGGAAGGAGATTAGAATTGTGATTTCATCAGTGTGGGGAAAACCCAGCAAGGAAACTCTTATCCCCAAGGCAGATTAACACCTGCTTTGGAATGTATAATTTTATAGAGAATATGCATATCACATTGGGATTCTATTAGGCAAATAACTCAGTCTTTCTTTTTGTCAAATATCCTTTTTATTCATTTCTAATTAGGCTTAGCTTTGTAGGTTATATAATTTAGGGGATACAAACCTATCTCCTTCACTTTTGAGAATCTAATTCTAACTTTCCCTGTGAAATCTTGTAAATAAGGCATAATTTTGGACTGTTTTAATATATTTTCTTTGGAACAAGAATTCTTTTCATGATTGCCTGAAATGTTTGCTATTTAATGCGTCTGAAGTTTTGTTATGATGTTTCTTGGTGAGTTAAACATGGAGTTCCCTTCTGTTGTATTCTATTGATCTGTACTTTGCTGTCTCTTTCCAATAGTTCTAAAATATATGCACAGACTACTTTTATTATATTTTTCTCTAGGAGATTTATAATCCTTATATACTTTTTCAAACCATATTTTCAGTTCTTAGTTCTTAATTGCTTTGTAGAGCTCTTGTGTTCTTCCATTTCTGTCAATTAATTTGCCTTCTCTCTGTGTTCTTGCATTCAAATTTTCTTATTCTTTTATTCAGAAATTACCATTTTGAAGTTTATGTCATTTGTTCCTTTTTTTCTATGCTCTTGTCAGACTTACATATTTCTTCCTTAAGAGATCAAATTTCTGTACTTACATGTTTGATAGCTTCACTTAATTTCTTATTGCTCTTCTGAAACATTCTGGACAGTCTTGGAGTTTCTCCATTGCCATTTCTGTAGGTCATGTAGAATTTAGAGTAATAGTCTCACCTTCCTTAGAGGTTTTTTGACTCAGTTTTCTTTGTTGCAAAGTACTCATTTGTTGGAATCGTTTTTTTTTTCCTTAAGTTATTGGCCCATTTTTCTTTCTTTTATATAGAAAGCTTTTATATATCTTAATTAGTCATTCCACTGTTTGCATGGTGCCCTTTTTGTAATTATGCTTATTGTTGTCAATATCTTCTCTTCTTGACTAGATAACTTTAAGACAGGTCCAACAATGTTGCTCTCCACCAGCCCCTGCTGTCTGTACTTTGTTCTCTCTAGGCAAAACAAGTTGGGTGAGGTTTGTGGTCCCCAAGAGGGAGAAGTGGCTAGCTAGCTTACTGCCACAGGGAGATTCTGAGAGATCTGAGGCAGCTAGAGCTATTTTTCCTTTTTCAATGCTGTTTTTTGTATTCACAGGATCTCAACCCACTGGGGCAGGGGGAAGATCCATTCAGGATACTGGCACAAGGAAATTCTACATTTTGACTCCTTACTTACTTGGCTTCCACTCTCCTCCACAGCTGTCATCTTTTCTTTTTCCTGAACCTCTGTGGTAGGTTCAGTTCATAGGTCTCAACCTGCTTGCTCTGGTATGGGGCATTCCCCAGAACACTGTTGAGGGGTTAACTCAACTGATAACTGATGTCTAAAACTGCATCTGTCATAAGGAATGGACAGATTGGGAGGCAAATTGCCTGCTTCCCCAAGTTTGTAAAGAAGGGTGCTTCAGATTTGAAGAGGTAATGGAAGACAGTGAAATTGTCTCAGTTACTTTTTCTGAGAATTCTCTTTTGGTGACTTCTCCTCTTCCTGACATCATTGTTTTTGGTTGTATTGTTGGGCATCTTTCTTGTTAAGTTGCCATGGTAAGGGAGGAGGTGAGTGCTAGGTTACTTCTTATTCTGCCACATCCCCAAGATTTACTCCCAGCTTAGACTTTTTTAAATGTAAAGATCAGGGTCAATTAAATCAATCAACAAATTGCCTTATCCTAATTAAAGTGACTAACAAGATAATCTAGCAATGATCAGTCATTAACATGTCCATGGAATCAATCAATCGAAGGCATTAAACTAATGTAGGTCATGTGATACTCTGTTGGTCCTCTATAAAATGGAAAGTCAGTTTGAAATCCAGGATTATTTGTCTGTCACCTTGGAATAGAGAATAATTCAAGCCAAATCCCTGAGAGGGAATCCCTTGGAATGGGGAGAAAGAGTCTCTGACTCCTTTCCCCCCTAATCTCATGACCAGAAGAGGCCCTTTTGAATTTGAACTTTTATCAGCATCCTAAAAATGTCCCCAACAGGGATTGGTGACAGTGTCTGCATTGACAGCCAAGGATAAACTAGAAATATTGAGAAAAGGCAGATTGATGTCTCTACAAGAAAGCCAGCAGAAAACTATGCCATACCTGAGGTGAGTTTCCTAGGATTCCACTAAGGGGAAATAAGGATTATGCAAGAACTTTGAGTTACCTCCTCTTTGTCACATGTCCTCTAACTTAATCTCACTATCCACTAAGATTTTTATACACCTAGGGGACAATGTCCCTCTGATTTGGAAGAATGCTTTGTATCATCTGTAAATACTATACCATCTTAGTAAATATCTGCTTCTAAAACCTAATTATATGGATGATTAATTGCTATTAACTGATAATCAATGGGATAAACACAGCAGTTGGAGCTTGTGACCTATTACTGCATTGGAAAACACTCCAAACCCCTCAGAGTCCCCTAGAACCCTGAGAACAAAATAATCAGTTTTGCTCTGGGGCCCAGCCTGCCACTTCGTGTGGGGAAGTGACAGGCACTGTCAGAAGAGTGAGCCCAAAGCATGCACTACAAAAGACATGTGTAGAAGATAGAAACAAGGCCAAGTAACAAAGTATGAACACTAAAGTGTGGTATAGTCCTATAAGCATAAATCCAGTAAAGCTAAAAGTGATAAAATGGGTCTTTGTTCTTCATATATATTAGATTAGAGGATCAAAAAAGAAATAAGACTACTGCATAGGGTGGATTGGGCTATGATCACCTAAGGCAGGGAGGAATAAATCGACTTAATTCTAATTTTGCTTCTGCATTCTCTGCTAAAGAAAATGATCAATGAACTGGAAAATCCAGAACAAAAATCATTAAAAAAGAGTTGATTCCCAGTGTAAATAGAGAGGCGGTAAAAGAAAATCCACCTACCCTTGATGACTCCAATTCATCAGGCCTAAATGACTATATCATACAATCTGAGGCATTACAAGAACTGACAGATGTGGTTCCTGAACTATTATCAATGATCTTTGAAATATCATAGAAAACTTGAGAGGTAACATAGCATTAAAGAAGGGCAAATGGCCCAGTTTTCAAAATAGAAAAGAGAATGGTCTGCAGACTAAATGTCAGCTAACTTGACCTCAATTTCTGACAAAATTCAAGAATGTACAGTATTATTAAAAGAGTGCTTAGTAAATAGCTAGAAAATGAAACAGTGGTCACAAAGGCCCAGAATGGCTTTATTTTGAATAGATAATGCTAATTTTAGCCTTATGAAGCTGATAGGTATCAATTATCATGATTTTATTGAGTGTTTACCCTACTCAAATGTACAAGATAGAAAAATGTAGGATAGATTATAATAGAATTATTTGGATTCAAAATGTTTAAATGACTAGACTCAAAGATTAGTTGTTAATGGTTCAATGACAGTTCAGAAGCAGATATCTAGTACAGTACCCTAGGGATCTATGCTTGGCTCTGTGTTTAACATTTTTATCAGTGACTTGGATTAAAGCAGAGATGGCATGTTCATCAAATTTTCAGAAGATACAAAGCTGAGAGCTAATGCACTGAATGGCAGAGTCAGGATTTATAAATATCTTCTGATCCCCAATGTAGCTAAAAGATCCTTTCTGTTCCCTTAGCTTTCATTGCTTGCCTCAGATCAATCTGAGATTTAGTGATCTTGACATTATTTTTACAGGACCTTGTCATGTCACACTTTTGTATTCATCCTCTGTTACCTACCCTTGCTTCCATCTTATTCATGTCTTTTAAAAAACCTAATTGTAACAGGTTTGACCCTGTCAGCAGTCAGGATCATGGGGAAGCTGACTGTCAATCATCCAGAACTCTGCTCCTTATGGTCAAATCCTGTACTCTGTCAATTGCAGTCTGCTCAGTCCTACATCTTATGCCACATCTTTTTGCACCAGCATTCCCAGCCCCTAGGCATTATGAATCAAAGGTAGAAAGACACAAAGATAGAAACAAAAATGTCCCTGCCCTCCAGGAGCTTATATTCATTTAAGTGAGAGAACATCTACATATATAAGTATATTCAAAATGTATGCAAAATAAATCCAAAGTCATTTTTGAGGTAGAGGTACTACCAGCTAGGGGAAAGGTCAGGAAAGACTTCATGTAGGAGCTGTGCCTGAACTGAGTTTTGGAGAAAACTAAGGATTCAAAAGGCAGAGATGACAAGAGAGGTGTCTTCCATGAACAGAGAATAGTCAATGGCAAAGGTAAGTAGGTGAAAAATGGAGTTTTATGAGTGAGGAAAACAGGAAGGTCAGTTTGGGAGGACTTTAGTGCAAATGAAATTCATGGTTACAATGCACTGTACACTCATGATCTCATCTGATACTCATCACAGCCATGGCAAGTGAGTAAGGCACTGACTATTGTCTCCATTTCATAGACATACAAAATGAGGCTCAGAGATGAGGAGAGACTTGCCCAAATCAAATATGATGAATTTAGTGCTTTAACGCAGGGCCCCTAATTGATAGCATCCCATAGTACATAGAAAACCAGTCTTAAGACCAGGAAGATTTGAGTTCAGTTCCAAGCTCTGACACATATTGGCTATATGACCCTGAACAAATCACTTAATGCTCTAGTTGCAGAGAAGGTGCAGACCTGCAATAGTAGTGGGAGATTCCTGGTCTAGAAGATCCAATACCAACAAGATCACAGGTCCAGTCCCCAATCCTCCTAACTCAAAATCCAATGACCTTTCTACTATACCCTAGTTGCCTCCATCTTCACATTTACATGGGATGTTATGCTATATAATATATATATAATATACATATTATATATATATATATATATATATATACATACATATAAAATTTTTTTTGATCCTCTCTATGCTTCTTTGGGTAAATGATGCATAGCTAAGATTCAGACCCCATGTTTGCAGGTTCCAAATTCAATATTCTTTGCATTGTACTCATATTTCCTCAAAATATATTTAGATGGAGCATCAGGCAGACACAGTAACCAAAACGGCAGCTGTGTATTGGGAGCTGTCCATGGTACCTAGCCAGAAAAAGGCAATTAAACAATTGGAATGTCACCTATGAAAAGGAGAGGAGTCAACATCCTATTGTTACTACCCTCTCCACCAAAACCTTACCATTTGTCTTTATGAAAAGAGGGGAGTGGAGGGGGAAAATGCAGTGGGGGAGAAGCCTGTCCCTTTATCCCTCCACAAAGGTGGTGATGCCCTACACACACACACACACACACATCCACACACACACACATACACACACACACACACACACACACACACAGACCATCTTCCCAAAGTCAGTCAGTGAAATCTGGGATACTGTATGAAAAACAACCTCCTTTAGAAACTGACTTATTTGCTTCATAATAGCAAAAAGGAAGAGGGCTTGGGGGGACGGGGTGAGGAGTACAGTAGTCTAGGAGGATGTAACTAGGTAGATGTAAGTAGGTACAGCTCAAACAGGAAGAAACTGAATGACAAGGCAAGGGGAAAAGTGCTGACAAGCAGCACAGCAAGGGAGACAGCCTGATGACTCCTGCTGGAAAGCAGCTGGGAACCAAGTTATTTGCAATCTAGAAGACTCAGAAATAATTTTGCAAGACCGACCCACATGAGATCCAATTTCTAGAAGTGCAGGAAGAGCAGCACAGAGCCATTGATTAATGGCTTTGAAAACAAGAAGTCAGCAGCTAACACCCACAGGGCCCCAATTTAGAGGGGGAATTGTCCTGTGGGAAAGCTGGACCCAACCTGCCTCAGAATTCTATACTGCAGTTATCCAATTCTCCAATTCCTTGTGAACAAAGTTGGTAAGAGTGGATTTTTCTTACTTCTAATTTGAGGAGTGGAGAAAGAGAGAGAGAGACTAACAGACAGACAGACAGACATAGAGACTATGACCTGAGAAAGGAAAAACAGAAAAACAAAGACAGAGGGAGGGAGGAAGCTGAATGGAAGGAAGAAAATTGAAATGAAATGAAAAGATAGAAAAACTTTCTGAAATATCTGTCACTCATTGACACATAAACTGGGAATGGTGTCACCTAATAAAGTTAGGTGGAGGCTAGATGAGAACTTGAAATCAGATTAATTTTGCTAGGCATCAAATAGTTAATTAAGACAGATGCATCAACACCAACTTTTTAAACTTTCTTCTTCCTAATATTTCTCCAATGAGCCATTATCACAGTGAGAAAAATTGATACTATCAGCCTTTGAATATCTTTATACTTTTAACAGTAAAAGAGAGACCTTGAAAATCTGAAAATGTCCCCAAAGCATTTCTATCTAATTTAGAAACTTATTTAGGGGTTTTTACATAGGTACATAAGTCTAATGTGCCAGGAATTTACTTTTTTTAAAAAATAAAGAAAACAGAGTTCTCTGAATAACTGACTCTGGGGGAGTAAAGATCATGGAATCATGGGATTGTAACATAAAATGTCATAGATATAGAGCAGCAAGAGAGCTTAGAGGTCATCCAGTCTGACCCTATCATTTTATATATGGGAAAATTGCAGCCCAGAGAGGTAAAGTGATTTGCCAAGGCTATAACCATAGTAAAACAGTAGAGTTACTGGAATTTGAACCTAGATTCTCAGACTCAATCTGAAACTCTTTCTACTAACATCACTGCCTCCAGTTTGTCAAACACAGATACTTGGGGGTTTTAAGTATTGGCGATGCTGGCTGGTCTTGAGGTTCTTACTAGTTTCAGAATCACATGACTTATCCTGAGGAGACTTTAATCATTCCAGTTAGAGGTATGTAACTTTCATGGGAGCAGTTATGCGAGGACTGGAAACTTGGCACTGCAGGAAACCTCCTGATGGGCCCAGACCTGACCCACATTTTTCAAAGTTTCCTGTTTGTATACTCAGCCAAAAAGCTTCAGGTAAGTAGCCAAATGCCAAAGGGTGATTAAGGAAATGAAATCCTCAAGTAAAGCTCAGACTGGCCTGCCTTGCCCTCTGGGAATGGAAATACACATTGCTGAAAATTAAACAGTAATGTAATCTTTTTAATTTCAATCTTCAATGAGGACTCAATGGCAGAAGAAAAGTGACAGACAGGAAAGATTGGGGTTGATTTGGCTTGAAAGAATATTGCCTTTGGAGGATGGAGCCTGCAGAAAGATGTGACTGTGCCTGGAAAAGCCTAATATTTAAATGTAGGGAATGACCTTAAATTATACATGTGTCAAAGTCTATAGATCAGAGGTTCTTAACCTTGTTCGTGCCATGGACCCCTTTGGTCTCCTGATGAAGTGTATAAAATCCTTTTCATAAATGTATAAAATAAATTACAAAGTATTTTTAAAAAGAACCCATTGAAATACAGCTTTCAAAATATTTTAAAATCTAGTTTATGTGCCCCCAAGTGAAAATCCCTATTCTAGAATATTTGATTGAAAACCAAGTTGTAATTCAAAAAAAAAAAAAAGAAATCAAGTAATGAGATTTGCCTTTCTCCCAATGATTCCTGGTTTGCATGGTCTCAGAGACATTATATTTGGTCAAGCTGATTTCAGGGCCACAAGTTTGAACCTCAAAACTAAAAAAGCAAAATGAATTCCAAAGGGCGGGGCAGGCCAAAAGAAAAGATGATAGACTATGAGATTGTTGGAGTTTGCCATTCAGTCATGGCCATCACTACCCAGTAGGGAGCTCTGAGCACTCTTTAAACATTGTACTTCTCTTACCTCAGTTTTGCTGCAGTACTCGATGTTGAGCAGATGAAAATTTGAGAGGGTCAAGCAATCCATCTGACCTCCAGGATAGCCTCCAGGAAAGTTGAACTTTGTGACTAGTGTAACAAGTGTAACTTGTCTCTTCATTAAGGTACAACATTCTTCAAATTGGAGACCTAAATAAGGCTGGTAACCAGATTTGGATGTTGTCTAGATTTCTGCAGTGAGTTTACTGCTGTCCCATCTCCCTCCTCTGCATCACACAGTGTTCTGCAGCTAGAGAGAAGTGCTCTGTGGAGCATGAAACCCTACACATTAATTGAGAAGCTAGAGGGACATCAAAGCAATGTTGTTTCTTTTGACTTTTCACTTGACTCAATGCTACTTTTCACAGCTTCCTATGAAACCAATGTGATCATTTGGGATCCCTAAACTGGAGAAAAATTGAGGACAATTCAGTAAGTTTTAGATTCTCCAATGAATAATACTGGTGATATCCATGAGACCAATGTGATTTTTCCCTGAAAACTTATACCTTGTTACATATAGACTGCTCAGGATTTGGACTTTGGAACTGAGAACTCTAGTTGTATTTGTTTCAGTTGCATTATGATCAATGGTCTGCACTATACATCTTTTCCCACATGGCACAATTATCATAACAGGAACAAAAAATAGCAACATCCAGTTCTGGACAGCACCTAGGGTCCTATTACTGCTAACATTCTTGTGCTGTTAAGTCCTTTATAGCTTCCTTACAAGTCTTAGCTCTGCCAAGACCAATAAATTGAAAGAGTTTCTTGCCATAATACATGGTTTCACTAGAGAAAGAAAGAACATGGAGGTAACCATCCTGACAAAGGTCAGGCTAGAGTCATTGAAAAGAAACAAGATAGGCTTAAACCATGGTTCTCCATTGAAATAGAATTCTATTTTGAATTGCAAACATACAGTTAATAGAACGTAGCAAGAAAAAAACCCAGTAGACTGGTCATTGACCTTTAAATCTATAATGTCAAAAATTCAATCATAGAGAACGTAGTTCCAATTCCCATGGCAACAGAGCTTGAGTTTAAATTGTCCACTTATAAAGAGCACAATTTAATTTTCTCTAGTTGTCTTGATTCAAAGTTCTGATAACGTTTTCCTAATAAAAACAATTGGACCTCCAAAACAAATTTACAAAGGAAGAAACCGAGGGCAAAGGGAGGGAAGAGACTTAGCCAAGGTCATGCAGAGAATAGTAGATCTAGACTTAAAAGAAACCTGAGAGACATTCTAGTCCTGCCCCTTCATTTTGCAGAGAAGGAAACTGAGACTTAGGGAGGGAAATGACTTACCTAAGATCATACATAAGATCTTAGATCTAGAGAGAGAAGTAAAGCAAGTAGCTGCCTATTGTGTTTGTATGTTAGGGTACAAGATCATGACTACATCATTAAGGAGATTTTGAGAGGAACTTTAGCTAGGTGCCATGTTGCATCATCTGGAAAGTGTCTGTGGGAGCAATTGACCACAATTCTCCAAAGCAATAATAGGAAAACATTTTGCAAGATCATTTTGTGTTTGGGGCAAATTTATTATACAGGTAGTCATACTGTTCTGGAGTAACTAGAGTATTGATTAACTTCATAAAAGGAGTCTTCACTTTGTAAAGAGCTCTTTAAATTAGGGGTTCTTAACCTGGAGTTCAGGAACTTTTCATATATATTTTAATAACTATATTTCAATGTATTTGATTTCCTTTGTAATCATATATTTTATGCATTTAAGGAGGAATCCATGCACATCACTAGACTGCCAAAGAGATTCAATGATACAAAATAAGGTTAAGATTCCCTGGTTTAAATAGTAAACTCCTCCAGTGAATTTAAAATATAATTTGGTTGACAAAAACAAAATCTGAGCAAAATACTTCAGAACTAGATAAACTATGGAAATAATATATAAACATTCAAATTTGTAAAGATCAAAAAATATTTATCTCTATGCTCTGGTATGCTATTAGGTCAGAGAGATAGATTTCAGTTCAGTATAAGGAAGGACTTCCTAAAATTGAAGCTATTCAACGATAGAATAAGTTGTTTCAAGGGTCAATAAGCTCCCTGTCATTGGAAGTCTTTAAGCAGAGTCCACATAATAACATATTGGGTGAGTCATACCGACACTGTTAACACAGACAGGGATCATCACAAGGTTGATAGGTCAGGTAGATAGGATGCTATTGTCCAGTCATTTTTCAGTTACATCCAAATCTCTGTGACACCACTTTGAGGAGTTTCTTAGCAAAGATACTGGAGTGGTTTGCCATTTCCTTCTCCAAATCTTTGACAGATGAGGGAACTGAGGCAAATTGGGTTAAGTGACTTGCCTGTGGTCACACAGCTAGTGTCTAAGGACAGATCTTGAACTCAGGAAGATGAGTCTTCCTGACTCCGAACTCAACATTCTATCTACTTCACCATCTCGTTATAAAAGCCACATTCTAGGCAAGACCAATAAATAAGGCAGTGTTACCCAGTGCTGTCCCCTGCTCCACTGCCAGTCATCACCACCAAAGGAAGCTAGTGAGTCTTTCAGATAAGGGCTTAGAATAAACAAGAATCTTTTATCAACAGTTGGCCCACTAAGGGTCACATAGGCAATAAGTAGCTCTAAATTTAGAGTTGGAAGGAATCTCAAAGCCAATGTAATGCAAACTCCATATTTATGAATGAGGAAGCCAAGTCACTTAAGCCAAGCTTAAGTTGACTCACCAAAAGTCACATAGTATGTGGCTAGGAAGGATTTGAGCTCAAGTTTTTCTGACTCTATGTCCAATTCTCTATCTACTACTAACCATAGTATTCTCTAGGTCCCAGTACATTTTAGGCATTTAATAAATTCTTGTTGAATTAAATCTAACTTGATTGAATTGAGGACTCAAATTCCATTGCTAGGGCTGCATTCCTCTAACTCTACCTTAGAGTAGATATGATTCCCATTCCTTCCTGGAAGCAGGATTAAATGAGCTGGACAGAGCATGAGATCCTTCATACTGTAGGTGGTCTAGGTAGAACCCAAGATTTCTCTCTGAGGGCACTCTGTGGTACTGGACTTGGAGTCAGGAAGACTTGTATTCAAATGTCAGCACAAATACTTCACTTCTAAGTGAATATTTCTCATTATTCTTATAATTATTAATAATAATCTTATTATTATAATAATTTTTATTCTACTTTCCTCTCTTGGAAAATGGGAATAAGAATTGTATTGGTCATTCATGGGAGGAAAATGTTATCAAAATGACCATTGCACATGTAGTCAGAGGACCTTGGTTCAAATTCTGACTCAGGCACTTAGTATTTTTGTGACTTTGTGCAAGTCAATTCTCTTCTCGTCCTCCATTTTTTCACTCTAAAATGAGAAGATTTGACTCAATGGCTTCTGAGGTCCCTTCCAGCTCTGAATCTGTGAACTTATGGTGATGGTGAGCAAGTTGCTTCTCTTTGTGTGCCTCAGTTTCCTCATCTGTAAAATAAAGAAGTTGAATTAGTTAACTTCTGAGCTCCCTTTCAGCTTCCATTAATGATCCTGTGACTTCTTGGACACAGTTTCCTCCTTGATCAAAAGGGATTAGATGACCTCCAGAGAACCTTCCTCTTCTAAATCCATGCTACTATGAAATATGTAGCAATGTTTGCCTAATTCTTATATTCTTTGATAGTGAGCTTTGGAGTTGCAGTTAGGACTCAGAACAGAGAGACTGTGATCCCAACCTCACAGAGTCCCTCTAGAAAAGTCCAAGGGCATCTGTCTGGCTCACAATTTTGTCCATTTTTCCTAGTAAATTACTTCTTCTACCCTTAGTGAAATGGAAAAGAACAGACTCAGCATGTTAGACCTTCCCTCAAAGTCATCAGATGGCTTTGAGGCTATGCTTAAAAGTGTCACTTAGAATTATTTCTAGTTGTGAACAGAGACTTGAGTGGAGGAATTCCTGGAGTCATGGCTGAAAAGAAATCAATAAACCTTTTTTTAGTCAAAATTATTCATAAAAAGTACTCCCTAGAACTAAAGTTTTGAAGATAAATACATATTTGACAAGAAGAACATTCAGATAGTTATCAAATAACAGTTGCCGTTTGCTCTGATGGTTGAAAAATTGATGTGGACAGGCCAAGGACATCAAGTATCTGACTGATAATACAATGATTCTTCATTAGTACCCAGTTGAGGCTGTTAGTATTCCAGAAGCTTCCTAGGAAGCATGAGCTTCAACTCAGGGGATATTTTTAAAGAAAGTCTGAGAATATTGATACATTTACCCACTGAGAGGCTATTTATTGGAGTGCAGTTAGACAGCGAGGAGCCATCTCAGAGAAATGGCCACCATCGTTGACTAAATGCTCCCTTCCTTCCTAGTTCTTTAAACAGTTGAAGACCTTGAAAAGGCATTGATCTCAGAAGGGATACCGAATACTACGATTCATGCAAGGCACAGCAGAACCCAAGGAGAGCTCACAGGTAGTAGGCTTTAGGTACAGTCCAATCAACACTGACTGCAGAATCAGAGGATCTAGGTTTGAATCCCAGCTCTGTTACTTATTGCCTATGTGACCAGGGGGAAGTTACTTAACCTCTCTGGGTCTCAGTTTCTTCATGTGTAAAATGAAGGAGTTAGATTATGTGGCCACTAAGTTTCCCTCCCAGCTCTAGATCCTATGATTCACTCATCATTCTTTGGGTTCCAGATACTGTATCCAGAAGCAAACCTGATTACCAACTACCAAGAAAACAGAAGGGTCCTTAGAACAGAGATTCTTAATGATTTTTGTGTCATGGATTCCTTTATCCATTTGGGGAAATCTATAAATAATAATCCTCAGAATAATTTTAATGCATAAAATAAAATACGCTCATCTAGAAAGGAAACCAACTATTGAAATTCAGTTATCCAAATACTAACAAAAATTTCACAGACTCCAGATTAAGAACCTCTGCCCTAGAAGGTTGAGAGCCTCAGTTTCTTTAGCATGTAAAATGAGTACAATATTATTTTCATTTCTCCATCTCATTTGACTATTGAGGGGTATGTGTGTGTAGATGAGAGTAAGAGAGTAATGGATGGAAAATCACTTTCATTAATTTATTGGACCAACGTTCATTAAGTACTTGCTGTATACAGCAGAGCACTGGGCCAAGTACTGGGAGACATATGTAATTTTAAAAAGACACTGTCCCTGCTCCATGGAGATCATAACCTGGGGGAGAGGGGCAGTGAAGGGGTGTTATATAACACAGACCCAGTTATAATACACAATATTATGGTGCATCAGTGGTCAGAAAACTCAAACTTCTTCTTCTCCTAATCTCCCGATACAGAACTTCTGGTTACCTAAGCAAAAACCATCTTCCTTCCTTGATTTTCCTCCCATTCTCTTTTTTGCATCCTCTCCACCCTGCCTCTCTCAAATTCCCATCTAGCTCTGCTCTCTCCTCCCACTGTGGCCTCTATAATGCTCCTACTCATCTAGCACTGATAACTCTCCCTTTTCCCTACACCTTTTTTCTTGCACTGCTTCCATCTTCTGGCGCTCCTGAAGACCTGCAACTTCTCATCCTTTGAGGTTCATTCTTTCCTATATTTTAGCAGCAGTTTTTTTTTTTTAACCAGCCCCAGGCCACCCTCTTTTTCCAAGAAGTTCAGTACCTGGTTCACAATCTTCCTCTCCCCTCTGACCTCCACCCTTATGCCTGGGGACTTCAATATACTTACTGATATCTCCCCAAACACCCTGGCCATCACCCAGTTCATAAATTTCTTCAATTCCCATGGCCCATACCTTTACTGTGCCTGAGCCATCACTAGAATCCTAGACTTAAGGCAGGAAGAGCCCCAGAAACCATTTAGTCTGGTTCCTTCATTTTTCAAAAAAAGAAACTGAGGCATAGGCTGGTAAAGTAACTTAGCCACAGCCATACATATAGGACCCTAGCTCTAAAGTTGAAAAGGCCCTCAGAGGCCATCTAGTCCAACACATCAATTTTGTATTTGTGGACAATGAGACCCAAGGAGATGAGCTGACTTGACCAAAGTCACACATAGGATCACAGCTCTAGAGCTGGAAGTATAATCAAAGAACACTCATTGTTTTTTTCCAGAGGAGGTGATATGACTTGTCCTACATCACAAAGGTAAGATTTGAACTGGTCTATTCCCTTCTCTCCACTCCATAGCTCAGGCTTTCATGTTCTCCTAATTGGTTCCTTTGCTTCTAGTCTCTCTTGGCTCTAATACATCTCTATGTGACTGACAAATTGAAATTCCTAAATCCCAGGTCTGACCATGTCACTTCCTCATTCAGGAAGTTCTGAGGATTTCTTATTGTTTCTAGGACATTCAAACTCAATATTTCCAAGAGGTAACCTAGTTTATTTTTCCCCAAATCCAACCCTCTTCTGAACTTCCCCATTCCCATCAATTACACTACCTTCATTCTAGGCAGCCAGGTTCAACACACTTCTCAAGTCCTCACTCTCCTTAACCTCCTATGGTTAATTATCTGCCAAATCTTGTCACTTCTACCTTCACAACATCTCTCAATCTGTCCTCTTCTCTGCATTCACTGATGCCAACCTAGTTTCTAACATCACATTATCTCTTGCTTATTATATTAGTACAATAGATGCCCAATTAATTTCCTTGTCTCAAACCTCTCCCCATTCAAATCCATGCTGCATACAGATGTCAACATGATTTTCCTGAAGTGTAAGTATAGTTATGTCACTTCCCTATTCAATAACCTACAGTGACTCTCTAATACCTTGTATATAAATTTCTCTAGCATTTAAAGTCTTTTGCCACCATCTTACCTTTCTAGTCTTATTGTATAATATTGTCCTTTGTGGGTTCTATGGTCCATCCAAACCACAAAGACCACTCCATCTCTGTGTCTCTGTACTGGTTGTTCTTAGTAGCTAGATTATATTCTTTCTTCATGTCTACCTCAAAGATTCTCTAGTTTCCTTTAAAGCTCAGCTCCTGCATCACCTTGTGCATAAAGTGTGCCCTGATCCACTGAGCTAATACTGTTTTCTCCTCAATTTTTAGATATATACATGTAAGCTCCTCAAGTTCAGGAATTATTTCACTTTTGTCTTTACATACCCAGAATCTGTGGCATGCCTTGCATTTGGTAAGTTCTTAACAAATGCCTGTTGATTGTTTGACTCAAATTTTCCATCTCCCTGTGTCCTAATTCTTTAAATATCCCTCAAGTCTTTAGTCTCTCTGATCCTTTTTGTCCCTTGATAATCTTTCTGAATTCTTTCTTTCACCTTATTATCTTAGAAAATAAAAATAAAGCAGTGAATAATAAGAGAATTATTTCATCACTTAGTATTTCTATAACAATTGTTATCATTTACCTTTCTTTTTTTTGAATTTGAATCTTTTTTATTTTCATTTTTAACACAGTTCATATCACATAGAACAATTCCAACTTTTGGTCAGGTGATACTTCTTTTAAAGCTTTTAAAATATAGCCCACAAATGAATTTTTATCTTAACATTAACCAGCTGAGACACAAATAATAATTATGTATGCTAATTTCACAAGTCCTTAACCTCATTGTCTCCACACTATTACTAAGAATCAAAGGATGCTAACTTATTGTTGTTGGTCTAAAGTCCTAAGCCTAATAGCTTAATTTTAGACTTAACCTCAGATGTTCCCCTACCAACAATATATAATTTAATAGATCTGGTATTAAGCTTACAATAAGACTACAGGAAATTGCCACTAAGAGTAGGGACATTGTGGGGAAACAATATATCCCCAACCTCATGTCAGTTCCAGGCAGGAGTAGATTGTCCACTTGCATTCAGTCAGGCTTAAAGTCTGCCAGGTGTCAGTGGGGAAACTGAGTCAGGAAAATCCTACCTCAGCCCAGACTGAACAGCCACTCTCCCACCCTTCCCATGAGATCACCTTTTGCAGTTCATACCAGCATCTCACAGGCTTACTGGCATCATGGATTGGAGGCTCAGATTGCCTGTCTTGCTATCCATACCTGGAGTTAGACTCAGAAGAACAGTCAGTTAATAGTCCCATAGCACCTTAAAATAGCAAGTTCCAATAATCAGGTTTCAGATATGACTATAATTTCACATTGACTAAGGAACATATTTGAGTCAAATTTGGGGGAAAGGGAAAGAAAGGGTAAGGGAAGCTAAAAGAGAGGAAAGAAGTAGTAATGGTAAAGGGGAGTAAAAGGGAGGGGGGCTAAAAGAAGGAAGGGAAGGATGCAGGAGGTGGTGGAGAAAAGTGAAAACTATTGAGGAGGGGAAGGTAGATGGGAGAACTAAAAGCACAAATGGTGGGAAAGAGGATGGAGGGAAATACACAGATTGTAATCATAACTGTGAATGTGATGTGATGAACTCTCCTATAAAACAGAGACGGATAGCAGAATGGATTAAAAGCCATAATCTAACAATATGCTGTTTACAAGAAACACATTTGAAACAGGGGGACACAAACAGGGTAAAGGTCAAAGGTTGGAGCAGAATATATTGTACTTCATTTAATGTAAGAAAAGCAGGGATAGCAATCCTAATCTCAGACAAAGCAAAAGCAGAAATAGATCTAATCAAAAGAGATAAGGAAGGAAATTACATCCTGCTAAAAGGCACCATAGACAATGAAGCAATATCATTACTAAACATGTGTGTTCCAAGTGGTATAGCATCCAAATTCTTAGAGGAGAGATTGGGGGAGTTGAAGGAAGAAATTGACAGCAAAACTATACTAGTGGAGGGCTTCAACCTCTCCCTCTCTGACCTTGATAAATCTAACCTCAAAATAAACAAGAAAGAGGTTAAGGAGGTAAAGAAAACTCTAGATAAGGTAGATATTATAGCTCTCTGGAGAAAATTGAATGCAAATAGAAAGGAATATATCTTTTTCTCAGTGGTACATGGCACATACGCAAAAACTGTCCATCTACTAGGACACAAAAACCTCACAGTCCAATGCAGAAAGGCAGAGATAGTCAATGCATCCTTCTCAGATCATAATGCAATAAAAATTATATGTAATAAAAGGCCATGGAAAGACAAACCAAAAATTAATTGGAAACTAAATAATCTAATCCTAAAGAAGGAGTGGGTTAAACAACAAATCACGGAAACAATCAACAATTTCATTCAAGAGAATGACAATAATGAGACAACCTACCAAATCTTATGGGATACTACAAAAGTGGTTCTTAGGGGAAGTTTTATATCTTTGAATGCCTACATGAATAAAATAGAAAAAAGGAGATAAATGACTTGGGCATGCAGCTGAAAAAGCTAGAAAAAGAACAAATTGAAAATCATCAAGTAAATAACAAATTAGAAATACTGAAAACCAAAAGAAAGATAAATAAAATTGAAATTAAGAAAACTATTGAACTAATAAATAAAACCAATAGTTGGTTTTATGAAAAAACTAATAAAATTGATAAACCTTTGGTCAATTTGATTAAAAAAAAAAGAAAATCAAACTATGAATATCAGAAATGAAAGGGATGAACTCATCTCCAATAAGGAGTAAATTAAAACAGTAATTAGAAATTACTTTGCCTAACTTTATGCCCATAAATTCAACAATCCAAATAAGACTGATAAGTATCTTAAAAAAATACAAATTGCCCAGATTAACAGAAGAGGAAGTTGAATACTTAACCCCATCTCGGAAAAAGAAATTGAACAAGCCATCAATAAATTCCCTAGGAAAAAAATCTCCAAGGCCAGATGGATTTACAAGTGAATTCTATCAAACGTTTAAAGAACAGTTAATTTCAATACTACACAGACTATTTTTGAAAAGTGGGCAAGAAATCCTCCCAAATTCTTTTTATGATACAAATATGGTTTTGATACCTATACCAGGAAGAGACAAAACAGAGAAAGAAAGTTATAGACCAATTTCTCTAATGAATATAGATGCAAAAATTTTAAACAAGATTTTGGCAAAACGAATACAGCATCTTATCACAAGAATAATATATTATGATCAGGTAGGATTCATACAAGGAAATGCAGGGCTGGTTCAATATTAGGAAAACTATTAGTATTATCGATCATATCAACAACAAAACTAACAGAAACCACATGATTATCTCAACAGATGCAGAAAAAGCTTTTGACAAAATACAACACCCATTCCTATTAAAAATGCTGAAGAACATAGGCATAAAGGGAACTTTCCATAAAATAATAAGCGGCATCTACCTAAAACCTTCAGCAAGCATTATATGCAATGGAGATAAGCTAGATGCATTTCCAGTAAGATCAGGGGTGAAACAAGGATGTCCATTATCACCACTATTACTCAATATGGTACTAGAAATGTTAGATGTAGCAATTAGAGAAGGTAAAGAAATTGAAGGAATTAAAGTAAGCAAAGAAGAAACTAAGTTACCACTCTTTGCAGATGATATGATGTTATGCTTAGAGAATCCCAGAGATTCAAGTAAAAAACTACTTGAAATAATAAACAACTTTGACAAAGTTGCAGGTTACAAAATAAACCCACGGAAATCTTCTGCATTCCCATATATTAGTAACAAAGTCCAACAGCAAGAGATAGAAAGAGAAATCCCAGTTAAAGTTAGGGTAGACACTATAAAATATTTGGGAGTTTACCTGCCAAAACAAACCCAGGGACTATATGAACACGATTACAAGACACTTTTTGCACAAATAAAGTCAGATCTAAGTAAGTGGAAAAACATCAGTTGCTCATAGGTAGGCTGAGCTAATATAAAAAAAAAAGGACAATTCTACCTAAATTAATGTACTTATTTAGTGCCATACCATTTAAACTAGCAGAAAATTATTTTCTAAAGCTGGATAAAATATTATCAAAATTCATCTGGAAGAACAAAAGGTCCAGAATATCAAAGGGACTAATGAAAAGAAATACTAGGGAGGGTGACCTAGTGCTACCAGATCTCAAGTTGTATTATAAAGCAGCAATTATCAAAACCACTTGGTACTGGCTAAGAAATTGAAGGGTAGACAAGTGGAATATGCTAGGTACTCAAGACACAGTAGGCAATGAATATGGCAATCTCCTCTTTGATAAACCCACAGACCCCAACTTCTGGGATAAGAACTTACTGACAGAAATTGCTGGGAAAACTGGATAACAGTGTGGTGGAAACCAGGCATAGATGAATGCTTGACACCATACACAAGAATAAGTTCAAAATGGGTATATGATCTAGATATAAAGATTGATACCATGGACAAAATGTAAGAGCAAGGAATTGTGTATTGATCAGATTTATGGAGAAGGGAAGAATTTTTGACTAAAGAAGAAAGAGAAAGTATTACAAAGTGCAAGATGAATAATTTTGATTTTATTAAACTGAAAAATTTTTGTGCAACCAAACCCAATGCAACCAAAATTCAGAGGGAAGTAGTACATTGGGAAAGAATTTTTACAGCTGATCTCAGCAATGAAGACCCCATTTCTAGAATACATAGAGAACTGAGTTAAATGTACAACAATACAAGTCATTCTCCAATTGATAAATGGTCAAAGGATGTGAACAAATAATTTTCAGAGAAGAAATTAAAGATATCTATAATCATGAAAAAATGCTCTAAATCACTTTTGATTAGAGAGATGCAAATCAAAACAACTCTGAGGTACCACATCACACCTATCAGATTTGCAAACATGACTGAATAGGAAGATGATAAATGTTGGAGAGGATGGGGGATCATTGGAACACTAATTCATTTTTGGTGGAGCTGTGAGTTCATCCAACCATTCTGGAGAGTGGTTTGGAACTATGCCCAAAGGGCTACAACAATGTGCATACGCTTTGACCCAGCAATATCACTTCTAGGACTGTATCCCCAAGAGATCATAAAAATGGGAAAGGGTCCCACATGTACAAAAATATTTATAGTAGCACTCTTTGTAGTGGCCAAAAACTGGAAATCAAAGATACCCATCAATTGGGGAATGGCTGAATAAATTATGGTATATGAATGTAATGTAATACTATTGCACTATAAGAAATGATGAACAAGAAAACTTCAGAGAGGCCAGAAAAGACTTATATGATCTGATGCTGAGTGAAAGGAGCAGAACCAGGAGAAATTTGTGCACAGCAATAACCACAGTGTGTGAGAGTTTTTCTGGTAGACTTTATAACTTCCTTGCAATGCAAGGACTTAAAAAAAAATCCCAGTGGTCTTCTAAGGCAAAATGCCTTCCACATCCAGAAAAAGAACTATGGAATTCAATTTCAGAATGTAGCAGGTCATTTGTGTGTGTGTGTGTGTGTGTGTTATGTTTTAGTTTGTTTTATGATTTCTCCCATTCATTTTAGTTTTTCTACACAGCATGACTATAGTGAAAATGCATTTAATAGGAATGTATGTGCAGAACCTATATAGAATTGTATGCCATCTCAGGGAGAGAGGGGGAAGGGGTACTAGGTGGGGGGGGGAAACTAAGTTATATGGTAGTGATTGTAGAACACTAAAAATAAATAAAATTAATATAAAAAAAGAAAGAAATGAAAGTACCCTTCTATGGTCTTATTTTTTTCCCTTTTTTGGGCATTTTCCTAGCCAGTTATTTGATTTTTGAATCCTTTGTCAAGAGGATGGTACTATTGTCCCTCCCTTCCCCAATGCAATGTTCAAGGCTGAGATTTGATTCAGCTGCTGGATTCTCCAGGGCTTTGAGTGGGTGTGGGGCCATCACTCAGGGCTGAGGTTTAGATCAGCTGCTCCCTACCACCAGAGGCTTTAAGCTGAGCTGCTTGGACAACGGACCTAGCTTGCTTCCCAGCCAACGTGACTGCCTGCAGTCCACCATCGCCTAGAGCTATTGCTAGAGGAAACCTGTTCCCTCTCGCCCAGCTGGGAAAGCCCTCCCACCCTGACCTTTGGAGCTTTCTTTGTCGCTTCTGGGTTGGGGTATCTTGGACCCTTCCTGCTGGGAACTCTGCCCCAGAGGTCTGTTCAGGTCCTGTTCTTCCCAGTGCCACATGACCAGGGCTGGGCTCCACTCTACTCAGTGTCCTGTGAGGTAGACCTTTCCTGTCAGCCTTCCAAGTTACCTTTGGCTGGAAGCATCTTTCGCTCTGTTGTTCTGTGTTTTCTGCTGCTCTAGAATTTGTTGAGGGTCATTTTTTACAGGTATTTTCTGGGCTGTAGGGGGAGCACTAGAGTATATGCATCTTTCTACTCTGCCATCTTGACTCTACCCCCTCCTCATTTATCATTCTTGTATTTCTGTTATTTTAGGTGTTTGCAGAATGATCAGCTTACCTCTGTTCTTTTTTTCTTTGTAATTTGCAGGAATATCTCAAGTGTCTCCCTCTGATTATAAGTTTATCTTTTTCCAATGATGATTAGGCTCAGTTTTTTAAGCATATGTTATTTTTGGTTATAGCTCTGCATTCTGGAATATGTGATTCCATTCTTTCCACATATTGCTTACTGCTGTGGAATAATCTTATATTATTTTAATTATCTTTCCTTCAAATATGAATATATTATATTCCTCCTGTTGGCTTGCAAAATGTGTGATTTGTTGTTGTATCTGTAAAATTAACTACTACATATCTTGGAATTTTAAGCATGATTTTTTCTATGACAATCTGTAGATATGATCCACCAATGTTTTTGTCCCTGTATACAAAAGTTTGAGACATATTTTTTTGTATTATTTGCCACACAACATTAGAACCTCTCCACTTATAAATGGAAGCCCTGTTTCTTCCTTTGTCATCCCTTCTACTGTCAGATAACGGTGGGGCTCAGAACACAAACTCAAATATGCTTCTAAAAACTACACTTGCCTGAGGTCAATTCTCATCAGTGGTTACTGACAACTAGTATCTTTGCTTATTCTCATTCCTCTTTATTCCACACAGATATGTAGCAATAAACATAAAGGAACTCTTTAGGGAAAAGGACACATGAGACTTGCTTCCTTTGAGCCATTGTCTAGAAAGTTGAGCCAGAAGAAAATGAACATAGAAACAATTCAAGGAATAAATGACACCTGAATATAGAAATTTTAAGAAGGCAGAGCTCTTCATGAGAATAGAGCTAAACATGAGCTCCCTGGTATGATTTTCTGCTATTAGAATCAGTAAATCAATCCCCAAGATGATGACAACAACAATGAAAACTAACACATATAGTGTTTGAAGGTTTGCAGAGAATTTTCCATGTATTAACTTGCTTGAACCTCACAATAATCCTATGAAGTAAGTACAATATGTGTAATAATAATTACCACCATTTTCAAGATGAGAAAATTGAAACTGAGAAAAGTTAAGTAATTTCTCAGGGTCACATAGCTAGCAAGTGTCTGAAATATTTGAACCCATATCATCCTGACTCAGTGTCCAGTGCTCAATCTACACCACATCAGGTGAATGCATGAATGCAACCTCTTTAAAGTATGATGGACAGCTTCCCCATGGCATAACAGGAAGTATAAGTAGCCATCCCTTGGACACAGAAGTTTCTACTTTGGCTACCTCAGACTTAACAGTGCATGTGACAACTCTTACTGGTTTCTAGGACTAGGGTAAGTAAAAATTTACACAAAAATCAGTGTCTCACTAACTAGGTTTGGAAATGTGAGAAAAAATCTCTACAAAACTGTACTTTAGGGTTCCACGGGATTCTCATTCAGCCATTCCATATACTTGAAGTCAGTATTATGCTTTGAACACATATTCTCATCTCTCAAATGCTCAGTATTTAGGTGACTTGAGGGTCCCTTAGGTCATTTTTCCAACTACTCACAATCTAAATGCAACCAAGACAGGTATTAAATCTTCCCCCAAATTCCTACAATCCACCTTGAATCCTTCATGACCCACCACTAGCCCATGCCACAGGAATCAGCATACAGTACATATTCAATATGTTTTAAATTCCTTTACAATCTAGCCCTAAAGAATCCTTCTGGACTAATTTCACACTGTGCTGCCTCATGCATTCTACAATCCAGTGAAACTGTTCCCTGTATACAACATTTCATCTACCATCTCTATTCCCTTGCATAGGCTGTCCCCTAGGCTTAGGATGATCTCCTTTCTCAGTTCCACCTTTTCGAATGCCTAGCTCCCTCCCCCAGAAATGAAGAGACTGGAAAAATCACATGACCTAGTTGCTTTCTTCCAACTCTCACTTGCTGAGCTCCCAAGAGATTCAGAGCGATATTCTCTTTTCACTTTTCACAGAGCACCAACTTTGGATTCAGACTTCTAGCAAAAACCTCCACAGCTGGCAATGCCTGTGGCTTTTGTTTCTTTCTCACACAAGATAAAATCAACTTCTGTTGATAAGTAACTTTATAAAAAATTGCCTGGCTGGGTATGAAATTAATGTACTGCTACATGCAGCCATTTTGACTAAGTGCAGTAAAAGACAAGTGTGAAAATGAGAGTTATTTATATTCAGGCAAATGGCAGCAAAGTCTACACAAGAGCCTAAAGGCAAAATACAGGTGGCTTAGGGAGAGAGAGACAAATGAACCTAGCATTTTTAATTAAAATGGGCTTCCTGGAATGCAGGAGGAACACATTTCTAAGTACTTATCTCAAATAAAAAATTAATGTATTAAATTGAAGAATATGTGAGGACACATTAGTTTATCTTCATGGGCTTTGCCTCAACATGGAGTCAGTAATTGGGATTTCAGTAATAGTCAAAGGTGGAAAGGCAGGTGGTGAGCTCTCTGTTTTCTCTGAGAACATTTTTTTACCTTCACACAGCCTTCCTTTTCATCACAAAGAGACATTATAAAATGATCTGGGCTGTGCACATGGGACTGGAGAGCAGATGGGAGAAAAACCAGGTAGTGTGAAGAAATGATGGGCTAAAGTTCTAATTCATCATCATAAAACTTCAGCTCTAGCTTGGACTTACTATATTTCTGTTCCTTCAGATGTGAATGTTACTTTTGTTCAACCCAAATTAGTCCGGAAGTTTCATATAGTCCAGAATAGATTTCTTGAGAAATTTGAGCTGCAAGTGATATTAGGATATAGAACTGGAACAAATCTTAGAGAATATCTAGCTTTGACATGTCCATTTCAAAGATCAGGAAACAGAGGTCCAGAGAGAGGATATAATCTACTTAAAGTCATTCAGGTAATAAGTGTCAGAGATAGGATTTGAACCAAGATCATCTAATTTTAAGTCTAGTACTTCTGTAGTAGAGTGGAGTGGAATGGAAAGAGAACTAAAGGTCCTAGGTTTGAATCTTAGATGTGCTTAGGGGTTTTGAGGGTGACCTGGGGTTATTCATTTTCTTCCTCTGCACAATGAAGTATTGGACAGATGATCTCTGAGCCACACTTTAGGAAATACATTGACAAGCTACAGAGCACCAAGTAAAAGGCAACCAGGATGGCGAGGTGCCTTGAGATCAATTGAAGGAGCTGGAGATGTTTATCCTGGAGAAGAGAAGACTTTGGGGGGGGGTGAGGGGAGGGCATGGGGACTGTCTTCCTATACCCAATGGGTAGTCATAGGAAATAGAAATTGGACTTGTTTGCTTGGCTGGGGCCAAGCATTGAGTGCAATAGGGGAAAGTTGCAAAGAAGTCCATTTTTCTTCCCCACTCTGCTATAGTTCCCCAGAACACTGTGTTAGATTCTACATGCCATAGTCTCATGGAGCACTGTATCTGGTTCTAGATGCCATAGTCCCATGGAGCACTGTGTCTGGTTCTAGATAACATAGTCCCCTGGAGCACTGTGTCCAGTTCTACATGCCGTAGTTGCTTGGAGCATTGTATTTGGTTCTAGATGTCATAGTCTCCTGGAGCATTTTGTCTGGTTCTATATGCCATAGTTCTCTGGAGCATTATGTCTGGTTCTAGATGCTACAATTTAAGAAAGACATCAACAGGTTGAAGAGTGTCCAGAGGAGGGCAGTCAGGATGGGGAAGGACTTTGAGTCCATCATATACAAAGATTAGTTGAAGAAAGTGGGCCTGTTAGCCTGAAGATTTGGTGGAGTTGAAGGCAGAGGTGGCAGAAGATGAGATAAGACAGGAGTCTTTACATTTTCAAAAGACTATCATGTGAAAAAGGAATTGTATTTGTTCTGTGTGACCGAAAAGAACAGAAATAGGAATAATAGGTATACATTGCAAAGAGGAAAACAGACTGGATGCAGAGGAAAAAATTCTTCTAATTCTCCCAGTCCAAAAATGGAATCAACTCCCTTGGAAGAGCATGCATCAGACCTCATCAGAGGTCTTCCAGCAGAGGTTGGATGACCAATTGTCAGGTATGTTATAATGAGGGATTCCTTTCAGGTATGATTTAGATGTCACCCTGGACAAGCTACAATACTCCCAAATGCCACCCACTCCCAAATCAGATTGGCATGTAATTGTAAAATATTTAAACAAAATAAATAATACAGCACAGATAATGTTACTATGTGGTTTTCTAAGTCAATATATGTGTCTACAGGACTTAGCAGCTCTCATTTCTACTTGAGTTAGATACCACTTATTTAGACTAGAGGGCTACTGAGGTCCCTCCCAATACTCAAAATTTCTAATTCTGTGATCCATTGTGGAAGATGAAGAAATAGATAAATTCTACAAAGAACTTGACAAGATACTCTAGATCAAATCAACACATACTTTGACATTTTGTGATTTCAGTGTGAAAATGGGCACAGGAGATGGACACATAAAAATTGTCTATGTATGTGCAAGGGTGTGTTTGATGAAAACATGAAAAGGACAAGTTCTTAAAGATTATTTTCTACATTAAATCATACTTTGAAAATCATGCAACTGACAAAGAGGTATAAAATAGATAATATTCTACAGTCCTTATTGTTGCTTGATTAACAGAAAAAAGTAATTTCACTTAGAGCAAAATACTGCCTTAAAGATTTTCTTCCAAAGAGATTTTCTCCCATACATATGCTAAATCATACAAGATTTCTTTGACAGATACAGTTACAGAGATAACTTTGTTCAATGATCCACTGAGAACAAATAGCAAGTGAAGCATAAAACAGAAGGATATATTCTCAAAGTTTTGGTTATTTTTTTAACTGGGTCACTGAGGTTATTTCACACAAAGTCCAAATGAAGAAAAGTTTCTCTTTAACTGCTTAGACTCTCTAGATGAAAGGTTCTTAATATATGTGTGATGGACCTCTTTGGCAGTCTGCTGAATCCTATGGACTCCTCAGAACAATGCTTTTAAAAGCATAAAAGAAAATATGCCAATTACAAAGAGAAACAGAGTGATATAAAGATCAGCATAGGAAGAAACAAGTAGATGACTAAAATAATGAAATACAAGAAACATGCATATGTGTACACATATTGTGTTTGTCCTTCATTTCCGAAGAAGACCATGGCATCAGAGAAATGATGACATGACTTGCATTTGACTTTGTTTTGAGTGAGGGAGGGCTGTGCAGGTCACCAGCATCACTTCTCCTCCAGAGCCATCTGAATCCAGTGACGTGATATTCCTCAGGATGACTAGAGATGGCCCAGGATGCACTGGAAGACCTTGGGGCCTTTAGGCCAAGGTCTTTGCAGGTACTCACTTAGGGTGAGGCAATATCCATTCATTGAATAGGCCTGTTTAAGAAGTAGCCAGGACATGGCCCCTTTAATGAGGTCAAGAAAACAAAGACATCAGGCTGGGTGAGAAACAACAACGGTTACTATTGATAATCACTCTAAAGCTAGGAGGGTCCAGGAGCCCTTGGCAGGGGCCCCTTGGAGTCCCAGTTTCAGAGTGTAGTAGGTTTAAGGTTTTGGGAGAGGACAGGGGAAAGGAGAGGAGAGGAGAGGGGAGAGTAGGGGAGGGGAGGGGAAAGGAGAAAAGGAAAGGCAAAAGGAAATGGAAAAGGAAAACATACATACATACATATCCATAGAAGGAGAGGGAGAGAGAATGAAAACACCGGAGCACCAACTGTCTATCAAGGACAGTGCAAGGCAGGGGAAGAGATAAGAATTTAGACAAAACACATATCTATGAGCCTGTAACCTCATAGAACTTATAGGCTGGTAAAAGAAGACTGGGAAACGAACACATAGAGTTTAATTGTACAGCATTACATAACAAGAGCATTAGTGATTGCAAAATAAATGCTACATGAGCATAGGGAGAGTCATTACTGACTGGGAAGACAGAATAAAAGAAAGTAACAACTTACATTTATAGAATGTGAGTGCTTTCATTACAACTCTGAGAAGTGAATAAATAGCAAGAGAAGTATTATTCCCATTTAATTCAACTCTAATTCAACAAGCTATATTACTAAGGTTTATGAGCAACACACTAGAATTTTGTTGGTTGGTGTTCTATGCTGCATAATCATCATTAATAAAGAAGGTAGAAAATAAGGATTTATTGAGTGCCTACTATGAGCCAGGATTTGTCCAGTCAATGGACATTGATGACTCAGGAAAAGAGAGTGAGGTGGAGCACTTTGTGCAACTCTACCTCACTTAAATCCAATTCACATATAAGTCAAGACATCATCTGGCAATATCGTTGGTCCTCTTTGGAAATGAAAGATGAACAATGATTCAACAAGCATTCAAGTGTCCAGTTTGTGTCAGTCACTGTCCTCAACGCTATGGATACAAGACAAAGATGAAACTGTTTCTGATCTCAAGGAGCCCCCATTCTTTGAAGGGAGAAAAACATGTTCATAGAAAATTAAACACATAATACACGAAAAGTAATTTTTCCAGGATGTAGGACCCAGGTCTAAGGTGAAGGACAATTTGTTAACAATAGAATGGGATTGAAGGGCACAAGGAGTGTGTAGGGAAGGGGGAGGGAAGCAATCGGGACAACAGAGGCTCAAAAGGGTTTAAATGATTGATCCAATGCTGAATAGCTGATAATAAATATTGGAACTAAGGCTTGAATTCAGGTTTTTCTGACTTCTTTCCCTTATGCTATGCTGTGTATTGATCAGACAATGATGTACAGTTAGATAGGCAGCCAGGACTAGTCCATCTGGGATATTTACAGGGTTGTGCTGGAGCTGGCTCATACTGGCTCATGATAGCTAATTGTTACATTTTCGGCCTGAGCATTTACACCTGAGAAACCAGCAAATGTGACAAATCAGGGCTTGGTTTACTGTTTTATTGGTTGTCTAGACTTAAGAAGATGGTAGGAAAATGTTGATAACGAATATTGAATATAAAAGTGTCACTTGTACATTTTGGGGGGAAGAGTTGGTTGTTAAACATTTGTCATCACACTCCTGGATATATATGTATACCCTCTGACAAGTGCTATAGAAATACTTTAATCCAGGCCAGAGTTAGATTAGGGATAGGATAATAAGCTGGCTCCCATTGGATATATTGCACACCACTCTCAGTGTTTCCAGATTCTCTCTGTCACAAAAGCTCATCTTTTCACACCATTATTATCTGTGAGATGCTGAATGGTTATACATCATGGAACAGCATTCCTTTCAAGGTATCAAAATCATAGATATACCAGAGGTCTCATGGTAGGTATAAGTAGTGGTAAGAAATATTATCAAGAGTTATTGTATCCAAGAAATGTCTTGAAGCATCCCATCAAGGCTTTGCAATCAAAATGACAGAGTGAGATGTTTGAAGAGACTCAAGTTCTTCACACTTGCCTTAACAACCAACAGAGGAAATGACAAAGGAAAGAAAAATGGCTAACCCTACTCCCCTCGAGAAAATAAAAATGAACCAAAATATAAGATGAGATGAGTAAAGCATAAGTGTGGATGTGACTTAAAAAAAAGATCCTAAAAAGCCACACAGACAGCTAAAGCACAAGTCAGCCAATAAACATTTATTAAGCACCCACTGTTTGCCAGGTCTTGCTTATTTATTAAGCACCCACTGTTTGTCCAGAATACAAAGAAAGGCAAAATACAGTCCTTTTCCTCAAGTGACTCATAGTCTAACAGGGGAGACACCAAGGAAATAACTATGTACAAACAAAATATCAACAGGATAAATAAAAGATAATCAAGAGAGGGAAGGCACTAGAATTAAGGAGAAGGGGGAAGGGATTTTGGAGAAGATGAGATTTTAGCTCTGCTTCTCATATTACTCATGTAAAGAAGTTATAAATTGCAAGTGGTAAGAGAATTGCAAGAACAAATAAAACCAAAGATGGTCAAAAGTCAATCACAGAAGGAGCTAAAACAAGAATTTGAAAATCCCCTCAAATCAATACAAATAAGCAACACATTTGTTACTATGGAAAACAGAATTGCCCTAGACAGGGGTGGGGAATCTGCAATCTCAAGGCCACATGTGGCCCTCTAGATCCTCAGGTGTGGCCTTTTGACTGAGTCCAGGTTTTACAGAACAAATCCTTTTATTAAGGAGATTTGTTCTGTGAAGTTTAGATTCAGCCAAAAGTTCTTACTTGAGCACCTAGAGGGCCATTTGTGACCTTGAGGTCTCAGGCTCCTTACCCTTATCCTAGAATAAAGAAAAGATTCAGCCAAAGGGTCACACTTGAGGACCTAGAGGGTCACATGTGGGTGGCTTCTAGGCCACGGGTTCCCCATCCCTGACCTAGGATAAAGAAAAGACTCAGTCAAAGGTGACTTGAGAGGCTAGCTAATTTTCCAGGAAAACTGAAACACCAGAAAACCATCCTTTGCGAAGTGATGGAGCTTTTAATTTCCTAATTAGGTCTTTCAGTTTTCTCTGGTAAATGACACTTCATGCCCCAAGGGAAATGGGAACTTCCAGTGTTTTCATTTACATTCCCCATTGCACCTTGGACAGCTCCTCAGGGGATGCTAATCTCTTGTTGAGTTTTAACTATTACATAGACATGTCTTGAAGCAGTTTCAGATTCAAGCTCTGTACACAGCTGGTGGTTCCAAATTACAGCTGAATTTTGGAGCTAATACATCAATCACAATCACAGCTGACTTCCACAGAAAACGAAGGGCAATAGGAAAACTTGAAATGCCATATGTATAAAATTAGTTACCAATGACCATAGCCTCAGCAAAGTATAGGATATTATATAAAGATTGGAGACCGACATTTGAGAAGCACTGGTCCAGGTGGTGTTGTAATGGATAGAAGGCCAGGTCTGGAGTCAGGAAGACTCATCTTCCTGAGTTCAAATCTGGCCTCAGATACATGCTAGCTGTGTGACCCTAGACAAGTCACTTAATCCTGTTTGCCTCAGTTTCCTTAGCTGTAAAACTAACTGGAGAAGGAAATGACAAGTCACTCTAGTATCTTTACCAAGAAAACCCCCAAGAATGGGTCATGAAGAGCTAGAGGTGGTTGAACAACAAACGTGGACCTGGTATGGGTCTTTGAAAAGTTTTACACTTCAAGGAATTCTTTAAACAAAAACCCCATCTCCAACCCCAGAAGAAAAGTATTAAAACACTTCTGTAAACGAAAGCTTTGATTGGAACTTTCCCATAGAGCTGGTCGTTCATGCTTTGGCTTGCAAGGGAAGGGTACATACACTCTGGTGCCTTGTTAAAGAGTATTTGTGACTAGGGACTCCTGATGGAGCCCTGCTTCCCCATACTACAATCTAATCACTTGCTATAGTTCATATCTCAGATTAATATAAATTATTTACTAACAAACTGTGATGATCTGGAGTATTGCATTAGAGAATATGCTTCAGAATATTTCAGACAGTTGAATGAATGAATGAAATAATAGGAGAGGAAAAGGGGTGGGTCAGGGTAATCCCAAAATGAAATTCCTTTCTTTGATAAAAAGAAAAACTGTGTTAGTAAAATCAATAGAAAGAAATGTGCTAGTGAAAAAGAAGAATTTTTGTTAAGTGAGATTATGTTAAGTGTGGGTTAATAATAATAACAGTAAGAAAATTCTCATTCTCTTCTGATAAATGGAATAACAATTCAAAAAAAGGGGGAGATGAGCAATTTTAACAATAAATGTAAATGATCTGAACTCTTCAATAAAAGCAAGGATTGAAGGGTGATGTTTTAGAAGGATCCAATATGTGGTTTACAGGGAACACATTTAATGCAGAAAACTTAAATAGATTCAAATGGAAAGCATAGCCTAAAACTGACTGTGCTACTGACAAGTCATGAAAAGAGAAAGTAGCATTGATAATAGAAAAAACTAAATTCAAACTAGAAAGTATTTTTAAAAGGCAGATAATCATATGATATTATGTTAAAAAGGTTCTATCAAAATGAGAGTATATTAAGTCATAACATATATATGTACCTAATAATTTTGCAGTAAAATTCAGAAAGGCAAAACCTCACAATCTTATAAAAAGAAATAGTTATTCAACACCCACTACCAGAATATGAAAAATACATTAAAGAAACAAAAAAGAAATTACAGCATTTTATATAGTATTACATACACTGACTGTAATGGATAATGGGAAAGAACTTAGTGGGAAAAGCAAAGAATATATATATATATATATGTATATATATATATGTATATATATATCAAATGCATAAAGAACTAGCATTAAAAAAATCATGTACTTGTCCACAAAGAAGGATACAAAGAAAAGCAGAAATAAAACAGTCCCTGATCCAAAGGAACTCACAGTCTAATGAGGAAGACAATAAGCCAGTAACTGTGTACAAACAAGATAGAGACAAGATAAATTGGAGGTTGCTGTTGGTTTTTGTTACTCCTTCATTTTTGAAGAGAGCCAATGATACCATGGGGTTGACATCTTGCCTTGATCATGATTTGGATCTTCCAGAGTCATTAAAATCCAGTGGCAAGACAAAAGTCAGGATGACTGGCTATGGTCAGGATGCAATGGATGACCTTGGCCTCCACCTCCAGGTGCTCCACTGAGCCTGCTTTGGTCCCTTCATGGCTGTTGGAACAAATTTTTCTCATCCACTCATTGCACTGGGGGAAGTCTTCCCATGGACAAACAAGACATAGACAGGATAAATTGGAGGTAGTCTTAAAAGGAAGTGACTAGAATTAAGGAGTAGGAAAGTCTTCTTATAGAAGGTGTGATTTTGGCTGAAATTTGAAGGAAGAAAGGAGGTAGAAATAAAAAGAGAGAGAATTCTAAGAGTGGGAGATAGCCAATGAAAATGCTCAGAGGCTGGAAATGGAATATCTTGTAAGAGGAAGAGAAGGACACCAGTGTCACTAAATCATAGAGTGCATGGGGAGGAGGGTATAAGAAACCTGGAAAGGTAAAAGATGTTCATGTTATAAAGAGCTATGAATGCTAAATATGAGTTTATATTTGTTTATGATATGGGAAAGAGGGAGGTGATTGGGTCAGACCTATACCATAGGATTATCAACTTGATAGCTAAGTGAAGGATGGATTGGAGTGGGGAGAGACTTGAGGCAGGGAAACCAACCAGAAAGTTATGGCAACAGTCCAGGCACAAAGTTATAAGGACCTAGACCAGGTTGGTGTCAGAGAAAAGAAGGAGGGTGTTTATATGAGTGAAAATGAAGGCAGACATGACAGGTAACTGAGTAAAAGCGGTCAGACAATAGAATGAAAATAAAGCGAGATCAGAATTACAAAAACCTAGAGAGAAGAGAATATCAGGGACAAGAGCATGACAGTGTCAAAGGCTGCAGAGAAATCAAGAAGGATAAGGACTGAGAATAGCTTTGGCGATTAAGATGATCAGTGGTATCTTTGGAGAGCACCTCTTCAGTTGAATGAATTCAGAGGTCAGACTGGAAAGAATTTTAAAAAGTGAGAGGAAAAGAAGCAAAGATACAAGTTCTAGATGACCTTCTCAAGAAGTTTAGCACAAAAGAGGAGGAGAGATAAAAGACATTAGCTGGAGGGGCTGTTTGGATCAAGTGAGGGTTTTTAATAGTATTTTTAATAGTTTAATAGTATTTTATCCTTGTCTTGTAAAGACAATTTTTAGCATTCATTTTTTAAAATTTTTGAGTTCCAAATTTTCTCCCTCCTCTATCCTCTCCCCTCCCTAAAATGATAAGCCATTTGATATAGTTCATACGTGTGCAATCATATAAAAGATATTTCCATATTAGTCATGTTGTGAAAAAAGAAACGGGCCAAAAAGGGAAAAACATGAAAAAAGTCAATGAAAATAGTATGCTTCAATCTGCATTCAGACTTCATCAGTTCTTTCTCTAGATATGGCTAGCATTTTCCAACATGAGTTCTATGGAATTGTCTTTAAGACGAATGAGAAGTCCAAGAAACATAGTTATGGGTAATTAATAATCATTTATTATAATTATGTATTTAATATATTATGTTTGTATTGTAATTTTATGTAATTATAATCATTAAATTGATGTCACTGATTTCTCTCCACAGCTTTGGTGGCCACTGAAGCTTAAATACCTTTGGAAAAGGAGTAGTCCCTGAAGGATGGAAATCAACTCTGATTGGTTAATAAATAATGAGAGAGTAAATATTATAATGAGAAATGGGCTTATTCTAATAAGAGACTAGGGCAAACTGTGACCTTGATCAAGAGATTCATCTATACCCCATACCACCCCTGCCTCTGGGGAAATCTAAACAAAAGGATCTATTGTCCCCCAAGCCCTGCCTGAGTAGAACACAATAGGACTGGAATTCACCTAGATTCAATTCTCTTTATTTTTAACCAGAAAATAACCCACTCCCAGTTGGGTGGCATCCTTCTCAAGATTGAGGAAAATGTCTCATTGTTAGCTTTATTCTGCACAAAGATGGGGCTTGGACTAAGGAAATAGTGGAAAAATCCAAAAAAATCTGCCTTGCCATATTAGTAATTGGTTATTAATAATCATTTCTCTCATTTTGGACCATTGCATTGCTGAGAAGAGCTAAGTCATTCATAGTTGATCATCATACAATATTGCTATTACTATGTGCAATGTTCTCCTGGTTCTGCTCACTTCACTTTGCATCAGTTCATGTAAGTCTTCCCAGGTTTTTCTGAAACCATCCTGTTCATCATTTCTTATAGCACAATACTATTTCATCACGATCATATACTACAACTTGTTCAGCCATTCCCCAATGGATGGACAACCCCTCAATTTCTGATTCTTGGCCAACACACAAAAAAAGAGCTGCTATAAATATTTTTGCATATATGGGTCCTTTTCTCTTTTAAGTGAGAGGTTTTGGAGGATGAGGGAGACATGTAGATAATAGGGAAGCAGCCAGTAGGCAAGGAGAGATTGAACATAAGTAAGAGAATGGTGACGATAAAGAGGGACATCTGCTAGAGAGGACAGGATGGAATGGGAATCACTTGAGCATGTAGAGAAGCAAGGAAAAGGGTCACTTCTTCATGTGAGACAGGAATGAAGGAGGAACTACTGGCAGAAGGCAGCTGATTGATGTGAAATGAGGAGAGAACAGGGAGTTCTCTGAGAATGACCTCCATTTTTTCAGCGAAATATGAGGCAAAGTTCTCAGTTGAAAGGAAGACTGATGCTGAGGACTGAAATAAGAGCAGTGGCTTTGTGAGAAAAGAGGAGACAGATGTCAGAGATATGGATGGAAATGAAAAAAATGCTCTAGTAAATAACATCTGAGGGAAAAAGAAAATGACAAAAACACTGGCAGATGGTATCAAAATTAATGACAACACAGGTACAATTCACAGATCAAAATCCATGGGATGAAGTCAAGGTAGTACTCAAAAGCAAATTTATAGCATTGAAGGGTCATATTAGAAAAATAAGGAACTGGAATTATGATTATCTTTTGAAAACCCAAACTATCAACCAAACAACAGCAAGTAAGAGATAAAAGAAAGAAGAGTCATCAAAGTAATGGGAGAGGATAGCACAATTAAAAATCTTAAACACAGAACTCAGAGCGCAGACTGAAACATTTTTTTCTTTTTTCTTGCTTTTGTTTTCTCAGAACATAGCTAATACAGAAATGTGCTTTACAGGACTGTTTTGTATAATAGATATCATATTTCTTGCCTTCTCAATGGGTGGGAGACGGCTGGAGGAAGGGAGAGAATTTGGAACTCAAAAATAAAAATAAAATTTAAAAATAAATTTTCGAAGATTTTGTATGAGAAACTCTTCCAAGTGTTTGTATTTTTAAAAGTCCAACAAAATTAGAAATAATTAGCAAGTTTAAATTTTAAGCAGAGAAAGAGCAAAGATCACATCACCAAAATCAGAATCCGTTGTTGTTCAGTCACTTTAGTGGACACTCTGTGACTTATTTTGGGGTTTTCTTGAAAAAGATACTGTAGTGATTGGCCATTCCCTTCTTCAGCCCATTTTACAGATGAAGAAACTGAAGAAACAGGGCAAAATGATTGGCCCAAAGTCACACAGCTAATAAGTGTCTGAGTTCAGATTTGAACTCAGGAAGATGAGTCTTTCTGACTCCAGGTCTGGCACTCTATTTACTGTACCACCTAGAAGTTCTCAACAAATATAAATATTCAAATACAGAAACAGAAAATGAAATTATTTGTTTTCAGTTTAATGTAAGGTAAAATTTACTTATAATTCAAACTGACCAAAGGTGGGATGGAATGCCTTGGGAAGTAGTGAGTTTCTTTTATTATACATCTTCAAGTAGAGATGGGAGACAATTTATTGTAGATTCAGATTCAAGATTGTTAATTAGATATAGCTAGGTGGCACAGTGCCTAGAGCACCAGGCCTGGAGTCAGGAAGACCCAGGCTCAAATCCAGCCTCCAACATAGCAAATGAAAAATGAGAGATCATAAAGAGTTTGAGAAAAGGAAGTCAGACAAATACTCGCAATTACTGGGCCAATCAAGTTCAGAATCCAAAAGAATTATATGATTGTCTACAAAAATCTAAAATACCAAATTTAACAGCAGCCAAAGTTTGGCTAGAATCCTGCATCTGACAGTTAGGCAAAGAGGGGATGTGGGGCATCAAATTCCCATTTGGTTGGAATGGAGAGTACATGGAGAGAAATAATAGGGAAAAGAGAGTAAAAAAAAGGCTGGGTCCCAATTTCAAAGAATTTTAAAAGGCAAGCTGAAGCATTTATATTTTATCCTAAAGGCAATAGTGATCCACTGAATATCCTTGAGCAGGAACATGACATTGTCCAACAGATATGTTTCCTTTAGGCAGAGTATTTTGTAAACTTTGAGTGTGTGTGTGTGTGTGTATGCACATGTATGTATGTGTTTAGAATGGCTTGGAGAACTGAGAAATTAGAAACTGGGAGTCCATTTAGAAGGTTATTCCAATTTCCTGGGAGAGAGAGGTAATGAGGTCCTGGATTAAGAGTAACTAAATAATACTTTAAAGTTTGCAAAGTACTTTCCATACAATATCTCATTTGATCTGCACAACAACCTGGGAGGTAGGTTTATTATATATTATTATCCCCAGTTAACAGATGAGAATAATATTATATATTATTATCCCCAGTTTACAGATGAGAAAACTGAGGCATGGAGAGGCTAAATGACTTGTCCGGGGTTGCAGAGCTAGCAAGTGTCTCCACCTGAGTAAATAGAAAGAAGCGGACAAATACAAAAAAGGTTGAGTTAGGGCAACAAACTTTGGTATCTGATCAGCTATGGCAGTGTGGATGAGATGGGGATGGGGGAATGACTCTATTTCCTCACCTGGAAAATGATGATAATGATATCTGTGGTACAGATCCCACAGGTTTGTTGTGAGGATGTAAGTGTAAAACATCATAAATCATCAAACACTACAGAGATATCAACTCTTCTTATTATCACTTATTATTTCTGGTTTTTCATTCACATTTCTTATGAGATGGTCAAGATGCTCATGCTGATGAGGGGGTATGACCAAAACTGGGACAAGTGAATAAGTTGGTCCCTGGACTTGGCTACCTCAAATGCTTGTAAACAGACTCAGTGGGCTGCTAATCTAAATACTTTTAACATGCTGTAGTATTTGGGAACTATATCCAGCATGTAGGTTTTTATTTAATATTATGAAATACTCAAGTATCTCTGAAGAAGAAATCTGAAAGACCACCAAGGAGAGATGGTAGTTGAGAGAATAAGTGACTTACTCAGGGTCATTCCATCTCCTACCTCCATGGCACATGTTAAGATTCTATGTTAAATTAAGATTCCATGCCAAATTCCAAATCTTTTTTGGTTTTTAAAATACTTCAAAGTTTAGCTCCAATCTAGCTTATTGGACTGATTTCACATTACTCCCCTCCCTCAATTTATGTTCCAATGAAATCAGTTCCCTGTAGTAGACTAGATGGCTCAGTGAATAGAGTGTTGAGTCTGGAGTCAGGAAGACCTGAGTTCAAATGTGGTCTCAGACACTTACTAGCTGTGTGACCTTGGGTAAGTCACTTAACCTGTTTGCCTAGGCAGCATCTAGGTGACTCAGTGGATAAAAATCTTGGCCAGGAGTCTGGAAAGATTTGAGTTTAAATCTGTTCTCAGCCACTTACTAGCTGTGTGACTCTAAGCAAGTCACTTCACTTCTGTCTGCCTCAATTTCCTAATCTGTAAAATGGAAATAATAAATAGCATTCACTTCCCAAGACTGTTGTGAGGCTCAAATGAAATAAAAATTACCAAGTGTTTAGCAGTGTCAGGTACACAGTAAGCACTATATAAATGTTACTATTATTCTTACCTCCATTACTTTGTAGATAATTGCTCTCCTCCATGCCTACAATGTTCTTGTTCCTTTATCTCAGCCTTTCAGAATGCCTCAGCTCTGTGAAGGATCCATTTAGGGGCCTCCTCCTTTCCCACTCACAGAGGTGTACATATTTTGTATTGACTTCTCTGTGAACATGCTATGTTCCTCCCCATGAAATACAAACTCCTTGAGGTCAGGAACTGCTTGACTTTGATTTTTGTTTGTCTAGTTTTTAGTCAGCACTTAATAAATGACCATTAAATAGAGTCAAATCAATTGGATTTTTCCCTCCAATCAGGTCCTAATTGGAGGAGATGACCTCTAACATCCATTCTAGCATGGATATTCTGGGATTCCAGGATTCTGAGACTCTGAAAAAGAAAGGAACAGAATAAGGCAGCCAAAGGACAGAGAGAGAGAGAGAGAGAGAGAGACAGAGAGACAGAGAGACAGAGAGACAGAGACAGAGACAGAGAGACAGAGACAGAGAGAGACAGAGAGACAGAGAGAGAAAGAGAGAGTTGAAGTATGGAGCAGATGTGCATTGGGGACCATAAGAAGAACAGAACTAAAGTGAAGACGTGTATTGGAGGTCTCAGGCCAAGGACAGAGAAGCTGCACAGAGGTGAGTTCCAAAGCAGGGTTCCTATGAGGAAAGTGTTTTGTCAACCTTAGACTGTGTTGGGAAGTTCAAGCCCTGACACTATCCTAGGGACTAATCCTGGCATCCAGTAAAGGATAGTTCTATATCAGTTAGTCCCACTGGAACCTCATATCCTCATTCTTAGAACACTGAGGTTCTGGCCTTGTGGCTGATAATTAAGCAGCCAGCCCCTCAGGTGGAACTGCTGGAGCTCTGCCTAATAGGCCCTCTGCCCACACCTAGCATCATGTGGGGGTTCCCTTGCCTGATAAAACCTGAGGACAAGCCCCCAAATCATTGGCACTCTTCTTTCCAGCCTCCTTCTCTCCCTGATGCTGACTGCCACCTCCTTGGTCCAGGCCCTCATCACCTCAGCTTGGTCTCCCTGCACTGCAGACCATCCTCCAATCAGATGTCAGTGAGATTTTTCAAACACAGGTCTGAGTAGGGCTGGGTCAAACTTCATTGACTCCCTATTACCTCCAGGATCAAATATAAAATCCTCTGGTATTCAAAGACCTTTGTAACCTGACCCCTTCCTAATTTCCTAATCTTACACCTTACCTCCTCTATCCCCCTCCCCACATAATCTGCAATCAAGTGATTCTGATCTCCTTGCTGTTCCTCTCACAAAAAATTCCATCTCCCAACTCCAGGCATTTTCAATGGTTGTCCTCCATGCCTGGAATTCTCTTCCTCCTCATCTCTGCCTTGACTTCAAGCCCCAGCTAAAATCCTACCTTCTATAAGAAATCTTTCCTGACCCCTAGGTACCTCCCATCCAATTCCACCCCAACCTGAACTATCATACTATGGCCTTAGATGCAGTTATGCCAGGTCCATTGTACCCATTTCTCCCTCCCTTACCTCTCCTATGACTCATTTATAGGACTTAGAGAGAGCCAACAAAGATCAGGAAACAAAATCCTGAATGGACAACCTCAATACCACATTGAATTCTGGCACTGATATACCCGCTTGGAGGATTGTTTGTAAGTAAAGAGGTTCAATGTGTATTTAGGGGTCAGTGGGTAATGAAGAAATTCTAGAACAGCTAATTAGGGAGCAGGGAAAGGAAAGACTTATAGGAGATATGGTGTGGGAGGCAACTCTGTGTGACAAGTATAAAACACTAACCCAAGAGTCAAGAGACAGATTCAAATCCCATGTTTGAAATGTATCCCTTTGTAGCCCAGGACAAATTACTTCACATATCTGGGCCTCAGTTTCTTCCTCTGTCAATGGGAGGATTGGATTCCTCTGAGAGCCTTTCCAGCTCTAAAAATAAATCTATGATCAACACGATCTGTGCTCTAGAAGTTTCAGACAACTGGGGATAAGTACAAAATGGCAGAATTGATATGCAGGGACTGGGAGGTGCTATTGGTGAGAACAGTTGAGTGGCACAGATGGTATTTGGGATTAAATTAAGAAAAGAACAGAAGTACAGATGTGTAGTCGGGGGAGTGAAGAAGTCCAGATGCGAGTCATAATGCAGGTTTCCTATGAGGAAAGGGCTTTGTAAACTTTAAAATAATATAAAAATATGAGTTTCTATTAACTACGATGATGATAATAATCGATGCTTCTGCATCTAGCCCTGCCACTATCCTGAGAACTAATCCTGGCCTGGGGCTTAGGGGACTATGGTTACTGAAGATGAACTCCCCATAAGGTCAGTTGGGCCCACTAAGACTCCTTATCCTGGTGCCAGGTACAATAAGGCTCTGGCCTTGTACCTAGTAACCAAAGAATCATCCACCTCCTTGTGGCTAGTAACCAAGTAACTACCTTCCAACCTTGTGCCTCAGTTACAGTTGCCAGATACCAATATTATCTATCCTCTCCAGACCCAAGGGCATTCCTGTAAGTTTCCAGTTTCTCCCTGAGAATGGAGCTTTGTGCAGGGTAGTACAGTGTGAAAAGTTTTGACTCTGGTTCCAAGATAATCAGCGTTCAAATTCTGACATTGGCAGTCACTACTATGTAACTTGGGACAAATCACTTCATCTCACATGGTTTCCATTTCCTCCTTTGTCAAATAAAGAGTTTGGACAAGAGGACCTTTAAGGGACCTGCTAGCTCTAGATCTGGGGATGAACATATGTGTGACCTTGGACAAGTCACTTTCATTTTAGGGCCTTAGTTCCCTTTTGGAAAATGAGGGAAGTTGGATCCAATGACCTGCAAAGGACCCTATGAGTTCTAGATCGAGGATTTATGATCCTGTGACTTGCGCCGATTGCCTTGTGTTCTGTCTAACTCCATATTGGGTTTGGCCTGCCAAGATATTCATCTGATATCTCTGGTTTTTCCCACCTTTGGGTGGAGAGGGAGGTATTTTGGTCTCTGGGTCACAGGCAAACACCCTCTGTGAACCATCCTGCTATGACCTAACTTCTGGTAATAAATCTAATTTCTCCTTTTTAGCAAATGTCGCAAACACCTCTATTTTCGAACATTTACTGAGCACTCAAAGACTCTAAGAAGAACAAAGGGTTCAGGTTCTGAATGGACAGAACTGGCACAGGATCAGTTCCAGGGCTGGCACCTACTCAGGGTTCCCTAAGTAAGTCTCTAGGGTGGGGTGGGGGTGTTAATGAACATTTAGGGAGTCACAGATAAACATGGACCTGGGCACCAGAGAAAGGATGGGTGAGACAGGGTTCCAGCTCTAGTACAAATGGTGATTAAGGTCACCGTCAAAGGGGAAAAGAAGGGAATAAGCAGTTATAAAGTGCCCAACATGTGCCAGGCTTTAAAAACATTATTTCATTTATTCTTCACAACAAGCCTGAAAAGTAGGTCCTGCATCCACCTTTCCATTCCAGCAGCCCTCACTCAGGATGTAACACATTTGCAGAACATAGCTAAAAGGATGTCAGTCAAAAAGAACAGACTGAATGGGTGTAGGGATGTACTTCACAAGGGCTGAGGGTAAGGTGAACTGAGGTACATTTGGAGGACAGAGCAATAAGAAAAGAGGGTATTGGCTTCCTGCCTAAGATCAGGTTGGCTCTACCTGGTTTGGCCATGTCTGGTGCACCAGGTTCTATTATAAGCCACACATTCTAAGAAGAGTTAAAGCTAGAGAGTGGCCAAAGGAGAGAAACCAGAATAGGAGAAGAGCCTTTGGATTATGTTACCTGATCACTGACTCTGAGAACTGGAAGTGGTGTGTGGAGAAGAAAAGACTTAGAAAGGAGATAAGATGGGCTTTGCCTTTGAGAATCTGGAGGCCTGTCATGGAGAAGAAGTAGCAGACTCATTGCTCTTAGCTCCTGAAGAACTGGGAATAGTTTGGGGGGGGGAGAGGAAGCAACACAAAATGTTCCCAGCATGGAAGAACTTTGGTTCCATATAAGGAAGGAACCTTGCAGCCATTAAGGCTATCTAAATGCAGAAAGACTCACCCTCTGGAGATAGTGGGCCTCCTTCACTAGGGGATTTCAAGGCAAGGCTATAAGGCCATTTTCCTTGGCCAACAAATGGGGACTCTGGTTGAGTGACTGGATGGACAACTTATCCTTTGGGATTTGGGGACCTGAAGATTCCGGGAACCAAAGGTAATTCGCAGGCAGCAAGGGACATGCTTTTACATGTGATGGGGAGAAGAGAGGGCCAGGGTAGCAGTGTGTTGGGTAGCTGAGATTACGTACATGGGTCTAGTCAATATGTGTATTATAATGGGAAATAACACATATGTTGAACAGATGTGTATGTGGGACTGTAGTGGGAAGAAAATTAAAGTGCAAGTGTGTACTCGGAGCTGAGGGAAAGCACAGAAGGGCAGATGGATTCACAAAACAGAATCCTTTAAGGACAATATGTCTTTTTGGCTATGGTGTAGTCATTCTGAGTCATATCCAATTCTTCATGACCCCATGGCACACCACCTTGGCAAAGATTCTGGAGTGGTTTGCCACTTCCTCTTATAGTTCATTTTACATGTGAGGAGACTGAAGTAAACAGGGTGAAGTGACTTGTCCAGGTCACAAAGCTAGGAAGTATTTGAGGATTCCAACTGACGTCTTTCTGAATTCAGGCCCCCATATGACCATGCATCCCTAAAGGGAGACTATTTGATGAATGTGAATTTTTGTTCCTACAGATAGTAACCACAGCTACTATCTCTAGGGACAGCCCTGCCAGTCTCCTACAAAACAGTTCTGGTCTGAGGGCTGGGCAAAGAGCAAGGATTTGTTGTACAAGAACAAACAATGCTGAATCAGGACAGGGGGTCCCACTATCAGTTCCTATCTGGGTTGTTGAAATAGTAAGTCCCTGGCCTTGCTGTTGGTGCCCACGTTAATGGTCCTACCTTACCCCTGAGTAGGACTTCCTTGAATGCCTCATCTTCTCTCTCTCTTCTCCCTCTAGCCACATCGTGCCCAAGCTCCCTTGTCTGGGACAACTTCATTCCTCACCAAGGTATACTTCTGCTGGCTTCCTTCCCTCTATATCCTACTAGAGTTCTGATAGATTGTGTCTCTCATGTCCTTTTCACTCTACACTGGCCACAGTCTGTGTTCTAACAATATTGAGACCACAGCAGTAGCTTCTCCTTCCTGTCAACTTGTAAGCCTCTCTTGTGCATGACACCTTTCCAGGATGTACGGACAGCTGATGAGGACAGTCCATTCCTTACTCTGTGAAAGAACAGCTGGCCATCAGACTCTTTCTGGACATCACAAAGCTTCCAGGGACCTCAGGAGAATCTGGAGTCTGGAGAAGGACTCTGTGAACTTGGGGCCTAGCTGGTAAGCATGGAGCTACAAGGCAAAGGGGGATAAGGGAACAGAAAAAGAACAGATGTTCCAAAAGTACATAAGTCATTGGGGGGGTAGAATTGGCAAAGAAAGGATTCAGATGGGAGCAAAAAGAGAGAATGAACACATTGGATGACAAGAGTCACAATATAAAAGTCTCTGGTACAATAATTTCCTGAAGGAAATAAATTGGAATAAGGCTAATGAAAGTCAAGATCTAACTTGGGTTCTGATCCTCCTGCTGAGAAAGAACAAGGGATGAAGAAACTGTGGCTAAGAATAACTGAAATCCAGAATATCTGATTGTGACAGGGGATGTCAAACCTGGCATGAGTTGACAATGGTATAAGGCAATCAAAACAACCACTGGAGTCTTCAGTGTAACAAAAAGCAGGAAAAGTGACCAGGGCTAGGGAGGTGGGAGATCTACTGTGCTCTGTCCTTGGCAATACTTGCAATGTTATGGTCTAGTATGGGAATCTTATTCTGGGAGGGAGAATGGAGACCTTGCAGTCAGGGGAGGGAAACTAGGTTAACACTGGGACCCTAGATTTTGTCAAATGAGGATCATCTGTGGTTAGGCTGGAGAAGAAAATACTTAAAGGATCACGAAAAGAGCTGGTTAAGAAAATCTGAAGAACTGCCATGTGGGACAGAGTGAGATTTGTCTTTCTTGGAAACCTGAGGGCAGATCTAGGAGTGAGGACAGAAAGTTGAAAAGGGATAGACTTTGACTTCAGGCATGAAAGAAATTAGGCAGTCATTAGAGTTGTTCCCAAAGGGAATGTCTCCCCCACGTCAATAAAGGACTTTGAGGCAAGGCTACAAGGCCACTTTCCAGGATCACTGCAGAATGAACTCTTGTCACTGACTTCTTAAATTAGATGTCCTTCTTTCCTTGAGAGTCATGAGATGCTAGAGCTTCAGGGGACTTGAGAGGTGCAGGGATGATACTGGAAAGACAGAGGGCAGGATCAAAGTATATTGAGTAGCTGAGGCCAAGTACAAAGAATTAGTTAAGGTGTGTGTGGGGTGAGGGTTATAACAGACGTGAGGGGCAGGAGTATATTTGGGAAAACAAGGGGAGAGAAGGATAGAACTGCAGGGCAGCTATAGCTGGCAACATACATGACTGTGAAGAAAGATATTAGGGAGGCCTAAAATATAAAATTATGGGTTTGTTGCTGATCATAGTAATCACAGCTTCTATCTCTAGGGGCAGCCCTGGACCTGTCCTGGAAAACACTTCAGGCCTGAAGGCTGGGAAAAGAGCCAGGACTCAGTGTACAAGGAAGGACCACTTTGAATCAGGACAGTGGGTCCCACTATCAGCTCCTATCTGAATTACCGAAACTGTGAGTCCCTGACATGGTTGGTTGTGCCACATAACTTGTCCCATCTCTCTGTCACCATCCCCTACTTTGTGCTGAGTTGGAATTCCTGGCACTCTCCATTCTCTCTCTCCTCCCTCTTCCCTCTCCATTACCAAGCTCCATTACCAATGTGAGGCCACATTCATCCCCAAGGTTAAGGTCCTGATGGCTTCCCTCCCTCTATTTCTTGACAACCCTTAACACATATCTTTTTGAACTCTGCACTGGACATGACCTGAGTTCTGATAAGGATGATTCTGTTGTCCTAACTTCTCTATCCTCCTCCAGTCCACTGTTTGTCTCACCTGTACAGTGAAACCTCTCCAGGGTAGACAAGTAGCTGATGAAGATGAACTAATAGTTCCTGAATAGCCATGTTAGACACCTACCTAATTCTGAACCTTCCATGCCTTCTACAGACAGACCTCAGATGATTGTCAACATTAGATAGGCACTGTGGGTACTTGGGGTATAGCAGGTCAGTATGGATACCCTGGATAGATGGAGATGGGGGATTAGGACAAGGAACAGAGTTGCCAAAGACAAGTCTTTGGGAGGGGAAACAGGTAAAGGAAATGGTGCAGATCACCTATGTGTTGAGGCTGTGACCGTGAAGAAGTGCCTGAAGTATAAATATCAGGATTGAGGGTCAGAATGGATATGTAGGAAGGTCTAGGGTTAACTATAAGGGTGCCGGCAGGTGTATTAGGGGAAACAGGTTACCACATCTGCAGCACAGGGGCATTTGAAAGAAAAGCTTCAAGGCAATTGGGTATTAAGACAAGAAATATCTGTGGAGGCACAGGGTTTACGTGAATGAAATTAAATTGAATTAGACTAATGTTCCCCTTTTAATCTGGGCTCTGATCATCCTGCTTAAAAGGACTAGGGGATGAGGGAGCTGTGGCTAGCAGCTCCAGAAAGTCTAAGGGTTTCCAAACCGTAGAGGTGTTAGCCATGTCATAAAGCAAGGAAAACAACTATTGGGATTTTCAGCATAACAAAAAGGGACCAGGGTGGCCGAATTAAGGACAAATGTCTAGGGTTCTGTGGTCCTTCTGGACATCATATTCTGGGAAGGACAAAAGGAACTAGAGAAGCCAGAGAAGGGAAACAAGGATGGGGAAGGGACTAGAGTTTCTTCCCCATGAAGACTCTATATGGGAGTTGAGAGTAGTTAAGGTGTATAAGAGAAGGCTCAGGGGGGCTAAAACAGCTAACTTGGAGAACCTCAGTGGTGACATCCACAAACAGGATTAGACTTGATCTGTTTCACCCCAAGAGTAGAAGTTGGTGTTAGGAGGAAAGGTTCCAATGGAATACAATGTGGCAGCAATCATGTGATCATTAGGGTTGCACAAAGGCTGAATGTGGGGGGGTGGGGCCAAGATGGCAGAGTAGAAAGACTCATGTATGCTAGCTCTGAACCCACAGCCCATATATTTCCTGCAAGAAGAACTCCCCACAAATTCTGAAGCACTGCAAGGCATGCAGAAACACAGTGGAAAAGATTTCCATTCCAGAGAGCCCTGGAGAGCCATCCCCAGGGTCTGTCATGCCCCGGAAAGAGGATCCCACCCCAGCGCTGCCCTGACTGGGCAGCCGAGAGCAGCAGATCCAAGTAGGCTTCAGGGATGGAACCTCCGGCGGCCAGGAAGGTCCCTCCGCCCACAGGCGCTACAGGTCAGTGAGAGAGACATCTGGGCTGGCCGAGAGGGGAGCAGGGTGTCTCTGTGGCTCAGGTTCCCTCAGGAGGAAATGGCGGAGGGAGTGGCAGAGGTGGCAGCGGCGGCGGCCCCTGGGACTCCCCAAGCAGCAGGCAGAAGTTCAGGGCCATTACTGAAGGTCTCTGCATAAAGCCCCTGAGGGAACTGAGCCTGAGAGGCGGCCCTGCCCCCACCCAAGCACCAGAACTTAAGCTCACATTGAATAGCAGCCATGCCTGCCGCGGAAAGCCCATTTGAATCTCAGACCCCAAGCACTAGCTGGGCGGATCTAGGGGGGGTGGACAGGAATCTCAGAAGTCAAGTAACTGGCTGGGAAAATGCCCAGAAAAAGGAAGCAAAATACGACCACAGAGAGCTACTTTGATGGTGTGCAGAGGTTCCCGCCTTTCAATTCTGATGACAAGGAACTATTCTTACCATCAGGAAAGGACGTGGAGGTTGGGGCCTCTGTATCCCAGAAATTCCAGGTGGATGTCCGGTGGGCTCAGGCCATGGAAGAGCTCAAAAAGGACTTTGAAAATCAAGTTAGACAGGTGGAGGAAAAACTAGGAAGAGAAATGAGAGAGATGCAAGAAAAGCATGAAAAATGGGTCAATACTTTGGTAAAAGAGACCCAAAAAAATGCTGAAGAAAGTAACACCTTGAAAAATAGGCTAATTCAATTGGCAAAAGAGGTTCAAAAAGCCAATGAGGAGAAGAATGCTTTCAAAAGCAGAATTAGCCAAATGGAAAAAGAGGTTCAAAAGCTCACTGAAGAAAATAGTTCTCTCAAGATTAGAATGGAACAGATGGAGGCTAATGACTTTACGAGAAACCAAGAAATCACCAAACAAAACCAAAAGAATGAAAAAATGGAAGAGAATGTGAAATATCTCATTGGAAAAACAACTGACCTGGAAAATAGATCCAGGAGAGACAATTTAAAAATTATGGGACTACCTGAAAGTCATGATCAAAAAAAGAGCCTAGACATCATCTTTCATGAAATTATCGAGGAAAACTGCCCTGATATTCTACAACCAGAGGGCAAAATAAGTATTGAAAGAATCCATCAATCACCGCCTGAAAGAGATCCAAAAAGAGAAACTCCTAGGAACATTGTGGCCAAATTCCGGAATTCCCAGGTCAAGGAGAAAATATTGCAAGCAGCTAGAAAGAAACAACTCAAGTATTGTGAAAATACAATCAGGATAACACAAGATCAAGCAGCTTCTACATTAAGGGAGAAAAGGTCATAGAACATGATATTCCAGAAGTCAAAGGAACTAGGACTAAAACCAAGAATCAGCAAAACTGAATATAATACTTCAGGGGAAAAAATGGTCTTTCAATGAAATAGAGGCCTTTCAGGCATTCTTGATGAAAAGACCAGAGCTGAAAAGAAAATCTGACTTTCAAACACAAGAATGAGAAGAAGCATGAAAAAGTAAACAGCAAAGAGAAATCATAAGGGACTTACCAAAAGTGAACTGTTTACATTCCTACATGGAAAGACAATATTTGTAATTCTTAAAACTTTTCAGTATCTGGGTAGTTGGTGGGACCACACACACACATACACACACACATGTACACACATGCATGCACACACACATACACACATGCATGCACACACAGAGACAGAGAGCACAGAGTGAATTGAATAGGATGGGATCATATCTTAAAAGAAATTAAGGTAAATAGTGAGAGAGAAATGTAGTGGGAGGAGAGAAGGTGAAATGGAATGGGGTAAATTATATCTCATTCAAGAGGCAAGCAGGAGAATTTTTAGTGGAGGGAAAAAGAGGAGAGCTGAGAAAAAAACACGAAGTTTACCCTCATTACATTCGACTAAAGGAAGGAATAAAATGCACACTCCTTTTGGTATGAAAATCTATCTTACAATACAGAAAAGTGGGGGAGAAGGAGATAAGCAAGGGGGAGAGGAGATGATGGTAGCGGAGGGCAATGGGAGGAGGGAGCAATTTGAAGTCAACACTCTTGGGGAGGGACAGGATCAAAAGACAGAATAGAAACAGTGGGGGGGCAGGATAGGATGGAGGGAAATACAGTTAGTCTTACACAACATGACTATTATCGAAGTCATTTGCAAAACTACACAGATAGGGCCTATATTGAATTTCCTGCCTTCCCAAAAGGAATGGGTGGGGAGGGAGGGACGGGGAGAATTTGGAACTCAAAGTTTTAGGAACAACTGTTGAGTATTGTTGTTGCTACTAGGAAATAAGAAATACAGTCAATGGGGAATGGAAAGTTATCTGGCCCTACAGGACAAAAGAGAAGATGGGGACAAGAGAAGGGAGGGATGATAGAAGAGAGGGCAGATTGGTGATAGGGAAAATTAGATTGCTCGTTGTATTGGGGTGGGGGGAGGGGAGAAAAGGGGAGAAAATTTGGAAACCAAAATTTTGTGAAAATGAATGTAAAAAGTTAAATAAATAAATTTTTATTAAAAAAAAGAACTGCAAAAAAAAAAAACAAGGGCTGAATGTGCTGCCTCAGTAGAAAACAGGAGGCTTTGGGGCAAGGCAATAAGGCCATGATGCCTGGCCACCAAGGCCGGATTCTTCTTGAGGTATCCTTCTGGACTACTCATCCTTACTTATCCCTGCCACTGATAGGATTCTGAAACTTGGACATTCTGAAAGCCCAAAGGGATGTGGTGCCTGGGAGGGGGAAGTGTTTACAGTGATGCTGGAAGGAACAGGGTGCCAGGGCAGTAGTGTGTTGGGTAGCTGACACAGGTCTGGTCAAGATGACTTTGTGTGTATGTATGCATCTACCTGTGTTTATGTACATATCTGTGTGTATGTATGTGTGTGTTAATGGGAAAGAAGAACAGATGTATATGTGGATCTTTATTAGGAAGAAAACTAAAGTGCAGGTGAGTATTGGGAGGCTAAGGCCAAGCACAGCAGGGTAGATGTGCTCACAATACAGATTCCTTTAAGGACAATATTTTTGTAAGTGTTTTTCAGTAATTTCCATCATGTCCTATTCTTCATGACCCCATTTAGAGTTTTCTTGACAAAGATATTGAAGTGCTTTTCCATTTCCTCATCTAGCTCAGTTAACAGGTGAGGAAACTGAGGCAAATAGGGTGATGTGACCTGTCCAGGCTCACACAACTAGTAAGTATCTGAGGATTTCAAGTCAGGTCTTCCTGACTTCAGATCCCTCCACTACCTAGATGCCCCAAGGGGACACTATTTGGTGAACTTTAAAATATAAAAACATGACTTTTTGTTCCAACAGATAGTAATCACAGACATTATCTCTAGGGACAGCCCTGGACTCTCCTACAAAGTAAGGAACAAGGACTCAGTGTGCCAGAACAAACAACTTTGAATCAGGACAGGGGCCCCACTATCAGCTCCTATCTGAATTCCTGAAACTGTGAGTCCCTGGCCTTGATGCTCATCAATGGTCCCAGATTGCTCCTGAATAGGACATCCTGGAATACCTTGCCTTATCTCTCTCCTCTCCCTTTACCCACCCCATGCCCAAGCTCCCTTTCCTGACACAAACTCATCGCTCCCCACAATCTGATCCTGCTAACTTTCCTCCCTCTGTATCTGACTACGGTACTGATAGATTGTCTGCCAATCCCAAACACTCAAGCCTCCTGCCCCTTTCCACTCTACACTGGGCACAACCTGAGTTCTGATAATATTGAGACCATGACAGTAGCTTGTCCCTCCTCTCTCCTTGTCAGCTTCTCTTCTGCTGTGACATCTTTCCAGGATGCACAGACAGCTGATGAAGACAGTCCATTCACTGGTCTGTGAAGGGACAGGTGGCCAACAGCCTCATTCCGGACCTCACAAAGCTTCCAGGGACCTCAGGAGAATCTGGAGGCTGGAGAAGGACTCTATGCATTTGGGGCCTAGCTGGTAAGCATTGAGATCCAGGGCAAAGGAGGATGAGGGTATAGAACAAGTACACACGTATCAAACATGCATAATTCATTGACAGGGGGAGTGGGCAAGAAAGAGGTGCAGATGAGAACTGAAAGAGAGAATAAACACATTTGATAACAAGAGTCACAATACAAATGTCTCTGAATCAATTCTTTCCTGAATGAAATGAAGTGAAATAAGGCTAATGAAAGTCAAGATTTAATTTGGGTTCTGATCTTCCTGCTGAGAAAGAACAGGGCATGAAAAAACTGTGGCTAACAGCAACTCACAACCAGAATGTCCACCTTTTTCAATGGATGGCAAACCTGGCATGAGTCAACAATATCAGGAAGCAAAATGACTAAAGGAGTCTTCAGTGTAACAAAGAGCAGGAAAAGTGGCCAAGGCTAGGCAGGGATGAGATCTACTATGCTCTGTCCTAGGCAATACTTACAATGCCGTGGTCAAGTGAGGCCATCATATTCTGGGAGGTACAATGGAGAGCTCAAGGCCAGAGGAGGGCAACTAGGATTAGGAAGGAACCCTAGATTAACCCACATGAGGATCATCCATGGGAATTGAATATATTTAGCCTGGAGAACAGAAGACTTAGAGGATAACTAAAACAGCTTTCTTGGAAAATCTGAAGGCTTGCCATGTGGGACAGAGTGAGATTTAGCCTTATTGGACCTTGAGGGCAGATCTAGGAGTTAGGAGGGTAAGTTCCAAAGTAATAGAATTTGGCTTGATGTACAGAAGAAACTAGGCAGCCATTTGGGCTATCTCCCAGGGGAATGTCTACCCCACCCCAACAGAGATCTTCAAAACATGACTAGAAGGTCATTTTCCAGGGACCCTGGAGAAGGGACTCTTGGTCGGTGACTTCTTGCATAAGATGTCCTTCTTTCCTTGCCAGCCATGAGATTCCAGAGCCTTGGGGAACTTGAAAGCTGTGGGAAAGATGCTGGAGAGGATGAGTCCAGGGCATGGTATACTGGGTAGTTGAGGCCAAATACAAAGATCTAGTTAAAGTGTGCGTGGGATGGGGTTAATAACAGACGTGAGGGGCAGAAGTATATTTGGAACAACAGTGTAGAGAGAAGTGTAGAGCTATAGGGTAGATATGGCTCACAACATGTATGCCTGTGCAGAAAGGTTTTACTGAGTCTTAAAATATAAAACTATGAGTTTGTTGCTGCTCATAGTAATCATAGCCTCTACCTCTAGGGGCAGCCTTGGCCCTGTCCTGGGAACCAGTTCTGGCCTGAGACCTGAGCAAAGAGCCAGGACTCAGTGTACAAGGAAGGACCACTTTGAATCAGGACAGTGGGTCCCACTATCAGTTCCTATCTGAATTACTGAAACTGTGAGTCCCTGACATAGTTGGTTGTGCCACATAGCTTGTCTCATCTCTCTAACCTCCCCAATCCCTGTGCCCCTGCTTTGTGCTCAGTTGGAACTCCTGGCACTCTCTATTCTCTCTCTTCTCCCTCTTCCTTCCCCATGCTCAAGCTCCATTACCTGGTGAAGCTACATTCATCCCCAAGGTTAAGGTCCTGCTGACTTCCCTCCCTCTATTTCTTGATGTTGTCTGACAACCCCTAACACTCAACCCACATGCCCCTTTGAACTCTGCACTGGAGGTGACCTGAGTTCTGATAAGGATGACTCTGTTGTCCTAACTTCTCTTCCCTCATCCAGCCCACTGCGTGCCTCATCTGTGCTGTGAAACCTTTCCAGGCTGGACACACAGCTGATGAAAGCAAAGGATCAGTTCCTGAATGGACATGGTACACACTTTACCAATTCTGAACCTGCCATGCCTTCTAGGGACCTCCGATGAGTGTAAACATTGGACATGCACTATGGGTACTTGGGGCATAACAGCTCAGGGTAGATGGAGACGAGGGATTATGACAAGACTAGAGTTACCAAATATAAATCTTTGGGAGGGACAACAGACAATGAAAATGGTGCAGATCAGCTATCTATTGAGGCTGAGACAGTGCAGAAGTGCCTGTAGTATAAGCATCAAACTGAAGGGCAGAATGGATATGTAGCAGGGTCTATGGATGATGATAAGGGTGCTGGGGTATATTATGGGGAACAGGCTAGCATAGGCTGCAGGGCAGGGGGGTCTTATCAGGAGGAAAGGTCTTATCAAAGATTCAAGGCTAATGAATACTAAGGTAAGAAGTCTAGAGGCACGAGGCTTATGTGAATGAAATTAAATTGAAGTAGACTAATGTTCCCATTTTAACTTGGGCTCTCAGCCTCCTACTCAGAAAGTCTAGAGGATGAGGAAGCTGTGGCTAGAAGCTCCAGAGTATCTGAGAGTTGTTAACCATATCATAATGCAACCAAAACAACTAGTGGGATCTTCATTGTAACAAAAAGGAAACGGTGGCCGAGACTAGTGACAGGAGAGCCTTCCTGTGCTCTGCCTTCCTTGGACCTCATTTAGAGTCCTGTGCTCCTACTCCACATCACATTCTGGGAAGGACAGGAGGAACTAGAGAAGCCAGGGAAGGACAACAAGGTTGGAGAAGGGACTGGAGTTTCTTCTCCATGAAGATACACTGTGGGAGCTGAGGGTGTTTAGGGTGCAGAAGAGAAGGATCAGAGGGGGGTTAAGATAGCTAACTTGGAGAACCTCAAAGACTGCCATCCACAAACAGCATTAGACTAGATCTCTTTCACACCAAGGGTAGAAGTGGGTGTCATAAGGAAAAGCTGTAATGGAAAACACTTTGGGAGAAACCATCTGCCCCTGAGGGCTGTCCAAAGGCTGAATGTGCTGCCTCAGAAGAAAACGGAAGGCTTCTGGGCATGCTTGTGAGGCCATTCTCCATGGCCAACAATGGGAAGATTCTTCTTCAGTTCACTTGTTGGACTACTCATCCTTTCTTATCCCTGCCAATGGTAGGATTCTGGAACTTGGACATTTTGAAAGCCCAAAGGGATGGAGCAAGTGGCAGGGGAGATATATTTACCGCGATGCTGAAAAGAACAGAAGGCCAGGGCAGTAATGTCTTGTTTGGCTGACATAGGTCTAGTCAAGATGTGTTTGTGTGTATGTGTGCATATACGTGGGTGTATGTTAATTGGAAATAACAGATGTGTATGTGGGACTATATTGGGAAGAGAGCCATAGTGCAGATGTGTATTGGACGGCTGAATTCATGTACCAGAGGTAAAGGGTAGATGTGGTTTCCAATATAGATCCCCGTGAAAAAAGTCTTTATTGAACATTAAAACATAAATATATGAATTTGTTACTGTTAATAATAATCATAACCACTCCCTCTTGGGGTAGCCCTGCCTCCATTCTGGGAACCAGTTCTGACCTGAGGGCTTGGCAAAGAGCAAGGATTCAGTGTACAAGGAAAGACCACTTTGAATCAGTACAGTGAGTCCCACTATCAACTCCTATCTGAGTTCATGAAACTGTGAGTCCCTGGTCTTGCTGGTGGTGACCACTTCAATGGTCCCATCTCTCTAATCTCCCCACTCCTTACACCCCTGCTTTTTGCCTGAGTAGCAATTGCTGGAGCTCTATATTCTCTCTCTCCTCCCTCTTCCCTTCCCATGCCCAAGCTCCATTACCTGGTGAAGCCTTATCCATCCTCAAGGTTAAGGCCCTGCTGACTTCTCTCCCTCTATTTCTTGAAATTGTCTGACAACCCCTAACACTCAAGCCCCTCATCCCTTTGCACTCTGCACTGGCCATGGCCTGAGCTCTGATAAGGATGAGTACATTATACTAACTTCACATCACTCCTACAGCCCTCTGTATGCCTCACCTGTGCTGTGAAACCTTTCCAGGATGGACAGATAGCTGATGATGGCAAAGGACCAGTTCCTGAATGGACATGGTAGACATTGCACTAATTCTGAACCTTCCATGCCTTCTAGGGACCTCAGGTGAGTGTACACATTGGGCAGACACTTGGGTACTTGGGGTATAGCAGGTTAGCATGGATACTCAGGGTAGATGGAGATAAGGGATTAGGACAAGGACAGAGTTACTAAAGATATGCTTTTGGGGGACGGTGGAGAAAGCAAGTGTTGCAGATCACCTGTGTATTGAGGCTTAGACAGTGCAGAAGTGACTTAAGCATAAATATCGGGACTGAGGGACAGAATGGATGTCTAAGAGGGTCTAGGATTAGTTATAAGGGTTCTGGAAACATATTAGGGACCCCACTAAGCACAGTTTGCCCAGCATATGTATTTGAGGGGGAATAGTAATAGCAAATGTTTAAGGCTAATGGGTATTAGGGTAGGAAGGAAATCTAGAGGCACAGCGCTTATGTGAATGGGGGTTCAAAGCCAGAAGAGAGAGCTAAAACAGTGAATGATAGCCACAGTGCAAAAATATCTTAGACAAAGCTTAATTGAACGAAACTGAATTGAATCAGGGAATATGAGGTCAGATTTTAACTTGGGCTCTAAACCTCCTGCTCAGAAGGGAAGAAGAAACTGTGATTAGCAGGACCTCATCTCCAGAAAATCTGAAGGTTTCAGTGGTTGGCAAGCCTGAGAAGTGTTAGCTATGTCATAAGGCTACCAAAACAATTAGTGGGATGTTTTGTGCAATAAAAAGATGGAGGAATGACCAAGACTAGGGCAGAGAGATTCCTGTGATGTTCTTCCTGGCTTGGGCAACTTCTGCATTGCTGTGGTCCATTCTGGGTACCATATTCTGGGAAGGTCAGTGGAGAGTGAGAGAAGCCCCAGGAGTCCAACCAGGATGGGGAAGGGACTTCACTGTATGCCATAGAAGCATCATCAGTGGTAATTAGTGGGTACTTAGGCTAGAGAAAAGAAGACAAGACTGGGGCTAAGATAGTTAGCTTTGAGAACTTGAAGACCTGCCATGTCAAAGCAGGACCAGACATGTTCTCTTTGGCTCCCAAGGACAGAACTAAGAGCAATAAGGAGAAATTACAAATGGATGAGCTTTGGCTTCATGTAAGAAAGAAATCATGGAGTTATTGGGGAGAAAAATGGAGGTTGCTGCCTCAGGAGGAGGTAAATGTTCCCTTCCAATAGAAGGCTTCATGGAAAAAGTAGAAGGACCCTTTATCCAGTCATTTAAGAGGGGACTTTTGTTCAGTGACTTGTTGGACTAGATGTCCTCCATCATCCCCTCCCAACCTTAGAATTGCATTACCTCCAGTTCCTAGAGAGCTACAAAGGAGATGTGTTTACAGATGAGGTTGGAAAGAATAGAGGTCCATAGTATTGGATGGGTCTATTGGGCCTCTGACGTTATATACAAAGATATTGCCAAGATAGGTATGGTGGTGGTAGTATGATAGGGAGGTGGAATCTATGTCTAATAGACACATGTGACAGATGTTTAGTTGGGATGATAACAATTAGAAACCTGAAGCATAGACATGTATTGGAAGGCTGAGAGAAATTACAGAGTTGTAGGATGGAGCTGAATCAGAAAACAGGGTTGCTATTTTGAAAGTGCTTTTATAATCCTAAAATGTTATATATGCATGTAATTTGCTGTCAATGCTTATGGTAATAATTACCACTCTTTCTAAGAGGTCTAGCTTGGCCACTCTTCTGTGGACTAATCATGACCTGAGACTTGAAGGAAGATCCACTGAAAAGCAGTTTGGCATTAGGTCAGCTGCGCCCACAATAAGCTCATATCCAGGTTCTGGGAATAATCCATCTTGTCATGCTATCTTGTCTTGCACCTGGATCTCTGTTTTGTCCATTCCTCTCCTGTCCCCAGACCACTTTTTGTTTGTTATCCTCATTCCTCCCAAGAGATGAACTCATTTTCTTTAGATGTTGCCTTTTGCCTGGCACCAGATTCAAGTTCCTAGGCCATCGCTCCCTTGACCCATCATGAACTTGGCATGTGGAGACATCCACTTGTTGCCTCATTTCTGTCCAATTCCTGGGGGCTAGGTCATCCTCATTCTGAACCAACCTGACACCTGCCTGTAATAAATCCATTAAACCAATTTTTCCCTTCCAGGACTCTGCAAATCACCTGCATCACATTTCCAGGAACACAGAAAAAGGAGAGTTTGGTAGAATTGATACCATGTTTAATTTGGGGGGATGATTATTATTACCATTAGTAGGATTATGGGGGTAGATTATACCACAGAGACAGAGTGTAAGGAGAGACTTTCTGGACAAATGTCATCTGAGGATGAAGGTAAGACTAGAGGAACAAAATAGATGTGTATTGGGACTGAGGTAAGGAGAGGCCAGTGGAGAAGGCTGCCAGGGCCATATATAAAATGGAGAGAGGCATGACTGAATGTTTCTAAGGGAATTGCCAAGGCAGGGAAGGCATCAGTACAAAGACACAGAAGATGTATGGTTGGTTCAAGGGTAAAGAGAGCTATGCAGGCAGATGTAGTTGGTGCTTAGGATTAGTATAGAAGTAAAGCTCAGATATTTATTAAGACTGAGGGGGCAGATAACAAGGTGCAGGCAGTTGCATATAAGGTCCCAAGATAAGTAGAGAGATTGAAAGCAGATGTGCATATGGGGAAAGGGGCAAAGTGAGGGGAACTACAGAAGTGTAGGACAGATGTGTATTAGGTACCAGAATGAGTACAGAGTGGCAGGACATATGCATATTATGGCCAAAACTAAGCAAAAAGCTGCAGGAACAATGAGGAAAAAAGTAAGATTACTTGCTCTAAAGTAAGAGGACTTTGGTTCAAATCCTGGTGCTGATATGGTGACTTTATGGAAGTCATTTACCTTCCCTGGGCCTCAGTTTCCTCCTCTATAAAACAAGGAAGGTTAGAGTTACCAACATGCTAGATGTGAGATGAAACCTCAAAGATATTTTTACTTGCATTTCTCCTATTTTTAGTGATCTAAACTCATCCTTCATAGGACTGCTAATAGTTTGCAATTCTTTGGGAAACCAATCATTCATTTCCTTTGACAATTTATCCATTCTGGTTCTTGATTTTTAATGTATTTCTATTAGTGCTTTATATAACTAGGATATGAGACACATATTAGCGACAATTTGCATATTTGATGCAAAAAATTTTCCCAATCAGCAGCTTCTCTTCTTAGCCAAGTTATATTGATTTTGTTCCTTCAGAACCCTTTTAACTTTATGTAACCGTAATGATTTATTTTATCTTTTGTTTGATTCTACCCTTTGTTCTGTTAAGAATCTTCCTTATAGAACTCTCATGACCCCCAGCAAAACTTATCAGTGCAACCTAAATCATATGGAAACATAATTGGAAAACACTTAACAAAATACAGGAAAACATAAAACAACATAAATAATGTTAATTTGTGGTTTTCTAAGTCAACATGTAGCCCACAGAGAGACCTTGTTTCTATTTTAAATTGAAAATACCATTTCTTATTTGCTGTGATTTTGCCTTGTTCATTTTCTTTTGGATATTCCAATTCCCTCCTTCCTCTTTTTGAGCAGATTAAAAGTTTTACAATTTTGTCTGTCTTTTAAAAGAACTTTTAGTTTTTTATTTTACCTAGTTCTCTTCTAATTTTCAAAATCTTTTTTGTGCTTACTTTGAGTTTGTTTTTTGTTGATTTTCTTGTTTAATTGTCAGTTCACCTCATTCCTGAACTATTATAATAGCCTGCTGGTGGCACTGCCTGCCTCATATCTCTCACCACTCCAGTCCATCCTCCATTCAGCCATTAGAGTGATTTTCCTAAAGCACAGGTCCAACCATGTCATTGCCCTTACTCAATAAACTCCAAAGGCTCTCTATTGCCTCCAGCATCAAACATGTCCTGTTTGACATTCAGAGCCCTTCAAAATCTAGTCCCTTCCTACCTTTCTAGTCTTCTTACACGTTACACCCACCACCATGTTGTATTTCGTCCAGTGGCACTGGCCTCCTGGCTGTTCCATGAAGAAGACACTCTTCCTCTCAACTCTGAGCATTTTCTCTGGTTGTCCTCTATGCCTAGCTAGAATCTCTGTTTCTTCAACTGTGCTTATTGACCTCCCTGACTTTCTTTAAATCCTAAGTAAAGTAGCATCTTTATAGGAAGTCTTTCTCAGACTTTCTTAATTCCAGTGCCTTCACACTCTTAATTATTTCCTATTTATCTTGTATATGTCTTGCTTTGTGTATATTTGTTTGCACGTTGTCTCCCCTATTAGATTGTAAATTTCTTGAGGACAAGAGACCATCTCTTGCCTCTTTGTATCCCAAGGGCTTAACATAGTGCCTGGCACAGGATAGGAGCTTAATAAATGTTCATTGATTGATCTTCTCTTCAAGGAATGTATTTTTGCAGAGATATGAATTTTCCTCTCTCTGAGGACTGCTTTTGATGAAACCTTGAAATTTTGATGTTTTCTCATTGTAATTTTACTCTTCTGTGTAATCATTCCTTTATTTCTATGACTTGTTCTTTGAACAACTTATTTTTCAGGATGTCATTATTAATCTTCCACTTGAGCCTATATCTTTTGCTTCAATCTCCTTTATTAATGACTGTTTTTGATGTTGTCAATTGCAATATATGTTTTTACTCTTTCTATTTTGTAAAACTCATTTACAACATATTTATGACCTAGCATATCTTCTCTTTTCGTAAAGCTATCATCTGGCAAGGAACAACCATATATAATCTCTAATATTCCCATTTGTAAGATACCAGAAACCTTTTGGCTCTAACAAATAGTTTGTTTAGGTTAATATTTCTTCTTTATATTTTGTTTAGATTTGTCCACCTTTGAAAAGTGACCATTAAAGTGTGCTGTAATTATTGTCTTACTCTCCATGTCATTTCACTGTTGTAAAAGGTACTTTTGTCATTAACTGTTCACTTTTGAATTTACACAGTATGTGATATTTTTCTTTTATGTTTACAATTGATATTTATTCAGCGATTTTGGTTCCTTTAATAAGAAAGTAGTTTCTATGTTTCTCTCTCTGGATACAACTCTTTATTTTTGTTTGTCTGATATTGTAATTTCTATTTTTTGTATCACCAATTTTTGTCCAGTCTCTAATATTCATTTTGCATGCATATTTTAGATAGGTTTTTTGGTGTACTGGAGATTGTCCAATTTGGGTTCTTATCCATCATTCTCTTTCTCATTTTGCTGTACTATTCCATCCATTCATATTGAGATTTTTGATCACAAGTCTTGTGTTTTCCTTCATTTTTTGTATTGATTTTATCTGCCCCCTCTATTAAGCTACTACTTTGTACCAGCATATAATTTTGCTCCTAATATTTTGATGCTAATCTGCTCCACTCTCATCTGATCAAGTGATGCCATTTGTCTACCCTATCCCAAGTTCTCTGAATTCACTTATATTTTTATTCTATTTATTTAGTGTCTATCAATTTTTCACCTATTTTTCTCTGTTCACTTTTCTTGTACAGGAAAGTGAATAGTTCAGATAGATTATTTGTGCCCGACTTCTGGTAGAGCATTCTGAGCTCATATTAGTATGATCAATCACAGTTGGACACATTGAAACTTGACTCTAGCATAGTGACATCGGTTTGATCTTCTGAGAATAAAGGACAACAATCGAGTAGTTCAGAATCTTTCCTGTCCTCTTTCCCTCATCCCCACCATCTTATCATTTTTTGTCATTTTCTTTCACTGCTTTCTGTTCAAAGAAGTTTTTCTTTGCTTTGTCATTATTTTATTTAGCTTTCCTTCAATTTGTTTTTTTTAATCTTGAATTCTAAGTAAACCTCCACATTGTCACTAAAGAGGTATAATTTTCTCTCCTCTTTGCCTGTGTTTGTCTTTAGTTTTTTTTTTGTTTGTTTTGCTAATAACTAGCATTTCTAGAACTATTGTGTCAAGTAACAATGGGAAATGGAAGGGGGGATATACTGTCCTTACTTTACTCCTGCATTTATTAAGAATCCTTCTAATTTTGTCATTGAACATAATGATACCTTTTGTTTGGAAATATATAAGCTTTATCATATTTAAAATGGCATTTCTCTTCCTATTTTTGTAGGTGTTTCAACATGAATGAGGGTCATACTTTTTCAAAGGTTTTTTTCTCTATTTTTGCCATACAATCACAAGATGATGATTTTTTAAAAAATAGATGATGAATTTATGCCAAACTTTTTCCTGATGTTAAATCATCTAGGTATCCCTCAATAAAATATGACATAGCCATAGGGAACAATTTGCAAGATATATTAATGTAGTCATTTTACTAGGATCTTAACTACTTCGAATTAATATTTAATACTAACATAGTTTGTATTTCTCTTCTTTCCTTTATTCTTTCCTGGCTGCTTATCAGGACTGTGATAAAAGGATTTTGGTAGACTCTTTGTCTTCTCATTTTTTAAGAATATGTTATGTACTGCAATTAATTATTCTTTAAAAGTATGATAGAATTCATCCATAAATCCATTTGTGCCAGAGGTTTCTTTCTTTCATAATCCCTTTAAATCCCACTCAATTTCATTTTCTGACAATAGATTATGTAAGATCTTGATTTCATGCCCTATTCTTTTTGCTGTTTTACATTTTGGGAGATAAAGCCTCCATTTCTTTGAAATCTCGATTGTGCTAATATGTACTTGTGCGTACATTAGGTTATAAAAGTTCTTTATTTCTCTCTTGTTGTGGTTTTGCCTTTGTCTTTTTTATTCTGACAATTTGATTTCTTTCTTCCTCTTTCTGATTAGATTAGCTAAAAGTTTTGCAATTTTCACAATCTTTTCTTTTTTAAATTCAATAAGCATTTATTTTAATAGTATTTTATTTTTCTAATTGCATGTAAAGACAATTTTCAACATTCATTTTTTATAATATTTTGAGTTCCAAATTTTTGTCCCTTCCACCTTTCCCTCTCGTTCCCCAAGACGGCAAGCAATCTGATATAATTTATACATGGGAAATCATAATTTTGACCATCTTTTCAAAGAACTTTTCATTTTGGATGTCATTTCTATAGCCTTTTTAAAACAATATTTTAGCTAATTCCCTGATTATCACAATTTCATCTTGTGTTTATTTTGGATTTTTTTCTTTGATTTTCTTGCAATTTGATATGGCAGTTCAGTTCATAATTCCTCAATTTAATTAATGTATGTTTTTGAAGATTAGCTTCTTTTTTTAGTCTGAGAATTGCTTTAATTGCTATCCAGAAATTTTGGAATGCTTTTCATCATTATTATACATTTTTAACATAATTATCATTTTGTTTCTATGATTTGTTCCTTGACTTACTCATTTTTCAGGATGTCATGGTTAATTTTCCTTTTGGGCCTGTAACTTTTACTTGCATCTCCCATATTAATGATGATTTTCAAAATGTGATCAAGTGCAACATATATCTTTACTCTTTCTACTTTGTAACATTTCCTTAGAACTATTCTTTGCCCTGACATATCTCCTATTTTAGTAAACCTATCATCTGTGACTAAAAATCACATATAATCTTTTATGTTCCCTTTTGTAAAATAACAGAAGCCTTTCCACACTTAATATGAATATTTTTTCAGTTCTATATTTTTTTACATTGGTATATGTTTTCTTGTAGTTAAGCTAAATATTCCCGTTTGAATTTTACTTCATGCTATTTTCTGCATATATTTTAATACTGATATTTATTCGTTCACTTTGGTTCTTTTAAATCGAAAGTAGTTTCTGTGTTTCTCTTAATTTTATGTGTCTTTTTGTTTCTCTGATACCATGACTGCAACTCCATCTTTTTCTCTTTCTTTCCTTTTGACTTCCTTTCTCCCTCCTTCCCCTCCCCTCCTCTTCCCTTCTTTCCCCTACCCTCCTTCCCTCTATCTTGTGTCTCTCTGTCTCTCATTCTCCCTCTCTTTTTCCCTCCTTCCTTCCTTTCTTCCGTCCTTCTTTCCTTTCTTCCTTTTTCTTTATCACCTATCATATAGTCAATTTTAATCTAGCCTGTCATTTTCACTCTGTTATGCGTATTTTATAAGTTTGGTGGTAGACTGTTTTTGTATTCAGAAGGTTGTTAAGCTTTGGCTTTTGTCCATTTACACCCTCTTTCTTCTGCTACGTTATTTGATCCAGTCATTTTTAAATTTTTGATCGTTAGACTTGTTTTTACCTCCCATTACTTCTTTTTGAGGTTTATCTCCTTCCTTTATTAAGTCAATACTTTGTACTTGAAAATAATTCTGCTCCTAATGCACTGATTCCAATCTACCCCATAGACTCTGTCCTGATTGCCTTCTCTGATTTGTCTTCCCTATCCCAAATTCTCCAATTTATTTCAATTTTATTCTTTTTCTCTATTCATCTCTCTCCCCCATTTTTGTCCATTCAATTTTACTGTCCATAAATTAAACCATTCAGAGTCTCTCCTTTCGTTTTCCCTTATTACCCATTTTTTTTACTTTCTTTTACTGTTCTTTCTACGTTTTGCTTTGCTTTTCCCCTTCACTATTTATTTTTTTTTCGTTCCATTTTGAATTTGGCATTCTAAGTTAAAGACCATAGTGTCACTAAATAGGTGTAATTTTGTCTCCTCCTTGTGTGTGTTTAGGTCCTTAATTTCTTTCTTTTGTCTTATTGCTAGCACCGGCATTTCCAGAACTATATCAAAACATAGTGTGAAATTGGGGATGGAGGAGAAGGCATGTTGCTTTATCCCTCCTTGTAATAGGAATGCTTCTATTATTTACCATTTAAAATAATGATACTTTTTGTTTTGAAATATATAAATGGCCCTTTTCTTCCTAGGTTTTCATGGTTTTCAATACAGATGAGCATTGTTCCTTTCCAAAGGCTTTTTCTGAGTCTTGTCAAATAGTCATGATTTAGAGCTAGCATTTTTAAAATGTAATTTATTACTAAAATGAATTACTAAGTTATATAAATAGAAAATATATTAAATATGCTATGAAATATTAAATTGTAAAAATGGGTAATTAAATTTATATGAAATATTTTAACGTTAAATTATTATATTAAGTATGTCAAACACTTTTCCTATGTTCAGTCATCCTTGTATGCATCCTATAAAATCCATTTTGATCACAGTGAATAATTTACTGGATATAATGCTGTAACGTTTTTATTTTGGTATTATTTAAATTTCTTTATATCAACATTCTTTAGTACTATATTTTATATGTAGTGTATTATAATATAGTATATTTTCTAACAAGCTAGGACCTTTCTTTTGTGTATTTTTAAAATGTCAGATTGATGAGCTTTTCTTTTTAAACATCTTTATCACTACACAACAATCTCCCTTCATCATACTCCCTAAATGGAAACCTTTCCTTTTAACAAGTAGAGTCAAATCAAACAAATCAACACCTTTTCAGAGTCTCGAAAGTATGGCTTATTGTGCATGTCTTGTCCAGTAAATCTTTTTCCCAACGAGCTTTGCTAACACTCTGAAGAGAAGCCATGTTCTCTTCCCACTGATGTCAGGTTATTTCACAAATCACTCTAAAAAGGTGGGGCAAAAGGTGGGGGGAAAATGCAACAACAAAATCTGAACATAAATGAAAAGTTACTAAATACCTTCTACCTGAAATGCTCCCAACCCAGCAATGCATTTCCCAATTCTCCACAAGAAGTTGAACACAACTGAAAGGACTGAACTACAAGTCTCAGTTTGGTACCCTCTGCTCCAATCCCTCAATTTCTAATTCTTCCCTAGTTTTGGGGGACTATATCTTATAAAAAGGATTCTGTAGACTGTTTTCTCATCTTTTTTTAGAATTTTTTTAGTAATGTGATGAATTTTTCTTTCAAAATCTGATGGTATTTACCCATAAATCCCCAGATTTGGTTTCATTTTCTGACATGTGGCCAAAGGTCATTTTCTGACATTATATGGTCTAAGATTTCATTTTCAGGTTCTATTAATGCTATTTTTTTGTGGCTTAAGCTTCTATTTCTTTTGAATTTTCAGTTATTCTGCCATGTAACTGTGTATACAATCATCAATTTCTCTGTTGTGATTTTGCTCTGTTCATGTTTTCTTTTGGCCATCTTATTTCCCTCCTTTGGTCTTTAGGATTAGATTAGCTAATGGATTTATGGGTAAATACTATCAAACATTTTAAAGAACAAATAATCATACTACAAAACTTATTCTATTCTAAAAAAGATGAGAAAGGAAAAAGTCTATCAAATACTGTTGTAAGAAAAAGTTTCTCTCTCCCCCTCCAAAAAAACAGAGAGAATAAATCAAAGAATAATTATAGACTATTACTGAAGAATGTTGATATCAAAAGTTAAATATCATAACAAAATGTCTAGAGAAGTAAATATGCAATTAATTATTCACTATGACCATATTGGATCTATACAAAGGATACAAGGATGATTGAATATTAGGAAAAAATATTTAACCTATATTAAAAAACAAAAATACCAATTCCAAATCACATGATTATTTGATGACATACAGAAAAAGACTGAAAAATGCAGCACTCAGTTGTGCTGAAAATCCTATAAAACACAGGAAAAGGGCCATTTTTTTAATTTGACAGTGTGTGTGTGTGTGCATATGCGTGTGTGTAAAAACCAGGAGATAAAACAAACATGTAGTTGTGTATTATAACACAATTTTGTAGACTGTTTCCTTTCCCATTCTTTAAGACTAGAATAACCTTTGTAATATGATTACCTGCCCTTTATGTTTGATAGTATTTACCCATAAATATAGACCATCGACGTATATATTTGTTTAGTCTTCATGTTTCTGAGTTTGAAACCACTGTTGTAGTCTTTCTGTTGAACTCTTAAGTTTTTTGTTTTTTTTTTTACTTAATATTCGTTAGTTGTCTGGTCTATAGCTCTTTGCTTTATTCTCTTGTGGGTTTTTTAATCAGTAATTATTATCATGTAAAAGGATTTTATTAGACTGTCTTCTAACTCATTTTAAAAATAATTGCTGTTTCGTGGAAAATTATTTCTTAAGAGTTTCATCCATAAATCCATCAGGGACATGGTTTTCTTGCTTTTGTAGTAACTTTTTTTGTTGTAACTTTAAAGCTCATTCTATTTCACATTTTGGCATTAGGACATCAGGTACTTTTTCTCAATTTCAAATTATATTAATTTGACTATTTTATATTTTGGTAGATAAGCCTCCATTTATTTTAAATTCTCTGTTGTGCCTACATGTAATAGTGTATACTAGGCTAAAAAACTTTGTTTCTCCTCTGCTATGATTTTGCCTTGTTATTTCTTATTTTAGCAATTTAATTTCCCAACCTCCTTTTTATCAGATGGAAGATTATTTTTTAATTATGTTCATTTTTTCAAAGGACTTTTATCTGTGTTTGTGAATGCTATCACCTTTTTTGTTATTTTATTTATTTCTCTTCTACTTTTCAAGATTTCCTTTCCTGTTTATTTTAGGTTTCTTTGTTGATTTTCATTTTTTAAATTGCCTCTTCAGATCATTAATCTCTTCTTTTATTTCATTAATATACATTTTCAGAGGTATGATTTTTTTCTCTGAAAACTTCTTTAGTTGCATCCAAGAAATATTGGGGTTCTTTGCTCTTTGTTTCCATCTACCTTCATATCAATTTTCTCTCTTTGGTAATTTTTTTAATCCACTCATTACACATGATGTTATTATGAATTCTCCATTGCATGTGAATCTTTTGGTTACCTCCCCTTTATTGAGGACTATTTTTGTTATTTTCACCTGTAATATGAAAGTATTAAGTTATAACACATCCTAATAACTCCTCTGTGGCCTAGCACATTTCCTACATATCACCTAGCACTGGGAAACATATATCTTTAATATTTCCACTCAGAAAATTGCAGAAGTCTTTCAGCCTCAACATCAATGTTTTGTTATGTCATCTATTTTCTTTTCATTTATCTTTCTTTTACATTGGTGAATCTTGGAAAGATTGACATTAAAGCATCCTAAAATTAATTATATTGCTGCCTCTCTTTTCCTAATCCTTTTAGCTTTCCTTTTTGAATTTAGATGCAATTATTAATATTGGTTCATTGGCTATGTTTCATTTAAGCATAAAGTCCTTTCTGTGTTTCTCTCTCCTGATATTTTAGTCTTAATTTTTGTTTTTTTCTGATACCATGGCTGCAATTCTTCCCTTAAAAAAAAAACACATACTGTGTAGTGAGTTTTGATCCAAGGTCTCATTTTCATTCTGTATAATTGTTTTAGATGAGTTTTGTATATACAGAAGATCAGTGGATTTGATTTTTTTTATCCATTCAATCTCTTCCATTTCACTGTTACTTATAAATCCACTCATGCTCAAATTTCTCTTTATTATATTTGTGTTATTCTTGATTAATTTTTGGATACTTCTCTTCCTTTAAGTCAGTATTTTACACCTACAAATATTTTTTTTAATAATACCATAACAATAATTAACCCCATAGGATCTCTCCTAATCCTCTATTTGATCTGTTTGCCCTATCCCAAATTCTTTGAATTTGCATTATCTTTCCATGGGGCAGGTAGGTGGTACAATGGATAGGTGATCTAGAGTCCAGAAGAACTGAAGTCAAATCTGGCTATAGACATTTAGTTGTGTGACCCCAGGTAAATCACATGATCTCTGTTTGCCTCCATTTCCTCAATTGCCAAAGGGAGATATCAGAATCTTCCTCACATGGTTGTTGTGAGGACCAAATGAAATATTTATAAAATGCTTAGCACAGTGTCTACCATGTCGTAAATGCTATAAAAATGACATCTATCATTATTGTTATTGTTATTATTATGGTTTTATCTGTCTATTTGGCCCCCCATTTTTGTTCATTCTGTCTTTTTTATTTTTTTAGGTCTTATTTACTTATTTTTAGTTTTCAACATTCATTTCCACAAGATTTTGAGTTGCAAATTTTCTCTCCATTTCTACCCTCTGCCTACCCCAAGGCAGTGTGCATTCTGATTACCCCTTCCCCCAATCTGCCCTCCCTTCTATCACACCCCACCTTTCCCTTATCCCCATCTCCTTTATTTTATTGTAGGGCAAGATAGAATTCTATACTCTATTACCGGTATTTCTTATTTCCAAGTTGCATGTAAAAACAATTTTTAACATTAATTTTTAAAACTTTGAGTTCCAACTTCTCTCCTTCCTCCCCCCCCACCCATCGCACACCCATCCCTGTTGAGAAAGCAAGCAATTCCATAAGGCTTACATATGTGTAGCTATGCAAAAGACTTCCATAAAAGTCATGTTGTGAAAGACTAACTATATTTCCCTCCATCCTATCCTGCCTCCCATTTATACTATTCTCTCTTTTGGCCCTGCCCCTCTTCAAAAGTGTTTATTTCTAATTACCCTTCCTCTCATTTGCCCTACCTTCTATCATCCCCCCAATCTCCCTTATCCCCTTCTCCCCTACTTTCCTGTAGCGTAAGATAGCTTTTCATAGCAAATTGAGTGTGCATATTATTCCCTCCTTAAGCCAAATGTGATGACAGTAAAGTTCACTTTTTCCTTCTCACTTCTCCCCTTCTCCCCTCTATTGAAAATGCTTTTTCTTGCCTCTTTTATGAGGGTAATTTGCCAAAATCTGTTCTTCTCCCTTTCTCTCACCCCTCAATTTTATTTTTTTAGATATCATCCCTTCCTATTCAACTCACCTTGTTCTCTCTCTCTCTCTCTCCTCTCTCTCTCTCTCTCTCTCTCTCTCTCTCTCTCTTTCTCTCTCTCTCTCTCTCTCTCCTCTCTCTCTCTCTCTCTCTCTCTCTCTCTCTCTCTCTCTCCCTCTCTGTATATATATATATATATATATATATATATATATATATATAATGTGTGTATATGTATGTATGTGTGTGTATAATCCCTCCAACTACCCAAATACTAATAAAATTTCAAGAGATACAAATATTATCTTTGCATGTAGGAATGTAAACAGTTCAAATTTATTAAGTCCCTTATGCTTTCTCTTTCCTGTTTATCTTTTTGTGTTTCTCTTTATTCTTAGATTCGAAAGTCAGATTTTCTATTCAGCTCTGGTCTTTTCATCAAGAATGCTTGAAAGTCCTCTATTTCATTGAATGACCATATTTTCCCCTGAAGTTTTATACTCAGTTTTGCTGGGTAGGTGGTTCTTGGTTTTAATTCTAGCTCCTTTGACCTCTGGAATATCATATTCCAAGCCTTTTGATCCCTTAATGTAGAAGCTACTAGATCTTGTGTTATCCTGATTGTATTTCCACAATATTCGAATTGTTTCTTTCTGGCTGCTTGCAATATTTTCTCCTTGACCTGGGAACTCTGGGATTTGGCTGCAGTATTCCTAGGAGTTTTCCTTTTGGGATCTCTTTCAGGAGGTGATCAGTGGATTCTTTCAATATTTATTTTACCCTCTGGTTCTACAATATCAGAGCAATTTTCCTTGATAATTACATGAAAGATTATGTCTAGGGCCTTTTTTTGATCTTTGTTTTCAGGAAGTCTTATAATTTTTAAATTGTCTCTCCTGAATCTGTTTTCCAGATCAGTTGTTTTCCAATGAGATATTTCATATTGTCTGCTATTTTTTCATTCCTTTGGTTTTGTTTTGTAATTTTTTTGGTTTTTCATAAAGTCATTAGCTTCCATCTGCTTCATTCTAATCTTTAAGGAATTGTTTTCTTCAGTGAGCTTTTGAACATCCTTTTCTATCTAGCCAGTTCTGCTTTTTATGACATTCTTCTCTTCATTGGCTTTTTGGATCTCTTTTGTCATTTGGATTAGTCTATTTTTTAAAGTGTTATTTTCTTCAGCATTTTTAGGTCTCCTTTAGCAAGAAATTGACTTATCATGATTTTCTTGCATCACTCTCATTTCTCTTCCCAATTTTTCTCCTACTTCTCTTACTTAATCTTCAAAATCCTTTTTGAGCTCTACCATGGCCTGAGACCAATTCATATTTTTCTTGAAGGCTTTGGATGGAGGATGTTTGTCTTTGTTGTCTTCAGTTTGCATGTTTTGGTCTTCTTTGTCATCAAAGTAAGATTCTATAGTTTTATTCTTTTTCTGATTTTTGCTCATTTCCCCAGCCATTTACTTAACTTTTGAGATCTTTGTCAAGGTAGGTCTCTACTTCCAGTGGGGGTGGGGCATGTATTGCCAGCAGCTGAAACCCCTCACAATCTGTGAGCCTACAGCTCCAGAAACAGTGGCTGCCACTGTCACTAATTCTGCTGTGGCTGCTGTGGGTTCCTCTGCCCCCTCCCCGCCCGTACCCTGGGACTGGGGTCTGACCACTCTACTATCTCACACTGGTCTCACAGGTTTTTCCCACTGACCTTCCAATTTGTCCTTAGCGTTTTGGGGTCACAAATTATGGAAAATGCTACAGATGCAAGGGATTCCATCCCCTCAAGGCCTGCTCAGGTCCCCTCTGAGCCCCTCTGTGTCAGTGTGGCCTACACTGTACTGCAATCTGCTCCCAGCTTTGGATGATAGGCACTTACTGGTGCTCTTCCTGGCTATCTTGACTGAATGAAGCAGATTTGCTTTACTCCAGCATTTTGTGGGTTCTGCAGCTCCAGAATTTGTTTAAAGCTATTTTTTACAGATATTTGACTGGACTTGGGGAGAGCACTCTAGAAAGTCCAAGTTATTACTCCACCATCTTGGTTTTGCCCTCCATTCTCTTTCTTACTCCATTAAAGTGAGTATTTAAACATCTTCCATTCTCTTTCCCTACAACTTCTGATTTATTTTTTCATTTTCTCTCACTGTTCTCCTTTCCAAAAAATTTTCCTTGATTTGGTCTTCCTCTGTATTTTTTTTTATTTCTAGTCTATTTTGAGTTTTAAATTTAAAGTTAACTGCTATTTTCTCAACACACAGGTATAATTTTGTTTCATCTTTACCCATGTGCGTACCTTTAATTTCTTTCCTTTTAATTATTTCTAGCATTGATATTTCTGGAACTTTTTTGTCAAGGAACAGTGCATAAAGAAAGATCCTTGCTTTAACCTGCATTTATTAGGAAAAATTATAGTGTTTTAATATTAGAAACATTACTACCTTTTGAGTGATGCTGCATACCTTTTATCAGATTAAAAATTGTTCCTTCTTCCCTATGTTTTGTAGGGTTTTTAGCACAAATGATTGTTCTACTTTGTCAAAACCTTTTTAATGCAACTTGTCACATTATCATATAAATTTGAGGTGGTAGTTTTGTTTTCTAATATAACTAATAATCTGAAATGTTTTTCTATTGTTCAATCATTCTTGTATCCCTTTTATAAATTAATCTTGGTCATAATAAATAATTAAGTGAATTATTTAATATTGCTACAGTCTTTAGCAAAAATTTCATTAGATTAATTTAACTCAATATTTATTAGCAATATAGTCTATATTTCTCCTTTGTTTTAGTCTTCCATGCTTTTTTCAAATCAGGACCTTTAGCACAGAAAAATGATTTTTGCAGACCTTTATTTTTCAATTTCTTAGGCTAATTTTTATCATTATTGTTACTTAAAAGTGTAATAGTATTCATCTATAAATCCACTGGGAACAGAAGCTTCTTTCATACTTCCTTCAAAACTCATTTAATTTAATTTGCTGAAGACAGATTGTGAAAGATCTTGACTCCATGTCTTATTTTTTTGCTATTTAATATTTTGGTAGATAAGCATCAATTTCTTCAAAATTCTTAGTTATGCTTAGCATGTACTTATATGTACACTGAGATACAAAAATGCTTTATTTCACTTTTGTGGAGTTTTTCCCTTGGTCATTTTTATTCTGCAATTTGATTTTCTTCTCTCATTCTAATCAGATTAGCTATCAATATTTCATTTAAAAAATTTTTTTTCTTTTTCTTTCTTTCTTTCTTTCTTTCTTTATTTATTTAGCTTTTTACATTCATTTTCACAAATTTTTGGGTTCCAAATTTTCTCCCCTCCCCCCACCCCAATACCCCAAGCAATCTAATTTTCCCTATCTCCAATCTGTCCTCTCTTCTGTCATCCCTCCCTTCCCTTGTCTCTATTTTCTCTTTTCTCCTGTAGGGCCAGATGACTTTCTATTCCTCATTAACTGTATGTCTTCTTTCCTAGTTGCTACAACAATACTAAACAATTTGTTCCTAAAACTTTGAGTTCCAAATTCTCCCCATCCCTCCCTCCCCACCTATTCCCTTTGGTACGGCAGGCAATTCATTATAGGCCATATCTGTGTAGCTTTGCAAATGACCTTCCTGATAGTCGTATTGTGTAAGACTAACTGAATTGCCATCCCTCCTAACCTGCCCCTCATTGTTTCTCTTCTGTCCTTTGATCCTGTTCCCTCCCCAAGTGTTGACTTTCAATTACTCCCTCCTCCCCTTTGCCCTCCCTTCCATCATCCCCCCCCTCCAATATCTCCTTCTCCCCCCCGCTTTCTTATACTGTAAGATAGGTTTTCATACCAAAATGAGTGTGCATTTTCACTCCGTTGTTTAGTCAAATGTGATGAGGGTAAACTTTTGTTTTGTTTGTTGTTTTTTTTTTTTCCCTCAGCTCTCCTCTTTTTCCCTCCACTAAAAACATCTCCTACTTGCCTCTTAAAATGACATATAGTTACCCCCTTCCATTTCCCCCTCTTTCCTCTCACTACATTTCTCTCTCACCATTTACCTTAATTTCTTTTAAGGTATGGTCCCATCCTATTCAGTTCAATCTGTGCTCTCTGTCTCTGCATGTGAATGCATGTGTGTATGTGTATGCATGCGTGTACATGTGTATGTGTGGTCCCACCAACCACCCAGATACTGAAAAGTTTTAAGAGTTAGAAATATTGTCCTTCCCTGTGATGAATGCAAACAGTTCATTTCTGGTAAGTCCCTTAATACTTCTCCTTGCTGTTTACTTTTGCATGCTTCCTCTCATTCTTGTGTTTGAAAGTCAAATTTTCTTTTCAGCTCTGGTTTTTTCATCAAGAATGATTGAAAGTCCTCTGTTTCATTGAAAGACCATATTTTCCCTTGAAGTATTATACTCAGTTTTAGCTGGGTAGGTGATTCTTGGTTTGAGTCCTAGTTTCCTTTGCCTTCTGGAATATCCTATTCCACGCCCTTCGATCCCTTAATGTAGAAGCTGCTAGATCTTGGGTTATCCTGATTTGTATTTCCACAGTACTGGAATTGTTTCTTTCTAGCTGCTTGCAAGATTTTTTCCTTGAGCTGGGAGTTCTGGAATTTGGCCACAATGTTCCTAGGAGTTTCTCTTTTTGGATCTCTTTCAGGTGGTGATCGATGGATTCTTTCAATACTTATTTTGCCCCTCTGGTCCTAGAACGTCAGGGCAGTTTTCCTTGATAATTTCATGCAAGACGATGTCTAGGCTCTTTTTTTGATCATGGCCTTCAGGGTAGTCCCATAATTTTTAAGTTGTCCTCTCCTTGATCTATTTTCCCAGGTCAGTTGTTTTTCCCATGAGATATTTCACATTCTCTTCCATTTTATCGTTCTTTTGGTTTTGTTTGGTGATTTCTTGGTTTCTCATAAAGTCATTAGACTCCATCTGTTCCATTCTAATTTTGAGAGAACTATTAAATTCAGTGAGCTTTTGAGCCTCTTTTTCCATTTGGCTCATTCTGCTTTTGAAATGCATTCTTCTCCTCATTGGCTTTTTGAACCTCTTTTGCCAATTGAGTGAGCCTATTTTTCAAGGTGTTAATTTCCTCAGCATTTTTTTTGGGTCTCCTTTACCAAGATATTGACCTTTTTTTTCATACTCTTCTTGCATCTTTGTCATTTCTCTTCCCAGTCTTTCCTCCACCTGTCTAACTTGCTTTTCAAAATCCTTTTTAAGCTCTTCCAAGGCCTGAGCCCACCCAACACCCCCCCCTGGGGTGTCTGGGGTACTGAGGCCCCGCCCCTCCACATCTTTCCCTGATGGGGAAAAACACGTTTCTCGTCCTCCCCATCAGATCCGAAGGTCGGGATCATTTGCATTTGTTGGAAAAAACTCTCTAAAGTCTTATTTTTTACTTCCCCTTTCTAGGCATTTTTCCCAGCCAGTTACTTGACTTCTGAGATTCCTTTCCACCCCCCGTCTGGATCCGCCCAGCTAGTGCTTGGCCTCTGAGATTCAAATGCCCTTTCCCACGGCAAGCTTTTAGTTCTGGCGCAGGGCGTGGGGGCAGGGCCGCCTCCTAAGCTTGGGCCCTCAGGGGCTTTCTGCAGAGACTTTCAGGAACGGAGCGGGTGGGGGCGGGGTGGGGGGCCCCACCTGCTGTGCTCAGCTCCCTTGGGGGTTTTATTCAGAGGCGTTCAGCAGTAGAGCAGGGTGGGGGCAGGGCCGTCTCCCCTGCTCGGCTCCCTCAGGTTGGAAAGACCTTCAGTATTGAAGATCCTACCTGCTGCTGGGGGATTCCTGAGTCCCGGGCCGTGCCGCCTCAGCCGCCCGCCCACGCCTCTGCCTCCGCCACTTCCTGCCCCCGTCTCTGCCGCAGCCGCTTCCTCCCGAGGGGGCCCGAGTCACGGAGAAGCTCCGCTCCCCTCCCCTATCGCAGCCTTCTTTCTTACTGACCTGCAGCTTCTGTGGGCGGAGGGACCCTCCCGGCTGCCGGAGCTTCCCCCGGAGCTTTCCTCTCTTGAAGTCTGCTCGGGTCAGCTTCTCTGGGGCTGCGGCCAGGGGTGGGGGTGGGGTCCGTCTTTCCGGGGTGTGATGGACCCCAGGGACGGCTCTCCAGGGTTCAGTTGGAACGGAAATCTCTTCCCCTATGTTTATGCACCCCCTGCAGAGATTTCAGAATTTATGGGGATCTCCTTTTACCTCAATTCCATGGGTTGTGGGCTCGGAGCTCGTAAATGTACGTCCTTCTACTCCGCCATCTTGGCTCCGCCCCCCCATTTAAAACATTTTTAAACAGCTTTAAATTTTATGTTTACAGTCTTTTTGTTTTGAATTGTAGCTATTTGACATTTGATTTTAATAATTTCTTCTTGTATTTCTTTTGGCTTTGTTCCTTTATAATTTTCTTGTTATATAATTTGTCTGTTCAGATCATTGTTTGTCTCTTTATTTTTTTAATGTATGTTTTCCAAGATAAGACTTTTGTTTCTGAGGTCTGCTTTAGCTGCATCCCAGAAATTTTGGAATGTTTTTTCATCATTTTTATACTGTTTCACATAATTATCAATTTGTTTCTAAAATTTGTTGTTTGACCAATTCATTTTTCAGGCTATCATGATTAATCCTCCATTTGGGCCTACATCTTTTGTTTGAATCTCTTATATTAATTAACTTCATATGAACAAATGCAACATATGCATTTATACTTTCTACTTTGAAACATTTGTTTATAACTTCTCTGTACCTTGGCATATCTTCTATTTTTGTGAACCTATCTGGCACTAAAAACATATATAAACTTTAATTTATAATATGGCATAAATCTTTTAAGATCTAACATCAGTGGCTTTCCAGTTCTATATTTTCTTTATAATTTTAGATTTGTCTATCTCTGAGAGATGAACATTAAGTGTCCTGCAATTATTATGTTGCTATTTATATCTTCCTGTAATTCAGAATTTAGATGTTGTGCTATTCTGTGCATGCACATTTAATTAAGTTTTATATTCACTGACTATGGTTCCTTTGTGTAGAAAATGGTTTCTGTAGTTCAATCTCTTAGTATTATGAATCTTTAATTTTCTCTGTCTGATACTGTGGTGGCTACTTCTGCTTTCTTCTTTTCCATTTTTTCCCTTGTGTTACCTATTTTGGAGCTAATTTTGACTGAAATTTTCGTTCTGCAGGAGTATTTTAGATGTAAGTTGCTTATTATTGTTGTATTATATTATATATTGTTGAATATTAGCTCTTGTCCATTTAGTCTGCCTTTCATTTAGCTACATTATTTCACTGATATTTAAACTTTTGATGATTAAGCTTGTTTTTTCTTCCATTTGTTTTTCTAATGAATTTTCTGCTTCCTCTATTAAGTCAGTACTTTGTGCTAGTTAGCACAATGGATAAAGAACTGGACCTGGACTTAGGAACATCTGAGTTCAAATCTACCTCAGACATTTACTAGTGACCCTAGGCAAGTCACTGAACCCTGTTTGCCTCAGTTCCTCAGCTGTAAAATGAGCTAGAGAAGGAAATGGCCAAACACTCCATTATTTTTGCTAAGAAAATTCCAATTGTGGCAAGAAAGAGTTGAAAATGACTTAACAACAACAACGCTTTGTACTTACAAATAGTTTTGCTCCTAATACCCTGATGCTAGTCTACTGCAAAGGCTCTGTCCTGAATGTCTGCTTTGATTTGTCTGCTACTTCCCAAGTATTCTGAGTTTACTGCTATTTGTATTCTATCTCTCTATCCATATATCTATCTTTATTTTTCTCATCTTTGCCTACTTTTTTTCCTCAGTACAAACAGTACAGAAACTTTCTTCTTCTTTTCCACTTATCCTCAATTTTTTATTATCATTTTCCTTCACTATTTTTCTTTCCAAGTTTTCCTTCCCTTTTTCTCTTCATCACTTATCTTTTTCTAGTCCATGTTGAATTTGGCATTCTAAGTTGATGGCTATTTTGTCACTAAATTTTATTTTTTTCTCCTTTTTATATGCTTAGGTCTTTAATTTCTTTCTTTTGTCTTACTACTAGTACTAGAATTTCCCAAACTGTCTCAAAGAAAAGTGAGAAAGTACAGGTAAAAGAGGAGAATGTATCCTTGCTTTATTCCTATATTTATTACAAATACTTCTAGTGTTTTACCATTTGAAATAATGTTAACTTCTGTTTTCTGATATACATATACACACACATATATTTATTTATTCAGAAACATATGTAAAAACAAATATATATGCATGTATGCATATATATGTACATACATATATGCAGACTCTACCAAATTCAAAAAATGGATGCTTTGGAGGGTTTTCAGCACAAATGTGCCCTGTATTTTTGCAAAGTTATTTTTCTATATCTTGTCAAATAATCTCATGATTCAGAGCTGTTATTTTTCTATTTTAATAAGAATATGTCAATAACTATATTGACACCAATTTGGTGCTACCTTTTATTTTGCTAGATATATTTTCTTTATTAGATCAAAAAAAAATCTTCTATTCCTATGCTTTACAAGGTTTTCAGTACAAATGAATGTTCTACTTCTTCAAAGGCTTTTTCTGTATCTTGTCAAATAACTGCGATTTGAACCACTCCTTTTGGCTTTTAATACAATTAGCTATATTAAATGATTTTTCCTAATATTCAATCATCCTTGTATCCTCATATAAATCCAATTTGTACATAGTGAAATAATTTATTAGATGAAATACTATAGTCATTTTGCTATGAAATTATTTAATTTCTCATATCAACAATCTTTAATAATATTGTCTATTGTCATTCTTTGTTCCTTTATTCTTCCCTAGCTTTATTCCAGATACTATCTTATAAAAAGAATTGTGTAGACTATTTCCTTTCTCATATTTTCAGAATAATTTTTGTAACATGTCTACTTGTTCTTTCAGAGTTTAATTGTATTTACTTATCAATTCATCAGTACTCAGATATTTTGGTAGTTCCTTTAAAGTTAATTTTTCCATTTTATGACATTAGATGGTCTAAGATCTTGTTTTCATGTTCTATTAATGCTGGGTTTTTTGTAGCTAAGATTCCATTTCTTTTGAATTCTCAGTTGTACTGTCATATAATTGTGTATACTAAATTATAAGGCTCTCTATTTCCCTGTTGTGACTTTGCCTTCTTAATTTTTATTTGGCCACTTAATTTCCTTCCTTTATCTTTATGATTAGATTAGCTTTATGATTAGATTAAATTAATTTCAATTATGCACATCTTTCCAAAGAACATTTAGCTTTGTTTGTACACTCTATCTTCTTTTTGTTTTGTCCATTTCTCCTCAGATATTCAATATTCCTTCTTTTATCCATATTTTAGCTCAATAATTTTCTTGTAAATTAAGTGGTCACCTCAATTCATTATTCCCTCATTTTTTATTTTATTAATGTATGTTTTCATAGATACAATTTTTCTTCTCTATGAGGAATTATTTAGCTATATGCTAGAAGTTGGGGTTGTTTTCTATTCTTTATTTTCCTTTGTATAATTATTTTTCTATGGTTTTTCTTTAAAGTACTTATTATTCAGGATCTCATTAATAACACTTCATTTAGGCATGTGTCTTTTTTTATCTGAGAAACTATAAAAAATTTTCCCCAATTTCCTGTTTTCCTTCTAATTTTGGCTGTATTGCTTTTGTTTCTACAAAACCCTTTTAATGAAATCAAAATTATCCATTTTATATCTCACAATGTTCTGTATCTTTTGGTTACTCATAAAGTCTCTTATCCTTAAGTCTGATAGGTAATATGTTCCCTTTTCTTCTAATTTTCTTATAATACTTCTCTTTGTACCTAGATCATGTGTCTATTTTGACCTTATCTTGGTAAATGGTGTAAAATGTTGGTCTATACCCAGTTTCTTCCAGACTGCTTTCCAGTTTTCCTAACAATTTTTACCAAATAGTAAATTCTTATCCCAAAAGCTTAAATCTTTAAACACAAGGTTACTATAATTATTTATTATTGTGTATTATATATCTACTCTGTTCTACTGATCTACTTTTTTATTTCTTAGCTACTACATTATAATAGAATTTAAGATCTAGTACTGCTAAACCTCTTTCCTTTATATTTTTTCATTAATTTATTTTATATTCTTGACCTTTTGCCCTACCAAATTGATTTTGTTATTATTCTTACTGGTCAATAATTTTTTTGATAATTTAATTGGGATGGCATTGAATAAGTACATGAGTTTAGGTAGAATTGTTATTTTTATTACCACAGATTTTATTCCAATTTTTTTTGCAAAAAAATGGAGTACAACTATTATTTGAAGCTATTTTTAAAAACTGTCATGGTGTTATTTGTCTTTTTGCTTCCACCAGTCTCACACTAACTGTTCACTCACTGAAAACTGTCTTTCTGCCGCTGTTTTCATGCTGTTCAATGAACACAATCACTTTCAGCTTGAGGCTCACAGAATAGTTTTTATATTTACCCATAATCAGAAAGAAATGCTTCACACATTAATGTATTGCTTAAATAAATTAATTAAACTGTACAGTTTAGGTAGCCAGAAGATGCAAGTCTTTCCAAATCACGTGACTTACTCAAGGCAGCTTCACCAGCCCACCCACTCCCCTTACATCTACGCCTATGGTCTTCATTGGGTTGGGTGCAAATATCTTTAGTACAGCAGCACTCTAAACAAATCGTGCTAGCTGACTTTCAGAGATATACTAACAATGTATACTAAAAGTGCTGATGTGCGAGAATTCTAGGATCACTCACAATGTACAAGAGTAAATGCTATATCTATATGCTACTGGTTAAGAACACTGCTGTTCTGTTTACCTTTTAAGCAGCATAACATACAGACTTATACCTTGCTGTGATTATGTGATGAAAGGTTATAAACCAATTTTTGGACTGATAAACAGGGTGCAATGATTATATGGTGGTGACAATTACATGGTGAAATATGGTATATTGGCTCTGCCCACCAATGAACAATTAATATTTCTCCAATTATTTAAATCTCATTTTATTTGTGTAAAAAGTATTTTATAATTATATTCATGTAGTTCCTGGAGTTGTCTTGGCAGATATACTTTCGGGTATTTTGTACTATCTACAGTCATTTTAAGTGAGGTATCTCTTACTCTCTCTTTTTGTAGAATTTTGTTAATGATATATAGAAATTCTGATGATTTATGCAGATTTATTTTATATCCTACTCCTTTGCTAAAATTGTTAATTGTTTCAACTAACTTTTCAGCTGAATCTCTAAGGTTTTCCATGTATATGGTCATATCATCTGCAAAGAGATAGTATTATTATCTCATTGCACATTCTCATTCCTTCGATTTCTTTTTTTCTCTTGTTGCTATTGCTGACATTTCTAAGAAAATACTGAATAATATTGGTGATGCTGAGCATCCTTGTTTCACTCCTGATCTTATTGGGAAGTCTTCTAGCTTATCCCCAGTGTAAATAATGTTTGTTAATGGTTTCAGGTAGATACTTCTTATCATTCTAAGGGAAAATCCATTTATACCTATGCTTTCAAGTGTTTTTAATACAAATGAGTATTACATTTTGTCAAAAAGCTTTCTGCATCTGTTGATATATATAGTTTACTTTTGTTATTAATATAATCAATTATGTCAATAGTTTTCCTTGCTAGACCATCCCTACATTCCTGGGATAAATCCCACTTGGTCGCAATGTGTAATCTTTGTAATATGTTATTTTAGTCTCCTAAATAGTATTTTACTTAGGATATTTGCATCAATATTCACTAGTGAAATTGTTCTATAATTGCCTTTCTCTGTTTTTGCTCTTCCTGGTTTAGATTATCAGTACTATATGTGTTGCATAAAAGGAGTTTGTTAGGACTCTTTCTTTGCCTATTATTCCAAATAATTTATTTAATATTGGAATTAATTGATCTTTAAATGTTTGGTAGAATTCACCTGTAAATCCATCTGAATCTGGTGCTTTCTTTAAGGAGGTTCATTTATAACCTATTCAATTTCTTTTCCTAAAATAAGTTTATTTTGATATTCTATTCCCTCTTCTGGTAATCTAGACAACTTATATTTTTGTAAGTATTCTTCCATTTCACTTACATTGTTAAATTTATTGGCATATAATTGGGCAAAATAACTCTTAATAATTGCTTTGACTTCATCTTCATTAGTGATACACTTAGTGATTTGATTTTTCTTCTCTCTCTTTTTTAATCATATTAACCAGTGGTTTATCTATTTTATTTAAGGCTTTTTTTTCATAAAATCAACTCCCAGTTTTATTAGTTAATTCAATGGTTTTCTTACATTCGACTTCATTAAAATCATCTTTGGCTTTTAGGATTTCCAAGTTGGGCTTAATTGGGGATTTTTAATTGTCTAGATTTTTTTAATTGCATTCTACATCTCCTTCTGTTTTATGGGTGAGTATTCTATTCACATTCAAAGTTATAATTATTAGTTGTGCATTTTCCTTCATCCTATTTTTCATCACTGTTTATCCTTCTCTCCTTCTCTTTTTAGCCTATCTCTCTCCAGACGTCTAATTTACTTCTAACCACCGCCTCCCTAAACCACACCCCCTCTAAGAAACCCTCCTTTATCTTCTCCCCTTATCCTCCTATTTCTTGATCTGTACACCTAACAGTCTCTCCCTTATCCTATCCCTTCACCCTCCTTTTTCTTTGTAAGTTAAGAAGACTTCTATTCCTTTGGAGATGTATTTGTTATTTCTTCTTTAACCCAGTTCAGATGAGAATAAGGTTCTAGCACTACCAGCCCTCCATCCACTCCTGTCTCCACTTCCATTCATGAATCACTTGTATGAGATAATTGCTCCATTTTACCTCTCCCTCCCCAATTTTATTTTTTATCACATCATACTCAATTCAATCCCAAACCTTCTATGTATACTTATGTATGATTTCATTAATTCTTCATTGATCTTTTACCTAACAACCCATATTCTTAAACAACTTCTTATTTTGCTGGTTAGTTCTATAGTCTTTTTGTTTTATATTTTAGCTGTTTCCATTCTGAATTTCATAATTTTCTCTTGAGTTTATTATGGGTTTGTTTCTTTGTTGATTTTCTTATTCTTTAACTTATCAGTTCAGTTCGTTGTTTCTTTATTTTATTAATGTATATTTTCAGTGATAAATTTTTGTTCTAAGGACCTGTTTAATTGCATTGCAGAAATTTTGGAATGTTTTTCATAATTATTATACTTTTTCACCTAATTATCCATTTTTTCCTATGATATCTTCTTTGATTAACTCATTTTTCAGGAGGTCATAAATAATCCTCCATTTGAGCCGATATCTTTGACTTGATCTTTTTCTCATGTTTCAAGTACAATATATGTATTTACTCTACTTTGTAACATTTATTCATAACTTCTCTGTACTCTGGCATATAATAGAATAAAAAAACACATAATCTTAACTATTTCTATTTGTAAGGCGACAAAAACATCTTGACTATAATATCAATGATTTTTGCAGTTCTAGATTTTCCTTCTTGTTAATCTGTCCTTTTGTTTTCTCCATCTTTGAGAGACAAAATGTATCCTCCAATTATTGTTCTTCTATCTATGTCTTCTTGTAATTCGGTTAACTTTTCCCTTTTGAATTTATATGTGCTACTTTCTGTATTTATATTTAGTATTGATTCATTCATTGACTTTGGTTCCTGTCAAGGGTAAAGTAGTTTCTCTGTTTTTCTCTATGGATATTATCAATCTTTAATTTTGTTCGTTTGATACCATGGTTGTAACACCGGAATTTTTTTGCTATTTTTAAATTTTTTTATTCATATACTATTTTGTAGCCAATTTTGATCTAACCTCTAATTTTCATTCTGTATGAGAATTTGAGATGTATTTTTTGGTATTAAGTTTTTTCCTACTCAGCATATTTTTAGATTTTTGTTCTTTTCCATTTAGTTTCTTTCACTTTGCTGAATTATTTTATCCATTCATACTTCATTTTTATCATTAAACTTGTGCTTTTCTCCATTTGCTATTTTTTATGTTTTATCTATTTCTGCTAGCAGTACTTTGTACTTGAATATAATTTTGCTCATAGTATTCTGATGCCAGTTTATCCCATTGGCTCTCTTCGGATTACATAGTTTGATTTTTCCACTCTGTCCCAAATTTTCTGAATTTGTTTAAATTTTTTATTGTACCTATTTCACCTCCATTTTTTTTCCATTCTCTTTCCCTGTCTATAAAGTAAATGGTTCATAATCTTTCGTAACCTTTTCCCCTCATTCTCAATTTTTCATCATTTTCTTTCACTGTTCTCTCTTGAAGAAGTTTTCTTTCACTTTTCCTCTTCACCATTTTCTTTTCCCAGTTTATATTAAATTTTGAATTCCAAATTAATGATCATCTTGTTACCAAATTGGTATAATTTTGTCTCTTCCTTACATATTCTTAGGTTTGTAATTTCTTCCATCTTCCTGCTAGCACTAGCAAGTCCATAACCATGTTAAGGAAGAGTGGGAAACTGGAGGTATGGAGTAGAGAATGAAGGCCTGAATTTATTTAGAATACATCATTTCAAATAATGCTACCTTTTATTTTAAAATCTTATCTATTTATACATTTGTTATCAAATTCCAAAAAATGACCCTTCTCTTCCTATGTTTTGTAGAGTTTTATGAGTGTTGTAATTTTTTTCTGTGCCTTGTTAAGTGACTGGATCTTTTGTAGCTGGTGTTGTTTTTAATCAAATTAAATGTAAAATGTTTCTCCTGATGTTCAGCCATCCTTGTATCCTTCATATAGATCCAAATTGGTCACAAGGAATCATTTGTTGGATAAACAGCTATAGTCTGTTTGCTGTATTAACCGTTTTTATCAACATTGTTTAGTTACATAGTCTGTCATCTATATATAGTCTCTGGTAACATAGCATAATATCTAACAAGCTAATAATAAGATTACTCTATCTCCTGAATTTTTCTTTTGCATTTCTTTTAAATGTTATGTTAGTGTTCTCTTTTATTCACTACACACAATCTTCCTTTCCCATACTTCCCAAAGAATAGCCCTCCCTCATAACAAGTAGAGTCAAAACAAAGCAAAAAAAAAAATCAACACCTTTTCACAGTCTGGAATGTATGGCTTACAGTACACTCCTACTCAACACATGAGCTCCCAATGAGCTCTGCTAATACCCTGAGGAGAAAATAGGGTCTTTCCCATGCCCCCTCTCCTCCCTAATTATGGTTTCTTGCTGGGAATGGGGCGTAATAAATTCTCACATATGCCCAAAGGGGGAAAAAACTTTCTATGGACTCTAGAACTGCATTGAAATCCAATCCTTTCATTGATCTCTGTACTCCAAGCAGATAATTTAAAAACAACAGCTTCTGGACAAAAACAAAAAGCTACCAAATACTTTCCAGTAGAAATGATCCCAACACAGGTGTGCATTTCTCAGCTCCTTATCTCAGTTTTATTACCTTCTACCCCAATGTTTTTATTTTTTATCTCCTCTAATTTATGTTTTAAGGACTGTATCTTATAAAATGATTTTGTAAACTATTTCTTTTCTTATATTTTAGAGTATTTTTTGTAATATGATTACTTAATCTTTCAAAGTTTAATGTTATTTTCTCATAAATCCATCTCTACTAGAATTCTTTTTTAATTGTTCTTTAAAAGCTTGTTCAGTTTATTTTCTGACATTAGATGGTCTAAGTAGAAGATCTTGTTTTCATGTTCAATGAATGCTATTTTATATTTTTTTATAGCTAAGCTTCCATTAAAGCCACTAGGTGGCACTGAAGTGGACTGAGTGTGGGACCTGGAGTCAGTAAGATTCATCTTCCTGAGTTCAAATCTAGACTCAGACACTTACTAGCTATGTGACCCTGGGCAAGTCACTTAACCCCATTTACCTCAGTTTCCTCATCTAAACCTTCCAGTCTCTTTGCCAAGAAAACTTCAAATGAAGTCATGAAGGGTCAGTGATGATTGAACAACAAAGTTTCCATTTCTTTTGAGTCTGAAGTTGTGTTGGTATGGAATTGTATATAGTCAGTCATAACAATGCCTTCTTAGTTGTGATTTTGCCTTCCTCATGTTTCATTTTGACCATTTGATGTCCTTCCTTTGTCTTTAAGATTAGATTAGCTAAAGGTTTTCAATGATGTACGTCTTTCCCAAAAACCTTTAGCTTTTTTGGGGAATTCTATCATCTTCTTCTTTTATTTTTTATCTAATTCTATTTGATAATCCAAGATTCTTTTTAGACCTTATTTTGGTTTGTTAGTTTTATTGTTAATAAATAGTTTGTTCACATCAATATTGCTCTAATTTTTATTTTATTAATAAATATTTTCAGAGGTAAGATTTTTTTCCTCTCTCTGAGGACTGTTAGCTACATCTCTGAAATTTTAATTATTGTCATCCTCATATAATTGTTTTGCTATGATTATTCTGTATTCAAGATTACATTAATAATTCATTATTTAAGCCTGTATCATTTTTATGTATCTTGTCACATATAATCATATGTTTTGGATGTAGAGAGGTTTTGTGTGATGAATAATGCTAAATGAGTTTTTCTAAAGTTAAATCATCCTTGTATCACCAATAAAATTCCAACTTTGTCATAGTAAATAATTTCTTGAAAACATTACTGTAATGATTTGCATAACATCATTTGTATAATCAATATTCTATTGCCTGCCATCTCAGTGGGTGGGAAAGGAGTGAGAAGGGAGAAAAATTTGGAACTCAAAATTTTCAAAAATGAATGTTAAAATTTTTTACATGTAATTGAAAAATATTTAATGAAATAAATAAAAATATTAGAATATGTTGCTGTAGACTACAGATGTAAAAACATGGCTGCAACACCACAGCCTCAAGCAAATTAAAATGTAATTGAGAAATATTTAACAAAATTTTAAAAATCTAGCATAACATAGATAATGTGGCTAAGTGATTTTCTAAGTCAATATATGGTCTTCAGAAATATTTACATACAGTGCAGTAGCCCTATTTCAATTTGAGTTTGTCACGACTGGTATAGACTTTTTGGAAGGCTTTTATTTAAATGTTTTATTTAATATTCATTTATCAAATAGTTTATAGTTCTTCTCTGACTTACTCTTTATTGTTTTTTATCAGCAATCTATCACATAAAGGATTCTGGTAGACTGTCTTCTATCTCACTTTCAAAAATAATTTCTGTAACATAGTAAATTAATTTTTTAAAATTTCATAGTGTTCATCTATAAATCCATCTGGACCAGAGGTTTCTTTCACTTGTAATTCTTTTAAATCTCATTCAATTTCATTTTGTAACATTAGGTTGGATAAGGTCTTGATTTCATAACATATTTATTTTTCTATTTTATATTTTGGAAGAGAAGCTTCCATTCCTTTTGAATTCTCAGTTGTACTAGAAGGCAATTGCATACACACTAAGTTATGAAAAGTTTATTTCTCCTTTGCAGGGATTTGCCTTGATCATTTTTTATTCTGATATTTGGATTTCCTTCCTCTTTCTCATCAGAGAAGCTAAAAGTTTGTCAATGTTGACCATTTTTTAAAAGAATTTTGATTGTGCATGCCAAATCTATACTTTTACATTTTAGCTTTCACTTATGATTTGAATTTTCCTCTTCTGTTTTAAGTTTGGGTATGTTTCTTTGTTAATTTTTTTAGTATCTAATTTGTCAGTTCAGTTCATTGTTCCTCTACTTTATTAGTATTTGTTTTAAGAGATAAGATTTTTCCTTTGATAACTGCTTTAGCTGCATTCTAGAAATTTGGGGATGTTTTTCATTATTATTATACTTTTTCACATAATTATCAATCTGTTTTTATGATTTATTCTTTAACCATTTCATTTCTCAGAATGTCATTATTAATCCTCCATTTGGGGCTAAATCTTTTGCCTCCAACTCCCATGCTCATGACGTTTTTTTTTAATCTATCAAATACAAGATATGTATTTGTTTTTTTCTGCTTTGTAACAGTCCTTTATAACTTCTTTGTACCCTGACATATCTTCTGTTTTTATAAACATATCATCTGGTGCTTTAAAAAATATAAACTTTAATGTTCTTACTTGTAAGATGACAGAAACTTTTCCATGCTAACATCAATGTTTTTTTCAATTCTATAAGCTCTTTGAGGTTTATCTTTCTTTAGAATTGTCCACCTTTGAGAGATGAACATTAAAGTGTCCTGCAATTATTATGTTGCTGTCTTTACGTGTGTATATGCATGTGTGTATATAAATGTGTATGTATATATAAACATACACACATTTTTGCGTATACATATATGTGTATATATGTACATACATTCCTTTTATGTATTATAGACTTCTTTTTATATATATGTATGTGATAGATATACACATATATGTACATTGAAAGGTAGCATCATTTCATAGGGTGAAGCACAAAAGTTTTCCTAATATATAAAGGAACAAAGTAAAGATACATTCTGCCTTCCCACTTCCAGTTTCCCACTTTTCTTTGACATAGTTTGGGAAATTCTAGTGCTAGCAATAAGACAAAAGAAAGAAATTAAAAGGCTTAGACACATGCAAGGAGATAAGATTATACCTATTTAGGGACAATATGGAAATGAACTTACGGTGCAAAATGAAAAATGGACTGGAAAAAGATGATTATACACACATATTTACTTTATATAAGTAATATATACTTTTAATATTAATACACAAATTGATGCTATTTATTATACCCAAAAATGATTCTTCCTCAGTTTTGTAAGATTTCACAAATGAACATTGAATTTTTTTCAAAGACTTTTTCTGTATCTTATCAAATAATCATGTGATTTTGAACTGGCATTTGGGGGGATTACCTATAAATATGTTAAATATATAATATCAATAGTATAATTAATAATATGAATATGTTAAATGTTTTTCCTAATGTTTAGTCATCCTTTAAAATTTTGCTACCATTTACCATAAATCCATCTGTACAAGACTTTTTTTAGTTTGTTTTTTTTTAAACTTGTTCAGTATATTTTCTAGAATAAGAAGATCTAAGGTCCTATTTTCATGTTTTTTTTGTTATGGCCACATTAAATTTTTCTAACTAAGCCTCCATTTCATTTGAATTCTCAGCTGTACTGCCAGGTAATTGTATATACTCAGTTTTTAACAATGCTCTCCATATCTTTGTTATGATTTTGCCTTGTTCACGTTTCATTTTCACCATCTCATTTCCCTCCTTTGTTTTTTGGATTAGATTAGCTAAACAGGTTTCAATTATGCATATCTTTTTAAAGAATCTTTATAGCTTTGTCATTTCTATCATCTTTTAGTTGTAATATTTTATCTCTTTTTCTCTGATATTCAAGATTCCCTCTTTGGTTTTTATTTTAGTTTGTTAATTTCCTTGTTATTCAATGGCTGAGTCAGTTTATTATTCCTTTTTTTATTTTTTACATATATTTTTTCAGACATTATGTTTCCTTTCTATGAGAACTTTTAGCTGCATCCCAGAAACTGTGAGTTGTTTTCTCTTCATTATTGTCCTCTTACATATGGTTATTTTCTACGATTGTTCTTTAACCCACTTATAATTCAAGATTACATTAATAATTCATCAATTAGACCTGTATCTCTTTTATGTAGCTTGTCACATATAATCATGCATTTTACAAGTGCTTTTTTCATATGATTAATTATGCTAGACTTTTCCCCTAACATTAAACCTTTCTTGAACACCTCATATATATCCAACTCTGTCATTTCTTGAATAGATATAGATATAAGATCAGATATATCAAACACATGGCTGTGGCCTGCAGCACTGTACAGCCTGAACTAGACTAAAATGTAGTTGGAAAATATTTTTTTAAAATAAATATAAATACAATAGAAGACAGACAATGGGAATATATGGTTTTCCAAGTCAGTATTCTGAAATCCTTATATTTGGATTAGCCTTCTTGTTTTTGAGTTTTAAAACTATATTGAGAATTTTTGTTGAGCTCTTAATTTTTTAACTTAATATTCATTGGTTATTTAGTCTATCGTTCTTTGTTTTATTCTTCCTTGTTTTTTCTTTTAATCAACAATCTTTATCATGTAAAAAAGATTTTGGCAGACTGTCTTCTATCTCAATTTTTAAAATAATTTCTGTTGTGTGGCAAGTGATTCTTTTTAAGTTTCATGGTACTTAACCATAAATCCATCAGGACCATTGTTGTGTTTTTTATAGCTCCTTTACAAATTCATTCAATTTCATTTTCTAATATTAGATTATATAATATCTTGTATACACATCTTATTAATTTTCCTATTTTACATTCTGGTAGAGAAGCTTCTATTTCTTTTAATTCTCAGTTGTGCTGGCATGTAATTGTATATACTAAGGTATGAAACTTCTTTCTATTTTTTCCTGTTATGATTTTGTCTTGTTATTTTCTATTTTAGTGATTTGATTTCCCTCTATCCTTTTTTTAAAAAATCAGATTAGAGAAAAGGTTTTTTAATTGTGCCCATTTTTTCAAAGAATTGTTCATTGTGTTTGTGAATTCTATCATTCTTTTTGTATTTTATGTATTTCTTCTCAACTTTTTAAGATGTAAGACTTCATTTTATGCTTATTTCAGTTTATTTGTTGCTTATTTAGTACAATAATCCTCTCTTTTAAATTTTATTAACATACATTTTCAGGGATATTTTTCCTCCAAGGACTGCTTTAGTTGCATCTCAGAAATTTGGGATTGTTTGCTTATTATTATCATCCTCTTTCACATCAATTTTCTCTTTTTAGTAAGTTTTTTAACTCAATCGTTATGCATGATGTTATGATGAATTCTGATTTGAGTGTGCATCTTTTGCTTGCCTCTCTTACACTAATGACTGTTTTTATTATTTTCACCTGTACTGTATGTTTACAATTTTGGCTTTCCCTGTCTTCTATTTCATAGTACTGAAAAAATATACATAATCTTTAATGTTTCCATCCAGAAGATAACCAGAAGTCTCTCAGCTCCAATATAAATGTATTGTTCCATTCTATATTTTCCTTCTGTTATCTTTTTTTACAACATCTTTGACAGATGTACATTAAAACATTCTAAACCTATTGTATTGCTTTCTTTTCAATATTCTGTTAACATTTCCTTTTCCAATTTAGATATTTCCATTAAGCATGAAGTAATTTCTATGTTTCTCTTCATATTGTGAGTTGTAATTTTTTATCCATGGCTGCAATTTATCCCTTTTTTTTGTATAACTCCTGTTATATAGTAAATTTTGATCAAGCCTCTCATTTTCACTCTTTAGAGTAATAATTTCTGGGTTTCTTGTACATAGCAGATTGTTAGATTTGAGCTTCTCATTCATTATTTCTTTTTATTGTGTTATTTAATCCACACGTTTGAATTTTTCTTCGTTATTTTTGAGTTCCCTCCATTTTAAAAAATTTCTTCCCTTCCTCTATTAACTCAGCATTTTATACCTTCAAATAGTTTTGTTGATAATACCTTAATACCAGTGAACCCTAGTTGACTCTTTCCTGATCAGGTTCTCTCCTGATCAACTGTTCTGATCTATTTTCCCTGTCCCAAATTCTTTTAATTTGCATTATCTTTCTGTGGGGCAGCTAGCTGGTAAAATAGATAGCATCACGGGCCCAGAGTAGAGAAGAACTGATGTCAAATCTGGCTTTAGATATTTATTTGTGTGACCCTGGCCAAGTCATATAATCTATATTTGCCTCAGTTTCCTCATCTGCAAAAAGGAGCTGATTGTTATGAGGATCAAATGAGATAATATAAAGTGTTCAGCACAGTGCCTGGCACATAGGAAACAATATATAAATGGCAATCATTATTATTTTCATTATTATTAGCATTGTTATTGTTGTCTATTCAGTCTCTATTTCTGCCCATTTTTATTCCTAATACAGTAAAGTGAGTGAACATAAATTTTCCCTGTCCTCTCCCCTCTGATCTCTCATTTTTCATCATTTTCTTTCACTACTCTCTTTTCCAAAAAAGTTTTCTTTGACTCTGTCCTTCATTATATATCTTAATTCTAGCTTATTCTGAATTGTGAACTCTAAGTAAACAAGGATTTTATAAATACAGTGGTATAGTTTCTCGCCTCTTTTTCTATGTTTGTGCCTTTGATTTCTTTATTTTGGTTTATTTCTAGCACTAGCATTTCTGAAACTGTTGCACCAAATAAGAATGGGGAAAGGGAGTATCCTTGCTTTATTTCTGGGCTTATCAGAAATCCTTCTATTGTTTTGCCATTAGAAACAATGATACCTTCTTTCCAAAGATACATACTCTTTAGCAAATTAAAAACTTGTCCTCTTTCCTATGTTTTATAGGATTTTTAGTACGAATGATTGTTATACTTTGTTAAAGCCTTTTCATGTACCTTGTCACATAATCACCCATAAATTTATCTGTACCAGAATTTCTTTCATAAATCCTTTAAAACTCATTCAGTTTTAGTTTCTGACACTAGATTGCATAAAATGTTGATTTCATGTCCTATTCATTTTGCTGTTTCATATTTTGGGAGATAAGCCTCCAACTCTCTTTGTTTTTTACTTTAGCTATTTGAATACTGATTTTCACAATTTCCTCTTGTATTTATTTTGGGTTGTTTCTTTGTTGATATTTTTAGTTATTCAATTTGTCAGCTTAGTACATTATTCCTTTATTTTATTAATATATGTTTTCAAAGATAAGACTTTTGTTCTGAGGATTGCTTTAACTGCATTTCTGAAATGATGTTTTTTCATCATCAATACACTTATTATATAAATATCAATTTATTTCTCTGATTTATTCTCAGATCAATTCATTTTTTCAGGATGACATGTTTAATCTTCCACTTGGACCTATGTCTTTTGTTTGTAACTCCTATATTAGTGACCATTTTTTAAAAATTGTTATGAAATGGAACACATACATTCTTTCTACTTTGTAATATTCATTTATAGCTGTTCCCTAGCAAATCTTCTGTTTTTGTAAATCTATCATCTGGTACTAAAAACCGTATAAAATATTTAATATCCCCAGTCATAAGATTCCAGATGTGACTTTTTTTCAGTTCTGTATTTTCTTCCCTGTTTATCTTTCTTTTAGATTTGTCCATTTCATTTGAGATAGACATTTGAGAGCTGGATATTAAAGTGTTATGTAGTTATTGTGTTGCTGTATTTGTATTCCTGTAATTCAGTTAACTTTTCCCTTTTGAATTTAGACATAATTCTCTGTTATACATAAAGGTTTAGTTCTGGTCTTTGTTCAATCATGTCTTCATTCATTTGGTATTTGTTCCTTTAAGTGGAAAGTAGTTTCTGTTTTTCTGTTTCTTGTTATAGTGAAAAAAAATTTCTGATAACAAGGTTGCTACATTTGCTCTTTTCTTTTTTTCATACTTTATTTTGCAGGCAATTTTGACCTAGCCTTTCATTTTCATTCTGTACTAGTATTTTAGATCTTTTTGTTAATACAGCATATGGTTGGGTTATGGTTCTTTCCATTTGCTCTCCCTTTCATTTTGCTGCATTGTTCCATCCATTCGAATTTAATTTCTGATCATTAGACTTGTGTTTTCTTCCATTTAGATATTTGATCTGAGTTTTATTTCCTTCCTCTATTATGTCAGTTCTTTGTACTTGCAAATAGTTTTGCTTTCAATTTTCTGATGCTGGTCTACCCCAAAGGTTTTGTTCTGAATACCTGCTTATATTTGTCTGCCTAGTCCAAATTCTCTGAGTTTACTTATATTTTTATCCTATCGATTTCTCTCTCCATTTGTCTATCTCTATTTCTCTCCCAATTTATTCATTCTCTTTCCCTGTCTGCAAGGTAAGTAGTTCATAGACTTTCCTTCCTTTTCCCCCCATCCCCACTCTTTTGTTTCTCTGTTTTCCTTTATTTTTTTCTCTTCATTATTTAACTTTTCCTACTCCATTTAGATTTGACATTGTAAGTTAATGACCATGTTGTCACTAAATAGTATGATTTTATTTTCTCTTTGTGTATGTTTATGTCTTTAATTTCTTTATTTTGTCTTATTGCATGTACTAAAATTTCCCAAATTATGTAAGAGTAGGAAATTATCAGTGGAAGGGGGAATTCATCCTTATTTTATTCTTCTATGTATTCGGAATATTACTAGTGTTTTACCACTTGAAATAATGCTTTTTGTGTTGAGATATCAAATATATATATATATATTAAACATATACACAAAATATAGAAACATTGCATATATTTATACATACATATACATTATATAGATATATGTATAAACACTATAAAATTTTTTAAAGTTCCTTACCTTCAGCGTTTTGCAGAATTTTCAGCACAAAGGAGGATTGTAGTTTTTCAAAGACTCTTTCATTAAATAATCGTGTTTTTGACTTTTTTAAATATAAACGTGAAAAAAATTTTCCTAATGTTCAGTCATCCTTGTATCCCTCACATAAATCCCATTTTGTTATAGTAAATAATTTGTTGGATGCCCATTTAGCTACAATATTATTTAAATGTTTATATCAACATTCTTTAGAAATATAGTCCTGTCAATGCAGTCTATCATTGTTTTGTTTTTTTTTCTTTGTTCTTGCCTATTCTGGGGTAGGGAGAGTCATATCTTATAAAAATAATTTTGTAGATGGTTTCTTTTCTCATCTCTTTAGAAAAATTTTTGTAAAATGTTTATTTGTTATTTCAAAGTTTGATAGCATTTACCCATAAATCCATTTGTACGCAGATTGTTTTTAAGTAAGTCTTTAAAAGCTCTTTCAATTTTATTTTCTGACATTAATCTAAGATCCTGTTTTCTATAATATTAATGCTGCTTTTTTTATTTTTATAGCAAATCCTCCTTTTATTTTTGAATTCTTCGTTGTGCTGGCATGTAATTGTTTATAACAATGCTGCATTGCTCTTTTGTGACTTTTGCCATATTTTTCGTTTTGGCCATTTTATTTTGTCTTTGGGATTAAATTGGAGGCGTTTCAGTTATGCACACTTTTCAATGGAATTGTGTCTTCATTTGGGCAGTCTATCAACTTTCTCTTTTATATTTTATCTATTTCTTTTATTATATCCAAAATTCTCTCTTTTGTCCTTATGTTAATTTCTTGATTTTCCATCTAGTTAAGTTTGTTAGTCCTATATTTTTTTTATTAATGTATATTTTCAGAGAAAGAATTTTTTTCTCCCCAAGGACAGATTTAGCTTTATCACAGGAAATTTTGAATTGCTAGCTTGTCCTCCATACTGTCCTCCATCACATAATTATTTTTCTATGATCTGCACTTTAGCCCACTTATTGAGGATATCATTAATAATTCAATTCTTGGGCCTGTTATTTTTATGTATTGTGCCACATAATTATGCATTTTAGAGCTTTTGTTTTTTTGAATATGATTTATGCTAAAAAAATTTCTAATGTTAAATTATCTTTGTATTATTTATATAAATCCAACTTTGGCATAGTGAATAATTCCTTGAATATATTACTGTAGAGCAGAGGTGTCACATATGGTTGTACTTTACAAGACCATTCCCCCTGGACTAGATAAAAAAGTAAATTGGAAGTATTTAACAAAATAAATATTTACAATAGATCCTAGATAATGTGACTACGTGGTTTTCTAAGCCAGTATGGGGCTCTCAGGGATCCTTAGATATCTCATTGTTTTATTTGTTCCTTTTTTTAGACTTAAATACTAAAAGTTAAATACACAGTAACGAAAAAGAAATATTTTAAACTTAAATATAAAATCAGAAAAGAAAAAAAGCATATCATGAGAACAGCAGAATGTAAGACAGGATTCAGAATACATAGAGATAAATTTCCTTTTCAAGAAAGCCTATGTAAGTGCTACACATTGTGTTGAAAACTGTCCATCTTTTCTTTTCTTCCTTGTAAATTTTCTTTTCTTCTCTGCTATGCACATTTTACTTTGTTCTTTTTTCCTCCCTCCTTCCACCCTCCCAGAAAGCTACAATTAAGCATGGATGTGTTTATATGTAGATACACACACACATATACATATATACATATATATATATATATGTATACATATACTTTCCCTAACAAATTTTACTCCTGATCTTTGCTTTTTATGTTTGTGTGTGTAACTATCTCATTTTTAAAAGTAATTTCTGGAGTGTGGTAAATGATACTTTAAAAATTTGAGAGTATTCACTCATAAATCCATCAGGAGCAGAGGTTTCTTTATTTTACATTTCTTTCAATGCTCATTCAATTTCATTTCCTGACAGTGGATTATATAAAATCTTGATTTCAAGACCTGTTCCTTTTGCTATTTAATATTTCAGTAGACAAGTGAAATTCTCAGTTGTGTTAGCATATAAATCTGTGTACTAAGCTGTGATAATATTATTTCTCCTCTGCTAAAAATTTTGCCTTTTTTATTTTTCCAATTTGATTCCCCTAGTTTCTTTTTTTTTAAATCATGTTAGCTAGAAGATTTTTTTAGTTACACCATCTTCTCAAAGAAATCTTAGTAGTCTTTGTGAACTCTCTCAATTTTTGTTTTTGTATTTTGTCCATTTCTCTTCTATTTTTCAAGATTTCCTCTGTTACTTATTTTGAATGTTTATTTTTTACTTTATTTAAAAACTGCCTCGTTCAGTTCATTAATCCCCTCTAATTTTATTAATTTGTGTTTTCAGTGATGATTTTTCCTCTGATGACTGCTTTAGCTGAATCTCACAAATTTGAGGTTGTTTTGTTTATTGTCACCATTCTTTTTCACATCAATTTTCTCTCTTTGGTAAATTGTTTAACCCATCATTATATATGATGTCATCATTAATTCTTCATTGAGTCCAGATTTTTTATTTGATCTATTTCCTTCATCAATGACTATTTTTCTTGTGTTTTCACCAGTAATAGACATGGTTACAATTTCTACTTGTAATATTTGCTTATAGGGGAGCTAGGTGGTGTAGTGAATATAGTGCTGGGCCCCCAGTCAGTAAGAGTTCAAATCCACTCTCAGATACTTACTAGCTGTGTGACCCTGGGCAAATCATTTAAACCTGTTTGGCTCATTTTCCTCATCTGAAAAGTAATGACAAATCACTTCGATATTTTTCCCAAGAAAACCTCAAATGGAATCATGAGAAGCCAGGCATAACTGAATAACATTTCCTTATAACATCTTTATGGCATATAATTTCTAATGTTTCCATTCAGAAGATTATAGATACTGTTCAGCACTGATGTCAAATGTTTTATTCCTTTTTATATTGGCTTTCTCATTTTTCTTATGCACTTGTCCATCTTTAAGAGATAAACTGTGTCTTTTTATTGTAACTTATTTCTCTAATTTGTTTCCTTGTTTTCTTATTGTTAATGTTAGTATTTCTAGAACTATTGTCTGAAATAAATGGGAAATAGGAGAACCATCCTTGCTTTATTTGTGAGCTTATTAAGAATTCTTCTAATGTTTTACCATTGGATATGATGCTACTTTTTGTTGGAAATATATATTCTATCAAATTAATAATGGCCTTTCTTTTTTTATTATTTGTCAAATTCTCAACATGAAGGTGTATCATATTTTTTCCAAAGCTTTTTTGTACTTTGGTCATATAATAATGAGGCTTGATTATAATTGTTTAAACATATGTTGAATTATGTCACAAGTTTTTTCCTAATACTGAAATCATCATTATATCCCTATACTCTATTGGCTATGATTTTAATTATTTTGAATTAAGGCTCAATGGTAATATAGTTTATGATTCTCCTCCTTTATTCTTTCCCTGAACTGTGATAAAAAATGATTTTGGTAGATTCTTTACCTTCTCAACTTTTTAGAATATTTTCTGTAGTATGATTAACTGTGCTGTGCAAGTTTGATAACATTCACTCATAAATCCTTCTGGACCAGATGCTTCTTCTTTTATAATTCTTTTAAACCTAGTTCAATTTCATTTTCTGACATAGACTGTGAGAGATCTTGAGTCTATGTCCTTTTCACTTTGCTATTTCATATTTTGATAGATAAACCTCCATTTCTTTTAAATTCTCAGTTGTGCCATAAGTTAATTCTGTGCACATTAGGTTATGAAAAGTCTTATCTGTGTTGTTGGGATTTTGCTCTAATAATTTTTTTTATTTTGATGATTTTATATCCTTCTCTGTTCTTTCTGATCAGATTAGTTAAAAGTTTTTCATTTTCAACCATCTTTTAAAAGAAGTGGTTTATTTTGTACATCAATTCTATAGTCTTTTTGTTCTATATTTTATCTATTTTACCATTTTCATAATTTCCTCTTGTATTTGAGGTTGTTCCTTTACTGGCTTTATTTATTTGTCAGTTCAATCCCTTTATTTTATTAATGTGTTCTTCAAAGATAAGATATTTGATCTGAGGGCCTCTTTAGCTGTATCTCATCCATTTGAAATTATTTTTATCATCATTATAATTTTTCACATAATTAGGAATTTGCTCTGCAAGATTAATTCTTTCACCAACCCATTGTTTTAGTCTGTCATGGTCAATCTGGTTTTGAGCATATAACTTTTGCTTGCATCTCCCAGAATAATGACTTTTTTAATGTTATCAATTGTAATATATGTCTTTATGATTTCTACTTTTTGTCCCCTGTCTATCTTCCCTTTTTTGAAATGTATCATCTGTTACTAAGTATATATATAATATTATTATATTATATCATATATCATATTACACCATATCATAATATATTTTATGTAAGAATATAGCAATGTGTAATAATTATATTATGGTATTATATATGGTATTATATAATAATATGCAATATAAATATGTAATCATTTTATTATATTATGTAATAAAATATTATAATATAATATAAATATGTACTAATTATTGTATTATATTGTTATGTAATAATATATAATGTATATAATCATTAATGTTCCCATTTGTAAGATGACAAAAACTTTTCAGTTCTAACCTTTGTATTTTTTTCAGTTCTCTATATTGTTTCCTATTTATCATTGAGAGATGAAAGCCAAAATGTCCTGAAATTATTTTGTTGCTATATATGTATTCTTGAAATTTGGTTACGTTTAGAATTTAGAAATTATATTACTTTCTACATTTATGTTTAGTATTGATATTTGCTCACCATTTACTTAAATGGTGAACAATGGTTTATTTAAATCAAACAATGGTTTATTTAAATCAAAAGTAGTTTCTGTGTTTCTCTCTTATGAATTTCTGATACCATAGTTGTAACTCCTCCTCTCTCTCTCTCTCTCTCTCTCTCTCTCTCTCTCTCTCTCTCTCTCTCTCTCTCTCTCTCTCTCTCTCTCTCTCTCTCCCTCTTTTTGTATTATCTATTTTGAAGCCAATTTTGACCTGCTCTCTCATTTTCATTCTGTATTTTTTTAGATTTTTTTTTTTTTGGATACAGGATAAAGTTAGGTTTGGTTCTTGTCCATTTACTCTTGCTTACATCATGCTACAGTATTTCACCCATTCATACTTAAATTTTTATCATTAGACCTAGGTTTTCCTCCACCGAAATTTTTTTTGTATTGAGTTTTATCTATTTCCACTATTAAGTCAGTACTTTCTACTGAAAAGTAGTTTTGTTCTACTATGCATACTTTTGATACAGAAATACGAGTACTAGGTCTGTATCCCAAAGAGATCAAAGGAAAATGAAAAGGACCTATATGAACAAAAAATAATTATGGCAGCTCTTTTTGTGGTGGCAAAGATTTAGAAATTAAGGGGATGTCCATCAATTGGAGAATGGCTAAACAAGTTATGGTATATAAATGTGATGGAATACTATTGTGCAATAAGAAATTATGAGCAAGATACTTTCAGAAAGGCCTGTTAAGATTTCTATGAACTGATGCAAAGTGAAGTGAGGAGAACCAGAATAACATCATACATGGTAAAGGCAAGACTGTGTGATGATCACCTGTGAATGACCTAGTTATTCTTAACAATTCAGTGATCCAGAGGAGATCTACACGATTCACGATGCAAAATTTTAGCCATCTCCAGATAGGAGAGTGATGAATTCTGAGTGCAAATTGAACTATAATTTTTTCACTTTATTTTTTGTTTGATTGGTTTTTCTTTGTTTTTTTTGTTTGTTTGTTTGCTACATGGCTAATATGGAAATGTTTTGCATGGTTTCACCAGTATAATTAATATGATATTGCTTTCCCTTCTCAATATGTGGGAGAGAGGACCTTATTGTCATTAAATAGATAGTGCTTTCCTTATATATGTCTAGGTCTTTAATTTCTTTTTCTTTTGTCTTATTGCCAGCACTAGCATTTCCAGAACTGTATTAAAGATGAGTAGGAAATTAGGGATGGGGAGGGGGGAGTACATTCTTGCTTTGTTCCTGTATGTATCAGGAATAATTCTAGTGTTCTGCCACCTGAGATAATGCTACTACCTTTTACACACACACACACACACACACACACACACACACACACACACACACACACACACACGCACTATCAGATTCAAAATGTGACCTGTTATTCTTATGTTTCATAGGGTTTTCAACCCAAATGAGTATTATACATTTTCAAAGGCTTTTTCTATGTCTCATCAAGTAATTGGGCCATTTGGAACTAGATTTTATAATGTAATGATGTTAAATGTTTTTCCTGATGTTCAGTCACCTTTGTATCCCTCATATGAATCCAAATTGGTCATAGTGAATAATTTGTTGGGTATAATAGTGTAGCCATTTTGTTACGAAGTTATTTCAACTTTATATCAATATTTATGAGTAATACAGTCTATCATTATTCTTTGCTTTATTCTTCCCTAGTTTTTTGTTTGTTTTTTTTAGGATTCTATCTTACGAAAGAATTTTGTAGACTGCTTCCCCTTCTCATTTTTTTGAATAATGTTTGTAATATGTTTACTTGTTCTTTCAAGGTCTGATGGCATTTACCTATAAATCCCTCTGTACCAGGACTTTTTGTCATAGTTCCTTTAAAGCTCATATAGGTTCATTTTCTGACATATGAGCTAAGATACTGTTTTAATGTTCTATTAATGCTGTTATTTTATAAGTTTAAAGCTAAGTCTCCGTTTGAATTCTCATGCTGTCATGTCATTATGTATACTCAGGACAATGTTTTCTTTTTCTTTGTTATGATTTTGCTCTATATTTCATTTTCACCATTTGATTTTCCTCCTTTGTCTTTAGGATTAGATTTCAATTATGCACAACTTTTCGAAGAATTTTTAGCTTTGTTTTAGGATTTTATTGTAATTTTCTTTTCTATATTATCTGTTTCTCCTCCGATATTCAAAATTCCCTCTTTTGTCCTTATTTTATTTTGTTAATTTTTGTTATTGAATGGCTGCCTCAGTTCATTATTCCTGTATTTTTAATTTTATTAAGATATGTTTTACAGATATGATTTTTGATATTTTCCAGAAATTTTGCATTGTTTTCTTTTCATTGTTATCCTCTTTCATACAATTATTTTTCTGATTATTCCATAACCCACTTAAATATCATTTTAATAATTCATCATTTAAGCCTATACTTTTATGTATTTTACAGGTGGGATTTTTAATACGATGAATTATGTTAAATGTTTTTAATATTAAATTATCCTTTTGTTTCTCATTTAAATCCAACTTTGTTATAGTAATTGACTGTGTGCCAGAGGTGTCAATCACCAGATTCTTTTCAATAAATTTATTACTGATGTTCCTTAACTGACTTTGGTTCTATTAACTGGCCATTTGTTTCTGAGTTTCTCTCTCTAAATATTAGGGATATTTATTTTTTTATTTTTGTTTGCCTGATATCATGGTTGCAACTCCTGCTGTTTCCTTTTTAATTTTTTGCATCACCTGTTTTTTTTTTTTAGCAAATTTTGTTCTAGTCTCTCATTTTTCTTTTGTATCAGTATTTTAGATTTTTTTATGTGTACAATATAGTGTCAGGTGGTTCTTTCCATTTACTCTCTCTTTCATTTTATTTTAACTGTATTATTTTAACCATTCATATTTAAATTGTGACCATTAATCATGTCTTTTCCTTCATTTATTTTTACATTAAGTTTTATCTCCTTCCTCTATTAAGTCAGTACTTTGTAACTGCAGTTAGTTTAGCTCTTAATGTTCAAATGCTGCTCTATCCCATAGGCTGTGTCCTATGTTCTGTATTCTGGGAATTTGGTTATGTTTTATGTTTGTGTTTTATTCTATCTATTTCGCTATCCATCTATCTCTATTTCTCTTCAATTGTTGACAATTCTCTTTCCCTTTCCGTATAGCATCTTTCCTGTCCCTTTCCACTCATCCCCAAATTTTGGTCATTTTTTTCATTGTCAAATTTTTCATTTTCCAAGAAGCCGTCCTTAATTTTTCCCCTGAATCACTTATCTTTTTCCAGTTCATGCTGAATTTTAAATTCTAAGTTAACGACATATTGTCAATAAATAGGTATAATTTTGTCTCCTCCTTGCAGATGTTTAGGTCTTCAATTATTTCTTTTGTCTTACTGATAACACTAGCATTTCCAGATTTGCATCAAATAAGACTGGAAATTGAGGTGGAGGTGGATAATGCATCTTTCATTTATTCATGTATATATTAGGAGTACTTTGTATTTTAACTTTTGAAATAATGCTACCTTTTTTGAGATATATAATATGTATATGTGTGCATATATAAATACTCAAGTATATAGATATAGATATATTCTTTATCAGATTAAAAAAATGGTACTTCTCTTCCTAAGTTGTGTAAGGTTTTCAGGATAAATGAGCATTGTTGTTTGTCAGATGCCTTTCCTATTTCTTGTCAAATAATCATTTGATTTAAAGCTGGTGTTTCAATATAATTATATTAAATGATTTTCCTAATGTTGTCATCCTTATATCACTCCTATGAATCCAATTTGGTCAAATAATTTATTGGAGAAAATGCTGTAGCCTTCTTGTGCTGATATTATTTAAATTTTTGTATCAGTATTCTTTAGAAGTACAGCATTATCTAAAAATAACATGTCGTACATAGAGTATATGGTTTAATGAGCTGGTAATATGATGATTCTATTTTTTAGCTTCTCCTAAACTTTCTATTTTCTTCTGTGTATTTTTAAATGTCATTTTGATACTTTCTTCTTTTTAAACACCTCTATCATTACACACAATCTCCCTTTCCCATACTTCCCAAAACATCAGCCCTGCCTTTTAACAAGTATAGACAGACAAAGCAAATCAACAGCTTTTCAGAGTCACAAAAGGATGGCTCATCTTGATCTTATAGTCCAATATTAGCTTTGAGGATAAAATATATTATTTTCCCTTTGCCTCCTCTATCCTCCCCCCATTATGGTTTGTTGGGAATAGGGTATAATAAATTTGCAATCACCCCCACCCCCAGAAAAAAAAGAAAAAACATTCTAAAGATTTTAGATAGCTAGAACTACAATGAAGTCAGTTCCTTTTACAGATCTCTCTAAGCTGGTAAGGGAAAAAAATGCAAAACTGGACAAAAGCAAAAAGCTACTAAATGCCTTAATTGGAAATGCTCCCAACATAAGAGGACATTTCTCAGTTCCTTATCTCAGTTCACCACCCTCTGCCCCAATTCCCCCTTTTTGAAAAAATTCTTCCCCAGGTTCTTATTTTGGGGAGAGAATTCATCTCATAAAAGGATTTTGTAGATTTTTTTCTCGGTTTTTTAGGAAAGAAATTGTAATATGATTGCTGATTCTTTTCAAAGTTGAAATCCATCTATAACAAGATTTCTCCTCTAGATCCTGTAAAGTATATCTAGTTTCATTTTCTGACATTATGATCTTTTTTGATTATTATTAATAAAATTATTTTATTTATTATATATTTATTATAAAATTATTGTTTCATTATTAGTGTCATTATTAATGCCACTATTTTATATTTTTGTAACTGAACCTCCATTTCTTTTGAAATGTGTTGGGCTAGTATGTAATTTTGTTTACTAAGATAGCAATGTTCTCTATTTCTCTTTTGTGATTTTTGCCCTGTTCATGTTCCATTTTTGATCATGTAATTTCTCTTCTTTGTCTTTAGGACAATTTCAATTATGTATATATTTTCAAAGAAACTTTAGCTTTGTTTTAGAATTCTGTCATCCTCTTATATTCAAAATTCTCACTTTTGTCCTTAGTTTAGCTTCCTAAATTTTGTGTCATTGACATGGCGACTCAGTTCATTATTCATCTTTTTTTAATTTTATTAGTATATGTTTTCAGAGAGAGAATTTTTTCTCTCTTTCTGAGGACTGACTTAGCTATATCCCCAGAAATTTTGAGTTATTTTTGTGTCAATATTGTCCTTTTTCATATAATTATTTTTCTATGATTCGTCTTTAACTCACTTATTATGTATTAAGAATCACATTAATAATTCATCATTTCTGTTTGTATCATTTTATGTAACTTGTCATGTGCTTTAAATGTGAAGTGTTGTTTTATTAAAATGATGAACTATGCTAAAAATGCTTTCAAATGTGAAGTCATCCTTGGATCTCTTGTATAAAATGAACTTTATCATAGTTAATAATTTCTTGAAAATATTACTGCAGAACAGAATTATCAAACATATAGTCGTGACCTGCAACACTGAGCAGCCTGAGCCAGATTAAGTTGTAATTTAGAAATACGAATAATAACAACATGATATAAATAATAAATTAATTAAAATATAAACAAAATTCAAAAATATAGGAGAACATAAGCAATGCGAATATGTGCTCAGTATGCAACCTACAGGTATCGTTATTATGGCCCCATTTCCGTTCCAGTTTGATACCAGCAGTGTAGATTTTTTGTTGGGATCACATAAAATTTTATTTGATATTCATTAATCATACAATTTATAGTTCTTTGCTTTATTCTTTAATTTTTTTATCAGTAATTCTTATGTAAAATATTTGGGTAGGCTTCTTCTGTCTCACTTTTTAAATTAATTTCTGTAGTATGGTAAATAATTCTTTAAGTTTTAAACTACTCATTCATAAATATACAAAGAGCAGAGTTTTCTCTCTTTTCTGTCGTTCTTATAAAGATCTATTTCAATTCTGTGTCTTTAAATTACATTGCTTAAGATTTTGATTTCATGTCCAATTAATTTTCCTTTTGTTATGTTTTTGTAGGTAAACCTCCATTTAAATTCTCAGTTATGCTAAAATGTAATGGTGTTTGAAAAGTTACAATTCTTATTTCCCCTCTGCTATGATTTTTCTTCATTATTTTTATTTTAGCAATCTGATTTCCCTCCTTTTCTTAAGTCAGATTATAGAAAACTTTTTTTTTCCAATTACATCCCTCTTTTCAAACTATTTGTTGTACTTTTTAATTCTCTTGTCTTTTTGGTTTTGTATTTTTCTATTTCTCTTCTAATTTTGAAGATTTCCATTCATGCTTATTTTGAGTTTGTTTCTTTTTTATTTTCTTTTTGAAAATTGCCTAATCTGTTCAATAATCCTCTCTTTTTAATTTTATTAATGCATATTTTCAAAGGTATGATTTTTTCCTCTGAGGATTGCTTTAGTAGTGTATTAAAATGGAGTCTTGTTCTGGCCCCCTGACCACTGTCACCCCTTCCCACCAACACCAACACCAACACCAACCCAGCTCTCCCCCAACCCCCTTCTACTATGTATAGTAACTAAGTTTATAAGTAACGTGGGGCAATAACAAGAAATAAGATTGCAAAGGAGAACCTGGAAATCCCATACAAATTGTCCCAAAGGTCAAAAGAGCATAATTTACAAACTGGATCACATATTAACTAAAACTCACATCTTGGTAATATATACTAAATCAAGCGAAACCACTTAGGCACTGCCGATCTGGATTTTTGTCCTTGTTGTTGCTGAGTCATTTTTCAGTCATGTCCAACTCTCTGTGTCCCCATTTGGGATTTTCTTGCAAAGATATTGGAGCGATTTGCCATGGCCTTCTCCAGTTAATTTTACAGATGAGGAAACTGAGGCAAATAGTGGTGGAGACTTTTTGTTGGACTCATTTAAATTTTTTATTTAATATTCATTAGTCATACAATTAATAGCTCTTTTTTGCTTTATTCTTCCCTAGTTTTTTTTTTTTTTATCAGTAATCCTTATCATGCAAAATATTTGGGTAGGATCACATAGCTAGTAATTGTCTGAGGTCACATTTGAACTCAGATCTTCCTGATTTCAGGCCCAGTGCTCTATCCACTGTGTAGCTTGTCCTATCATAAGTAAATTTCATAAAAATTCCAGACCTCCCAGACCAGCAGAATATCATAAAGGCATTGATAACATTGGAATGACGATTTTTAAATTTTCCCAATAGCTTCGATATGATTTGGATATTTTAATGACCAAAGTTCAAAATGGTGCAGATAGGATTATGTCTGTTTCCCCAAATGAAGCCCTGTAAAACTTGAGACCTCACACTTCTGCTTTCCCTGAACACTCTTCCCCCTCCATATGATCCATGCCATCCAGTACTCCCAAATCTAATCCATGGTGACAAGAGTGACATTGTCTACCTGTCCCTCTCCCCACTCACTTCCCCACTTTCCTGCTTTCCTTCACCATCTCATTCCCTAACCACAAGCCACTGTCTACCTCTGTACCTTCCTCACCATATGTCTCTATACCTTATTAAAATGTGACTGCCGCCTCGTTTCCCACTACCAGTTATGATCTTTCCTGGTGTGAAGCCAAAGAACCAGTTGTGCCTTCCCCCATTTCATAGCTTCATAAATTAAATGATCAATTCAAGTTGCCCCCCAGAAATTTGGGATTGTTTCCTCATTATAACCATCCTCTTTCAAACTATTTTTTTCTCTTTGGTAAGTGTCATAACCCATTCATTATACATAATGTCATTATTAATTCTCCATTGAGTATAGATTTCTTACATGGCTCCTTGTTTTTAAAGAACTTTTGATTGTGCATGTCATTTCTGTAATCTGTTTTATATTTTCACTAATTGACTTCTGGTTTTCACAACTTCATCTCGTGTTTATTTTGGGTTTATTTCTTTGTCGATTTTCTTGTCATTGAAATTGTTGATTCAATTCATTGTTCTTCTATTTTGTTAACATATATTTTCAGAAAAAGGATTTTCCTTCTGACAACTGCTTTAGCTGCATCCCAGAGATTTTGGTATGTATTTTCACTATCATTCTCTTTCACATAATTAGCACTTCATTTCTATGATTTGTATTTTGACCAACTCAATTTTCAGACTGACATTATAATTCATATCTTTATGATAATTCTTTTTGTATGCTTTCAAGTGCAATGTGTGTATGTGTGTATATATGTGTGTGTATGTATGTATGTATGTATATATATATATTATTTATTTAATTTTATACACTCTACTTTGTAACATTCCTTCATAACTTCTCTATGCCCCGGACTATCTTTTATTTTTATAAATATATAATCAGGTACTAACAATCCATAATTTTTAATGCTCCTATTTGTAGGATGCCAGGAAATTTTCAGTTCTATTAATATCAAGCTTTTTTTTTTTCCATGTCTATATTTTCTTTCCTGTTTACCTTTCTTTTAGTTTTATCCATCTTTGGGAGACAAACATTAAAGTATCCTGCAATTATTTAGTTGCTATCTATGTTTTCTCATATTTCATTAGCTTTCCCTTTCAAATTTAGATATTATACTACTTTATTTATAATTAATATTGATATTCATTCATTGACATAGACACTAAAGCATCCTAACTCTGTAGGAATGCTATGATTTTTAAAAGTGTGTTAACATTTCCATTTGGATTTAGATGTGAGTATTGATATTGGTCCACTGACCCTGTTTCCTGTAAACGTAAAGTAGTTTCTCTGTTTCTCTCGCTTGATATTATCATCTTAATTTTCACTTTTTCTGATTACATGCTTGAAACCCCTGCTTTTCTCGTATCATATATCGCATAGTCACTTTAGATCCAACCTGTCATTTTCATTCTGTACCAGTAGGTTAGATGGGTTTCTTGTATATAGCAGATTATTTATTTTGGGTTTCTTATTTATTCATTCTTTTTCATTTGGTTGTGTAATTTAATACACTTATAGCTAAATTTCCCTTTATTATGTTTGTTTGCTCCACTTTTTTTTGTTTTTCCCCCTTCCTCTATTAAGTCACTACTTTAAACCTGCAAATAATTTCGTTAATAATACCCTAATATTAGTCAACTACACAAGCTGGTTCCTGATCACCTTTAATCTCTTTGCCCCATCCCAACTTCTCTGAATTTGCATTATTATCTAAATGTCTTGCCCCCATTTCTGTCCATTCCCTTTCCTAGTCCAATGAAGTGAGTAGCCATAAATTCTCCCTGCCCTTGCCATCTCCAGCCCCTCAACTTTTATCACTTTCTCTCACTGCTTTCTAAAACAATGTCTGTGACTTTTTCCTCATTATTTATTTTTACTTCCACACCATTCTGAATTTTAAGGAAATGACTATTTTCTCAATACACAGGTATAGCTTTGTCTCTCCTTTACCCGTGTCTGTGCCTTGAATTTCTTCAATTTGGATGATTGGTAGCACTAACATTTCTAGAACTACTGTCTCAAATAATACTGGGAAAAGGAAGCACCCTTGTCGAGTTCTATGTTCACTAAGAATCCTTAGTGTTTTACCATTGGAAGTAATATTTCCATTTGGTTTAAGATATGCACTTTCATTAAAACTTAGTCTGTTTTTTCCTTCCCATGTTTTATAGGGGTTTCACTATGAATGTTTCTTGTACTTTATCAAAGCCTTTTTAATGTATCTTATGAGACAATCGTCTGAATTAGGGAGAGTATTTTTGTTTTTTAATCTGATTAGTTGTATTAAATGTTATTTCTAATGTTCAATTATTCTTTTGTCCCTCCTATAAATGTATATTTCTCATAGGTATTTATTGGATATATATTGCTGCAGTCTTTTGCTAAGATGTGGTTTTATTATTTTGAACCAGTACTCATTAACAATATATTCTACAGTTCTCCTTTTTTGCTTCGGTCTTCCCTTTTAATCAGGATTCTTATCATATAAAAGGATTTTGATATTTTTTCCCAAAATTTTCATGCTTATTTCATAATTTCATAATTATTTCTGTCACATTATTGTTCTTTAAAAGTATAGCACAATTCACCAATAAATACAACTGAACCAGGAGTTTCTTTTTTCTTCCATATTTTTTAAACAATAGTTTAATTTCATTTTCTGACACTAGGTTAAGATCTTTATTTTATGTTGTATTAATTTTGATAATGAACATTTTGTAGATAAACACCCATTTCTTTTAAATTTTAAATTGTTTCTATATAATTGTATATAAACTAGCTTTTGAAAAATCTCTTTTTCTCCCATTTTGTAATTTTGCTTTGTTCATTTGTATTTGAGTAATTTGGTGTTTCTTCATTACCCTTTAAACCTTTAACATTTTGAACAAAGTACCTAAATGTCTACAAATTACATCCATCGTTTCAAGGAGCTTTTGCTATTGTCAATTGCACTTTCTTTTTCATTTATACATTTTCCATTTGCCCTCTCACTCTTCAGATTTCTCCCATGCTTCTTTTGTGTTTTTTCTTAATGATTTTTGTGTTTTTTTATTTCTCCTTTAATATATTGTTTCTCCCTTTTTCTATTTTGTCAAAGTATAGTTTTGGAGATATGAATTTTCTTCTCAAAAGGAATATGACTTTACCCGCATCACAGAAAGTTTCATTTATTTGCCCATCATTATTGTACTCTTTCATATAATTATTGGTTCGACCATTTGTTCTTGCCACCAACTCATTATTCAGGATGTCATTATTAATTTTTAATTTGGACCTGTATCTTTTGTTGTGTTCCCTATATTACTGACTCTTTTTGTTATGCTATTAATTGTATGTGAAATGTTTACTTTACTACTTTTTAACATTTTTAATAACTTCTCTGTGACTAAGCCCATCTTTTCTTTTCATGAATATATAATCTGGTACTGAAAAAGATATGTAATCTTTATTGTTTCCATTCAAAAGGTGTCAGGAGTTTTTCAGCTATAACATCAATAGATGTTTTTCAGTTCTATATTTTCTTTCCTGCTTTATCTTGCTTTTAGATTTGTCTATCTTTGAGATAAGAATATTAGTGTTTCCTGCATTTATTGTGTTGTTATCTCTGTCATTTTGTAATTTGGCTCAATTTTTCCTTCTAAATTTAAATGTTATGCTATTTTGTGCTTCTATGTTTAGTACTGATATTGCTCATTGACTTTGGTTCTATTACATGCAAAGTAGGTCCTCTGTTTCTCTTTTGTGATTTTATGCATCTTTATTGTTGTTTATTGGATACCATGGAGACAGCCCCTACTTTTTGTGTATCACATGTGTGTAGCTCATTTTGATTCAGCCCCTCTTTTTTCATTCTGCATAAATATTTTCGATAACTTTCTTGATATACTGGAGATTAGTAAGTTTGATTGGGTTCCTATGTGTTCATTCTCTTTTGTTTACTGTATTATTTCATCAGTTAATATTCAAATTTATTCTCATTAAACTTTTATTTTCCTCCACTTTCATATTGACTTTTACCTACTTCCTCTCCTAAGTTAGTACTTTCTATCAGCAAATAATTTTGCTCATAATACATTGATGCTAATCTATCCTACTTGCTCTCTCTGATAATTTGTTCTTTTTTGTGTTTCCTATACCAAGTTCTATGAATTTACTTATAATTTTATTCTATCTAGTATCTATTTATAATTTCTCACTTATTTTAATCTGTTCACTTTTCTTATTCAGTAATGTGGGTGGTTCAGAATCTTTCCTATACTCTTCCTCTCACACTCTTAAACTTATGTTTTTGATCATTTTCATTAACTACTCTCTGTTCTAAAAAGTTTTTTTTGCTCTCTCGTGTTCATTGTTTACATTTCCTTCCAGTTTATGTTAGATTTTGAATTCTAAGTAACCCTCATTCTTATCACTAAATAGATGTAATTTATCTCTTCTTCTACTATACTTATGTCTTTAATTTCTTTCTTTCTTTTCTTATTACCAACACTAGCATTTCTAGAAATATTGTGTCAAATAGCAATGGCAAATAGCAGGGGAGAGGGCATCCTTGCTTTAATCTTGTATTTATTAAGAAACCTTCTAATATTTTACCATTGGAAAATATATTAGCTTGTTTGGAAATATATGCTCTTTATCAGATTAAAAATGTCCCTTTTTTTTTCATTCTTTGTAGAACTTTCAGCTGGAATGAGTGCCATACTTTTTCAAAGGCTTTTTCTGTAAACCTCATCATCATGATGTTTAATGATAAATTTAAATATATATATGTATATATATATATATGTATATATATATTATGTCAAATGTTTTTTCCTGATGCAAAGATGTTGCATCCCCTCATAAAAATATGATTCTATTATAGTGAATAATTTAACATATGCATTGCTGTAGTCATTTTGCTAGGATCTTAATTATTTTGAATTAATATTCAGTAGTAACTGAGTTCTGGTTTCTCCTTTATTTTTTTTAGTTCCTTATCAGGACTCCTCATCTTTTAAAAATAATTTCTATAGTATGATTGGCATTTAAAAGTCTAATAGTATTCACTCATAATTTCATCTGGACCTGAAGTTTCTTTCTTTCATAATTTCTTTAAAGCTCATACAATTTCATTTTCTGGCACTAGATTATATAAGATGTTTATTTTATGTCCTATTCATTTTACTGCTTCATATTTTATTAGATAAACCTCCATTTCTTCAAAATTCTCAATTGTACTATTAAGTAATTGTGCACACACCAGGTTGTGAAAAATGTTTACATCTCTTGTGTTGTGACTGTGCCTTGATCATTTTTATTTTAGCAATTCGATTTCCTTCCCTTCAATTTTGACCCTATTTTTAAAAAACTTTTGATTTTGCATCTCAATACTATAGCATTTTTGTGCTACTTGTGAAATTTTCACAATTATCTTTTCTGTTTATTTTGGGGTTTTTTTTTATTTTCTTGTTATTTTAATTTGCCATTTCACTTCACTGTTCCTCTCTTTCTTTTATTAATGTATGGTTGTGGAGACGAGATTTTTTCTCTGAGGACTGCCTTAGTTGCATTTCAGAGGTTTTGCAATTTTTTTTAACCATCATTGTACTTTTCACATGATTAGCAATTTGAATGATTTCCTTTTTGATGAATTCAATTTTCAATATTAAATTATTAATTCTCTATTTTGGTCTATATCTTTTGCTTGCATCTCCTGTATTTGTGATGTTTTTTATATTTTAAGTGCAATATAATATGTGTTAATTCTTAGTACTTTGTAAGATCCCTTAAATCTTCTGTTCCCCTGCCATATCTTTTTTTGTAAACATATAATCAAGTACTAAAAAAAAATACATAATCGCTAATGCTCCTATTTGTAGGATGGCAGGAACAATTCAGTTCTAATACCAATCATTTTCTGAGTTCTGCATTTTCTTTCCTGTATATATTTCTTTTAGATTTGATGGAAATTCAAGTGTCTTGCAATTTTTGTGCTGTTATTTATATCACATTCTAGTCCAGTTAACTTTTCTGTTTTGAATAGAGATACTATGCTATTTTGTATTTATATGTTTAGTTTTTATATTTTTTCTTTGACTTTGGTTCCATTAAGTGGAAAGCACTTTCTCTGTTTCTCTTTCTTGGTATTATGAATTACTATTTTATTGTCTGATACTGTGGGTGCAACTCTTCCTTCCTTTTTTTTCTTGTATCTTTTTTTTACCTTTTTACAGCTAATTTGGATGGAGCCTCTCATTTTCATTTTGTATGAGTAATTGTTTTGTAAACACATGTTGCTAGGTGTTTGCTCTTTTCCATTTGCTCCACTCTCTTTTTGATACAGTTCTAGCAATGTTAGTGCAAGCAATAAGACAAAAGAAAGAAATGAAAAACTAGAGATATGACAAAGAAAAGCAAATTATAGCTATTTGGTGACAACTTAGAATTCACAATTCAAAATGGAATTTACTACTATATAAATATATCATCCATTCAAACTAAATTTTGATGATCAATCTTGTATATTCATTTTTTGTATTAAGCTTTATATTCTTCTTCCATTAAGTTATAACTTTGTACTTGCCAATAGTTTTGCTTATAAAACTCTGAGGCTGGTCTACCCATAGGTTAAATTGCTTGCTCTGATTTTCTGTGCCCCCTATCCCAAGTCCTCTGAATTTCCTTATATTTTTATTCTATTTCTCTATCCATTTGTCTATCCCATTTTTGTTCATCCCTTTTCCCTATTCATAAAGAATACAGCTGAGTGTTTCCTGTTCCTTTACCCACTTCTATAGTTCTGTGATTTTCTTTCATTTTTCTCCTTTCCAAGAGTTTTCCTTTGCCTTTCCCCTTCATCAGTCATTTTTTTCTGTCCATTTTGAATTGTGAATTCTAAGTTGTCACCAAATAGCTATAATTTGCTTTCCTTTGTCATATTTCTAGTTTTTCATTTCTTTCTTTTCTCTTATTGCTTAAACTAACATTGCTAGAACTGTATCAAAAAGAGAGTGGGAAACTGGAAATGGGGGGAAGGAGAGTTCACATACTTCTTTTATTTCCACATGCATTTGGAATACTTCTGTTTTACCATTTGAAATAATGTCATCATTTCTTTATGTGTGTGTGTAAATATATATGTATAGATACATCGTCTCTTCAGATTCAAAAAATGGTCCTTCCTAATTTCTGCAGGGCTTTCAGCACAAATGATATTTATATATTTTCAAAGGCTTCTTCAGAGTCTTCTCAAATAAATGTATGATTTACCACTAGTGGTATTTTTTATAATTAATTATGTTAAATGTTTTTCCTAATGTATATTCATCTTTGTAACTCTTGTATTTGAGCACAGTGATTATTTTTAATATAATGCAATAAATTTTGCTATGATACTATTTAAATTTTGTATGTTAACATTCCTGAGTAATATACTATATTTTTGTTCTTTGCTTTATGGTTCCCTGTGTTTGTTTTTTTATTCAGGACTCTTATTAAGGAATTTTGCAGACTTGTTTTATTTTTTGGTTATATTGATCATAATACTAATTATTCTTTAAATGTTTTATGGTATTTACTCATAAATCCATCCTAATCAGATTTTTTACATAGTTCCTTTAAAGTTTGTTCAGTTTCATTTTCTAACATTGGATGGTCAAAGATATTATTTTCATGTTCCCATAATTTTCTGTTTTGTATATTTTGTAGCTAAGATTCAATTTCTTTTGAATTCTCATTTGTGCTACCATGTATTTTTTTATACTCAGTTATAATATTGCTCTCTATCTCTCTACTTTGACTTTGTCTTGATCATATTTCGCTTTGGCTATTTCATTTCCCTCCTTCCCAATATGCTTGTTTTCTACCATTTGCTTTAATTATTTTTCCCCTTCCTCTACTGAGTCAATGCTTTAGACCTGTAAATAGTTTTGTTCACAATGCCCTAATGCTATTCAACCCTACAGGTTAACTCATGATCTATTTGCCCTGTACCAAGTTTTTGAATTTTCATTATCTTTCTATCTATCCAGCATCCATTTGTGTCAATTTTCTTTCTTGGTCCAGTAAAATAAGTAAATATCAATATTCCTTCTCCCCTTTTCCTTCAGTATCACACTTTTTAATCATGTGCTTTCACTATTCTACAAAAAAAATGTTCCTTGACTTTGTCCTCATCATTATTTACTTTTACTTTCAGTCTCTTTTGAGTTTTAAGTAAATGATGATTTTGTCAACATAAACGTATTAATTTCTCTTCCCTACCCATGCTTGTGCTTTTAATTTATTTATTTGGGATTAGCACTAGCATTTTTAAACCATTATGTAGACAAAATGATGATTTCTTAGGATTCAAAAATCATCTTCACTTGAAGGAAAGATAAATGATGAGGACAAAACAAAGGCATATTTTTGGAGGGAATTGAAAGAAAATGACAAAAAGAATACAAGGTTGGTGTGGATTAGCAGTACAGAACTGGAAAGTTTCTAACGGACATTACTGGGTTGCGAGAGGACAAAAGTAGGGGGGAGATTGATCAACAAATCACTGACAGATAATTTTAACTTGGGCAAACAAATCAGAGTGCATCAACAGGGGGGAATTTATTGAGCAGAAGAGCATTTAAGCAGTGATGGCAAATCCAAGTACAAATGTAATAATTTAGTAAACTTTAAGATTCATGTCTCTCATTTCTTTGTTCTGGCTTATTACTAGCACTAGTATTTTCAGAACCACTGTGTCAAATAATAGTAGCAACGGAAGCATACTTATTTTATTCCTGTGTTTATTAGGAATCCTTCTAGTTTTGTTTTGTGTTTTTTTTTTTACCATTGGATATAATGCTACCTTTTCTTTTAAGAAATAGGTATCCTTTATCAGATTAAAAATTGGCCCTTTCTTTCCTGTGCTTTCTAAGGTTTATAGCACAAAGTAGTTTTGTACTTCATCTAAGCATTTATTGTGTCGCTTCTCATAGAATCATCTAAATTTAGGGGTGATGTTTTTTTTCTTATATAATTATGTTAAATGTTTTTTCCTAAATTATCTATATATCCTTCTATAAATCCATCTTGGCCATACTGAATAATTTATTTCATATACTCCTGTAGTCTTTTGGACTTCATGTTCATAAGTTAAAGAGGCTGTATTTCTGCTTCTTTGTTTTTTAGCATTCTCCAGTTCTTTTTTTTTTTTTATCTGGGACTCATATGAAAGGATTTTGCTAGAATTTTCTTTCTCACCTTTTTAGAATTATTTTAATGATATTATTAATTGCTTCATAAAAGTATAATAGTATTTAATCCTTAAATCCAACTGAAACAAGAGTTTCTTTTTTTAATGCCTTTAAGAGAAGTTTATTTTCTAATGCCAAATTGCTTAAAGTTTTGATTTCATGTTTTATTAATTTTGCAATCTTCTAGTTTGTACATAACCCTCCAATTCTTTTAAATCTTTAGTCATGCTGTCATGTAATTGGGTTTACACTAGGGTATAAAAATACTTTCTATTTCTTCGCTTTGTTCAATTGTTATTTTGGTAAGTTGTGTTAACCTGAAAACTGGGTTAAAGAAAAGGCAACAGGCTAAATGCATACATTTTATGATTTAATTAATTAATCAATCAATTCCCTATTAAAGAAAATGGTAACATAATGCATTGTGGAGCCAGAAATGTTCTGCCTACCCAGTATAGAAATTTTATTACTTATATACATTTTGCCGTGAGAAAGGAGTTCTCTTAGATAAACACATTGTAAACAAAGTGGCATCAATTGGGTTTAATGATTGCAGGCTATGGGCATCTTCTTTCGGTAGCATACCTTTGTGATTTAAGATAAGGAAAAAGTCCCATCACCCAGATTAAGGACATCCTGTCCTAAACAGGCCTTTGAAGTTGTGGTATCTTAACAGAGTTGACAAAGCTGAAGTTACAACCCAGGCCTTATCACTAAGATGCCAGAAGAAGGGTCTGGTAAGGAAGTCCCATTTGCTTGCTTGACATCAATAGATGTCCTCTAAGTTAAACAAAGGGGACTATTAGGTCCAGGCTCTTCTTAATTCAAACTTTGGCCTTTATTTTATATTAAATATCATCAGTTGATATCTCCTCATTAAACCCCCTCAACTCCCTGAATTTTGAACAGACTAGTTGTTTTTCAATTACGTCAATGTCTGTCAATCCCACATTCTTTTTCATAATTTTAATTTTTTTCCTTTTCTCTCCCATTTTTCCTTTTCTCTCCTATTTTTCACTTTTCATTTTTTCTTGTGTTTATTTTGTGTTTTTTTCTTTACTGACTTTTGTGGGTTTCATATTTCTCATTTACTATATTATTTCTCCCTTTTCCTATTTTGTCAAAGTATGGTTTCAGAGATATGATTTTTCTTCTCAAAAGGAATGTAGTTTTACCCACATCTCAGAAAGTTTCAATTGTTTCCCTATCACTATTGTGCTCTTTCACATAATTATTAGTTCAATCATTTGTTCTTTCAACCAACTCATTATTCAGAATATCATTATTAATTTTTAATTTGGACCTGTATCTTTGTTGTCTTTTCAACTGCATGAAATATGTTTATTTTTCTACTTTATAATGTTTCCCTGTGTCCCAGCTCATCTTGTCTTTTCATGAACACATCAACTGGTACTGAAAAAGATAGGTAATTTTTATTGTTCCCTTTCAAAAGATGGCAGGAGTTTTTCAGCTCTGGCATGAATGGATTTTTTCAGTTCCTCATTTTCTTTCCTATTTTATCTTTCTTTTAGATTTGTTCATCGTTGAGAGACAAACATTAAAGTGTCCTGTAATTACTGTGTTGTGTTGCTATCTCTGTCATTTTATAGTTCAATGTTCCCTTTTGGATTTTTATGCTATGTTATTTTGTGCTGCTGTTTAGTATTGATAATTATTCATTGAGTTTGGTTCCATTAAACAAAAAGTAGTTTCTCTTTTTGATATTATGAACTTTTTTATTGTTTGTGGGATACCATGGTAACAACTCTATTTCAGTTAATTTAAAGGAAAAGTAGTTTTTCTGTATCCCTCTTTTGACATTACGAGTCTTTATTTTTTCTTGTTTGATACTGTGCTTTCAACTCCTACTTTTTACATCAACTGTTTTATAGTCAATTTTGATCCAGCCTCCCATTTTCCCTCTGTATGAATATTTTGGCATACAGCAGAATGTTCAATTTGGGTTCTTAATCATTCATTCTCTCTCCTTTTGCTGTAGTATTTCATCTATACCTATTCAAATTTTTAATCACAAGCATTTTGCTTTCATTCATTTTTTATATTGATGTTTTCTGCTTCCTCTGCTAAGGTAGTACTGTGTACTAGCATATAATTTTGCTCCAGATACTTTGGTACTAGTCTATCCAACTGACTCTTTCTTAATCATTTGTTCTGCTTTGTCTGCCCTATTCCAAGTTCTCTGAATTTATTTATACTTTTCTTCTCTCTATTTGTTATGTCTCAATTTTTCAACCATTTTTCTCTTTTCATTTTCCTGGGAAAGTGAGTGGTTCTGAATCTTTCCTGTCCTCTTCCTCTTCACCTTTTCTTTTTTTTTCACATTTTCTCTGTTCCAAAAAATTTTCCTTTGCTCTGTCCTCCTGGTTATTTAGGTTTCCTTCATTTTCTTATCTTGAATTCTGGATAAACCTCCATATTGTCATTGAACAGGTCGACTTTTTGTTTTCTCTTTGCCTGTTTTTAGTTCTTTAATTTCTTTTATTTTCTTATTGCTAACATTTTTATACATCAAATAATAGAGGGAAATGGTGCAGGGAGCAGATTCCATGCTTGATTCCTACAATGCTTTGTTCTTGGAAATAATGGTACCCTTTAGCTGGAAATAAATACTCTTTATCTTATTAAACAATGGCTGTTCTCTTCCTGTTCTTTACAGGGTAACTAAGTTTATAAGAAGGCATTTTAGAGGGGCCATAGCAAGAAATAAGATTGCAAAGAAGAACCTGGAAATCCCATACAAATGACCCCAAAGCTCAAAGAAGCATAATTTGCAAATTGGATGATACATTAACTAAAATTCACATCTTGGTAGTATGTGCTAAATTAAGCGAAACCACTAGGCACTGCTTATCTGGAATTTTGTCCTTGTTGCTGAGTCATTTTGCAGTGAGGTCCAACTCTCTGTGTCTCCATTTGGGGTTTTCTTGGCAAAGATGCTGGAGTGGTTTGCCATGCCTTTCTCCAGTTAATTTTACAGATGAGGATAATGAGGCAAATGGTGTTATAGACTTTTTGTTGGAACCATTTAAATTATTTATTTAATATTAATTAATCATGCAATTTATAGCTCTTCTTTGCATTATTCTTCTCTGTTTTTTTACATCAGTAATCCTTATTATGTAAATTACTCTGGTAGGGACACATACCTAGCAAGTGTCTGAGACCAGATTTGAATTCAGATCTTCCTGACTTCAGGCCTGGTGATCTAGCCACTGTGTAGTTTGTCCTAAGGTAAGTAAATTTCATAGAAATTCCAGACCTCCCAGACCAGCAGAACATCATGAATGTGTTGATAACTTTGGGATGGCGATTTTAATGTTTTCCCAATAACCTCAAGATGATTTGGATATTTTAATGACCAAAGTCCAAAGTGGCACAGATAGGACTATGTCTGTTTCCCCAAGCAAAGTCCTGTAAAACTTGAGACCTCAAACTCCTGCCTTCTCTGAACACTCTTCCTTCTCCATATGGTCCGTGCTGTCCAATGCTCCCAAATCTAATCCATGGTCACAAGAGTGACATTCTCAGCCTCTTCCTCTCTCAATTCTCTTCCCAACCTCCCTGCTTTCCTTCACCATCTCCTTCCCTAAGCCCATGCCACTGTCGACCTCTGTACCTTTCTCACCATATGTCTCTATACCTTATTAAAATGTGATTGCCACCCTGTTTCCCACTGCTTACTATGATCTTTCCTGGTGAGTAGCCAAAGAACCAGGTGTGCCTTACCCCATTTCATAATTTCATAAATTAAACGATCAATTCAAGTTGCCCCCTAAGAATTTTTAGATTGTTTGCTCACTATAACAATCCTCTTTCAGATCAATTTTTTCTCTTTGGTAAGATTTGTAACCCATTCATTATATATATTGTCATTATTAATTCTCCACTGAGTATAGATTTTTTACTTGCCTCCCTATTTTTAAAGAACTTTTGATTATGCATGTCATTTCTATAATCAGTTTTATATTTTCACTATTTGACTTCTGGTTTTCACAATTTCCTCTTGTGTTTATTTTGGGTTTATTTCTTCATCAATTTTCTTGTCATTGAATTTGTCCACTCAGTTCATTGTTCCTCTATTCTATTAACGTATATTTTCAGAGAAAGGATTTTCCTTCTGACAAACTGCTTTAGCTGCATCCCAGAGATGTTGGTATGTTTGTTTGTTTGTTTGTTTTTTTTACCATCGTTCTCTTTCACATAATTAGCTATTCACTTCTATGATTTCTGCTTAGACCAACTCAGTTTTCAAGATGACATTACAACTCCTACATTCATGACCATTCTTGTTTTATGCTTTTAAGTGCAATATATATATTTACTCTACTTTGTAACATTGCTTCATAACTTCTCTATACCCTGGAATATCTTCTATATTTATAGACATATGATCAAGTACTAAAAAAAACCATAATCTTTAATTCTCCTATTTGTAGAATGCCAGGAATATTTCAGTTCTATTAACATCAAGTTTTTTTCATTTCTTTATTTTCTTTCCTGTTTACCTTTCTTTTAGTTTTATCCATCTTTGAGAGATGAGCATTAAAATGTCACGCAATTATTGAGTTGTTATCTATGTTTTCTTGTATTCCATTAACTTTTCCCTTTCAAGTTTAGACATTATGCTACTTCATTTATATTTAATATCGATATTCATTCATGGACTTTGATCCCTTTACAGGGAAAGTAGTTTCTGTGTTTTTCTCTCTGGATATTGTAAATCTTTTATTTTGGTAGCTATCGTGGTTGTAATTCCTGCAATTTTATTTTTAATTTTATCGTCTATTTTTGGAGCCAGTTTTGATCTTGCCTTTCATTTTTTATTCTGTATTGAATATGAGATTGCTTTTGTGTATATATTGTCATTAATTTTCTGTTCTCCTCCATTCTCTCATTTTGCTACAGTATTTCATCCATTCATATTTAAATTTTTGATCATTTTTATGAAATGATCAAAGTTTTCTGAATTCACTTATATTTTTATGCTATTTTTCTTCCATTTTTGTCCATTCCCTGTCCCTTTCTGTAAATAGTTCCAAAATTTCCCAGTCCTTTTCCCCTTGTTCTCAAATTTTCATCATATTCTTTTATTATTCTCAGTAGAATTCAATTGATTAAATATTTATTAGGAGTCTACTATCTGCCAGGCATTATGTTAAGCACTGGGGATACAAAAAGAGACAAAAGACAGTCCTTGCCCTCAAGGCTCAGCCCTTACAATATAAAGAAGAGAGGGAAGAACATGCAAACATATGCAAAGCAAGCTATATGCAGGATAAATAGGAAATGATTAATAGAGGGAAAGCACTGGAATAAGAATGGTTGGTGAAGACTTCTTCTAGGAGGTGAGATTTTTAGATGGGACTAAAAGGAAACCAGGCAGGTCCATAGTTGGAGTGCAGTGTACACTTAGCTTTACTTCACTTTTTTCCTTCAGCAATTACCTTTTTTCCAGTCAATTTTGACTTCTAAATGAATGATAATATTGACACCACATTGGTATAATTTTTTTTCTCCTCTTTGCATATGTTTAAGTTTTTAATTTCTTTTGTGTTATTGCTAGCACTAACATTTTCAGAACCAGGTTAAAGAAGAGTGGAAAATTGGGGTTGGGTAATGGAGAAGGTATCTTTGTTTTAATCCTCTATGCATTAAGAATGATTCAACATTTTTACTGTTTGATAGAATGCTACCTTTTGTTTGTGTGTCTGTAAGTATGTGTGTGTGTATGTATGTGTGTGTACGTGTGTGTGTGTGTGTTCTCTGCTTCCATTGAGGATGGGAGGCATATTGTCATGTGCTCTATCCCCCTACAATCTGTGGTCCTAGAGCCCCAGAAACAGTCACTGCCACTGCCACTGTCCATGCCACTACTGCTGCTGATTCCTCCTCCACTAATGTAATTAGTTATGTTATGTTGCAAGTGTTCTGATCCAGATGAGCAAATGCAGTGTTGTACACCAAACTCCTAAAAGCCGCCCACTCCTTTTCTGCACTTGCAAGCTCCAAGACTGGACTGATGAAAATGATGGAAAAATTCTGAAGCTGCTAAATGAAAAACAAGAACTCCACAGCATTTACCAGTAGGATAGTTCATCCATCTCTAAGAAGGTAGTATTTAATTCCATCAAAACTAATGTACAAGCAAAGCTTAGAGAGATGTAGGATTCCTGCCTCAGTAAGAAAGCAGATGAAATTCCATTTTATACTAACAGTAACAATCCAAAGTGCTTTTGTGATTCCCTGAAAATTATTTATGGATCAAAAACCTAGGGTGCATCACAACTACTTAGTGCTGATGAAGCCATATTGATTAATGATAAGGACATAATCCTAGAGAGATGGGCTGAACAACTCTATAGCATTCTATTCAGACCCTCATCAATAAATGCTCAGGCCATTTACCTCAGGTTGAAGTCAATCCCTCCTTAGATGAACTTCCAACTGAAGAAGAGGTTTTCAGTGCCATTAGGTTAATTTCTAATTTTAAAACATCCTTGTATCTCTCATATAAATCCAACTTTGTTACAGTAAATAATTTCTTGAATTAGTTTATGATAATTAATAATAATTAGATATAAAATAAATTCTATAATTTTCTGTATATTTTGAAGCAGAATTAAATGTAATTGGGAAATATTTAACAAAATAAATAAAAATACAACAGAACGTAACAGGTGGCCCATTGGGATCTTTCTGTATGGTTTAGTGGCCCTGGTTCTATTTGCTTTTGACATTACTGGTTAGGGTTTACACTTGGGGGAGAGGTCTTATTCAAATTTTTTGCTTAATATTTATGCTTCTGTGCTTTGTGCTTCTCTTTTTTATTACTAATATTTATTATACAAAAGAATTTTTATAGGCTGTGTTCCATGTCACTTTTAAAAATAATTTTTGCATTATGGCAAATTATTCTTTTTAAGTTTCACAGTATTCTCCCATAAATCTATCAGAAGCAGAGTCTTCTTTGGTGAATTCTTTAAAACTCAATTTCATTTTCTGATACTAGATTATTTAAGATCTTGATTTGATATCCTATTAATTTTACTGTTTTATATTTTGCTAGATAAGCCTCCATTTGTTTTAAATTCTCAGCTGAGCCAGCCTTTAGCTGTGTATACTAAGTTGTGCTATCCCTCCTCTGCTATGATTTTGCCTTGTATTTTCTATTTTAGCAGTTTGATTTTCCTTCATCCTTTTTCTGATCAGATTAGAGAAAAGATTTTAATTATACCCAGTTTTTCAAAGAACTAATGGTAATATTTGAGAATTCTCCCTTCTTTTTTGTTTTTTATCTATCTCTTCTCTGCTTTTGAAAATGTTCTCTCATGCTTATTTTTTGTGGGGTTTTTTTGTTTTTTGTTTAAATTACACATTCAGTTTATTACTCCTTTTCTAAAAATTTTTACTAATTTACATTTTCAGAAGCACTTACCTATGCAAAAATATTTATAGGAACCCTTTTCATGATGGCAAAATATTGAAATTGAGGGGATGCCCATCAAGTGGGGAATGACTGAACAAGCTGTGGTATATGAATGTAATGGAATACTACTGTGGAATAAGAAATGATGTGGAGGAAGATTTCAGAAAAACCTAGAAAGACTTATATGAGTTGATGCATAGTAATAGAAGCAGAAGCAGGAAAACATTTTACTCTTTATCAGTAACAATGTATAATGACCAACTCTATGAATGACATAGCTCTTCACAGTAGCATAGTGATCTAAGTATAAATGACTCATGGTAGAAAATGCTATTCACATCCAGGTAAAGAATTGATGGAATCTCAATGCAGAACGAAGCATACTTTTTTTCACTTACATTTTTGGTGGATTTTTTTTCTTTTGGGCTGTTTCTTCTTTCACGGCTCTGACCAATATGGAAATAAGTTTTACATGATAGCACATACATAAGCTCTTTGTAAAAATGAATACTAAAAATTGGTTTGGCATATAATTGGAAAAAATAAAATATTATTACAAAAACCAAAAAAGTACTCTTTCAGAGAGATGATATTTCCTCTGAGTACTAATTTAGTTCCTCCCAGAAATTTTGGTTTGTTTGTTCATTATAATCATCCTCTTTCACATTAATTTATTCTCTTTGGTAAGTTTATTAAGCCACTCATTATACATGATGTCATAATTAGTTCTTCCTTAAGCAGGGATCTTTTACTTGCCTCCCTTATGATAATGACTATGTTGCTTTTTAACCTGTAACGTACATGTTTACAATTTCTGATTCATAACTTTTATTTATAATTCCTCTCTTCTTTAGCATGTCCTCTATTTTTTGTAAACATTTCACCTACCCCTGAAAAACATTTATAATCCTATTGTCTCCATTGAGAAGATTCCAGGCATCTTTCAGCTCCAAAATCAATGTTTTGTTCATTTCTCTTCCACTTTTTTTTTTACATCTCTCCATGTTTGAGAGATAGGCATTAAAGCATCCTAACTGTAGGAATGCTCTGATTTTTGAAAGTTTGTTAACATTTCCATGTGGATTTAGATGTGGGTGTTGATATTTGTACACTGACCCTGTTTCCTTTAAACATAAAGTAGTTTCTCTGTTTCTCTCTTTTCATATTTTCATCTTAATTTTTTCTTTCTCTAATTCCATACTTGAAACATCTCCTTTTCTTATATCACATATTGCATAGTCAGTTTAGATCCAACTTGGCATTTTCGTTCTGTACCAGTAGGTTAGATGGGTTTCTTTTATATAGTTGATTATGTATTTTGGGTTTCTTATCCATTCATTCTTTTTCATTTGGTTGTGTAATTTAATACACTCATAGCTAAATATCCCTTTACAATATTTGCTTGCTACATTTTTTTTTGTTTTTTCCCACTTCCTCTATCACATCACTACTTTAAACTTGCAAATAATCTTGTTAATAATACCCTAGTATTAGCTGCACACGTAGGCTCCTGATTACCTCTGATCTGTTTGCCCTATCCCGACTTCTCTGAATTTGCATTTTTATCTATCTGTCTTGGCCCCATTTCTGTCCAATCTCTTTCCTAGTCCAATGAAATGAGTAGTCATAAATTCTTCCTGTCCTTCTCATCTCCAACCTCTCAATATTTATCACTTTCTCTGACCACTCTCCAAAAAACATTTCTGTGAATTTTTCCTCATTATTTATTTTTTCTTCCACCCAATTTTGAATTGTAAGCAAATGACTATTTTCTCAATATACAGGTATAGTTTTCTTTCTCCTTTACCCATGTCTGTGCCTTGAATTTCTAGTTTGGATAATTGCCAGCACTAGCATTCCTAGAACTACTATGCCAAGTAATACTGGGAAAAGAAAGCACTCTTGTTTAGTTCAGTGTTCATTAGGAACCCTTTGTGTTTTACCATAGGAAATAATGCCACCATTTGGTTTAAGATATGTACTTTGATCATATTAAATCTCAGTTCCGTTTCTCCTTCCTGTGTTTTATAAGGGGTTCTGCATAAATGACTGTTGTGCTTTATCAAAGTCTTTTTAATGTATCTTGCCAGACGATCTTCTGAATTAGGAGAATATTTTGGTTTACTAATCACACTAATTCTATTCAATGCTATTTCTGAATGTTCAATTTTTCTTACCTCCCTCCTATAAATTCATATATGTCATAGACATTTATTGGATATATATTCCTGGAATATTTTACTAATATCTGGTTTTATTATTTTGAACCAATATTCATTAACAATGTATTCTATAGTTCTACTCTTTTGCTTTAATCTCAATTCCTTTTAATCAAGACTCTCATCATATAAGAGGATTGTGATACTTTTTTCCCAATATTTTCATAATTATTTCTGTCATATTATTGTTCATTAAAAGTACAGCACAATTCACCAATAAATACATCTGAACCAGGAATTTGTTTTTTCTTCCATTTTTTTAAAAAAGTAGTTTAATTTTTTTTCTGACACTAGGTTGAGATGTTTATTTTATGTTGTATTAATTTTGATAATAAATAATTTGTAGATAAGCACCCATTTCTTTTAAATTTTCAGTTGTTAATATATAATTGTGTGTATACTAGGTTTTGAAAAATCTTGTTTCCTCCCGTTTTGTAATTTTCCTTTGTTCATTTGTACGTGGGTAATTTGCTGTTTCTTCATTACCCTTTCAACACTTAATATTTTGTATAAACTACCTCAATATCTATGAATTACATCCATCTTTTCAAGGAGCTTTTACTATTGTTTGTCAAATCCACATTCATTTTTATTTGTACTTTTTTCCATTTTCCCTCTCACTATCCAGACTTCCTGTCATGCTTATTTTGTGTTTTTTCTTTAATGAATTTTGTGTTTTTCATTTCTTCTTTAATATATTGTTTCTCCCTTTTTCTAGTTTGTCCAAGTATAGTTTCAGAGACATGATTTTTCTTCTCAAAAGGAATATGGTTTTACCCAAATCCCAGAAAGTTACATGTATTTGCTCATCATTATTGTGCTCTTTCATATAATTATTGTATGATCATTTGTTCTCTCAACCAACTCATTATTCAGGATGCCATTATTAATTTTTAATTTGGACCTGTATCTTTTGATTTGTTCCCCATGTTAGTGAATATTTTTGTTAATGTTATCAATTCTATGTGAAGTATTTATTTTCTACCTTTTACCATTTTTAATAACTTCTCTGTGACTGAGTCCGTCTTTTCATGATTATATCATCTGGTACTGAAAAAGATATGTAATCTTTATTGTTTCCACTCAAAAGATGTCAGGAATTTTTTAGCTCTAGCATCAATGGATTGTTTTCAGTTCTATATTTTTCTTCCTGTTTTATTTCTTTTATATTTCTCCATCTTTGAGAGATCAATATTAGAGGGTCCTGCAATTCTAGTGTTGTTATCTCTGTAATTTTATAATTCACTTCAATTTTCCTTTTTGAATTTTCTTGTTATGCTGTTTTGTGCTTCTGTGTTTAGTACTGATATTGCTCATTGACCTTGGTTCTATTGAATGCATTGTAGGTCCTCTGTTTCTCTTTTGTGATTTTATGAATCTTTATTGTTGTTTATTGGATATCATGTTGACAACTCCTACTTTTTGTGTATCACATGTTGTGTAACTAATTTTGATCCAGCCTCTCTTTTTCACTCTGCATAAATATTTTAGATAACTTTCTTCTTATACTGGGGATTAGTAAGCTTGGTTGGGTTCCTATGTGTTCATTCTCTTTTATTTACTGTATTATTTCATCAATTCATATTCAAATTTATGCTCATTAGACTTTTATTTTCCTCCATTTCATAGTGACTTTTACCTACTTCCTCTGCTAAGTTAGTACTTTGTACCAGCAAATAATTTTGCTCATATTACTTTGATGCTAATCTATTCTGCTCACTCTCTGATCATTTGTTCTCATTTGTGTCTCCTATACAAAGTTCTCTGAATTTATGTATAATTTTATTCTATCTACTATCTATTTATAATTCCTCACGTGTTTTAATCTGTTCACTTTTCTTATGCAGTAACGAGAGTGGTTCAGGTGCTTTCCTGTACTCTTCCTCTCATTGCCTTAAATGTAGCACGTTTTGATCATTTTCATTGCCTGTTCTCTGTTCTAAAAAGTTTTCCTTTGGTCTCTTGTATTCATTATTTACATTTCCCTCTGGTTTATGTTACATTTTGAACTCTAAGTAAACCTCTTTCTTATCACTAAAAAGATGTAATTCGTCTCTTCTTCTTATACTTATGTCTTTAATGTCTTTCTTCCTTTTCTTATTACCAACACTAGCATTTCTAGAAATGTGGTGTCAAATAACAGTGGCAAATGGCAGGGAGAGGCATCCTTGCATTAATCTTGTATTTATTAAGAAACCTTCTAATATTTTGCCATTGGAAAATATGTTACCTTGTTTGGAGATACATACTCTTTATCATATTAGAAATGTCCTTTCTTTTTTTATTCTTTGTAGAACTTTCAACAGGAATGAGTGCCACACTTTTTCAAAGGCTTTTTCTGTAAACATCATGAGGTTTAATGATAATTTTTTGAAAAAATATATTGTATCAAATGGTTTCTCCTGTTGTTAAATCATCTTTGTATCCCTCATAAAAATATGATTTGACTCCAGCGAATAATTTAGCATATATGTTGCGGTAGTCATTTTGCTAGGATCTTAATAATTTTGAATTAATATTCAGTTGTAATTGAGTTCCTGTTTCTCCTTCTTTATTTTATTCTTTCTTGGTTCCTTATCAGGACTTCTCATCTTTCAAAAATAATTCCTATAGTATGATTTTTATTTGAAAGTCTGATAGTACTCACTCATAATTCCATCTTGACCTTAAGTTTCTTTCTTTCATAATTTCTTTAAAGCTCATTCAATTTCATTTTCTGACAAGATTGTAGAAGATGTCAATTTGATATCCTATTCATTTTGCTATTTCATATTTTGTTAGATAAACCTCCATTTCTTGAAAAATTCTCATTTGTACTATCAGGTAATTGTGCACACACCAGGTTGTGAAAAATGTTTATATCTCTTGTAATGTGATTTTTCCTTGATCGTTTTTATTTTAGCAGCTTGATTTCCTTCTCCCTTTATGATCAGATTAACTAAGAAATTGTCAATTTTGATCCTATTTTTAAAGAGCTTTTGATTGTGCATCTCAATGCTATAGTGTTTTTTGTCAGTTCTCAGGTTTTTACAACTACTTTTTCTGTTTATTTTGGAATTTTTGTTGATTTCTTTGTTATTTAATTTGCCACGTCAGTCCATTGTTCCTCTCTTTGCTTTATTAATGTATGTTAATGGAGATGAGATTTTTCCTCTGAGGACTGCCTTAGTTGCATTTCAGAGGGTTTGGCCATTTTTTTCACGATCATTGTGCTTTTTCACATAATTAGCAGTTTGGATGATTTGCTTTTTCACCAATTCAATTTTCAATATTAAATTATTAATTCTGCATTTTGATCTATATCCCTGTTATCTCCTCTATTCATGATCTTTTTTTATATTTTCAAGTGCAATCTTATATGCATTAATTCTTATTACTTTATAAGATCCCTTAAATCTTCTCTGTCCTGTCATGTCTTTTATTTTTGAAAATATAGAATCAAGTACTAAAAAAGAGCACAATCTTCATTGCTCCTATCCGTAGCATGCCAGGAATATTTCAGTTATAACATCAACCATTTTCTGAGTTCTACATTTTTTTCCTGTATGTATTTCTTTTATATTTGTTCATATTTAAGAAATGGAAATTCAAATGTCTTGAAATTTTTGTCTTGTTATTTATATAACATTCCAGTCCAGTTAACTTTTCCCTTTTGAATAGAGATTCTATGCTATTTTGTATTTATATGATTATTTTTTATATTTATTCATTGACTTTGGTTCCATTAACTGGAAAATCCTTTCTGTGTTTCTCTTTCTTGGTATTATGAATTACTATTTTTGTTTGTCTGATACTATGGGTGCAACTCTTCCTTCCTTTCTTTTTTATTCTTGTATCCCCTTTTTTTTGCACCTAATTTGGATCTAGCCTCTCATTTTCAATGTGTATGAGTAATTATTTTGCGAACACATATTGCTAGGTGTTTGTTCTTTTCCATTTACTCTCTTTTTTTACTGCAATGTAACCTCCATTCAATTTAAATTTTGATAATTAATCTTGTGTTTTCCTCCATTCATTTTTTGTATTCAGCTTTATATGTTTCTGCCTTTAAGTCACAACTTTGTACTTGCCAACAGTTTTGCTTATAAAGCTCTGAGGCTGGTCTTGCCCATAGGCTAGACTGCTTGCTCTGATTTTCTCTGTCTCCTATCCCAAGTCCTCTGATTTTACTTATATTTTTATTCTATTTGTCTATCCATCTCCCTGTCCCATTTTTGTCCATCCTCTTTCCCTATTCCTCAGAGTTTCCTATTCCTTTTACCACTTCTCCTATAGTTCTGTGATTGGTCTCCTTTCCAAGAGTTTCCTTTGCCTTTCCCCTTCATCATTCATCTTTTTTCCTGTCTATATTGAATTTTAAATACTAAGTTGTCACCAATTAACTATAATTTTGCTTTCCCCTGACGTATCTCTAGTTTTTAATTTCTTTCTTTAGTATTATTTCTAGCACTAACATTTCTAGAACTATATCAAAGAAAAGTGGGAAACTGGGAGTGGGGGGAGGAGGGTTCACATACTTCCTTTATTTCCATATGCATTTGGAATACTACTGTTTTACCATTTGAAATAATGCTAACTTTTTTTTAAGATGTGTGTAGGTATATATGTATAGATACATCCTCTCTTCAGATTCAAAAAATACTCCTTAATTTCTGCAGGGTTTTTAGCACAAATGAAATTTATTCTTTTTCAGAGGCTTTTTCTCTGTCTTCTCAAATAAACGTATGATTTCGTACTAGTGGTTCTATTTTTTATATAATTAATTATTTTAAATGTTTTTTCTAATATGTATTCATCTTTGTATCCCTTGTATGAAGCCAATTGGAGTACAGTGATCATTTTTTAATGCAACGCTATAAATTTTACTATAATATTATTTAAATTTTGTATATTAATATTCTTGAGTAAAATACTCTATTGTTGTTCTTTGATTTATTCTTGCCTAGGTATTTTTTTAATCAGGACTCTTATTAAGGAATTTTGCAGACTTATTATGACCTCTAAATAGCTTTCTATTTAAATGCCCTAATTAAGAATTAATTTAATTAATTAATTTAAATTTCTATTTTAATGCCTTAATTCTATTCAACACCACAGGTTAGCTGCTGATTTGCCCTGTACATTTGCATTATTTTTCTATCTATCCAGCTTGCATTTCTGTCCATTTTCTTTCTTGGTTCAGTAAAGTAAGTAAATATAAATCTTCCTTCTCCCCTCTTCCTTCAATATCACATTTTAAAATCATTTTCTTTCACTCCTCTACAAAAAAAAAATGTCCCTTGACTTTGTCCTCATCATTTTTCCTTTACTTTCAGTCTCTTTTGAATGTTAAGTAAATGATGATTTTGACAACACAAACGTATTGCTGTCTCTTCTCTACCCATGCTTTTGCCTTCATTTATTTTGGATTAGCGCGAGCATTTCTGGAACCAGTATGTGGACAAAATGATGATTTGCTTAGATTTCAAAATTATCTTCACTAGAAGGAAAGATAAATGATGAGGACAAAATAAAGGCATATTTTTGGAGGTTAACTGAAAGAAAATGACAAAAAGACTATAAGGTTGCGTGGATTAGGTGTACAGAACAGGAAAGATTCTAAATCGATGGGGTTCAGACTCTGGGAACTTCCTTGAGTTCCCCTGGAATCTCCTCACAGAAACTAACCTTTCATACTCAAATTGAGCTCTCCATGTATGTATCTCCTCACTTAACCTGCCTTTTCATACTCAAATCTGTGACCATTACCTGTTATCTCTCGATTGCCCTACCTGCTTCCCACCTAGGCACCCCCTAGTCTGATGTTTGTTGATTCTCCTCAAGACCCTTCCTAAACCCCTCCTCCCATCACCCTGGACTACCAGACCACCTGATGAGGTTTATGGGTGTATGGGTGATGAGGGACCCCAAAATGCCGATGGTCGGGGTCGTGCTCGAATGAGTTCGACTCAAGCCTTCTTAAAGCCAAAGAAAACAAAGTTTATTAAGGATTCGCCTAATGGGGTTGCCTCTTAAGGAACCTAAGCATTTGTAACACTTGTGTTCACAAGCGGGCCTGATACAACCCCAGCTAGACAGAGTCTGAGCTTAATTGAATCTGAGTGCCTTCATGGAGGCAAGATGGAACTTGAATACAGAAAAGAGTATATGAGGGATGGGAGGTGGGCCGTGGGGGTGGTCTGGTAGTCTAGAGTGATGGGGGAAGAACTTCAGGAAGGGCCTCCAAGGAGGATTAAAGGCTGCAAATAGCTGGAGGTAGTCAAGAAACATCAGACTAGGGGATGCCTAGGTGGTAAACAGGTAGGGCAATCAAGAGATAACAGACAATGGTCAGGTTCTGTGGAGAGATACAAGGGGAGCTCAACTGGAGTATGAAAGGCCAGATTCTGTGAGGGGATACAGGGAGAGCTCAATTTGACTATGAAAAGTTTAAGTGAGGAGATTCCGGGGGAGTTAAAGGAAGTTCCCAGAGTCTGAACCTCATCACACCCAGCCCCCATCCCTCCTATACTCTTTTCTGTATTTAAGTCCCACCTTGCCTTCATGAAGGCGCTCAGATCCAATCCAACTCAGACTCTGTCTAGCTGGGATTCTATCTGGCCCGCTTGTGAATACAAGTGTTACCAATGCTTAGGCTCCTTAAGAGGCAATCCAATTTGGAGAGTCTTGAATAAACTGTTTTCTTCGGCTTGAAGAAGGCTTGAGTCGAATTCATTCGATCATGACCCTGTTGGTATTTTGGGGTCCCTCATCACCCCTGAACCTCTTCAAATGACATTACTGGCTTGTGAGAGAGGACAAAATTGGGAGAGAGACTGGTCAACAAATCACTGACAGGGCATTTTAACTTGGGTAAACAAATCAGAGTGCACGAACATGGGGAATCCTGTTGAGTAGAAGAGCATTTAAGCAGTGATGGCAAATTCAAATATTAATGTAATAATTTAGTAAGCTTTAAGATTCATGCCTTTCATTTCTTTTTCTGGCTTACTGCTAGCACTAGTATTTTTAGAACCATTGTGTCAAATAACAGTAGCTAAGGCAGTATACTTATTTTATTCCTGTGTTTATTAAGAATCCTTCTAGGTTTTACCACTGCAAATAATGCCACCTTGTCTTTCAAGATATACATTCTTTATCAGATTAAAAATTGGCCCTTTCTTTCCTGAGTTTTCTAGGGTTTTCAGCACAAGGTATTTTTATACTTCATCTAAGCCTTTATTATGTCTCTTGTAATAGAGTCATCTGTATTTAGGGGTGATGTTCTTTCTTATGTAATTATGTTAAATGTTTTTCCTATAATTATCTATGCATCCCTCTACAAATCCATCTTGGTCATATTGAATAATTTGTTTCATATACTGCTGCATGCTTTTGGACTCCATGTTCATAAGTTAAAGAGGCTATACTTCTACTTTGCTTTTTAGCTTTCTCTCCTTCTTTTTCTCTACCTTGGACTCATCTGAAAGGATTTTAGTAGAATTCTCTTTCTCAAATTTAGGATTATTTTAATAATATTATTAATTATTCTTTAAAAGTGTGATAGTATTTAACCCTGAAATCTAACTGAACTAAGAGTTCTTTTTTTTATTTTTCAGTTCCTTTAAAAGTAGTTTATTTTCTAACACTAAAATTGCTTGAAGTCTTGATTTCATGCTTTATTAATTTTGCTATTTTCTCTTTTGTAGGTAACTCTCCAATTCTCTTAAATTCTTAGTTATGCTGCCATATAATTGTGTTTACACTAGAGTATGAAAATACTTTCTATTTCTTCACTTTGTTCAATTGTTATTTTGGTAAGTTAATAACTCCTCATTAAACTCCCTCAACTCCTTGCATTTTAAACAGACTAGTTAATTGTTTTTGTATTATGTAAATGTCAATTCCATGTTCATTTTTATAATTTTATAATATTTTTCCTCTTCCCTCCCATTTTCCAGATTTTTCCTTGAGCTTATTTTGTGTTTTTTTTCCTTTACTGATTTTGTATTTCTCATTTACTATTTCATTTCTTCCTTTTTTTATTTTGTCAAAGTATGATTTCAGAGATATGATTTTTCTTCTCAAAAGGAATGTGGCTTTATCCACATCCCAGGAAGTTTCATTTGTTTACCTCTCACTATTGTGTTCTTTCTCATAATTATTGCTTCCATCATTTGTTCTTTCAACCAACTCATTCAGAATGTCATTAATTTTTAATTTGGACCTGTATCTTTTGTTGTCTTCTCTTTATTAGGAACTATTTTTGTTGTCTTTTCAACTGCATGGAATGTGTTTATTTTTCTACTTTATAAAGTTTCTTAATTTCCCTGTATCCCAGCTCATCTTGCTTTTCATGAACACATTATCTCGTACTGAAAAAGATATATAATTTTTATTGTTCCCATTCAAAAGATGGCAGGAGTTTTTCAGCTCCGGCATCAACGGATTTTTTCAGTTCTTTTTTTTCTTTCCTATTTTATCTTTCTTTTAGATTTGTTCATCCTTGAGAGACAAACATTAAAGTGTCCTGTAATTACTGATGGGGTTCATACTCTAGGAACTTACTTGAGCTCCCCCTGAATCTCCTTACTTAACCTGGCTTTTCATACTCAAATTGAGCTCTCCCTGTATCCCCTCACAGAATCTGGCCTTTCATACTCAAATCTGTGGCCGCTGTCTGTTATCTCTTGTTGCCTACCTGTTTACCACGTAGGCACCCCCTAGTCTGATGTTTCTTGACTACCTCCAGCTATTTGTAGCCATTAATCCTCCTTGGAGACCCTTCCTGAACTTCTTCCCCCATCACTCTAGACTACCAGACCACCCCCACCGCCCACCTCCCATCCTCTTCTCTGTATTTAAGTCCCACCTTGCCTCCATGAAGGCGCTCAGATTCAATCCAGCTCAGACTCTGCCTAGCTGGGATTCTATCTGGCCATCCCACTTGTGAATACAAGCGTTACCAATGCTTAGGCTCTTTAAGAGGCAACCCAATTGGACGAATCTTTAATAAACTGTGTTTTCTTCGACTTTAAGAAGGCTTGGACCCAGACTGTCATTATTTTGGGGTCCCCTTTCACCCCTTCAACCTCATCAATTACTGCTTTGTGTCACTATCTCTGTCATTTTAGAGTTCAATGTTCCCTTTTGGATTTCCATGCTGTGCTATGTTGTGCTTCTGTTTAGTATTGGTATTTGTTCATTAACTTTGGTTCCATTAAACAAAAAGTAGTTATCTTTTTGATATTATGAATATTATTGATTGTGGGATACCATGGTAACCACTCTACTTTGGTTCCTTTAAGTGAAAAATAGTTTCTCTGTATCCCTCTTTTGACATTATGAATCTTTATTTTTACTTGTTTCATACTGTGCTTTCAACTCCTACTTTTGTATCACCTGTTTCATACTCAATTTTGATCCATCCTTTACTTCTGTATGAATATTTTGGTATACAGCAGAATGTTCAATTTAGGTTCTCATCCATTCATTCTCTCCCTCATTTTGCTGTATTATTTCATCCATACCTATTCAAATTTTTTATCACAAGTATTTTGCTTTAATTCATTTCTTATCTCCCTGTTTTCTGTGTCCTCTCTTAAGTAAGTACTGTATACTAGTATGTAATTTTGCTCTAAATACTTTGATGCCAGTCTATCCAACTGCCTTTCTTGATCACATGTTCTGCTTTGCCTGCCCTATTCCAAGTTCTCTGAATTTATTTATATTTTTCTTCTATCTATTTGATGTGTCTCAATTTTTCACCCACTTTTCTCTGTTCATTTTCATTGGATAGTGAGTTCAGAATTTTTCCTGTCCTTTTCCCCTCCACCTCATCATTTTTTTTTCACTTTTTCTTTGTTGCAAAAAGTTTTCCTTTGCTTTGTCTTCCTAATTATTTAGCTTTCCTTCATTTTTTTTGTCTTGAATTCTGGGTAAGCCTCCATATTTTCATTAAATAGATCTGCTTTTTGTCTTCTCTTTGACTGTTTTTAGTTCTTTATTTTCTTTTATTTTCTTTGTGCTTTTAGATGTCAAATAATAGAGGGAAATGGTGGTGGGGGGAGCAGATTCCATGCTTGACTCCTGCATTTATTTGGAATCCTTTTAATGCTTTGTTCTTGGAAATAATGGTACCCTTCATTTGGAAATATGCTTTATCATATTAAAAAAAAAGGTTTTCTCTTCCTACTCTCTATACGGTAACTAAGTTTATAAGTAGACATTTTAGAGGGAAAATAGTAACAAATAAGATTGCAAAGGAGAACCTGGAAATCCCATTCAAATGGGACCCAAAGCTCAAAGGAACATAATTTACAGCCTGGATCATATATTAACTAAAATTCACATCTTGGTAATATGTGCTAAATCAGGCAAAACCAACTAGGCACCGCTTATCTGGATTTTTGTCCTTGTTGTTGCTGAGACTTTACTCAGTCATGTCCAACTCTCTGTGTCTCCATTTGAGGTTTTCTTGGCAAAGATACTGGAGTGGTTTGCCATGACCTTCTCTAGTTGATTTTACAGATGAGTAAACTGGGGTAAATTGTATTAAAGACTTTGTTGGGCTCATTTAAATTTTTTATTTAATATTCATTAATCATACAATTTAGAGCTATTCTTTGCATTATTCTTCTCTAGTGTTTTTTTTATCAGTAATCGTTATCATGTAAAATATTTTGGTAGGATCACATAGCTAGCAAGTGTCTGAGACCAGCCAGAGTTGGACTCAAGTCTTCCTGACTTCAGGCCCAGTGCTCTATCCACTGTGCAGCTTGTCCTATGGTAAGTAAATTCCATAGAAATTCCAGCCCTCCCAGATCAGGAGAACATCATAAAGGTGGTGACATGTTTACATTTTCTCCTTCATAATTTTTTTTTATAATTTCTCTGTGGTTTAGCATGTCTACTATAGTTTGTCAACATTTCGCCTACTTCTGAAAATCATTTATACTCCTGTTCTCCCCATTCAGAAGATTCCAGACATCTTTCAGCTCAAAATAGATGTTTTTTTGCCTTTCAATGTTTTCTTTCTCCTTTATCTTTCTTTTGTATCTATCCATCTTTGAGAGATAGACATTAAAGCATCCTAACTCTGAAGGAGGTCTATGCTTTTTTAAAGCTTGTTAACATTTCCATTTGGATTTAGATATGAGTATTGATATTGGTTCACCAACTTGGTTTCCTGCAATCATAAAGTAGTTTTTCTGTTTCTCTCTCTTGATGTTTTCATCTTAAATTTTGCTTTTTCTGATTCCATGCTTGAAATGCCTGCTTTTCTCTTATCACATATTGCATAGTCACTTTAGATCCAACTTGGCATTTTTATTCTCCACCAGTATGTTACATGAGTTTATTGTATATAGCAGATTATTTACTTTGAGTTTCTTATCCATTCATTTTTTTCATACACTCATAGCTAAATTTCCCTTTATTATATTTATTTGCTCCATTTTTGTTTTTCCCCCCTTCAAGTCACTGCTTTAACTTGCAAATAATCTTGTTAATAATACCGTTATATTAGTAAACTGCACAGACTGGCTCCTGATCACCTGCTCTGATCTGTTTGCCCTATCCTGGCTTCTCTGAATTTGCATTATTATCTATCTGTCTTGCCTCCATTTCTGTCCATTCTCTTTCCTAGTCCAATGACGTGCGTAGTCATCATATCTCCCTATCCCTGTCATCTCAGGCCTCTTGATTTTTATCACTTCCTCTCACTGCTCTCCAAAAAAAAAAAATTTCTGTGACTTTTTCCTCATTATTTATTTTTAGTTCCTCCTCACCATTTTGAATTTTAAGCAAATTAGTATTTTCTCAATATACAGGCATAGTTTTGTTTCTCCTTTACGCGTGTATCTGCGCCTTGAATTTTTTTACTTTCGATAATTGCTAGCACTAGCATTTCTAGAACTACTATCTCCAAATAATACTGGGAAAAGGAAGTACCCTTGTTTAGTTCTATGTTCATTAAGAATCCTTCGTGTTTTACCACTGGAAATAATACTGCCATTTGGTTTAAGATATATACTTTCATCATATTGAAGCATAGTTCCTTTTCTCCTTCCTGTGCTTTATAGGGGTTTCACTATGAATGATGTGCTTTATCAAAGCCTTTTAAATGTATCTTGTCAGACAATTGTCTGAATTAGGGAGAGTTTTCTAATCCAATTAATTCTACTTAAGGTTAATTCCGAATTTTCAATTATTCTTGTATCCCTCCTATAAAATCATATTTGTCATAGGTATTTATTGGATATATATTGCTGCAGTCTTTTGCTAAGATCTGGTTTTATTATTTTGAACCAAGTTCATCAACAATACATTCTATAATTCTCCTTTTTTGCTGTAATCTTCCCAATTTCTTTGAATCAAGACTCTCTCCTTATAAGGGGACCTTGATACTTTTTTTCTCAAAGTTTTCATAATTATTTCTGTCATATTATTGTTTAAAAGTGTGACAGAATTCACCTATAAATACAACTGAACCAGGAATTTCTTTTTTCTTCCATATTTTTTTTAAAAAGTACTTTAATTTCATTTTCTGGCACTAGGTTAAGGTCTTGATTTTACGTTGTATTAACTTTGATGATGAATGTTTAATAGATAAGCACCCATTTCTTTTACATTTTCAGTTGTTACTATGAAATTGTGTGTATATTATGTCTTGAAAAGTCATTTTTTCATGATTTTGTAATTTTGCTCTTCTTATTTGTATTTGAGTAATTTGGTGTTTCTTCATTACCCTTTCAACCCTTAACATTTTGAACAAAGTACCTAAATGTCTACGCGTTACATCCATCTTTTCAAAGAGCTTTTACTACTGTTTGTAAATTCCACATTCTTTTTTTTTAATAATTTTTTTCCATTTTCCCTCTCATTATTCAAACTTCTTCTCATGCGTTTTTTGTGTTTTTTCTTTAATAACTTTGTGTTTTTTTTGTTTCTCATTTAATATATTGTTTCTCTCTTTTTCTATTTTGCCCAAACATGGTTTCAGGGTTATGATTTTTCTTCTCAAAAGGAATGTGGCTTTACCGGCATCCCAGAAAGTTTCATTAATTTGCTCAGGATCATTGTACTCTTTCATATAACTATTGGTTCAATCATTTGTTCTCACTTAATATTCCCTACTCATTATTCAGGATGCCATTATTAATTTTTAATTTGGCCCTGTGTCTTTTATTGTGTTCCCTATGTTGCTGACTCTTTTTGTTATGTTATCAACTGTATGGGAAGTGTTTATGTTTCTACTTTATAACATTTTTAATAACTTTTCTGTACTTGATTCCACCTTTTTTTCATGAATATATCATCTGGTACTGAAAAAGATATGTAGTTTTTATTGTTTCCATTCAAATAATGTCATGAGTTTTTGGTTCTAACATGAATAGATTTTTTTCAGTTCTACATTTTCTTTCCTGTTTTATCTTCCTTTTAGATTTCTCCATCTTGGAGAGATGAACATTAGAGTGTCCTGCAGTTATTGTGTTGTTATCTCTGTCATTTTATAATTCAGTTCAATTTTTTCTTGGATTTTCATGTTATGCTCTTTTGTGCTTCTATGTTCTGTACTGACGGCTCATTGACTTTGCTTCTACTAAATACAAAGTAGGTCCACTGTTTCTCTTTTGTGATTTTATGAATCTTTATTTTTGTTTATTGGATATCATGGTGACAACTCCGACTTTTTGTGTATCACAAGGTGTGGAGCTAATTTTGATCCAGCCTCCCTTTCTTATTCAGTATAAATATTTTAGATAACTTTCTCGGTATAAAGGAGATTGTTAAACTTGGGTGGGTTCCTATGTGCTCATTTTCTTTCTTTTGCTCTATCATTTTATCAATTCATATTCAAATTTATACTCATTAGACTTTTATTTTCCTCCATTTCATATTAACTTTTATGGGCTTCCTCTGCTAACTTAGTACTTTGTACCAGAAAATAATTTTGCTCGTAATACATAGATGCTAATCTATGCTACTCACTCTCTCTGGTCATTTGCTCTTACTTGTGTCTCCTATCCCAAGTTCTCTGAATTTCCTTATAATTCTATTCTATCTAATATCTATTTATAATTTCTCACCTGTTTTGATCTATTCACTTTTCTCATTCAGTAATGTGAGTGGTTCAGAATCTTCCCTGTACTCTTTTCATTCCCTTAAACTTAACATGTTTTGATCATTTGCATTCACTGCTCTCTGTTCTAAGAAGTTTTCTTTTGTTCTCCCCTGTTTACATTTCCTTCCAGTTTATTTTAGATTGTGAATTCTAAGTAAACCTCGTCCTTATCACTAAATGGATGCAATTTGTCTTCTCTTCTATACTTATGTCTTTAATCTCTTTCTTTCTTTTCTCACTACTAACACTAGCATTTCTAGAAATATGGTGTCCAATAACAGTGGTGAATGGCAGGGGAGGGGACATCCTTGCTTTAATCCTATATTTATTAAGAAACCTTCTAATATTTTACCATTGGAAAATATGTTACCTTGTTTGGAAATATATACTCTTTATAAGGTTAAAAATGTCCTCTTTTTTTCTTTGTAGAACTTTCAACAGGAATGACTATCATACTTTTTCAGAGGCTATTTTCTGTAAACCTCATCATCATGAGGTTAAAAGATAAATATTTTAAAAAATATTTTATGTCAAATGGTTTTTTGTGATGTTAAAACATCTTTGTATCCCTCATAAAAATATGATTTGGCCATAATGAATAATGTAACATACATTGCTGTAGCCATTTTACTAGGATCTTAATTATTTTGAATTACTATTCAATATTAATTGAGTTCCTGTTTCTCCTTCTTTATTTTTTTCTTTCTTGGTTCCTTGTCAAGACTCCTCATCTTTTAATAATAATTTCTGTAGTATGATTTTTATTTAAAAGTCTGACAATATTCACGCATAAGTTCTTTCTTTCATAATTTCTTTAAAGCTCTTTCAATTTCATTTTCTGACACTAGATTGTATTAAGATATTACTTTGATGTCCTATTCATTCTGCTATTTCATATTTTATTAGACAAACCTCCATTGCTTTAAAATTCCCATTTGTACTTTCAAGTAATTGTGCACACACCAGGTTGTGAAAAATGTTTCTATCTCTTCTGTTGTGATTGCCTTGATCATTTCTACTTTAGCAAAATGATTTCCTTCCTCTTTTATGATCAGATTAACTAAAAACTTGTCAATTTTGACCCTATTTTTAAAGAGCATTTGATTTTGCATCTCAATGCTATAATAGCATTTTTTTTGTTACTTGTCAGATTTTCACAATTAACTTTTCTGTTTATTTTGGAATTTTTGTGGATTTCCTTGTTATTTAATTTGCCATTTCCTTTCATTCTTACTCTCTTTGCTTTATCAACGTATGTTTTTGGAGATGAGATTTTTTACTCTGAGGACTGCCTTAGTTGCATTTCAGAGGGTTTGCAATTTTTTTTCACAATCATTGCACTTTTTCACATTATTAGTAGTGTGATTTACTTTTTGCTCAATTCATTTTTCAGGATTAAACTATTAATTCTGCATTTTGGTCTGTATCTTTCCCTGGCATCTTCTGTATTCATGATGTTTTTTATATTTTCAAGTGCAATATTATGTGTATTAATTGTTATTACTTTATAAGATCCCTTAAATCTTCTCTGTCCCATGTCATAACTTTTATTTTTGAAAACATATAATCAAGTACTAAAAAAAAATACATAATCTTTAATGCTCCTATTTGTAAGTTGCCAGGTATATTTCATTTCGAACATCAACTGTTTTCTGTGTTCTATATTTTTTTTCCTGTATATAAATCTTTTAGATTTGTTTATATTTGAAGAATGGAAATTCAAATGTCTTCCAATTTTTCTCCGTTTATTTACAAAACATTCTAGTCCAGTTAACTTTTCCCTTTTGAATAGAAATACTAACACTATTTTGTGTTTATATGTTTATTTTTTATATTTGTACATTGACTTTGGTTCCATTAACTGCAAAGTACTTTCTGTGTTTCTCTTTCTTGGTATTATGAATTACTGTCTCTGTTTGTCTGATACCATGGCTGCAACTCTTCCTTCCTTTATTTTTTTCCTTGTATCACCTTTTTTTGCACCTGATTTGGATCCAGCCTCTCATTTTCATTTTGTATGAGTGATTATTTTGTGAACACACATTGCTAGGTGTTTGTTCTTTGCCATTTACTCTCTTCTTTACTGCAAAGTAATCTCCATTCAAGTTAAATTGTGATATTTAATTTTATTGTTTTCCTCCATTCATTTTTTTTGTATTCAGCTTTATATACTTCTGCCATTAAGTCACAATTTTGTACTTGTCAATAGTTTTGCTTATAAAACTCTAAGCCTGGTCTTGCTCATAGGCTAGATTGACTGCTCTGATTTTCTCTGCCTCCTATCCCAAGTCCCCTGATTTTACTTATATTTTTATTCTATTTCTCTATGCATCTCTCTATCCCATTTTTGTCCATCTTCTTTCCCTATTCCTCAGTGTTTTCTGTTCCTTTTCCCACTTCTATAGTTCTGTGATTTTCTTTCATTGCCCTCCTTTCCAAGAGTTTTCCTTTGCCTTTCCCCTTCATCATTCATCTCTTTTCCTGTCCATTTTGAATTTTGAATTCTAAGTTGTCATCAAATAGCTATAATTTTGCTTTCCCCTGGTGTATCTCTAGTTTTTAACTTCTTTCTTTAGTCTTATTCCTAGCATTAACATTTCCAGAAATATATCAAAGAAGAGTGAGAAAAGTGGAGTGGTGGGAGGGGAGGAGGGTTCACATACTTCCTTTATTTCCATATGCATTCTGAATACTTCTGCTTTACCATTTGAAATAATTCTACCTGTGTGTGTGCAGGGGTGAGGAGGAGGTGCGTGTGTGTGTGTGTGTGTGTGTGTGTGTGTGTGTGTGTGTGTGTGTGTACAACCTCTCTTCAGTTTCAAAAAATGGTCCTTCCTAATTTCTGCTGGGTTTTCAGCACAAATACGATTCCTACTTTTTCAAAGGCATTTTCTACATCTTCTCAAATGAACATGTGATTTAGTGCTACTGGTTTTATTTTTTATATAATTAACTATATTAAATGTTTTTCTTAATGTATGTTCATCTTTATGTCCCTTCTATGAAGCCAGTTTGAGTACAGTAATTATTTTTCAATATAATGCTATAACTTTTTGCCATGAAATGATTTCAATTCTGTGTATTAACATTCTTGAGTAATATACCCTATATTTGTTCTTTGATGTTCTTCCCTAGGTTTTTTTCGGGAATCTTATTATGGAATTTTGCAGGCTTTCTTTTTTATTTTTTTTTGGAATATTTTTCATCATATTACTTATTCTTTAAATGTTTGATGGTACTTACCCATAAATACATCTAAACCAGATTTTTTTTACATAGTCCCTTTAAAGGTTGTTCAGTTTCATTTTCTAACATTAGATGGTTTAAGATCTTATTTTCATGTTCCATTAATGCTTCTATTTTGTAGCTAAGCCTCCATTTTTTTGAATTCTCATTTGTGCTAACATGTAATTGTGTGTACTCTGTTATAATAATGCTCTCTATCTCTCTGCTGTGATTTTGTCTTGTTAATATTTCATTTTAGCCATTTCATTTCCCTTCTTCCCAATATATTTGCTTTCTCCCATTTGCTTTTCTTATTTTTCCCCTTCCTCTATTAAATCTGTACTTTACACTTGTAAGTTGTTTTGTTAATAATATGCTAATGCTATTCACCCCCACAGGTTGGCTCCTGATCTACTTGCCCTGTCCCAAGTTCTTTGAATTTGCACTATTTTTCTCCAGCCCCCATTTGTACCCATTTTTGTTCTTGGTCAAGTACAGTAAGTCTATAGAAATCTCCCTTTTCCCTTTTCCTTCAAAATCATATACTTCACTCATTTTCTTTCACTCCTCTATAGAAAAAGAAATACTCCTCGACTTTGCCCTCATCATTATTTACCTTTACTTTCTGTTTTGAATTTTGAATTTTAAGTAAATGATGATTTTATCCAGAGAAACATATTAATGGCTCTTCCCTATCCATGCTTGTGACTTTAATTCATTTATTTTGGATTAGCACTAGCATTTCTAGAATCATAATGTTGACAAAATGATGATTTGCTTGGAACACAAAAATTCTCTTCACTGGAAGGAAAGATAAATGATGAGGACAAAACAAAGGCATATTTTTGGAGGGGAATTGAAAGAAAATGACAAAAAGAATGAATGGTTGATATGGATTGGGATACAGAACAAGAAAAATTCTAAATTCCTCTCATGCTATTTTTTTGTTTTTTCTTTAGTGATTTTGTTTTTTTGTTTCTCATTTAATATATTGTTTCTCTCTTTTTCTGTTTTGTCCAAACAGGGTCTCATGGTTTTGATTTTTCTTCTCAAAAGAAATGTGGCTTTACCCACATCCCAGAAAGTTTCATTTATTTGCTGATGATCATTGTGCTTTTTCATATAATTATTGGGTCAATCATTTGTTCTTACAACCTACGCATTATTCACGATGCCATTATTAATTTTTAATTTGGACCTGTATCTTTTGTTGTGTTCCCTATGTTGCTCTTTTATGTTATAAACTATATGTGAAGTGCTTACGTTTCTACTTTTTAACATTTTTAATAACTTTTCTGTACTTGATCCCATCTTTTTTTTCATGAATATATCATCTAGTACTGAAAAAGATATGTAGATTTTATTGTTTCTATTCAACTCATGTCATGAGTTTTTGGCTCTAACATGAATAGATTTTTTTCAGTTCTATATTTTCTTTCTTGTTTTATCTTTGTTTTAGATTTCTCCATCTTGGAGAGATGAACATTATAGTGTCTTGCAGTTATTTTGTTGTTATCGCTGTCATTTTATAATTCAGTTCAATTTTCTCTTGAATTTTTATGTTATGCTCTTTTGTGCTTCTGTGTTCAGTACTGACATTGCTCATTGACTTTGCTTTGGCTAAATACAAAGTAGGCCCTCTGTTTCTCTTTTGTGATTTTATGAATCTTTATTTTTGTTTATTGGATATCATAGTGACAACTCCTACTTTTCATGTATCACAAGTTGCAGAGCTAATTTTCATCCAGCCTCCCTTTTTCATTCTGTATAAAAATTTTAGATAACTTTCTCGGTATACAGGAGATTGTTAAGCTTGGCTGGGTTCCTATGTTCTCATTGTCTTTCTTTTGCTGTATCGTTTCATCAATTCGTATTCAAATTTATACTCATTAGACTTTTATTTTCCTCCATTTCATATTGACTTTTATATACTTTCTCTGCTAATTTATGCTACTCTATGCTAATCTATGCTACTCATTCTCTGTCTGATTATTTGCTGTTACTTGTGTCTCCTATCCCAAGGTCTCTGAATTTTCTTATGATTTTATTGTATCTACTGTCTACTTATAATTTCTCATCTGTTTTAATGTGTTCACTTTTCTCATTCAGTAACATGAGTGGTTCAGAATCTTCCCTTTACTCTTCCTCTCATTTCCTTAAACTTAGCATGTTTTGATCATTTTCATTCACTGCTCTCTGTTCTGAAAAGTTTTCTTTTGCTCTCTCCTGTTCATCATTTACAATTTCTTCCAGTTTATTTTAGATTTTGAATTCGGAGTAAACCACTTATCAATAAATAGATTTAATTTGTCTTCTTTTCTATACTTAATGTCTTTAATTTCATTCTTTTCTTATTGCCAACACTAGCTTTTCTAGAAATATTGTGTCAAATAACAGTGGCAAATGGCAGTGGAGGGGGCATCCTTGCTTTAATCCTACATTTATTTTTTTTTGAAGACTTTTTTTAAAATTCATTTATCTATTTATCTATCTATTTATTTATTTAACTTTTTACATTCATTTTTACAAAATTTTGGGTTCCAAATTTTCTCCCCTTTTCTCCCCTCCCCCCACCCCAATACACCAACCAATCTAATTTTCCCTATCTCCAATCTGCCCTCTCTTCTGTCATCCCTCCCTTCTCTTGTCCCCATCTTCTCTTTTCTCCTGTAGGGCCAGATGACTTTCTATTCCTCATTAACTGTATGTCTTCTTTTCTAGTAGCAACACAAAACTAAACAGTTGTTCCTAAAACTTTGAGTTCCAAATTCTCCCCATCCCTCCCTCCCCACCCATTCCCTTTGGGAAGGCAGGCAACTCAATATAGGCCATATCTGTGTAATTTTGCAAATGCCTTCCCTGATAGTCGTGTTGTATAAGACTAACTGAATTACCCTCCATCCTAACCTGCCCCTCATTGTTTCTCTTCTGTCTTTTGATCCTGTCCCTCCCCAAGTGTTGACTTCAAATTGCTCCCTCCTCCCTTTGCCCTCCCTTCTATCATCCCCCCCCTTGCTTATCTAATTCTCCCCCACTTTCCTATACTGTAAGATAGGTTTTCATACCAAAATGAGTGTGCATTTTATTCCTTCCTTTAGTCAAAAGAGATGAGGGTAAACTTCTTGTTTTTTTTTTGTTTTTTTTTTCTCAGCTCTCCTCTTTTTCCCTCCACTAAAAAGTCTCCTACTTGCCTCTTAAGTGACATATAATTACCCCATTCCATTTCACCCTCTCTTCTCCCACTACATTTCTCTCTCACCATTTACCTTAATTTCTTTTAAGATATGGTCCCATCCTATTCAATTCAATCTGTGCTCTCTGTCTTTGTATGTGTGTGCATGTGTGTGTGTGTGTGTGTGCGTGTATGCATGTACATGTGTGTGTGTGGTCCCACCAACTAGCCAGATACTGAAAAGTTTTAAGAGTTACAAATATTGTATTTCCATGTAGGAATGTAAACAGTTCACTTCTGGTAAGTCCCTTAAGACTTCTCTTTGCTGTTTACTTTTTCATGCTTCTTCTCATTCTTATGTTTGAAAGTCAAATTTTCTTTTCAGCTCTGGCCTTTTCATCAAGAATGCTTGAAAGTCCTCTGTTTCAGTGAAAGACCATATTTTCCCCTGAAGTATTATACTCAGTTTAGCTGGGTAGGTGATTCTTGGTTTGAGTCCTAGTTCCTTTGACTTCTGGAATATCCTATACCACACCCTTCGATCCCTTAATGTAGAAGCTGCTAGATCTTGAGTTATCCTGATTTTATTTCCACAATACTGGAATTGTTTCTTTCTAGCTGCTTGTAAAATTTTCTCCTTGAGCTGGGAGTTCTGGAATTTGGCCACAATGTTCCTAGGAGTTTCTCTTTTTGGATCTCTTTCAGGTGGTGATCGATGGATTCTTTCAATACTTATTTTGCCCTCTGGTTGTAGAATGTCAGGGCAGTTTTCCTCGATAATTTCATGGAAGATGATATCTAGGCTCTTTTTTTGATCATGACTTTCAGGTAGTCCCATAATTTTTAAATTGTCTCTCCTCGATCTATTTTCCAGGTCAGTTGTTTTTCCAATGAGATCTTTCACATTTGCTTCCATTGTTTCATTCTTTTGGTTTTGTTTGGTGATTTCTTGGTTTCTCGTAAAGTGTATTCATCTTTATGTCCCTTCTATGAAGCCAATTTGAGTACAGTAATTATTTTTCAATATAATGCTATAACTTTTTGTCATGAAATGATTTCAACTTTGTGTATTAATACTCTTGAGTAATATACTCTATGTTTGTTCTTTTCTGTTCTTCCCTAGGTTTGTTTCAGGACTCATTATGGAATTTGGAGGCTTTCCTTTTTTTTTTAGACTATTGTTCATCATATTACCCATTCTTTAAATGTTTGATGTTATTTACCCATAAATACATCTAAACCAGATTTTTTGCATAGTCCCTTTAAAGCTTGTTCAGTTTCATTTTCTAACATTAGATGGTTTAAGATCTTATTTTCATGTTCCATTAATGCTTCTATTTTGTAGCTAAGCCTCCATTTCTTTTGAATTCTCATTTCTGCTAGCATGTAATTGTGTGTACTCTGTTATAATAATGCTCTCTATCTCTCTGTTGTGATTTTGTCTTGTTAATATTTTATTTTGGTCATTTCATTTCCCTGCTTCCCAATTTCTTTCCTTTCTCCCATTTGCTTTTCTTCTCCCCTTCCTGTATTAAGTCTGTACTTTATACCTGTAAGTTATTTTGTTAATAACATGTTAATGCTGTTCACCCCCACAGGTTAGCCCCTGATCTACTTGCCCTGTCCCAATTTCTTTGAATTTGCACTATTTTTCTATCTCTCCATCCTCCATTTGTATCCATTTTCATTCTTAGTCAAGTACAGTAAGTCTATAGAAATCTTCCTTTTCCCTTTTCCTTCAAAACCACATACTTTACTCATTTTCTTTCACTCCTCTACAGAAAAATAAATACTCCTTGACTTTGCCCTCATCAGTATTTACCTTTACTTCTGTTTTGAATTTTGAATTTTAAGTAAATGATGATTTTATCCAGAAAAACCTATTAATGACTCTTCCCTACCCATGCTTGTGACTTTAATGTATTTATTTTGGATTAGCACTAGTGTTTCTCGAATAATTATGTTGACATAATGATGATTTGCTTGGAACACAAAAATACTCTTCACTGGAAGGAAAGATAAATGATGAGGACAAAACAAAGGCATAATTTTGGAGGGAAATTGAAAGAAAATGAGAAAAAGAATTAAAGGTTGGCATGGATTGAGGTACAGAACAAGAAAGATTCTAAATTCCATTACTGGGCTAAGAGGACAAAATTGGGGGAGAAATTGATCAACCAATCATTGATAGATAATTTTAACTGGGACAAACAAATCGCAGTGCATGAACAGGGGGGAAACTACTGAGTAGAAGGGCATTTTAAGCAATAATGGCAAATACAAACCCAAATGTAATAATTTAGTAAACTTTAAGATTCATGTCTTTCATTTCTTTGTTCTGGCTTACTGCTAGCACTAGTATTTTTAGAACCACTGTGTGAAATAATAGTAGCAAAGGGAGTACACTTATTTTATGCCTATGTTTATTAGGCATCCTCCTAGTTTTTTACCATTGGAATTATTGCTACTTTGTCTTTATATATATTCTTTATCAGATCAAAAATTTACCCTTTCTTCTGTGTGCTTTGTAGGGTTTTCAGCACAAATCATTGTTGTACTTCATCAAAGTCATTATTATGTATCTTGTCATAGGATCTTCTGATTTTAGGGGTGATCGTTTTTCTAATAGTTATGTTAAAATCTTTACCTATAATTATCTTTGCACCCCTCTGTAAGTCAATCTTAGCCATATTGAACAATTTGTTTAATACACTGCTGTAGTTTTTTTGGATTCCATATGTGTAAGTTCAGGAAGTTTTAGTTCTATTTTTTTTTTTTTTTAGCATTTTTTAGTTACTTTCTCCTTAACTGGGACTCATAAAAAAGGATCTTAGTAGAATTTTCTTTCTCAACTTTTTGGAATTTTTTGAATAATATTAATTGTTTTTTTAAATGTTTTAATATTTAACCATATATCCCACTACACCAAGAGTTTATTTTCCTTTTTCTATTCTTCAAAAAGTAGTTTATTTTGTTTTTATTAATTTTAATTCATTTATTTTCAGGTTTCAACATTCATTTCCACAAGAATTTGAGTTCCAAATTTTCTTCCCTTCTCTCCCATCAGCCCACCCCATGAAAGCATGCATTCTGATCACCACTTACCCCCCAATCTGCCCTCCCTTCTATCACATCCCTTCTTTCCCTTATCCTGATCTTCACTCTTTTCTTCTAGGGCATGATAGATTTATGTACCCTATTAGCTCTATGTCTTATTTCCCAGTTGCATGCAAAAACAACTCTCAACATTCCTTCCTAAAACTTAGCTGCAAATTCTTTCCCTTCCTCCATCCCCACCCATCCCCAATGAGAAGCTGAGCATCTCAATGTATGTAGGCTATTTATGTGTAGTTTTGCAAAAGACTTCCATAATAGTTATCTTTGCATAAGACCATATTTCCCTCCATCCTATCCTGCCCCCCATTTATGCTCTTCTCTCTTTTGTCCTTATCCCTCCCCAAAAGTGTTTATTACAGTTACTCCCTCCTCCCTTTTGCCCTCCCTTCTATCATCTCCCCCACCCCACTTATCCCCTTCTCCCCTACTTTCCTGTACTGTGAGTTAGATTTTCATACCCAATTGAGTGTTAATGTTCTTCTCTCCTTAAGCCTAATGTGATGAGAGTAAGCTTCACTTTTTCCCTCTCACCTCCACCCTTTCCCCTTCCACTGAAAAAGCTTTTCCTTACCTCTTTTGTGAGAGATAATTTGCCCCATTCCATTTCTCCCTTTCTCCTCCCAATATATTCCTCTCTCACCCCTTAGTTTCATTTTTTTAGATATCAACCCTTCCTATTCAGCTCACCCTGTGCCCCCCCCCCCCTCTCTCTCTCTCTCTGGCTCTCTCTCTCTCTCTCTCTTTCTCTCTCTCTCTTTCTCTCTCTCTGGCTCTCTTTCTGTGTGTGTGTGTGTGTATGTGTGTGTACAATATAATCCCTTCAACTACCCAACTACTAAGAAAAGTTTCAAGAGTTACAAATATTGTCTTTCTATATAGGAATGTAAACAGTTCAACTTTAGTAAGTCCCTTGTGATTAACCTTTCCTGTTTATCTTTTCATGCTTCTCTTTCTTGTTGAGATTGAAAGTCACATTTTCTATTCAGCTCTGGTCTTTTCATCAAAAATGCTTGAAAGTCCTCTCTTTCATTGAATGGCCATTTTCCCCTGAAGTATTATATTCAGTTTTGCTAGTTAGGTGAGTCTTGGTTTTAATCCTAGTTCCTTTGACTTCTGGAATATCATACTTCCCTGCGACCTTGCAGGCTGCCTTGGGCTGGAGATTTCCTTCACACCATTGTTCTGTGGGTTCCGCAGCTCCAGAATTTGTTTAGAGCCATTTTTACAGGTATTTGGCTGGGCTTGGGGGCAGCTCTCTAGGAAGTATATGCTGTTTCTCTGCCTTCTTGCCTCTGCCTCCAGCTTATTTTCTAACACTAGATTGCTTAAAATCTTGATTTCATGTTTTATTAATTTTGCTATTATCCACTTTGCAGATAACCATCCAATTCTCTTAAATTCTTAGTCATGCTGTCATGTAATTGTGTTCACACTAAGGTAGGAAAATACTTTCTACTTCTTTGCTTTGCTCAATTGTTATTTTTGTGAGTTGATATCTCTCATTAAACTCCCTCACCTCCTTATATTTTAAACAGACTAGTTAAATGTTTTTCAATTATGTCAATGTCTGTCAATTCCACATTCTTTTTTATAATTTTAAAATATTTTTTCCTTTTCCCTCCCATTTTCCAGATTTCTTCTTGTACTTATGTTGTGTTTTCTTTATTGACTTTTATGAGTTTTGTATTTCTCATTGACTATATTATTTCCCTTTTTCTATTATGTCCAAATATGGTTTCAGGGTTATGATTTTTCTTCTCAAAAGGAATGTGGCTTTACCCACATCCCAGAAAGTTTCATTTATTTGTTCATGATTATTGTTCTCTTTCATATAATTATTGGTTGAATCATTTGTTCTTACAAACTCCTCATTTTTCAGGATGCTATCATTAATTTTTAATTTGGACCTGTTTTTTTTTTGTGTGTTCCCTATGTTACTGACTCTTTTATGTTATCAGCTATATGTGAAGTGTTTATGTTTCTACTTTTTAACATTTTTAATAACTTTTCTGTGCTTGATCCCATTTTTTCTCATGAATATATCATCTGATAGTGAAAAAGATAGGTAGTTTTATTTTTTCCATTCAACTCATGTCATGAGTTTTTGGCTCTAACATGAATAGATTTTTTTCAGTTCTGTATTTTCTTTCTTATTTTATCTTTCTTTTAGATTTCTCCTTCTTGGAGAGATGAACATTAGAGTGTCCTGCAGTTATTGTGTTGTTATCTCTGTCATTTTATAATTCAGTTCAATTTTCTCTTTTGAATTTTCATGTTATGCTCTTTTGTGCTTCTGTGTTCAGTACTGACATTGCTCATTGACTTTGCTTCTACTAAATGCAAAGTAGATCTTCTGTTTCTCTTTTGTGATTTTATGAATCTTTATTTTTGTTTATTGGATATCACATTGACAACTCCTACTTCTTGTGTATCACAAGTTGCATAGCTACATTTCATCCAGCCTACCTTTTTCATTCTGTATTAAAATTTTAGATAACTTTGTCAGCATACAAGAGATGGTTAAGCTTGGGTGGTTTCCTATGTGCTCATTCTCTTTCTTTTGCTCTATCATTTCATCAATTCATATTCAAGTTTATACTAATTAGACTTTTATTTTCCTCCATTTCATATTGACTTTTAAACACTTCCTCTGCTAAATTAGTACTTTGTACCAGCAAATAATTTTGCTCATAATACATTGAACTAATCCATGCTACTTGCTCTCTTCATCATTTGCTCTTACTTGTGTCTCTTATCCCAAGTTCTCTAAATTTACTTATGATTTTATTATATATAATGTCTATTTATAATTTCTCACCTGTTTTAATATGTTCACTTTTCCCATTTAGTAACATGAGTGGTTCAGAATCTTCCCTGTACTCTTCCTCTCATTCCCTTAAGCTTATCATGTTTTCATCATTTTCGTTCACTGCTCTCTGTTCTAAAAAGTTTTCTTCTGCTCTCTCCTGTGCATTATTAACTTTTCCTTCCAGTTGATTTTAGACTTTCAATTCTAAGTAAACCTCTTCCTTATCACTAAATAGATGTAATTTATCTTCTCTTCTGTACTTATGTCTTTAATTTCTTTCTTTGTTTTGTTATTACTAACACTAGCTTTTCTAGAAATATTGCATCAAATAACAGTAGCAAATGTGAGGGGAGGGGGCATCCTTGCTTTAATCTTATACTTATTGAGAAACCTTCTAATATTTTACCATTGGAAAACATGTTACCGTGTTTGGAAATATGCACTTTTTATAAGGTTAAAAATGCCCTTCTTTATTCTTTGTAGAACTTTCAACAGGAATAAGTACCATACTTTTTCAGGGGCTGTTTTTCTGTCAATCTCATCATCATGAGATTAAATGATATTTTTTAAAAAATATTTTATGCCAAATGGTTTTTTTGAGATGTTAAATAATCTTTGTATCCCTCATAAAAATATGATTTGGCCATAATGAATATTATAACATATACATTCCTGTAGTCATTTTGCTGGGATCTTGATTATCTTGAATTAATATGCAATATTAATTGAGTTCCTGTTTCTACTTCTTTATTTTTTTCTTTCTTGGTTCCTTATCAGAACTCCTCATCTTTTAAAAATAATTTCTATAGTATGATTTTTATTTAAATGTCTGGTAGTATTCACTCATAAGTTCATCTGGACCCGAAGTTTCTTTCTTTCATAATTTCTTTAAAGCTCATTCAACTTCATTTTCTGACACTAGATTGTATAAGATGTTACATTGATGTCCTATTCATTTTGCTATTTCATATTTTATTAGATAAACCTCCATTTCTTCAAAACTCTCATTTGTACTTTCAGGTAATTGTGCACACACCAGGTTGTGAAAGCTTTATATCTCTTGGGTTGTGATTGTGCCTTGATCATTTTTACTTTAGCAACATGATTTCCTTCCCTTTTTATGATCAGATTAATGAAAAAGTTTTCAATTTTGACCCTATTTTTAAAGAGCTTTTGATTTTGCATCTCAATGCTATAATAGTATTTTTTGTTACTTTTCAGATTTTCACAATTAACTTTTCTGTTTACTTTGGGATTTTTGTTGATTTTATGGTTATTTAATTTGCCATGTCAGTTCATTGTTCCTCTTTGCTTTATCAACGTATGTTTTTGGAGATGAGATTTTTTCCTCTGAGAACTGCCTTAGGTGCATTTCAGAGGGTTTGCAATTTTTCTTCACAATCATTGCACTTTTTCACATTGTTAGTAGTTTGATTTGCTTTTTAACCAATTCATTTTCTCAGAATTAAATAATTAATTCTGAATTTTGGTCTGTATCTTTCCCTGACATCTCCTGTATTGATGCACTTTTTAAATAATTTTCTAGTGCAATATGATATGTATGAATTCTTATTACTTTATAAGATCCCTTCAATCTTCTATGTCCCCTGACATATCTTTTATTTTTGAAAACACGTATTCAAGTACTAAACAAAGAACATTGTAGGATGACAGGTATGCTTCAATTCTAACATCAACCACTTTCTGATTTCTACATTTTTTGCTGTATATATTTCTTTTAGATTTGTTTGTACTTGAGGAATGGAAACTCAAATGTCTCACAATTTTTGTCTTATTATTTATGTAACATTCCCGTCCAGTTACCTTTTCCCTTTTGAATAGAGATACTATGCTAGATAGAGATACTAACACTATTTTGCGTTTATATGTTTATTGCTTATATTTGTTTCTTGACTTTGGTTCCTTTAAGTGGAAAGTACTTTCTCTGTTTCTCTTTCTTGATATTATGAATTACTATTTTTGTTTGTCTGATACCATGGGTGCAACTCTTCATTCCTTTCTTTTTTATTCTTGTATCATCTTTTTTTTGCACCTAATTTGGATCTAGCCTCTCATTTTCCATTTGTATGAGTAATTATTTTGTGAACACATATTGCTAGGTGTTTGTTCTTTTCCATTTTCACTCTTTTTTCACTGCAATGTAACCTCCATTCAAGTTAAATTTTGATATTTAATTTTGTTGTTTTCCTCCATTCATTTTTTGTATTCAGCTTTATATGCTTCTGCCACTGAGTCACATCTTTGTACATTCCAATAGTTTTGCTTATAAAACTCTGAGTCTGGTCTTGCCCATAGGCTAGATTGCTTGCTTTGATTTTCTCTGCCTCCTATCCCAAGGACTCTGATTTTACCAATATTTTCATTCTCCTTTTCTATCCATCTCTCTATTCCATTTTTGTCAATCTTCCCTCCATAATCCCAGTGTTTCCTGTTCCTTTTCCCACTTCTCCTATAGTTCTGTGATTTTCTTTCTTTGCCCTCCTTTCTCCCCTTTGTCATCAAATAGCCATAAGTTTGCTTCCACCTGGTGTATCTCTAGTTTTTAATTCTTTCTTTAGTCTTATTGCTAGCATTAACATTTCCAGAAATATATCAAAGAAGAGTGAGAAAATTGGAGTGGTGGAGGGGGAGGAGGGTTCACATACTTCCTTTATTTCCATATGCATTCTGAATGCTTCTGCTTTACCACTTGAAAGAATTCTACGTTTCTGTGTGTGTGTTTGTGTGTGTGTGTGTGTGTGTGTGTGTGTGTGTGTGTGTGTGTGTGTGTGTGTAGAAATCCTCTCTTCAGATTCAAAAAATGGTCCTTCCTAATTTCTGGTGAGTTTTCAGCACAAATGAAATTCCTACTTTTTCAAAGGCATTGTCTTTGTCTTCTCAAATGAACATGTGTTTTAGCACTACTGGTTTTATTTTTTATATAATTAACTATATTAAATGTTTTCCCTAATGTGTATTCATCTTTATGTCCCTTCTATGAAGCAAATTTGAGGGCATTAATTATTTTTTAATATAATGCTATAACTTTTTGCTATGATATGATTTCAATTTTGTGTATTAACATTCTTGAGTAATATACTCTATGTTTGTTCTTTGCTGTTTTTCCCTAGGTTTTTTTCAGGACTCTTTATGGAATTTTGCAGGCTTTCCTTTTTTATTTTTTTTTTGGAATATTATTCATCATATTACTTGTTTTTTAAACGTTTGATGGTATTTACCCTTAAATACATCTAAACCAGACTTTAAAACTTGTTCAGTTTCATTTTCTAACATTAGATGGTTTAAGATCTTATTTTTCATGTTCCATTAATGCTTCTATTTTGTAGCTAAGCCTCCATTTCTTTTGAATTCTCATTTGTGCTAGCATGTCATGGTGTGTATCCTGTTATAATAATGCTCTCTATCTCTCTGTTGTGATTTTGTCTTGTTAATATTTCATTTTGGTCATTTTATTTCCCTCCTTCCCAATATCTTTCCTTTCTCCCATTTGCTTTTCTTATTTCTCCCCTTCCTGTATTAAGTCTATACTTTATACCTGTAAGCTCTTTTGTTAATAATATGCTAATGCTAATCACCCCCACAGGTTAGCTCCTGATCTATTTGCCCTGTCCCAAGTTCTTTGAATTTGCACTATTTTTGTATCTCTCCATCCCCTATTTGTGCCCATTTTCATTCTTGGTCAAGTACAGTAAGTCTATAGAAACCTTCCTTTTCCCTTTTCCTTCAAAACTGTATACTTTACTCATTTTCTTTCACTCCTCTACAGAAAAAGAAATACTCATTGACTTTGCCCTCTTCATTATTTACCTTTACTTTCATTCTGTTTTGAATTTTGAATTTTAAGTAAATGACAATTTTATCCAGAAAAACGTATTAATGGCTCTTCCCTTCCCATGCTTGTGACTTTAATTTATTTATTTTGGATTAGCACTAGCATTTCCAGAATCGTTATGTCTACAAAATGATGATTTGCTTGGAATACAACAATTCTCTTCACTGGAAGGAAAGACAAATGATGAGGACCAAATAAAGTTATATTTTTGGAGGGGAATTGAAAGAAAATGAGAAAAAGAATTAAAGGTCAGCATGGATTGGGGTACAGAACAAGAAAGATTCTAAATTCGACTACTGGGCTAAGGGGACAAAATTGGGGGAGAAATTGATCAACCAGTCATTGACAGATAATTTTAACTGGTGCAAACAAATCACAGTGAATGAATGGGGGTAAACCTATTGCGGAGAAAAGCATTTTAAGCAATGATGAAAAATCCAAATACAAATGTAATAATTCAGTAAACTTTAAGATTCATGTCTTTCATTTCCTTATTCTGGCTTACTGCTAGCACTAGTATTTTTAGAACCATTGTGTCAAATAACAGTAGCAAAGGGAGTACACTTATTTTATGCCTATGTTTATTAGGCATCCTCCTAGTTTTTTTTTACCATTGGAATTATTGCTACCTTGTCTTTATATATATTCTTTATCAGATTAAAAATTGACCCTTTCTTCTGTGTGCTTTGTAGGGTTTTCAGCACAAATCATTTTTGTTCTTCATCAAAGCCTTTGTTATGTCTCTTGTCATGGAATCATTTGAATTTAGGGGTGATGTTTTTTCTAATATATTATTATATATGTTTGTTATAATAATTAAATACTATATTAAATATTTTCTAGTATATTATCATATTAAATAATTACCTATAATTATCTTTGCATCCCTCTGTAAATTAATCTTGGTCATATTGAATAATTTGTTTAAGACACTGCTGTAGTTTTTTGGACTCCATATGCATAAGTTCAGGAAGTTTTAGTTCTATGTCTTTGCTGTTTAGCTTTCTTTAGTTCTTTTTTTTTTTTAACTGGGACTCATAAAAAAGGATTTTAGGAGAATTTTCTTTCTCAACTTTTTGGAATTATTTTAATACTTATCAATTGTTTTTTTTAAATGTGATAGTATTTAACCCATAAATACCACCACACCAAGAGTTTGTTTTAATTTTTCTATTCTTCTAAAAGTAGATTATTTTCTATTTATTAATTCTAATTTATTTATTTTTAGTTTTCAACATTCATTTCCACAAGATTTGAGTTCTAAATTTTCTTCCCTTCTCTCCCATCAGCCCACCCCAAGAAAGCATGCATTCTGATCACCACTTACCCTCAATCTGCCCTCTCTTCTATCACATCCCTCTTCCCTTATCCTGATCTTCTCTCTTTTCTGCTAGGGCAAGATAGATTTATGTACCCCATTACCTCTACGTCTTATTTCCCAGTTGCATGCAAAAACAATTCTCAACATTACTTTCTAAAACCTAGCTGCAAATTCTTTCCCTTCCTTCCTCCCCACTCACGCCCACTGAGAAAGTTAGCAATTCAATATATATAGGCTATATATGTGTAGTTTTGCAAAAGATTTCCATAATAGTCATCTTTACATAAGACCATATTTCCCTCCATTCTATCCTACCCCCCATTTATGCTCTTCTCTCTTATGTCCTTGTCCCTCCCCAAATGTGTTTACTTACAATTACTCCCTCCTCCCTTTTGCCTTCCCTTCTATCATCTTCCCCACCCCACTTATCCCCTTCTCCCCTACTTTCCTGTACTGTGAGTTAGATTTTCATACCCAATTGAGTGTTAATGTTATTCTCTCCTTAAGCCAAATATGATGAGAGTAAGCTTCACTTTTTCCCTCTCACCTCCGCCCTTTCCCCTTCCACTGAAAAAGCTTTTCCTTACCTCTTTTGTGAGAGATAATTTGCCCCATTCCATTTCTCCCTTTGTCCTCCCAATATATTCCTCTCTCACCTCTTAGTTTTTTTTTTTAGATACCAACCCTTCCTATTCAGCTCACCCTGTGCCCTCTCTCTCTCTCTCTCTCTCTCTCTCTCTCTCTCTCTCTCTCTCTCTGGCTCTCTCTCTCTGTCTCTCTCTCTCTCTCTCTCTCTCTCTCTCTCTCTCTCTCTCTCTCTCTCTCTCTCTCTCTCTCTCTCTCTGTCTCTCTCTCTCTCTGGCTCTGGCTCTCTCTTTCTCTGTGTGTGTGTGTGTGTGTGTGAGTGTGTGTGTGTGAGTGTGTACAATATAATCCCTTCAATTACCCAAACACTGAGAAAAGTTTCAAGAGTTACAAATATTGTCTTTCCATGTAGGAATGTAAACAGTTCAACTTTAGTAAGTCCCTTGTGATTAAGCTTTCCTGTTTATCTTTTCATGCTTCTCTTTCATTTTTTTTAAATATTTATTTACTTATTTAAATTTTACATTCATTTTCACAAAATTTTGGGTTCCAAATTTTCTCCCCTTTTATCCCCTCCCGCCACCCCAATACACCAACCAATCTAATTTTCCCTATCTCCAATCTGCCCTCTCTTCTGTCATCCCTCCCTTCTCTTGTCCCCATCTTCTCTTTTCTTCTGTAGGGCCAGATGACTTTCTATTCCTCATTAACTGTATGTCTTCTTTCCTAGTAGCAACAACAATACTCAACAGTTGTTCCTAAAACTTTGAGTTCCAAATTCTCCCCATCCCTCCCTCCCCACCCGTTCCCTTTGGGAAGGCAGGCAATTCAATATAGGTCATATCTGTGTAGTTTTGCAAATGACTTCCATGATAGTCGTGTTGTGTAAGACTAACTGAATTATCTTCCATTCTATCCTGCCCCTCATTGTTTCTCTTCTGTCCTTTCATCCTGTCCTTCCCCGAGTGTTGACTTCAAATTGCTCCCTCCTCCCATTGCCCTCCCTTCCATCATCCCCCCCCTTGCTTATCTCCTTCTCCCCCACTTTCCTATACTGTAAGATAAGTTTTCATACCAAAATGAGTGTGCATTTTATTCCTTCCTTTAGTCAAATGTGATGAGGGTAAACTTCTTGGTTTTTTTTTCTCAGCTCTCTTCTTTTTCCCTCCACTAAAAAGTGTCCTATTTGCCTCTTAAATGACATATAATTACCCCATTCCATTTCACCCTCTTTCCTCCCCCTACCTTTCTCTCTCACCATTTACCTTAATTTCTTTTAAGATATGGTCCCATCCTATTCAATTCACTCTGTGCTCTCTGTCTCTGTATGTGTGTGCATGTGTGTATGTGTGTGTACATGCATGCATGTACATGTGTGTGTGTGGTCCCACCAACTAGCCAGATACTGAAAAGTTTTAAGAGTTACAAATATTGTATTTCCATGTAGGAATGTAAACAGTTCACTTCTGGTAAGTCCCTTAAGACTTCTCTTTGCTGTTTACTTTTTCATGCTTCTTCTCATTCTTGTGTTTGAAAGTCACATTTTCTTTTCAGCTCTCGTCTTTTCATCAAAATGTTTGAAAGTCCTCTGTTTCATTGAAAGACCATATTTTCCCCTGAAGTATTATACTCAGTTTTACTGGGTAGGTGATTCTTGGTTTGAATCCTAGTTCCTTTGACTTCTGGAATATCCTATTCTATGCCCCTGGATCCCTTAATGTAGAAGCTGCTAGATCTTGAGTTATCCTGATTTTATTTCCACAATACTGGAATTGTTTCTTTCTAGCTGCTTGCAAGATTTTCTCCTTGACCTGGGAGTTCTGGAATTTGGCCACAATGTTCCTAGGAGTTTCTCTTTTTGGATCTCTTTCAGGTGGTGATTGATGGATTCCTTCAATACTTATTTTGCCCTCTGGTTGTAGAATGTCATGGCAGTTTTCCTTGATAATTTCATGGAAGTTGATGTCTAGGCTCTTTTTTTGATCAGGGCTTTCAGGTAGTCCCATAACTTTTAAATTGTCTCTCCTGGATCTATTTTCCAGGTCAGTTGTTTTTCCCATGAGATATTTCACATTCTCTTCCATTTTTTCATTCTTTTGGTTTTGTTTGTTGATTTCTTGGTTTCTCAGAAAATCATTAGACTCCATCTGTTCCATTCTAATTTTGAGACAACTATTCTCTTCAGTGAGCGTTTGAACCTCTTTTTCCAATTGGGTAATTCTGCTTTTGAAAGCATTCTTCTCCTCATTGGCTTTTTGAACCTCTTTTGCGAATTGAGTGAGCCTATTTTTCAAGGTGTTATTTTCTTTAGCATTTTTTTGGGTCTCTTTTACCAAGGTATTGACCTGTTTTTCATGCTTTTCTTGTATCTCTCTCATTTCTCTTCCCAAGTTTTCCTCTACCTGTCTAACTTGATTTTCAAAATCCTTTTTGAGCTCTTCCAAGGCCTGAGCCCATCTGACAACCCCCTGGGATGTCTGGGATACAGAGGCCCCGCCCTCCACGTCTTTCCCTGATTGCAAGAATGTGTCCTTTTCATCAGATCTGAAAGGCGGGATCATTTGCATCTGCTCAAAAAAGCTCTCTATAGTCTTATTTTTCTTCCCTTTTCTGGGCATTTTCCCAACCAATTACTTGACTTCTGAGATTTCTGTCCACCCCCGCCTAGATCCGCCCAGCTAGTGCTTGGGGTCTGAGATTCAAATGGGCTTTCTGCACCACCCGGCTGCTAATCAATGTGAGCTTTAGTTCTGGTCCTGGGGTGGGGGCAGGGCCGCCTCCCAGGCTCAGTTCCCTCAGGGCTTTATGCAGAGACCTTCAGTAATGACGATCCTGCCTGCTGCTCAGGGAGTCCCGCGGGTGCCACCTCTGCCTCTGCCGCTTCCTGCCCCTGCCTCTGCCTCCACCGCTTCCTCCCAAGGGGGCCCGAGCCACGGAGACACCCCGCTCCCCTCTCTGCCAGCGCAGACGTGTCTCTCACTGTCCTGTAGAGTCTGTGGGTGGAGGGACCTTCCAGGCCGCCGGAGGTTCCGTCCCTGAAGCCTGCTCCGATCTGCTCCTCTCGGCCGCGTGGCCACGGCAGCGCTGGTGTGGACTCCGCTTTCCCGCGACAGACCCTGGGGACGGCTCTCTAGGGCTCTCTGGAATGGAAATCTCTTCCACTGTGTTTCTGCACATCCTGCAGTGATCCAGAACTTGTGGGGAGCTCTTCTTACATTAAATCTATGGGCTGTGGATTCGGAGCTCGCATATGTGAGTTTTTCTACTCCACCATCTTGACTCTTCCCCCCATGCTTCTCTTTCTTGTTGAGATTGAAAGTCACATTTTCTATTCAGCTCTGGTCTTTTCATCAAAAATGCTTGAAAGTCCTCTCTTTCATTGAATGGCCATTTTCCCCTGAAGTATTATATTCAGTTTTGCTAGTTAGGTGAGTCTTGGTTTTAATCCTAGTTCCTTTGACTTCTGGAATATCATACTTCCCTGTGACCTTCCAGGCTGCCTTGGACTGGAGATTTCCTTCACACCATTGTTCTGTGGGTTCTGCAGCTCCAGAATTTGTTTACAGCCATTTTTACAGGTATTTGGCTGGGCTTGGGGGCAGCTCTCTAGGAAGTATATGTTGTTACTCTGCCTTCTTGCCTCTGCCTCCAGCTTATTTTCTAACACTAGATTGCTTAAAATCTTGATTTCATGTTTTATTAATTTTGCTATTATCCACTTTGCAGGTAACCATCCAATTCTCTCAAATTCTTAATCATGCTGTCATGTAATTGTGTTAACACTAGGTTAGGAAAATACTTTCTACTTCTTTGCTTTGCTCAGTTGTTATTTTTGTGACTTGATATCTCCTCATTAAACTCCCTCACCTCCTTAAATTGTAAACAGATAAGTTAATTCTTTTTCAGTTCTGTCAATGTCTATCAATTTCACATTCTTTTTTATCATTTTTAAATATTTTTTTCCTATTCCCTCCCATTTTCCATATTTCTTCTTGTGCTTATTTTGTGTTTTTTTTTTGTTTCTTGACTTTTGTGAGTTTTATGTGTCTCATTTACCATATTATTTCTGCCTTTTCCTACTTTGTCAAAGTATGGTTTCATAGATATGGTTTTTCTTCTCAAAAGTAATGTGGCTTTACCCACATCCCAGAAAGTTTCATTTGTTTTCCCATCATTATTGTTCTCTTTCATATAATTATTGGTTCAATCATTTGTTCTTTCAACCAACTCATTATTCAGAATGTCATTATTAATTTTTAATTTAGACCTACATCTTTTGTTCTCTTCCCAATATTAATGAATATTTTTGTTGTCTTTTCGACTGCATAGAATATGTTTATTTTTCTGCTTTATAACATTTCTTAATAATTTCCCTGTGTCCTAGCTCATCTTGTCTTTTCATGAACACATCATCTGGTACTGAAAAGGATGTATAATCTTCATTGTTCCCATTCAAAAGATGGCAGGAGTTTTTCAGCTCTGGCATCAATGCATTTTTTCAGTTCCTTATTTTCTTTCCTATTTTATCCTTCTTTTAGATTTGTTCATCGTTGAGAGACAAACATTAAAGTGTCCTGTAATTACTGTGTTGTGTCGCTATGTCTATCATTTTGTAGTTTGATGTTCACTTTTGGATTTTCATGCTATGCTATTTTGTGCTTCTGTTCAGTATTGGCATTTGTTCATTGACTTTGGTTTCATTAAATGAAAAGCATTTTCTCGTTTTTTATTTTATGAACTTTTATTATTTGTTAGATACCATGGTAACAACTCTACTTTGGTTTCTTTAAGTGAAAAGTAGCTTCTCTGTATCCCTCTCTTGGTATTGTGAATCTTTATTTTTCTTTGTCTGATACTGTGCTTTCTACTTCTATTTTTTGTGTCACCTGTTTTGCAGTCAATTTTGATGCAGTCTCCCATTTTCCTTCTGTATATCTTCTATTTATTTGATGTCTCTCAATTTTTCACCCATTTTTCTCTGTTCATTTTCTTTGGAAAGTAAGTAGTTCAGAATTTTTCCTGTCCTCTTCCCCTCCACCCTATTTTTTTTACTTCCTCTTTTTTCCAAGAAGTTTTCCTTTGCTTTGTCCTCCTAGTTATTTAGCTTTCCTTCATTCTCTTTTTATCTTGAATTCTAAGTAAACCATTAAATACATGTACTTTTGTCTTGTCTTTGCCTGTGTTTATATCTTTAATTTCTTTTATTTTCTTATTGCCAGCACTAAGATTTTTTGAACTATTCTGTCAAATGACAGTGGGAAATGGTTGTAGGGGCAATAGTTTCCATACTTGATTCCTGCACTTATTTAGAATCCTTTTAATGTTTTCTTCTTGGAAATAAAGCTACCCTTCATTTGGAAATAATCTTTATCATATTAAAATAAAATCTTTATCATATTAAAAGATGGTTATTCTCCTCCTATTCCTCATAGGGGTTGCAACACAAATGAATGTCATACTTTTTTTTAAATAATCATGACATTTACTCAGTAGATGGCAAAATCAAAACAGAAGCTCACTCTAAAATCTACATCCAAATTCTTCTCCCAATGTAAATAAGGAAACTGATGTGCCTGATGCAACTCATAACTCTGGGTTGCATATCACACCTTTTCAAGGACTCTTTCTGTATTTTTTATCATGCAACCAAAACCCTTGATTTTTTTAGCATGATGAATAATGCCAATTTTTTTCTAAGGTTAAATCATTTTTGTATCACTAATAAAATGTGACTTGGCCATAGTGAATAATTTATCAAATGTATTGCTGTAGTCATTTTGCTAGGATCTTAGTTATTTTGAATTAATATTCAACAATAATAAAGTTTCTATTTCTCTTTATTTTATTCTTTCCTGGTTGCTTATCAGGGCTATGATAAAAGGATTTTGATAAGTTCTTTTCCTTCTACATTTTTTAGAATAATTTCTATATCATGCTTAATTGTTCTGTAAAGGTGTCATAGTACTCACTCATAAATCCATCTGGACCAGAGACTTCTTTCTTTTCTATTTCCTCAAAGTTATTTCAGTTTCATTTTTTGACATTAGATTGTATAAGATCTTGATTTCATGTCATTTTCCTATTTCATATTTTATTAGATAAGCCCCAATTCTTTGAAATTCTCAGCTGCGCTAGCATGAACTTATGTGTACACCAAGTTATGAAAATTCTTTATTTCTCTTCTCTCCTAATTTTGTGTCGATCATTTTTATTCTGACAGTTTTATTTCCTTCTCTTTTTCTGATCAGGCTAACTAAACATTTCTCTATTTTGACACTTTTAAAGAACCTTTGATTTTGCATGCCAATTCTATAGTCTTTTTCTTATTTGTTTGCTATTTCACTTCTGGTTTTCAAATTTTTCTGTCATGTTTATTTCAGGTTTGTTTCTTTGTTAATTTTCTTCTTATTTAAATTTGTTCAGTTTATTGTTCCTGACTATTAAAGTTTTCAGAGACATCATTTTTTTTGGTCTGGGGCTTCTTTAGCTGCATTATTTTTTTCCTATAAAACTTTTGCACCTAATTTCAATTTGTTTCTATTAATTGTTCTTTGACAAACTCGTTTTCAGGATATCATGATTAATTCTCCTTTGGGCCTCTGACTTTTGCTTTCAACTTTCATCAACTATCAAGTACTCTCTCTCTCTCTCTCTCTCTCTCTCTCTCTCTCTCTCTATATATATATATATATATATATATATATATATATATATATATATATATGCACACACGTACATATATAAGTACATATATTTACTTTTTCTACTTTGTAACATTCCTTTTAACTTCTCTGTGCCCTGGTATATCTTCTATTTTTGTAAACATTATCATCTGGTAGTACTTTAATCTTCATATTCTTAAGATGAGAGAAACCTTTCAGCTCTAACATCAAAGGGTTTTTTTTCCATTCTACATTTTCCTTCCTATTTATCTTTCTTTTAGATTTGCCCATCTTTAAGAAATGAACATTAAAGTATTCTGCAATTATTGCATTGATATCTATGTCTTCTTGTAATTTAGCTAAATTTTCCTTTTTTTGAGGTAGACACAGATTTCACATGTATAATTTTATATTTCTTGCCTTCACAATAGGAGAGAGAGCATTGAGAGAAAGAATTTAGAACTCAGTTTTTAAAAAGAGAATGTCAAAAAATAATAATAATTTAGGGGGGACATAAGACTTTAACTCTGTGATTTGTGCATATGTGTGTGCTTTAATATCAGCACTTGTTCATTGATTCCAGTTCCTTTAAGAGGAAAGTTTTGGGAGGATGGAGCCAAGAGGTTGGACCCGTTGTAGCTCTCCCCCAAGGCCCATTGCTTAGGTTCCTTTGAGCATGACACTTGGTCTGTGGTTCCTGTCTAGACATAGCATCAGTGTCCCTGCATACAGAATCTTTCTGGGCCTATTTCTTATAACCAAGCTGTTACCAGATTACATATCCTCTTGCAAATCTTTCACTTCTTTCCCTGAGGAGTTTATTTGGGGAATTCTGGCCTAGTTCCTGAGGTCCCTCTTGACCAAGGGGTCATCTGTTCTCCAGTGACTTTTTATGGATCATTTTAGTGAATTGATCCTGGCACCCCATGCTCTGAATAATTGCTTAGGTCTTAGAGTTGTTTCATGGAGATTCCTCTTCTCTGTCCTGAGTCTCGATTTCAGGCCATTGTGGCGACTCTGGTCCTTTCCTTGAATAATACACTGAAACAGTTTTGGGCCAACAGTCTGTGGATAGATTTGTCAGATGACTGCTAGAGCCCATGCTCAGCTCCCCACTGAAAGTTATTGAATTCTGGGTGGATTCTGGCTATCCATTTCCTTTTCTTGACCAGGGACACACTTTTGGGGAATTCTGGCCTAGTTCTCGCTGTGATTTGCCACCATTATACTTTCTCAGGTGTGCAAGCTGTCAGTGGATCCTCGTTAAGGAATCTGGCAGAGATTTCAAGGTAGGCCCCACTGCATGAGGGTTTGGCCTATGTGTCTCTCCATGTGTCCACTATCTGTCTGTATATCCCTTATGTATCTGTCAGTGTTACCACAACTGTCCGTATGCCCCCATCATTCTGTGTGTTGCTATCTCTCACTGTGTTCTCCTCTCTCTGTGTGTCCCTTTCTGTCTGTCCCTATGTCTGTCCATGTGACTCTTTCAGTCTCTGTGACCCCTGTATGTGTGTCCCCATCAGTCTGTCTATGTTTCCTGATCTCTCCATGTTTTCCCATCTGTCCATGTGTCTCTGATCTGTCCATGTGTTCCCCTATGTCTGTCCATTTTTCCCCTTGTGTCCGTGTGTGCCCTTTCTGTTTTGATATGCCCTGTCTGTACATGTTTCCCACCTTTGTGTCCCCATCTGTGCATGTGTTTCCATATGTCTGACTCTGTCTTCTATATGTTTGTCCCCATCTGTCTGTCTATGTGTCCCCATCTGTCTCTTTGTCCCTATCTGTCCATGTGTCCCCACATGTCTGTACATGGTCCTCATCTATCTGTGTGTCTGCAATCTGCCAAGATGTCCCCCTATGTCTATGCATGTGTCCCCATCTGTCCATGAGTCCTGTACCTGTCTATGTATCCCTGTCTATCTGTACATCTTTCCCCACATGTCTTTGTGTCCCCATTTGTCCACGTGTGTCCCCATTTGTCTGTGCGTCCCACCTATCCATGAGTCCCGTATCTGTCTGTATATTCCCCATCTGTTCCTCCCTGTTTCCCCACCTGTCCCTCTGTCCTCATATATCTGTCTGTGTCCCCATTTGTCACTGTTTTCCTATCCATCTGTGGGTCTCCTATGTGTCTGTGTGTCCCCATCTGTCTGTCTGTGACTCCCCTGCAGTTTGTGTTTAACCATCTGTCTATGTGTCCCCATATGTCTGTCTGTGTGTCCACCTGTTTCTGTAGTCCCCTATCTCTCTGTGTATCCCTGATCTGTCTGTCCTTTTTTCTCCTGTGTTTGTGTCCCGATCTGCCCGTGTGTCTCCTTCTGTCTGTGTGTCCCCATCTGTCTCTGTGAGTCCTCAGCTGTCTGTCTTTGTGTCCACCTGAATCTGTCCAGGTGTCCCCAAATGTCCATGTGTTCCCTATCTCTGTGTGTATCCTCAATCTCTCTGTCCATGTTTCCCCTCCTGTGTTTATATCCCCATCTGTCCATGTGTCCTCATATGTCAGTGTGTCCCCATGTGTTTGTGAGTCCCCATCTTTCTGGGTGTCCCCAAGTGTTTGTATTTCTCCTATCTCTCCGTCTGTCCCCATCTGTCCTTGTGTCCTGTCTGTCTGTATATCTGCCATCTCTCTTTCCACGTTTTCCCATCAGGTTACCCATGTGTCCCCATCTGTATGTCTGTGTGTCTCCATATGTCCCTCACCAGAGTCTCTTGAAGGAACTCCTGCTGTGGTTGGTGACACCTTCGATGCTTCCTGGATTTTCCCTTGCAGCGCTCTGTGGCCCATTGCTTGTGTTCCTTTGAGCATGACATTTGGTCTGTGGTCCCTGGGTAGCCAGTGGCACAACGTCAGAGTCCCTGCATCCAAAATCTCTCTGGAAATCTTTCTTTTAACCAATTTGTTACTGGGTTGAATTTTTTCTTGCAAATCTTTTCCTTATTTCCCTGAGGAATTTTCGGGATTCTGTCCTACTTCTTGTTTTCTCTCTGGGCTAAGTGACCGTCCACTCTCCACTGACTTTTACTACACCATTTTAGTGGGTTGACACTGGCACCTCATGCTGTGAATAATTGCTTAGGTCTTAGGGTTTCTTCGTAAAGATTCCTCTTCTGTCTTGAGTCTTAATTTCAGACCGTTGTGGGGACTCTGGTCCTTTCTTTGTATACACTGAAACCGTTCTGCGTGGATAGGTAGTCTGTGGATAGATTTGTGAGGTGACTGCTGGAGCCCATGCTCAGCTCCCACTACGTGTTATTTGACTTCTGGGTAGATTCTGGCTCCCCATTCCTTTTTCTTGACCAGGGACATACTTTTGGGGAATTCTGGCCTAGTTCTTGCTATGCCTTTCAACCACTGTACTTTCTTGTGTCTGCAAACTGTCAATGGATCCTCGTTAAGGAATCTGGCAGAGATTGCAAGGTAGACCCCACTGTGTGAGGGCCTCGTCCATGTGTCTGTCCATGTGTCAACTATCTGTATGTCCCATATGTATCTGTCTGTGTTACTCCAACTGTCCATGTGCCCCCATTGGTCTGGACATGTATCCCCATCAGTCTGTCCATGTGCCTACCTGTATATCTCAGTGTGTTCCCCTCTGTGTGTCCCCTTGTGTCTGTATGCCCCCATATGTCTGTCCATGTGACCCCTTCTAAGTGTGTGACCCCATCTGCCTGTGTGTCCCCATCTGCCTGTTTGTGTATCCCCATCAGTCTGTCTATGTTTCTCAATCTCTCCATGTGTCCCGATCTATCTGTTTGTCCCCATCTGTCCATATGTCTCCACCTGGCTGTCCATGTGTTCTCATCTGTCCATTTGTCTCAGTCCCCATGTGTCCCCCATGTCTGTCCATTTTTTCCCATGTGTCTGTGTGTGCCCTTTCTGTCTCTATAACCCCTGTCTGTCCATGTTTCCCAACATATCTTTGTGTTCCCATCTGTCCGTGTGTTCCCATGTCTGTCTTTGTCTTCCCTTCTGTCTGTGTGTCCCCATCTATCTGTCCATGTATGCCCATCCGTCTATTTGTCCCCATCAGTCCATGGGACCCCACTTGTTTGTACATGGTCCCCATCTGTCCGTACATCTACTGTCTGTCAAGATGTCCCTCTGTGTCTATGAATGTGTCCCCATCTGTCCGTGTGTCCTGGATCTGTCTATATATCTGCCATCTCTCTTTCCATGTTTCCCCACATATCTCTGTGTCTCCATGAGTCCATCACTACAACCTCTTGCAGGACCTTCTGCTCTAGTTGGTCACACCTTCGGTGGTTTCTGGATTTTCCTTCTCATGGCACTGAGGCCCATTGATTGTGTTCCTTTGAGGGTAACACTTGGTCTGTGGTTCCTGTCTAGGCAGTGGCACATTATCAGAGTCCCTGCATCCAAAATCTCTCTGAGAATCTTCCTTTTAACCAGTTTGTTATCGGGTTAGATTTCTTCTTGAACATTCTTGTCCTGTTTCCCTGAGGAGTACATTTAGAGCATTGTGGCCTAGTTCCTGGGCTCCCTCTTGACCAAGTGGCCATCTACACTCCAGTAACTGCTTATGGATCATTTTAGTGGGTTGATATTGGCTGTGAATAATTGCTTCAGTCTTAGAGTTGTTTCATGGAGATTCCTGTTCTCTATCCTGGGTCTCGATTTCAGGCCATTATGGGTTCTCTGGTCCTTTCCATGTATACACTAGAACTGTTCTGGCCCATTAGGCAGTCTGGGAATAGATTTGTGAGGTGACTGCTGCAGCCCATGCTCAGCCCCCCACTGTGAGTTATTGAATCCGAGGTGGATTCTGACTGTCCATTCCTTTTTCTTGCTCAGGGACATACTTTTGGGGAATTCTGGCCTCGTTCTCACTGTGCTTGTCCACCATCATACCTTCTCAGGTCTTCAAACTGTGGGTTTCCCATTAAGGAATCTGGCAGAGATTGCGAAGTATGCCCCACTGAGTGAGGGCCTGACCCATATGTCTGTCTGTATATCCCTTACATATCTGACCGTGTTACCCCAACTGTCCATGTGTCCCCATCAATCTGTCCATGTGTTGCCATTGGTCTGTCTGTGTGTCCCCACCTGTCTCTCAGTCATGTGTCCCCTTCTGTCTGTATGTCCCCATATATCTCTCTGTTTCCCCTTCAGCCTGTGCATCCACTTCTGTCTATGTGTCCCTATCTTTCTGTTCCTGTGGCCCCATCTGTGTGTCCATGTGTCCCCTTCGGTTTGTGTGACTCCATGTGTCTCTCTTTGTGTCACCATCTGTCTGTCTGTGTCCCCATATTTCTGTCTGTGTGTCACAATCTGCCTGTCCGTGTGTCCCCATCTGTCTATGTGTCCACACTTATCTCTCCATGCATGCCACTATGTCTGTACATGTGTCCCCATGTGTCCGTGTGCCCTATTTGTCTCTGTATCCACTATCTGTCTCTTCGAGTTTATCCAGCTGTCTTTGTGTCTCCATCTGTCCATGTACCCCATATATCTATCTTTGTTTTCCCTTCTGTCTATATATTCCCATCTGTCTGTCCAGGGGTCCCCATTTCTCTATTTGTCCTCATCTGTCCATTTGTCCCCACCTGTCTTTACATGGGTCCCATCAGTTCATGTGTCTCCAGTCTGTCAGTGTGCCCCCCATGTCTGTCCATGTGTCCCCATCTGTCCCTGTGTCCCCATTTGTCTGTGTGTCCCATCTGTCTGTCCATGTGTCCCCTTCAGTCTGTGTTCCCTTTCTGTCTGTGTGTCCCCACCTGTGCATCTGTGTGTCCCCTTATGCCCGTCCATATGTCCTCATCTGTCCATGAGTCCCAAATCTGTCTGAATATTCCCCATCCATCCCTCTCCAGGTTTCCCCATCTGTGCCTGTGTCCCCATCTGTCTATGTGTCTGTCTGCCTCTGTGTCCCCTTCTGTCTGTCCATGTGTACCCTTCTTTCTGTGTGATCCCATCTGTCCATGTGTCCCTACATGTCTGTACATGGTCCCCATCTGTCTATGTGCCTCCTGTCTGTCATTGTGTCCCCCTGTGTCTATCCATGTGTCCTCAGCTATCCATGTGCCCGTATCTCTCTATATAACCCGCATCTGTGCATCTTTCCCCACATGTCTTTGTGTATCCATCCATCTGTCCATATGTCACCATCTGTCCGTGGATCTTCTTCTATCTGCGTGTCCCCATCTGCTTGTGTGTCCCTATCTGTCTGTCCATGTGTCCCCTTCTGTCCGTTTGTCCCCATCTGTCCATGTGTCCCCACTTGTCTTTACATGGTCCCCATCTGTCAATGGGTCTCTAAGCTGTCGATGTGTCCCCCTATGTCTGTCCATGTGTTCCCACCTGTCTGTGAGTCCCCTTCTGTCTGTGAATCCCCACCTATATCCTTGTGTCTCCTCCTGTCTGTCCGTGTGTCCTCATCTGTCTATCCATGTGGCCCCTTCTGTTTTTGTTTCCCCATCTATTCTTGTGTGACCATCTGTCTGTGTGTCCCATCTGTCTGTCCATGTGTCCCCATCTTCCGTGTGTCATCATCTGTCCATGTGTCACCAACTGTCTGTCTCTGTGCATACTTGTTTCTTCTATGGGTCCCCAAGAGTCCATGTGTCCCCATATGTCTGTCCGTGCATATCCATCTGTCTGTGTGTCCCCATCTGTCCATATGTCTCCTATCTCTCCGTGTGTCCCCATCTGTCCTTGTGTCTTGTACCTGTAGAGACAGGTGTCTCTATATCTGCCATCTGTCTCTCCATGTCTCCTCACATGTCCATGTGTCTCTATCTGTATGTTATGTCCACCACTACAGTCTCTTGGAGGACATCCTGCTGTGGTTGGTTACACCTTTGATGGTTCCTCTATTTTCTCTTTCAGGGCACTGAGGCCCATTGCTTATGTTCCTTTGAGCATGACAGTTGATCTGCAGTCCCTGTGTAGGCAGGGGCACAGCATCAGGGTCCCTGCATCCAAAATCTCTCTGGGAATCTTTCTTTTAACCAATTTGTTACTGGATTGGATTTTTTCTTCCAAATCTTTTCCTTCTTTCCCTGGGAAGTTCATTTTCAGGATTTTTTCCTAGTTTCTGTTCTCTCTCTTGAACAAGTGGTTGTCTACTCTCCAATGACTGTTCCTGGATCATTTTAGTGGGTTGATACTGACACCCCATGCTGCGAATAATTGCTTGGGTCACAGAATTTTTTTGTGAAGATTCCTCTTCTCTGTCCTGAGTCTCAACTGCAGGCTATTGTGGGGACTCTTGTCCTTTCCTTGTATACACTGGAACCACTGTAGGCCAATGGGTGGTCTGGGGTTGTGAGGTGACTGCTAGAGCCCATACTCAGTCCCCACTGTGAGTTATTGAATTGTGGGTGGATTTGACCTGTCCATTCCCTTTTCTTGACCAGGGACATACTTTTGGGAAATTTCAGTCTAGTACCTGTGCTTTTCCACCATTGTACTTTCTCGGGTCTGCAAACTGTCAGTGGAACCTCATTAAGGAATCTGGAAGACATTGCAAGGTAGGCCCCCCTGCTGTGAGGACCTGGCACATGGATGGGATTTTCAGGAAGATTCTTCCACCCTCTGACTGGGTCTAGATTTCAGGTCTTATTGGTCTCTCTGCTCCTTTCCATGTACACAGTGCAATTGTTCTGAGCAGACGTTCAGTCTGTAGAAAGATTTCTGCTATCTCTGTCAGGGCCAACCTTCAGGCCCCTACTGTGAAAGATTGAATTCTGGGTGGATTTGGGTTGTCCAGGTCCTTTTCTTGATCAAGAGCACACTTTGTGGGTCCCTTGGACTAGTTCTGAGTGTGCTTTTCCTGTGTTAGACTTTCTAAGGTCTGCACACTGTTGGTAGATGGATGTGAGGGAATCTGGCTGAGAGTGCAATGTAGGCCCACTTGCATGAAGTTCTTTGGGTTGGATGGGATTTAGTGGAAGATTCCTCTCTTTTTCCCTGGATCTCCAATTCAGGTGCTTCTGGTCCACTTCCTGTTTGCCTCTAGACTGAAGGATTATCTTGGAACGACATGTAGTCAGGGGTGACATTTCTAGGGTCACTTGTAAAGCCCAAGTCGGTGGTTCACTTGATTGCTTCACACGGGCTTTCTTGGGCTTTCTGACTCTTTCGCTGGGCAATTGATTTAGGGAATTCTGGGGGAGATCTTATTGTCAGTCATGACTGAGGGAATATTAAAGATCACAAGAACATCTTTTGACATATTTGAGTGGATTTGTTCTGTGGTCCATGGAAGGGCTCCCTATTGTCCCTGTGTGCTCCAAGTTTGGGGCTTTGCTTCAGATTAATTCTGCTTTGTTCTATGCCATAGATGGTTCTATGGCCCCACCATCCATGCTCCCTCTTATCCAGGAGGCTTTTCCCAGTACCCAGAAAACCTCCAGATCCATTTCTGTGGGGTTCCCTTACCAGAGCCCTTTGGCTAGTCCGTGTGTCCCCATATCCATATGCCTTTCCATGTGTCTCCATCTGTCTGTCCTTGTGTCCACAACTGTCTGTCTGTGTGTCCCCATCTATCCTTGTGTCCTGTATCTGTCTGTATATCTGTCAACTGTCTCTCCAAGTTTCCTCACAAATACATGTGTCCCAACCAGGCTGTCCATGTGTCCCCATCTCTACGTGTGTCTCTCTGTGTCCCTCACTGGAGCCTCTAGGAGGACCTCCTGCTGTGGTTTCTGGCACCTTGCATGGTTCCTGTATTTTCCCTTTCAGGGCACTAGAGCCCATTGCTTGTCTTCCTTTGAGCATGGCACTTGGTCTGTGGTCCCTGTCTAGGCCGTGGCATAACACCAGTGTCCCTGAATCCAAAATCTCTCTGGGCCTGTTTCTTTTAACCAATTTGTTATGAATTGGACTTCTTCTTGCACCTTCTCCTGTTTCGCTGAGGAGCATATTTGAGGGATTCTGGTCTACTTCCTGGGATCCCTATTGACCAAGGGGCTCTCTACTCTCCAATGACTGTTCAAGAATCACTTCAGGGGGGAGGAGTCAAGATGGCAGAGTAGAAAGACTCACGTATGCTAGCTCTGAATCCACAGCCCAGAAATTTCCTGTAAAAAGAACTCCCCACAAATTCTGGAGTACTGCAAGCCACGCACCAACACAGTGGAAGAGATTTTCATTCAAGAGAGCCCTGGAAAACCGACCCCAAAGGTCTGTTGCACTCTGGACAGCAGAGCCCACCCCTGAGCTTTCCTGGCCCACCGCCCCAGAGGAGCAGATCCAAGCAGGCTTCTGGTGGCTGCGAAGTTCCCTCCACCCACAGGTGCTACAGGTCAGTGAGAGAGACTTCTGGGCTGGCCTAGAGGGCAGCGGGGTGTCTCTGTGACTCAGGCCCCGTCGGGAGGCAGCGGCAGAGGGAGCGGCAGAGGCAGCAGCAGCCCGGAACTCCCAAAGCATCAGGCAGGAGCTCAGGGCCATTACTGAAGGTCTCTGCATAAAGCCCCTGAGGGAACTGAGCCTGGGAGGTGGCCCTGCCCCGACCTGAGCACCAGAACTTAAGCTCACATTGAATAGCAGCTGCTCCCACCACGGAAAGCCCTGAGGCTGGGAAGCAGCATTTGAATCTCAGACCCCAAGCATTAGCTAAGCGGATGTAGGCAGGGGTGGAGAGGAATCTCAGAAGTCAAGTAACTGGCTGGGAAAATGCCCAGAAAAAGGAAGCAAAATAAGACCATAGAGAACTACTTTCTAGGGGAAGAGATGTTCCTTCATCCCTCCATTTCTGATGAAGAAGTACAATGCTTGCCATCAGGGAAAGACGTGGAGGTCAGGGCCTCTCTATCCCAGACAACTGAAGTGGATGTCTGGTGGGCTCAGGCCATGGAAGAGCTCAAAAAGGATTTTGAAAATCAAGTTAGACAGGTGGAGGAAAAACTGGGAAGAGAAATGAGAGAGATGCAAGAAAAGCATGAAAAACGGGTCAATACCTTGGTAAAGGAGACCCCAAAAAAATGCTGAATAAAATAACACCTTGAAATATAGGCTCACTCAATTCACAAAAGAGGTTCAAAAAGCCAATGAGGAGAAGAATGCTTTCAAAAGCAAAATTAGCCAAATGGAAAAAGAGGTTCAAAAGCTCACTGAAGAAAATAGTTCTCTCAAGATTAGAATGGAACAGATGGAGGCTAATGACTTTCTGAGAAACCAAGAAATCACAAAACAAAACCAAAAGAATGAAAAAATGGAAGAGAATGTGAAATACCTCATTGGAAAAACAACTGACCTGGAAAATAGATCCAGGAGAGACAATTTAAAAATTATGGGATTACCTGAAAGCCCTGATCAAAAAAAGAGCCTAGACATCATCTTTTATGAAATTATCAAGGAAAACTGCCCTGAGATTCTACAACCAGAGGGCAAAATAAGTATTGAAGGAATCCATCAATCACCGCCTGAAAGAGATCCAAAAAGAGAAACTCCTAGGAACATTGTGGCCAAATTCCAGAACTCCCAGGTCAAGGAGAAAATATTGCAATCAACTAGAAAGAAACAATTCCAGTATTGTGGAAATACAATCAGGATAACACAAGATCTAGCAGCTTCTACATTAAGGGATCGAAGGGAGTGGAATAGGATATTCCAGAAGTCAAAGGAACTAGGACTCAAACCAAGAATCACCTACCCAGAAAAACTGAGTATTATACTTCAGGGGAAAATATGGTCTTTCAATGAAACAGAGGACTTTCAAGCATTCTTAATGAAAAGACCAGAGCTGAAAAGAAAATTTGACTTTGAAACACAAGAATGAGAAGAAGCATGAAAAAGTAAACAGCAAAGAGATGTCATAAGGGACTTACCAAAGGTGAACTGTTTACATTCCTACATGGAAAGACAATATTTGTAACTCTTAAGACGTTTCAGTATCTGGATAGTTGGTGGGACCATACACAGACATACACACACACGCGCGCATGCACACACACATGTACATGTGTGCACACACACATACACACATGCACGCACACACACAGACAGAGAGCACAGAGTGAATTGAATAGGATGGGACCATATCTTAAAAGAAATTAAGGTAAACGGTGAGAGAGAAATGTAGTGGGAGGAGAGAGGGTGAAATGGAATGGAGTAAATTTTATCTCCTTCAAGAGGCAAGCAGGGGAATTTTTAGTGGAGGGAAAAAAGAGGAGAGCTGAGAAAAAAACATGAAGTTTACCCTCATCACATTCGACTAAAGGAAGGAGTAAAATGCACACTCATTTTGGTATGAAAACCTATCTTACAGTACAGGAAAGTGGGGGAGAAGGAGATAAGCAGGGAGGGAGGGATGATGGAAGGGAGGGCAATGGGAGAAGAGAGCAATTTGAAGTCAACACTTGGGGAGGGATAGGATCAAAAGACAGAACAGAAACAATGGGGGGCAGAATAGGATGGAGGGAAATACAGTCAGTCTTACACAACACAACTGTTATCAGTCATTTGCAAAACTACACAGATATGGCCTATATTGAATTGCCTGCCTTCCCAAAGGGAACGGGTGGGGAGGGAGGGATGGGGAGAATTTGAAACTCAAAGTTTTAGGAACAACTGTTGAGTATTGTTCTTGCTACTAGGAAAGAAGACATACAGTTAATGGGGAATAGAAAGTCATCTGGCCCTACAGGACAAAAGAGAAGATGGGGACAAGAGAAGGGAGGGATGATAGAAGAGAGGGTAGATTGGTGATAGGGAAAATTAGAATGCTCAGTGTATTGAGGTGGGGGGAGGGGATAAATGGGGAGAAAATTTGGAACCCAAATTTTGTGAAAATGAATGTAAAAAGGTAAATAAATAAATTTATATTTAAAAAAAAGAATCACTTCAGTGGGCTTCTACTGGCACCCCAAGCTGTGAATAATTGCTTCGGTCTTAGACTTTTTTCAGGCAGATTCCTCTTGTCTTTCCTGGGTCTCAATTTCAGGCCATTGTGAGTTCTCTGGTCATTTTCACGTATACACTGGAACTGTCCTAGGTGGATAGGAAGTCTGTGGATAGAATTCTGGGGTATCTGCGAGAGCCCACCCTCAGCCCCCACTGTGAGTGATTTGGGCTGTCCATTCCCTTTTCTTGACCAGGGGCATTCTTTGGGGAAATACTGGCCTAGTTGTGGCTGTGCTTTTCCACCATTGCTCTTTCCACCATTGCTTTTTCTCAGGTAAGCAAAATTTGGTGCATCCCCTCTAAGGAATCTGGCCCAGAGAGCAAAGGTAGCTCTACATGTGTGAGGGCCTGGCCCATGGATGGGATTTTGGGGAAGAATCTCTTTCTCTTTACTTGGGTCTCCACTTTAGGTGCTTCTGGTTCACTTCCTGCTTTCCCTCTAGACTGAAGGAGTACCTTGGGACCACATGCAGTCAGGGGTGACATTTCTAGGGTCACTTGTAAAGCCCAAGTAACTGGTTCGCTGAGTGCTTCTGCATGAGCTTTCTTGTACCCTGTGACTCTCTTTCACTGGGCAGCTGATTTAGGGGATTCTGGTTGATATCCTATTGTCAGTCAGGACTGAGGGAACATTGAAGGTCACAAGAACATCTTTTGATAGATTTGAGGGCATCTGTTCTGTGGTCCTTGCAAGGGTCCCCTGCTTTGCCTGTGTGCTTCACATTTGGGGTTTGTTTCAGAATCATCCTCTTTTCTTCTATGGCACACTTAGCAGGGAATTGGGTCCACCATCGAGGCTCTCTCTTATCCAGGAGGCTATTGCCAGTACCCAGAATGTCCTCAGAACAAGTTCTGTGGGGTTCCCTCACCAGTACCACTTGGCATGTCCATGTATACCCATATGTCTGTCTGTGTGTCCCCTGTCTGTCTGTATATCACTCATGTGTATGTCCATCTTACGCCACCTATCTGTCACCATAGGTCTGCCATGCATCCCCATCTCTCTATCCATGTGTCCCCATCTGTCCGTGTGTCTCTATGTGTCTGTCTGTTTGTCCCCTTCTGTCTGTCTGTCCCCATCTGTGTGTACCTGTGCCCCCCCTCTGTCTGTGGGTCCACAACAGTACATGTGTCTCCACCTGTATATCATGTGTCCTTATTTCTCTTTGTGTCTGCTATCTGTCCATGTGTCTCCCCATGTTTGTTTTTATGTTTCCATCTGTCTGTATACCCCCAATCTGTGTCCTCTATCTGTCTGTATACCCCCAATCTGTCCATGTGTCCCCATCTGTCCCATCTTTCCGTGTGTTCCTATGTGTCTGTAAGTGCATCACCATCTGTTCATGTGTCCCCATGTGTCTGTTTGTCTGTTCCACTCTGATTTCTATCTGTGTTTCTCTCTGTATATCTGCCATCTGTCTCTCCATGTTTCCTCACATATCTGTGTGTCCCCATTAGGCTGTTCGCATGCCCCCATCTGTATATCTGTGGGGCTCCATGTGTCCCTCACTAGAGCCTCTTGGAGCATCTCTTGCTGTGGTCGCTGGTACCTTAGATGGTCCCTGTATTTTCTCTTTCAGGGCACTGAGGCTCATTGCTTGTGTTCTTTTGAACATGACACTTGGTCTGTGGTCCCTGTCTAGGCAGTGGCACAGCATCAGACTCCCTACATCCAAAGTCTCTCTGGACCTATTTCTTTTAAACAAGCTGTTACAGGGTTGGATTTCCTCTTGAAAATCTTTCCCTTCTTTCCCAGAGGAGTTCATTTTGGGGATTCTGTCTGAGTTCCTGAGCTCCCTCTTGACCAGGTGGCCATCTGTTCTCCAGAGACAGTTCATGGATCATTTTAGTGGATTCATACTGGTTCCCCAAGCTGTGAATAATTCCTTAGGTCTTAGAATTTTTTCATGAAGATTTCTCTTCTCTGTCCTGGGTGTTGATTTCAGGTCATTGTGGGGGTCCTTTCCATGTGTACACTAGAACTATTCTGGGCCCTTAAGCAGTCTGTGGATAGATTTATGAGGTGACTACTAGAGCCCCCCACTGGGAGTTATTGAAATCTGGGGGATTCTGCATGTCCATTTCTTTTTCTTGACCAGGGACATACTTTTGGGGAATTCTGACCTAGCTCTCACTCTGCTTTTCCACCATTGCACTTTCTCAGGTCTGCAAACTGTTGGTGGATTCTCGTTAAGGAATCTGGCAGAGATTTCAAGGTGGGCCCCACTGTATGAGGGCCTGGCGATATGTCTGCCCGTGTGTCCACTATGGGTCTGTATGTCTTTTAGGTATCTCCATGTTACCCGAACTGTCCGTGTGTCTCTATCAGTCTGTCCACGTGTCCCCATCTGACTCTCGGTGTGTTCCCATCTGTCTCTGTCCTTTTTTGTCTGTATATCCCCATACGTCTATCCATGTGTCCTCTTCAGTCTGTGTGTCCACATCTCTCTGTCCATGTGTCACTATTTTTCTGTCTGTGTGACCCCCTCTGTCTGTCCATGCGTGCCTTTCAGTCTATGGGACCCCATGTGTCTGTCTGTGTGTCCCCATGTGTCCCCGTGTGTCCCCTATCTGTCTGATATACCCTGTCTGTCCGTGTTTCCTCAGCTGTCTTTGTGTCCTCATCTGTCCATGTGTCACCACCTGACTGTCCATGTGTCCCCATCTGTCTGTGTGTCTCCGATCTGTCTGATATACCCTGTCTATATTTCCCCAGCTGTCTTTGCCCCATTTGTCTGTCCCTGTGACCCATGCATATGTCTTTGTGTTCCCTTCTGTCTTAGTGTGTTCATCTGTCTGAATATGTGTCCCCATCTGTCTGTTTGTTCCAATCTGTCCATGTGTCATCTGTTTTTACGTGGATCCCATCTGTCCATGTGTCTTCAGTTTGTCAATGTGTCCCCCTATGTCTTTCCATGTGTCACCAAGTGTCCATGTCTTTCATATATGTTTATATAACCCCCATCTGTCTGTCCACCTTTCCTGACATGTATTTCTGTCCCCATCTGTCCATCTATGCCCACTTGTCTATCCGCATGTCCCCATCTGTCTGTCCGTGTGTCCTTGTGTCCCCTTGTCTTTGTGTCCCCATCTATCCTTGTGTCCCCATCTGTCTGTGTGTCCCCATCTGTCCGTATATCCCCATCTGTCTGTGTGTCCCATCTGTCTGCTTGTGTGTCTCCATCTGTCTGTGTGTCCCCCATCTGTTTGTCCATGTGTCCCCACCTGTCCATCTATATATCCCCATATATCTGTCCGTCTGCTCCCATCAGTCCATGAGTCTCGTATCTGTCTGTATATTCCGCATCTGTCTCTCCATGTTTGCCTATACCTGTCCCTGTGTCCCCACATGTCTATCTGTGTGGCCCCATCTGACTGTGTGCCCCATCTGTCTGTCCATGTGTCACCACCTATCTGTCTATGTGTCCTCTGCTATGTGTCCCCATCTGTCTGTGCATGTGTCCCCATCTGTCTGTCAGTGTGTCCCCATCTGTCTGTCCATGTGTCCCCACCTGTCTGTTCATGTGTCACCATCTGTCTGTCCATGTGTCACCATCTGTCTATCAATGTGTCATCATCTATCTCTCCATGTGTCCCCGGCTGCCTATGTGTCCCTATCTGCCTATCCGCGTGTCCCCATCTGACTATGTGTCCCCATCTGTCTGTCCATGGGTCTCCTTCTGTTTGTTTGTACCCATGTGTCTGGGCATGTGTCCCTATCTGCCCATCCGAATGTCCCCATATGACTGTGTCCCAATCTGTCTGCCCATGTGTCCTCATCTGTTTGTCCATATGTCACCATCTGTCTCTCCATGTGTCCCCTGCTGTCTATGTGTCCCCTTCTGTCTGTCCAGGTGTCCCCATCTGTTTGTCCATGTGTCCCCATCTAAATCTCGGTGTGCTCCTATCTGGTCGTGTATCCTTTTTGGTATGGATGTCCCCGTATATCTATCCATGTGTCCCCTTCAGTCTCTTTGACCCCATCTTTCTCTCCATGTCTCATCATCTGTCTGTCCATCTGTCACCACCTGTCTCTTCATGTGTCCCCTGCTGTGTATGTGTCCCCATCTCCCTGTCCATGTGCCCCCATCTTTCTGTCCATGTGTCACCATCTGTCTCTCCATGTGTCCTCTACTGTCTACGTGTCCCCATCTGCCTATCCACATGTGCCAATCAGACTGTGTGTCCCCATCTTTCTGTCCATGTGTCACCATCTATCTGTCCGTGTGTCCGTTGCTGTCTATGTGTCTCTATCTGTCTGTCCATGAGTCCCCATCTGCTTGTATATGTGTCCCCATCTGACCCTGGGTGTATTCCTATCTGTCCGTGTATCCTTTTTGTACATATGTACCCATATATCTATCCATGTGTCACCTTCAGGCTGTGTGACCCCATCATTCTGTCCATGTGTCACCATCTGTGTGTGCATGTGTCACCATCGGTCTCTGCATGTATCCCCTGCTGTGTATGTGTCCCCATCTGCCTGTCCATGTTTCACCATCTGTTTTTCCACGTGTCACCATCTGTCTCTCCATGTGTCCCCTGCTCTCTATGTTTCACCATCGGCTTGTCCATGGGTCCCCATCTTTCTGTCCATGTGTCATGATCTGTCAGTCCATGTGTCACCATCTATCTCTCCATGTGTCACCATCTGTCTCTCCATGTGTCCCCTGCTGTGTATGTGTCTTCAACTGCCTTTCCAGGTGCCCCATCTTTCTATCCATGTGTCACCACCTCACACTTGGTGTGTTCCAATCTGTCCGTGTATCCTTTTTGGTATGTATATCCATATATATGTATATCCATATATATATATATATATATATATATATATATATATATATATATATATATATATATATATATATATACATATATATATATATATATATATCCATGTGTCCCCTTCAATCTGTGTGTCCCCATCTTTCTCTCCATGTGTCACCATCAGTCTCCCTATGTGTCCCCTGCTGTCTATGTGTACCCGTCTGCCTGTCCATGATTCCCCATCTCTCTCCATGTGTCACAATCTGTCTGTCCATGTGTCACCATCTGTCTCTCCATGTGTTTCCTGCTGTCTCTGTGTCCCCATCTGCCTCTCCATGTGTCCCCTTCTTTCTGTCCATGTGTCACCGTCTGTCTCTCCATGTGTCACCATCTGTCTGTCCATGTGACACAATCTGTCTCTCCATGTACCCCTGCTGTCTATGTGTCCCCATCTGCCCGTCCATGTTTCACTATCTGTCTCTCCTGTGTCACCATCTGTCTGACCAAGTGTCACCATCTCTCTACACGTGTCCCCTGCGGTCTATGTTTCCCCATCTGCTTGTCCATGGGTCCCCATCTTTCTGTCCATGTGTCATGATCTGTCAGTCCATGTGTAACCATCTGTCTCTCCATGTGTCCCCATCTGCCTGTCCCTGTCTCCCCATCTGTCTGCCCATGTGTCACCATCAGTCTCTCCATGTGTTCCCTGCTGTGTATGTGTCTTCATCTGCCTTTCCAGGTGTCCCCAACTTTCTGTCCATGTGTCACCATCTCACACTGGGTGTGTTCCTATCTGTATATCTGTATCCTTTTTGGTATGTATATCCCCATATATCTATCCATGTCTCCCCTGCTGTCTCTGTGTCCCCATCTGCCTATCCATGTGTCCCCATTTTTCTGCCCATGTGTTACCATCTGTCTCTCCATGTGTCCACTGCTGTCTAGGTGTCCCCTGCTCCCTGTCTATGTGTCCCCATCATTCTGTCCATGTGTCACCACGTTTAGGTCCATCTGTCACCATCTGTCTGTCCATTTGTCCCCTACTCTCTATGTATTCCTATCTGCCTATCCATGTGTCCCCGTCTGTTTGTCCATGTGTCCCCATTTAACTCTTGGTATGCTCTTATCTGTTCGTGTATCCTTTTTTGTATGTATGTCCCAATATATCTATCCATGTGTCCCCTTCAGTCTCTTTCATGCCATCTTTCTGGCCATGTGTCACCATCTGTCTATCCATGTGTCCTCTGATGTCTCTGTCCCCATCTGCCTATCCACATGTCCCCATCAGACTCTGTGTCCCCATCCTTCTGTCCATATGTCACCATATGTCTGTCTATGTGTCCCCTGCTGACTATGTTTCCCTTTCTGCCTGTCCATCTTTTCCGATCCGTTTGTCCATGTGTCCCCAGATCACTCTCGTTGTATTCCTATCAGTCCGGGTATCCTTTTTACAATGCATGTCCATATATACCTATCCATGTGTCCCCTTCAATCTGTGTGTTCCCATTTTGCTGTCCACGTGTCACCACCTGTCTGTTTATGTGTCCCTTGCTGTCTATGTGTCCCTATCTGCTTATCCGTGTCCCCATCAGTTTATCCATGTGTCCCCAGATCACTCTCGGTGTGTTCCTCTCTGTCTGTGTATACTTTTTACTATGTATGTCTCCATATATCTATCCATGTGCCCCTTCTGTCTCTGTGTCCCCATCTTTCTGTCTATGTGTCACCATCTGTCTCTCCATATGTCCCCAGCTGTGTATGAGTCCCCATATGCCTGTCCATGTGTCCCCATCTTTCTTTCCATCTGTCACCTTCTGTCTCTCCATGTGTCACCATCTGTCTCTCCATGGGTCCCCTGCTGTCTCTCTGTCCCCATCTGCCTGTCCATGTGTACCCATCTTTCTCTCCATGTGTCATCATCTGTCTCTCCATGTGGCCACCGCTGTCTATGTGTCCCCATCATTGTGTCCATATGTTACCACGTTTCATTCCATCTGTCCCCATCTGTTTGTCCATGTGTCCACATCTGTTTGTCCATGTGTCCCCATCTAACTCTCTGTGTGTTCCTATCGGTCCGTGTATAATTTTTACGATATATATGTCCCCATATATCTATCCATGTGTCCCCTTCACTCTGTGTGTCCACTTCTGTCTGTCCATGTGTCACCATCTGTCTGTCCATGTGTCACCATTTGTCTCTCCATGTATCCACTGCTGCCCATGTGTCTCCTCCCTATCCATGTCTCCCCATCATTCTGTACATGTGTCACTACGTTTCTGTCCATCTCTCACCATCTGTCTGTCCATGTGTCCCCTGCTGTCTATTTATCCCTATCTGCCTGTCCATGCGTCCCCATCTGCACCTCAATGTGTCGCCATCTAACTCTTGGTGTGCTACTATCTGGTCGTGTAACCTTTTTTGTATGTATGTCCCCATACATCTATCCATGTGTCCCCTTCAGTCTCTTAGACCCTATCTTTATGTCCATGGGTCACCATCTGTCTCTCCATATGTCCCCTGCTGTGTATGTGTCCCCATTTCCCTGTCCATGTGTCCCCATCTCTCTATCCATGTGTCACCATCTGTCTGTCCATGTGTCTTCGACTTTCTGGGTGTTCCCATCTGCCTGTCCCCATGTCACCATCATACTGTCTGTCCCCATCTTTCTCTCCATGTGTCACCATCTGTCTGTCCGTGTGTCCCCTGCTGTCTACGTGTCCCTATCTGTCTGTCCATGAGTCCCCATCTGCTTGTACATGTGTCCCCATCTGACTCTCGGTGTGTTCCTATCTGTCCTTGTACCATTTTTTGTATGTATGTACCATATATCTATCCATGTGTCCCCTTCAGGCTGTGAGTCTACATCTTTCTATCCATGTGTCATCATCTGTGTGTGCATGTGTCACCATCTGTTTCTCCATGTATCCCCTGTTCTCTATGTGTCCCCAAATCCCTGTCCATATGTCCCCAACCTTCTGTCCATGTATCACCATTTGTCTCTCCATGTGTCCCCTGCTATCTATGTGTCCCCATCTGCCTGTCCATGTTTCACCATCTGTCTCTCCATGTGTCACCATCTGTCTCTCCATATCTCACCATCTGTCTCTACACATGTCCCCTGCTTTCCATGTGCCCCATTTGGCTGTCCATGTATCCCCATCATTCTGTCGATGTGTCACCACGTTTCAGTTCATCTGACACCATCTGTCTGTCCATGGGTCCCCTGTTCTCTATGTATTCCTATCTGCCTAGCCATGTGTCCCCATCTGTTTGTCCATATGTCCCTATCTAACTCTCGATGTGGTCCTATCTGTTCATGTATCCTTTTTACTATGTATGTCCCCATATATCTATCCATGTGCCCCTTCTGTCTCCGTGTCCCCATCTTCCTGTCCCTGTTTCACCATCTATCTCTCCATGTGTCCCCCGCTGAGTATGCATCCCCATATGCCCTTCCATGTGTCCCCATTTTTCTGTCCATGTGTCTGCATCTGTCTGTCCATATGTCACCATCTGTCTCTCCATGTGTCCCCTACTGCCTATGTGTCCCAACCTGCCTGTCCATGTGTCCCCATCTTTCTGTCCATGTGTTACCATCTGTCTGTCCATGTGTCCACTGCTGTCTAGGTGTCCCCTGCTCCCTGTCCATGTGTCCCCTTCATTCTGTCCATGTGTCACCACGTTTAGGTCCATCTGTCACCATCTGGCTGTCCATTTGTCCCCTACTCTCTGTGTATTCCTATCTGCCTATCCATGTGTCCCCAACTGTTCGTCCATGTGTCCCCATCAAACTCTCGGTGTGCTCCTATCTATTCGTGTATGCTTTTTTGTATGTATGTCACCATATACCTATCCATGTGTCCCCTTCAGTCTGTTTCACCCGATCTTTCTGGCCATGTGTCACCATCTCTCTATCCATGTGTCCTCTGATGACTGTGTACCCATGTATCTATCCACATTTCCCATCAGACTCTGTGGCCCCATCCTTCTGTCCATGTGTCACCATCTATTTGTCTATGTGTCCCCTGCTGTCTATGTGACCCTTTCTGCCTGTCCATCTGAACCGATCCGTTTCTCCATGTGTCCCCAGATCACTATCGTTGCATTCCGATCAGTCCGTGTATCCTTTTTACTATGTATGTCCCCATATATCTCTACATGTGTCCCCTTCAGTCTGTGTGTCCCCATTTTCCTGTCCATGTGTCACCATCTGTCTGTTTATGCGTCCCCTGCTGTCTATGTGTCCCGATCTGCTTATCAGTGTGTACCCATCAGTTTATCCATGTGTCCCCAGATCACTCTCGGTGTGTTCCTATCGGTCCGTGTATACTTTTAGTATGTATGTCCCCATATATCTATCCATGTACCCCTTCTGTCTCTCTGTCCCCATCTTTCTTTCCATGTGAAATCGTCTCTCTCTCCATTGGTCCCCTGCTGTGTATGTGTCCCCGTATGCCGGCCCATGTGTCCTCATCTGTCTGTCCATCTGTGACCTTCTGTCTCTGCATGTGTAACCATATGTCTCTCCAAGTGTCCCCTGTTATGTATATGTCCCCATATGCCTGTCCATGTGCACCCATCTTTCTGTCCATGTGTCACCATCTATCTCTCCATGTATGCACAGCTGTCTAGGTGTCCCGTTGTCCCTGTCCATGTGTCCCCATCATTCTGTCCAAGTGTCACCACGTTTAAATCCATCTGTCACCATCTGTCTGTCCATGTGTCCCCTGCTCCCTATGTATTCCTCTCTCCCTATCCATGTGTCCCCATCTGTTTGTCCATGTGTCCCCGTCTAAATCTCGGTGTGCTCCTATTTGTTCGTGTATCCTTTTTTGTTTGTATTTCCCTATATATCTATCCATCTGTCCCCTTCAGTCTGTTTCACCCCATCGCTCTCTCAATGTGTCACCATCTGTCTCTCTATCTGTGCCCTGCTGTCTATGTGTCCCTCTCTGCCTGTCCACGTGTCCTGATCTGTTCCTCCATGTGTACCCAGATCAACCTCGTTGTGTACCTATCTGTCCGTGTGCACTTTTTACTATGTATGCCCATGTGTCCCCATCTGTGTGTCCATGTGTCCCAATCCAACTCGCGGTGTGCTCTTATCTGTTCTGGTATACTTTTCTGTATGTATGTCCCCATATATCTATCCATGTACCCCTTCTGTCTCTGTGTCCCCATCGTTCTGTCCATGTGACACCATCTGTCTCTCCATGTGTCCCCTGATGTGTATGTGTCCCCATACGCCTGTCCATGTGTCCCCATCTTTCTGTCCATGTGTCACCATCTTTCTCTACATGTATCCACTGCTGTCTACGTGTTCCCATCTCCCTCTCCATGTGACCCCGTCATTCTGTCCACTTGTCACCATGTTTCAGTCCATCTGTCACCATCTGTCTGTCCATGTGTCCCCTGCTCTCTTTGTATTCCTATCCGCCTATCCATGTGTCCCCATCTGTTTCTCCATGTCTCCTCATCTAAATGGTGAGCTCCTACCTGTTCGTGTATCCTTTTTACTATGTATGTCCCCATATATCTCTACATGTGTCTCCTTCAGTCTGTGTGTCCCCATTTTTCTGTCCATGTGTCACCATCTGTCTGTTTATGTGTCCCCTGCTGTCTATGTGTCCCTATCTGCTTATCCATGTGTCCCCATCACTTTGTCCATGCGTCCCCAGATCACTCTCGGTGTGTTCCTATCTGTCCGTGCATACTTTTTTGTATGCATGTCCCCATATATGGATCCATGGGCCCCTTCTGCCTGTCAATGTGTCCCCATCTTTCTGTCCATCTGTCACCTTCTGTCTCTCCATGTGTCACCATCTGTCTATTCATGTGTCCCATGCTGTGTATGTGTCGCCATATACCTGTCCATGTGTCCGCATCTATCTGTCCATGTGTCACCACCTGCCTCTCATTGTGTCCACTACTTTCTATGTATTCCCTGCTCCCTGTCCATGTGTCCCCATCATTATGTCCATGTGTCCCTACTTTTCTGTCTATGTGTCACCACCTGCATCTCCATGTGTCCACTGCTGTCTACGTATTCCCTTCTCCCTTTCCATGTGTCCCCATCATTCTGTCCATCTGTCCCCATCTTTCTGTCCATGTGTCACCATCTGTCTCTCCATGTGTCCACAGCTGTCCAGGTGTACCCTTCTCCCTGTCCATGTGCACCCATCATTCTGTCCGTGTGTCACCACGTTCCAATCCATCTGTCACAATCTGTCTGTCCATTTGTACCCTGCTCTCTTTGTATTCCTATCTGCCTATCCATGTGTACCCATCTGTTTGTCCATGTGTCCCCATCTAACTCTCGGTGTGCTCCTATCTGTTTGGGTATCCTTTTTTGAATGTATGTCCCCATATATCTATCCATGTGTCCCCTTGAATCTGGGTGTCCCCATTTTTCTGTCCATGCGTCACCATCTCTCTGTTTATGTGACCCCTGCTGTCTATGTGTCCCTATCTGCTTATCCATGTTTCCCCGTCAGTTTGTCCATGTGTCCCCAGATCACTTTCGTTGTGTTCCTATCAGTCCGTGTATACTTTTTACTATGTATATCCATTTGTCCCCATCTGTTTGTCAATGTGTTCCAACCTAACTCGTGGTGTGCTCTTATCTGTTCTGGTATACTTTTTTGTATGTATGTCCCCATATATCTATCCATGTGTCTCCTTCATTCTGTTTGTCCCCATCTCTCTGTCCATGTTACGCCATCTGTTTGTGCATGTGTCCTCTGCTTTGCATGTGTTCCCATCAGCCTGTCTCCATGTCCCCATCAGACTGCATGTTCGCATCTTTCCGTCCATGTGTCACCATCTGTCTGTCCATGTGTCCCCATCTGTCTCGGCACGTGTCCCCTGCTGTGTATGTGTCCCATTTTGCCTGTCCATGTGTCCCCAACTTTCTATCTATGTGTTACCATCTGTCTCTTGATGTGTGCACTGCTGTCTAGGGGTCCCCTTCTCCCTTTCCATGTGTCCCCATCATTCTGTCCATGTGTGCCCATCTTTCGGTCCGTGTGTCACCATCTGTCTCTCCATGTGTCCACTGCTGTCTAGGTGTCCCCTTCTTCCTGTCCGTGTGTCCCCATCATTCTGTCCATGTCTCCCCATCTTTCGGTCCATGTGTAACCATCTGTGTCTCCATGTGTCCACTGCTGTGCAGGTGTCCCTTTCTCCCTGTCCTTGTGTCCCCATCATTCTGTCCGTGTGTCACCACGTTTCAATCCATCTGTCACCATCTGTCTGTCCATGTGTCCCGTGCTCTCTTTCTCTTCCTATCTGCCTATCCATGTGTCCCCATCTGTTTGTCCATGTGTCCCCATCTAACTCTCGGTGTGCTCCTATCTGTTTGGGTATCCTTTTTTGAATGTATGTCCCCATATATCTATCCATGTGTCCCCTTGAATCTGGGTGTCCCCATTTTTCTGTCCATGCGTCACCATCTCTCTGTTTATGTGACCCCTGCTGTCTATGTGTCCCTATCTGCTTATCCATGTTTCCCCGTCAGTTTGTCCATGTGTCCCCAGATTACTCTCGGTGTGTTCCTATCTGTCCGTGTATACTTTTTACTATATATGTCCCCATATATCTATCCATGTGCCCCTTCTGTCTCTGTGTCTCCATCTTTCTGTCCTTGTGTCACCATCTGTCTCTCCATGTGTCCCCTGCTGTGTATGTGTCCCCCTAAGCCTGTACATGTGGCCCTGTCTATCTGTCCATATGCCACCATCTGTCCATATGTCACCATCTGTCTCTCCATGTCTCCCCTACTGTCTCTATGTCCCAATCTGCCTGTCCATGTGTCCCCATCTTTCTCTCCATGTGTCACCAACTGTCTCTCCCTGTGTCCACTGCTGTCTACATGTTCCCTTCTCCCTGTCCATGTGTCCCCATCATTGTTTCCATGTATTACCACGTTTCAGTCCATTTGTCACCATTTGTCTGTCCATGGTTCCCCTGCTCTCCATACATGCCTCCCTCCCTATCCATGTGTTCCCATCTGTATGTGCATGTGTCCCCATCTAAATCTCGGTGTGCTCCTATCTGTTAGTGTATCCTTTTTTCTATGTATGTCCCCATATATCTATCCATGTGTCCCCTTCAGTCTGGGTGTCCCCATTTTTCTGTCCATATGACACCACCTCTCTGTTTTTGTGTGCCCTGCTGTCTATGTGTCACTATCTGCTTATCCACGTGTCCACATCAGTTTGTTCATGTGTCCCCAGATGACTCTCGGTGTGTTCCTATCTGCCTGTGAATACTTTTTACTATGTATGTCCCCATATATCTATCCATGTGCCCCTTCTGTCTGTGTGTCCCCATATTTCTGTCCATGTGTCACTTTCTGTCTCTACATGTGTCCCTTGCTGTCTCTGTGTCCCCATCTCCCTGTCCATGTGTCCCCATCTTTCTGTCCATGTGTCACCATCTGTCTCTCCATGTGGCCACGGCTGTCTATGTATCCCCTTCTCCCTGTCCATGTGTCCCCATCATTTTATCCATGTGTCCCCATCTTTCTGTGCATGTGTCTCCAGGTTTCTTTTCATCTGTCACCATCTGTCTGTCCATGTGTCCCCTGCTCTCTATGTATTCCTCTCTGCCTACCCATGTGTCCCCATCTGTTTGTGCATGTGACCCCATCTAACTCTCGGTGTGCTCCTATCTGTTCGTGTATCCTTTTTTGTATGTATGTCCCCATATATCTATCCATGCGTTCCCTTCTGTCTCGGTGTCCCCATTTTTCTCTCCATATGCCACCATCTGTCTGTTTATGTGTCCCCTGCTCTCTGTCTGTCTCTATCTGCTTATCCATGTGTCCCCATCAGTTTGTCCATGCGTCCCGAGGTCACTCTCGGTGTGTTCCTATCTGTCCGTGTATACTTTTTACTATGTATGTCCCCATATATTTATCCATGTTCCCCTTCTATCTGTGTGTCCTCATTTTTCTGCCCATGTGTCACCATCTGTCTCTCCATGTGTCCCCTGCTGTGTATGTGTCCCCCTATGCCTGTTCATGTATCCCAATATTTCTGTCCATACATCACCATCTGTCTGTCCATATGCCACAATCTGTCTCTCCATGTGTCACCTACTGTCTATGTTTCCCAATCTGCCCATCCATGTTTCCCCATCGCTCTGTCCATGTGTCACCAACTGTCTCTCCATGTGTCCACTGCTGTCTAAGTGTTCCCTTGTCCCGGTTCAAGTATCACCGTCATTGTGTCCGTGTGTTACCATGTTTCAGTCCGTCTGTCACCATCTGTCTGTCCATGGTTCCCCTGCTGGCTTTGTATTCCTATCTGCCAATCAATGTGTCCCCATCTGTTTGCCCATGTGTCCCCATCTAACTCTCGGTGTGCTCCTACCTGTTCGTGTATCCTTTTCTATATGTATGTCCCCATATATCTCTCCATGTGTGCCCTTCAGTCTGGGTGTCCCCATTTTTCTGTCCATGTGCCGCCCTCTATCTCTTTATGTGTCCCCTGCTGTCTATGTGTCACTATCTGCTTATCCACGTGTCCCCATCAGTTTGTCCATGTGTCCCCAGATCACTCTCGGTGTGTTCCTAGGTTTCTGTGAATTCTTTTTGCTATGTATGTCCCCATATATCTATCCATGTGCCCCTTCTGTCTCTGTTTCCCCATATTTCTGTCCATGTGTCACCATCTGTCTCTCCATGTGTCCCTTGCTGTCTCTGTGTGACCATCTGCCAGCCCATGTGTCCCCTTCTTGCTGTCCATGTGTCACCATCTGTCTCTCCATGTGGCCACGGCTGTCTATGTGTCCCCTTCTCCCTGTCCATGTGTCCCCATCTTTCTGTTCATGTGTTACCACGTTCCAGTCCATCTGTCACCATCTGTCTGTCCATGTGCCCCCTGCTCTCTTAGTATTCCTATCTCCCATTCTGCCTGTCCATGTGTCCCGATCTTTCTATCTATGTGTCACCATCTGTCTCTTTCTGTGTCCACTGCTGTCTGGGTGTCCCCTTTTCCCTGTCCATGTGTCCCCATCATTCTGTCCATCTGTCCCCTCTTTCGGTCCATGTGTCACCATCTGTCTCTCCATGTGTCCACTGCTGTCTAGGTGTACCCTTCTCCCGGTTCATGTGTCCCCATCATTCTGTCCGTGTGTCACCACGTTTCAATCCATCTGTCACAGTAGTCCTGTCCATTTCTACCCTGCTCTCTTTGTATTCCTATCTGCCTATTCATATGTCCCCACCTGTTTGTCCATGTGCCCCACCTAACTCTCGGTGTGCTCCTATCTGTTCGTGTATCCTTTTTTGTATGTATGTCCCTATATATCTATCCATGTCTCCCCTTCAGTGTGAGTGTCCCCATTTTTCTGTCCATGTATCACCATCTGTCTGTTTATGTGTTCCCTGCTCTCTGTCTGTCTCTATCTCCTTATCCATGTGACCCCATCAGTTTCTCCATGCGTCACCAGATCACTCTCGGTGTGTTTCTATCTGTCCGTGTATACTTTTTTGTATGCATGTCCCCATATATCGATCCATGGGCCCCTTCTCTCTGTGTGTCCCCATCTTTCTGTCCATGTGTCACCATCTGTCTCTCCATGTGTCCCCTGCTGTGCATGTTTCCCCGTATGCCTGTTTATGTGTCCACATCTTTCTGTCCATCTGTCACCTTCTCTCTCTCCATGTGTCACCATCTGTCTCTCCATGTGTCCCCTGCTGCGTATATGTCCCCATATGCCTGTCAATGTGTCACAATCTTTCTGTCCATCTGTCACTTTCTGTCTCTCCATGTGTCACCATCTGTCTCCCCTTGTGTCCCCTGCTCTGTATGTGTCCCCATATGCCTGTCTATGTGTCCCCATCTATCTGTCCATGTGTCATCCTCTGTCTCTCCATGTATCCACTGCTGTCTACGTGTTCCCTTCTCCCTCTCCATGTGTCCCCATCATTGTGACTATGTGTCACCATGTTTCAGTCCATCTGTCACCATCTTTCTGTCCATGTGTCACCCTCTGTCTCTCCATGTGTCCCTTGCTGTCTCTGTGTCCCCATCTGCCTATCCATATGCCCCCATCTAAATCTCGGTGTGCTCCTACCTGTTTGTGTATCCTTTTTTCTATGTATGTCCCCATATATCTCTCCATGTGTCCCCTTCAGTCTGGGTGTCCCCATTTTTCTGTCCATGTGTCACCATCTGTCTGTTTATGTGTTCCCTGCTCTCTGTGTGTCCCTGTCTGCTTATCTATGTGTCCCCATCACTTTGTCCATGTGTTCCCATATCACTCTCGGTGTGTTCCTATCTATCCGTGCATACTTTTTACTATGTATATCCCCATATATCTATCCATGTGTCCCCTTCTGTCTGTGTGTCCCCATCTTTCTGTCCATGTGTCACTGTCTGTCTCTCCATGTGTCCCCTGCAGTGTATGTTTCCCCCTATGCCTTTCCATGTGTCCACATCTTTCTGTCCATCTGTCACCTTCTGTCTCTCCATATGTCCCCTGCTGTGTATGTTTCCCTGTATGCCTGTTAATGTGTCCACATCTTTCTGTCCATCTGTCACCTTCTGTCTCTCCATGTGTCACCATCTGTTTCTCCATGTGTCCCCTGCTCTGTATGTGTCCCCATATGCTTGTCCATGTGTCCTCATCTATCTGTCCATGTGTCACCATCTGTCTCTCCGTGTGTCCACTGCTGTCTACGTGTTCCCTTCTCCTTGTCCATGTGTCCCCTTCAGTCTGGGTGTCCCCATTTTTCTGTCCATTTGTCACAATCTGTCTGTTTATGTGTTCCCTGCGCTCTGTGTGTCCCTCTCTCCTTATCTATGTGCCCCCATCAGTATAGCTATGTGTCCCCAGATCACTCTCGGTGTGTTCCTGTCTGGGAATTCTTTTTACTATGTGTGTCCCCATATATCTCTCCATGTGCCCCTTCTGTCTGTGTTTCCCCATATTTCTGTCCATGTGTCACCATCTGTTTCTCCAAGTATCCCTTGCTGTCTCTGCATCCCCATCTGCCTGTCCATATGTCCCCATCTAAATCTCGGTGTGCTCCTACCTCTTTCTGTATTCTTTTTTTCTATTTATGTCCCCATATATCTATCCATGTGTCCCCTTCAGTCTGGGTGTCCCCATTTTTCGGTCCATTTCTCACCATCTGTCTGTTTATGTGTTCCCTGCTCTCTGTGTGTCCCTATCTTCTTATCTATGTGTCCCCATCAGTTTGTCCAGGTGTCCCCAGATCACTTTCGGTGTGTTCCTATCTGTCCGTGTATACTTTTTACTATGTATGTCCCCATATATCAATCCATGTGTCCCCTTCTGTCTGTGTGTCCCCATCTTTCTGTCCATGTGTCACTGTCTGTCTCTCCATGTGTCCCCTGCAGTGTATGTTTCCCTCTATGCCTGTCCATGTGTCCACATCTTTCTGTCCATCTCTCACCTTCTGTCTCTCCAGGTATCACCATCTGTCTCTCCATGTGTCCCCTGCTGTGTATGGGTCCCCATATGCCTGTCCATATGTCCCCATCTATCTGTCCTTGTGTCACCCTCTGTCTCTCCATGTATCCACTGCTGTCTACGTGTTCCTTTCTTCCTGTCCATATGTCCCCATCATTCTGTCCATGTGTTACCACGTTTCAGTCCATCTGTCACCATCTGTCTGTCCATGGGTCCCCGGCTCTCTTTGTATCCCTATCTGCCTATCCATGTGTCCCCATCTGTTTGTCCATGTGTCCCTATCTAAATCTCGGCGTGCTCCTATCTGTTCGTGTATATTTTTTGGTTTGTATGTCCCCATATATCTATCCATCTGCCCCTTCGGTCTGTGTGTCCCCATCTTTCTGTCCATGTGTCACCGTCTGTCTCTCCATGTGTCCCCTGCTGTGTATGTGTCCCCCTATGCCTGTCCATGTGTCCCTATCTTTCTGTCCATGTGTTACAATCTGTCTGTCCATATATCACCATCTATCTCTCCATGTGTCCCCTACTGTCTATATGTCCCAATCTGCCTGTCCATGTGTCCCCATCTCTCTGTACATGTGTCACCAACTGTCGCTCCATGTGTCCACCCCTGTCTGCGTGTTCTCTTCTCCCTGTCCATGTGTCCCCATCTTTCTGTCCATGTGTCCCCACCTTTCTGTCCATGTGTCACTGTCTGTCTCTCCATGTGTCCCCTGCAATGTAGGTGTCCCCTTCTCCCTGTATATGGGTCCCCATCATTCTGTCCATGTGTCACCACGTTTCAATCCATCTGTCACCATCTGTCTGTCCATGTGCCCACTGCTCTCTTAGTATTCCTATCTCCCTATTCATGTGACCCAATCTGTTTGTGCATGTGTCCCCATCTAAATCTCGGTGTGCTCCTATCTGTTCGTGTATCCTTTTTTGTATGTATGTCCCCATATATCTTTCCATGTCCCCCTGCTGTCTGTGTTTCCCCATATTTCTGTCCATGTGTCACCATCTTTCTGTCCATGTGTCCCTTGCTGTCTCTGTGTCCCCATCTGCCTTTCCAAATGTCCCCATCTCAATCTCGGTGTGCTCCTACCTGTTTGTGTATCCTTTTTTCTATGCATGTCCCCATATGTCTATCCATGTGTCGCCTTCAGTCTGGGTGTCCCCATTTTTCTGTCCATGTGTCACCATCTCTCTGTTTATGTGTCCCCTATTCTCTGTGTGTCTCTATCTGCTTATCCATGTGTCCCCATCAGTTTTTTCATGTGTCCCCAGATCACTCTCTGTGTGTTCCTATCTGTCCGTGTATACTTTCTACAATGTATGTCCCCATATATCTATCCATGTGTCCCATTCTCTCTGTGTGTCCCCATCTTTCTGTCACTGTCTGTCTCTCCATGTGTCCCCTGCAGTGTATGTTTCCCCCATGCCTGCCCATGTGTCCACATCTTTCTGTCCATCTCTCACCTTCTGTCTCTCCAGGTATCACCATCTGTCCCTCCATGTGTCCCCTGCTGTGTATGGGTCCCCATATGCCTGTCCATATGTCCCCATCTATCTGTCCATGTGTCACCCTCTGTCTCTCCTTGTATCCACTGCTGTTTGCATGTTCCTTTCTTCCTGTCCATATGTCCCCATCATTCTGTCCATGTGTTACCACATTTCTGTCCATCTGTCACCATCTGTCTGTCCATGGGTCCCCTGCTCACTTTGTATTCCTATCTGCCTATCCATGTGTCCCCATCTATTTGTTCAGGTGTCCCTATCTAAATCTCGGTGTGCTCCTATCTGTTCGTGTATCTTTTTTTGTTTGTATGTCCCCATATACCTAGCCAGTGTGTCGCCTTCAGTCTGGGTGTCCCGATTTTTCTGTCCATGTCCCACCATCTGTCTGTTTATGCGTTCCCTGCTGTCTATGTGTCCCTATCTGCTTATTCATGTGTCCCCATCATTCTGTCCATGTGTTACTACGTTTCAGTCCTTGTGTCACCATCTGTCTCTCCATGTATCCACTGCTGTCTAGGTGTCCTCTTCTCCTTGTCCATGTGTCCCCATCATTCTATATGTGTGTCACCACGTTTCAGTCCATCTGTCACAATCTGTCTGATCATTTGTACCCTGCTCTCTTTCTATTCCTATCAGCCTATCCCTGTGTACCCATCTGTTTGTCCATATGTCCCCATCTAACTCTCGGTGTGCTCCTATCTGTTCGTGTATCCCTTTTTGTATGTATGTCGCCATATACCTATCCATGTGTCCCCTTCAGTCTGTGTGTCCCCATTTTTCTGTCCATGTGTCACCATCTCTCTGTTTATGTGTCCCCTGCTCTCTCTGTGTCCCTATCTGTTTATGCATATGTCCCCATCAGTTTATTCATGTGTCCCCAGATCACTCTTGGTGTGTTCCTATCTGTCCGTGTATACTTTTTACTATGTATGTCCCTATATATCTATCCAGGTGCCGCTTCTGTCTGTGTGTCCCCATCTTTCTATCCATTTGTCACCGTCTATGTCTCCATGTGTCCCCTGCTGTGGTTGTGCCCCCTATGCCTGTCCATGTGTCCCCATCTTTCTGTCCATGTGTCACCATCTGTCTCTCCATGTGTCGCCTGCTGTGTATGTTTCCCCCATGCCTCTCCATGTGTCCAAATACTTCTGTCCATCTGTCACCTTCTGTCTCTCCATGTGTCACCATCTGTCTCTCCATGTGTCCCCTGCTGTGTATGTGTCCCCATATGCCTGCCAATGTGTCTCCATCTCTCTGCCCATCTGTCACCTTCTGTCTCTCCATGTGTCACCATCTGTCGCTCCATGTGTTCCCTGCTGTGTATGTGTCCCCATATGCTTGTCCATGTGTCCCCATTTTTCTGTCCATGTGTCCCCATCATTCTGACAAGGTGTCCCCACCTTTCTGTCCATGTGCCACCATCTGTCTGTCCATGTGTCCACTTCTGTCTAGGTGTATCTTTCTCCCTGTCCATGTGTCCCCATCATTCTCTACGTGTGTCACCACGTTTCAATCCATCTGTAACAATCTCTCTGTCCAATTATACCCTGCTCTCTTTGTATTCCTATGTGCCTGTCCATGTGTCCCCACCTGTTCGTCCATGTGTCTCCACTTAACTCTCGGTGTGCTCCTATCTGTTCGTGCATCCCTTTTTCTATGTATGTCCCCATATACCTATCCATGTGTCCCCTTCAGTCTGGGTGTCCCCATTTTTCTGTCCATGTGTCACCATCTGTCTGTTTATCTGTCCCCTGCTCTCTGCGTTTCCCTTTCTGCTTATCTATGTGTCCCCATCAGTTTGTCCATGTGTCCCCAGATCACTCTCGGTGTGTTCCTATCTGTCCGTGTATACATTTTACTATGTATGTCCCCTTATACCTATCCATGTGCCCCTTCTGTCTGTGTGTCCCCATCTTTCTTTCCGTGTGTCACCATCTATGTCTCCATGAGTCCTCTCCTGTTTATGCATCCCCATATGCCTCTTCGTGTGTCCCCATCGTTCTGTCCATATGTCACCATCTGTCTCTCCCTGTGTTCCCTACTGTCTATATGTCCCAATCTGCCTGTCTATGTGACCACATCTTTCTATCTATGTGTCGCCATCTGTCTCTTCATGTGTCCACTGGTGTCTAGGTGTCCCCTTCTCCCTGTCCATGTGTCCCCATCATTCCCTCCGTGTGTCCCCGTTTTTCTGTCCATGTGTCACCATCTGTCTGTTTATGTGTTCCCTGCTCTCTGTGTGTCCCTGTCTGCTTATGCATGTGTCCCCATCAGTTTGTCCATGTGTCCCCAGATCACTCTCGTTCTGTTCCTATCTGTCCGTGTATACTTTTTACTATGTATGTCCCCATATATCTATCCAGGTGCCGCTTCTCTCTGTGTGTCCCCATCTTTCTGTCCATTTGTCACCGTCTATGTCTCCTTGTGTCCCCTGCTGTGTATGGGTCCCCATATGCCTGTCCATGTGTCCCCATCTTTCTGTCTATGTGTCACCATCTGTCTCTCCATCTGTCCACTGCTGTGTAGGTGTCCCCTTCTCCCTGTATATGGGTCCCCATCATTTTGTCCATGTGTCACCACGTTTCAATCCATCTGTCACCATCTGTCTGTCCATGTGCCCACTGCTCTCTTAGTATTCCTATCTGCCTATTTCATGTGACCCAATCTGTTTGTGCATGTGTCCCCATCTAAATCTCGGTTCGTGTATCTTTTTTTCTATGTATGTCCCCATATATCTATCCGTGCGCCCCCTTCGGTCTGGGTGTCCCCATTTTTCTGTCCATTTGTCACCATCTGTCTCTTTATGTGTTCCCTGCTCTCTCTATGTCCCTATCTGCTTATCTATGTGTCCCCATCAGTTTGTCCATGTGTCCCCAGATCACTCTTGGTGTGTTCCTATCTGTGCGTGTATACTTTTTACTATGTATGTCCCCATATATCTATCCATGTGTCCCCTTCTGTCTGTGTGTCCCCATCTTTCTGTCCGTGGGTCACTGTCTTTCTCTCCATGTGTCCCCTGCAGTGTATGTGTCCCACTATGCCTGTCCATCTGTCCCCATCTTTCTGTTCTTGTGTCACCATCTGTCTGCCCATATGTCACCATCTGTCTCTCCATGTGTCTCCTACTCTCTATATGTCCCAATCGCCTGTCCATGTGTCCCCATCTTTCTGTCCATGTGTCACCAACTCTCCATCCCTGTATCCACTGCTCTCTACGTGTTCCATTCTCCCTGTCCATGTGTCCCCATCCTTCTGTCCATGTGTTACCACGTTCAGTCCATGTGTCACCATCTGTCTCTCCATGTATCCACTGCTGTCTAGGTGTCTTCTTCTCCCTGTCCATGTGTCCCCATCATTCTATCCGTGTGTCACCACGATTCAATCCATCCGTCACAATCTGTCTGTCCATTTGCACCCTGCTCTCTGTCTATTCCTCTCGACCTATCCATGTGTCCCCATCTGTTTGTCCATGTGTCCCCATCTAACTCTCGTTGTGCTCCTGTGTTTTTGAGTATCCTTTTTGGTATGTATGTTCCCATATACCTACCCTTGTGTCGCCTTCAGTCTGAGTGTCCCCATTTTTCTGTCCATGTGTCACCATCTGTCTGTTTATGTGTTCCCTGCTCTCTGTTTCTCCCTGTCTGCTTATCTATGTGTCCGCATCAATTTGGCCATGTGTCCCCAGATCACTCTCGGTGTCTTCCTGTCTGGGAATTCTTTTTACTATGTATGTCCCCATATATCTATCCATGTCCCCCTGCTGTCTGTGTTTCTCCATATTTCTGTCCATGTGTCACCATCTTTCTCTCCATGTGTCCCTTGCTGTCTCTCTGTCCCCATCTGCCTGTCCATATGTCCCCATCTCAATCTCGGTTTGCTCCTACCTGTTTGTGTATCCTTTTTTCTATGCATGTCCCCATATATCTATCCATGTGTCCCCTTCAGTCTGGGTGTCCCCATTTTTCTGTCCATGTGTCACCATCTCTCTGTTTGTGTCCCCTACTCTCTGTGTGTCTCTATCTGCTTATCCATGTGTCCCCATCAGTTTGTCCATGTGTCCCCAGATCATTCTCGGTGTGTTCCTATCTGTTCGTGTATACTTTTTACTATGCAGGTCCCCGTATATGTATCCATGTGCCCCTTCTGTCTGTGGGTCCCGATCTTTCTTTTCGTGAGTCACCATCTGTCTCTCCATGTATCTTCTGCTGTGTATGCATCCCCATATGCCTGTCCATGTGACCCCATCTTTCTGTCCATGTGTCACCATCTGTCTGTCCATATGTCACCATTTATCTCCCCATGTTTCCCCTACTGTCTATATGTCCCAATTTGCCTGTCCATGTGTCCCCATCTTTCTCCCCATGTGTCACCAACTCTCTCTCCATCTGTCCACTGCGGTCTCCGTATTCCCTTCTCCCTGTCCATGTGTCGCCATCATTCTGTCCATGTGTTACCACGTTTCAGTTAGTCTGTCATCATCTGTCTGTCCATGGGTGCCCTGCTCTCTCCGTATTCCTATTTGCCTATCCATGTATCCCCATCTGTTTTTCCATGTGTCCCCAACTAAATCTCGATGTGCTCCTATATGTTCGTGTGTCCTTTTTTGTATGTATGTCCCCATATATCTATCCATGGGTCCCCGTCAGTCAGGTTGTCCCCATTGTTCTGTCCAGGTGCCAGCATCTTTCTGCTTATGTGTCCCCTGCTTTCTATGTGTCCCTATCTGCTTATCCACGTGTCCCCATAAGTTTGTCCATGTGTCCCCAGATCACTCTCGGTGTGTTCTTATCTGTCTGTGAATACTTTTTTACTATGTACGTCCCCATATATCTATCCATGTGCCCCTTCTGTCTCTGTGTCCCCATCTTTCTGTCTATGTGTCACCATCTGCCTCTCCATGTGTCACGGTCTGTCTCTCCATGGGTCCCCTGCTGTGTATGTTTCCCCCTATTCCTGTGCATGTGTCCCCATCTTTCTGGCCATCTGTCACCTTCTGTCTCTCCATGTGTCACCGTCTGCCTCTCCATGTGTCCCCTGCTGTGTATGTGTCCCCATATGCTTGTCCATGTATCCCTATCTATCTCTCCATGTGTCATCCTCTGTCTCTCCATGTGTCCACTACTGCCTACGTGTTCCCTTCTCGCTGTCCATGTGTCCCCATCATTCTGTCCATGTGTTACCACGTTTCAGTCCATCTGTCACCATCTGTCTGTCCATGGGTCCCTTGCTCTCGACGTATTCCTCTCTGCATAACCATGTGTCCCCATCTGTTTTTCCATGTGTCCCCAACTAAATCTCGGTGTGCTCCTATCTCTTCGTGTATCCTTTTTTGTACGTATGTCACCATATACCTATCCATGTGTCCCCTTCAGTCTGGGTGTCCCCATTTTTCTGTCCAGGTGCCACCATCTGTCTGCTTCTGTGTCCCCTGCTGTCTATGTGTCTCTATCTGCTTATCCACGTGTCCCCATCTGTTTGTCCATGTGTCCCCAGATCACTCTCGGTGTGTTCCAATCTGTCTGTGATTCTTTTTACTGTGTATGCCCCATATATCTATCCATGTGCCCCATCGGTCTGTTTGTCCCCACCTTTCTGTCCAGGGGTCACCATCTGTCTCTCCATGTGTCGCTTGCTGTGTATGTGTTCTCATATGCCGGTCCATGTGCCCCCATCTTTCTGTCCATCTGTCACCTTCTGTCTCTCCATGTGTCGCCATCTGTCTCTTCGTGTGTCCCCTGCTGTGTATGTGGCCCCATATGCCTGTCCATGTGTCCCCATCTATTTGTCCATGTGTCACCCTCTGTCTCTCCATGTATCCACTGCTGTCTACGTGTTCCCTTCTCCCTCTCCATGTGTCCCCAACATTCTGTCTTTGTGTCACCATGTTTCAGTCCATCTGTCACCATCTGTCTGTCCATGTGTCCCCTGCTCTCTTTGCATTCCTAACTGCCTATCCATGTGTCCCCATCTGTTTGTCCATGTGTCCCCATCTAACTCTCACTGTGCTCCTATCTGTTCGTGTATTCTTTTTTGTATGAATGTCCCCATATACCTAACCATGTGCCGCCTTCAGTCTGCGTGTCCCCATTTTTCTGTCCATGTGTCACCATCTGTCTGTTTATGTGTCCCCTGCTCTCTCTGTGTCCCTATCTGCTTATCATGTGTCCCCATCAGTTTGTCCAGGTGTCCCCAGATCACTCTCGGTGTGTTCCTATCTCTGCGTGTATACGTTTTACTATGTATGTCCCCATATATCTATCCATGTGCCCTTTCTGTCTGTGTGTCCCCATCTTTCTGTCCATTCGTCACCATCTGTCTCTCCATGTGTCCTCTGCTGGGTATGCATCCCTATATGCCTGTCCATGTGTCCCCATCTTTCTGTCCATGTGTCCGCATCTGTCTCTCCGTATGTCACCATCTGTCTCTCCCTGTGTCCCCTACTGTCTATATGTCCCTATCTTCCTCTCCATGTGTCCACATCTTTCTCTCTATGTGTCACCATCTGTCCCTTCATGTGTCACCATCTGTCTCTCCTTGTGTCCACTGCTGTCTAGGTGTCCCCTTCTCCCTGTCCATGTGTCCCCATCATTCTGTCCATGTGTCCCCAACTTTCTGTCCTTGTGTCCCCATCATTCTGTCCGTGTGTCACCACGTTTCAAACCATCTGTTACAATCTGTCTGTCCATTTCTACCCTGCTCTCTTTGCATTCCTAACTGCCTGTCCATGTGTCCCCATCTGTTTGTCCATGTGTCCCCATCTAACTCTCAATGTGCTCCTATCGGTTCATGTATCTTTTTTTCTTTGTATTTCCCTATATATCTATCCATCTGTTCCCTTCAGTCTGTTTCACCCCATTTTTCGGTCCATGTGCCACCATCTGTCTGTTTATGTGTCCCCTGCTCTCTGTGTGTCCCTATCTGCTTATCATGTGTCCCCATCAGTTTGTCCAGGTGTCCCCAGATCACTCTCAGTGTGTTCCTCTCTGTGCGTGTATACGTTTTACTCTGTATGTCCCCATATATCTATCCATGTTCCCCTTTTGTCTGTGTGTCCCCATCTTTCTGTCCATGCGTCACCATGTGTCCTCTGCTGTGTATGCATCCCCATATGCCTGTCCATGTGTCCCCATCTTTCTGTCCATGTGTCACCATCTTTCTGCCCATATATCACCATCGATCTCTCCATGTGTCCCCTACTGTCTATATGTCCCAATCTGCCTGTCCATGTGTCCCCATCATTCTGTCCATGTGTTACCACGTTTCAGTCCATCTGTCACCATCTGTCTGTCCATGGGTTCCCGGCTCTCGACGTACTCCTATCTGCCTAACCATGTGTCCCCATCTGTTTTTCCATGTGTCCCCAACTACATCTCGGTGTGCTCCTATCTGTTCCTTTATCCTTTTTTGTAGGTATGTCACCATATATCTATCCATGTGTCCCCCGCAGTCTGCGTGTCCCCATTTTTCTGTCCAGGTGCCACCATCTGTCTGTTTCTGTGTCCCCTGCTGTCTATGTGTCCCTATCTGCTTATCCACGTGTCCCCATCTGTTTGTCCATGTGTCCCCAGATCACTCTCGTTGTGTTCCTACCTGTCTGTGAATTCCTTTTATTATGTATGTTCCAATATATCGATCCATGTGTCCCTTCTGCCTGTGTGTCCCCATCTTTCTGTCCATGTGTCACCATCTCTCTCCATCTGTCCCCTGCGGTGTATGTGTTCTCATATGCCTGTCCATGTGTCCCCATCTTTCTGTCCATTTGTCACCTTCTGTCTCTCCATGTGTCACCATCTGTCTCTCCATGTGTCCCCCGCTGTGGATGTGGCCCCATATGCCATTCCATGTGTCCCCATCTGTCTGTCCATGTGACACCCTCTTTCTCTCCATGTATCCACTGCTGTCTACGTGTTCCCTTCTCCCTCTCCATGTGTCCCCAACATTCTGTCTTTGTGTCACCATGTTTCAGTCCATCTGTCACCATCTGTCTGTCCATGTGTCCCCTCCTCCCTTTGTATTCCTATCTACCTATCCATGTGTCCCCATCTGTTTGTCCATGTGTCCCCATCTACAACTCAGTGTGCTCCTATCGGTTCGTGTATCTTTTTTTCTTTGTATTTCCCTATATATCTATCCATCTGTTCCCTTCAGTCTGTTTCACCCCATTTTTCTGTCCATGTGCCACCATCTGTCTGTTTATGTGTCCCCTGCTGTCTACGTGTCCCTATCTGCTTATTCAAGTGTCCCCATCAGTTTGTCCATATGTCCCCAGATCACTCTCGGTGTGTTCCTATCTGTCCGTGTATACTTTTTACTATGTATGTCCCCATATACCTATCCATGTGCCCCTTCTGTCTCTGCGTCCCCATCTTTCTTTCCATGTCTCACCATCTCTCTCCATGTGTCCTCTGCTGTCTATGCATCCCCATATGCCTATCCATGTGTCCCCATCTTTCTGTGCATGTGTCCGCATCTCTCTGTCCGTATGTCACCATCTGTCTCTCCCTCTGTCCCCTACTGTCTCTATGTCCCAATCTGCCTGTCCATGTGTCCCCATCTTTCCATCTATGTGTCACCATCTGTCTCTTCGTGTTTCCACTGTTGTCTAGGTGTCCCCTTCTCCCTGTCCATGTGTCCCCATCATTCTGTCCATGTGTCCCCAACTTTCTGTCCTAGTGTCCCCATCGTTCTGTCTGAGTGTCACCACGTTTCAATCCATCTGTCACAATCTGTCTGTCCATTTCTACCCTGCTCTCTTTGCATTCCTAACTGCCTATCCATGTGTCCCCATCTGTTTGTCCATGTGTCCCCATCTAACTCTCAGTGTGCTCCTATCTGTTCGTGTATCCTTTTTTGTATGTATTTCCCCATATACCTATCCATGTGTCGCCTTCAGTCTGGGTGTCCCCATTTTTCTGTCCATGTGTCACCATCTGTCTGTTTATGTGTCCCCTGCTCTCTGTGTGTCCCTATCTGCTTATCATGTGTCCCCATCAGTTTGTCCAGGTGTCCCCAGATCACTCTCGGTGTGTTCCTATCTGTCCGTGTATACGTTTTACTATGTATGTCCCCATATATCTATCCATGTGCCCCTTCTGTCTCTGTGTCCCCATCTTTCTGTCCATGCGTCACCATCTGTCTCTCCATGTGTCCTCTGCTGTGTATGCATCCCCATATGCCTGTCCATGTGTCCCCATCTTTCTGTCCATGTGTCACCATCTGTCTGTCCATATGTCACCATCGATCTCTCCATGTGTCCCCTACTGTCTATATGTCCCAATCTGCCTGTCCATGTGTCCCCATCTTTCTGTCCATGTGTCACTAACTGTCTCTCCATGTGTCCACTACTGTCTACGTGTTCCCTTCTTGCTGTCCATGTGTCCCCATCATTCTGTCCATGTGTTACCACGTTTCAGTCTATCTGTCACCACCTGTCTGTCCATGGGTCCCCTGCTCTCGACGTATTCCTATCTGCCTAACCATGTGTCCCCATCTGTTTTTCCATGTGTCCCCAACTACATCTCGGTGTGCTCCTATCTGTTCCTTTATCCTTTTCTGTATGTATGTCACCATATATCTATACATGTGTTCCCCGCAGTCTGGGTGTCCCCATTTTTCTGTCCAGGTGCCACCATCTGTCTGTTTCTGTGTCCCTTGCTGTCTATGTGTCCTTATCTCCTTATCCACGTGTCCCCATCTGTTTGTCCATGTGTCCCCAGATCACTCTCGGTGTGTTCCTACCTGTCTGTGAATTCCTTTTACTATGTATGTTCCAATATATCGATCCATGTGTCCCTTCTGCCTGTGTGTCCCCATCTTTCTGTCCATGTGTCACCATCTCTCTCCATCTGTCCCCTGCGGTGTATGTGTTCTCATATGCCTGTCAATGTGTCCCCATCTTTCTGTCCATTTGTCACCTTCTGTGACATGTGTCACCATCTGTCTCTCCATGTGTCTCCGGCTGTGGATGTGGCCCCATATGCCTTTCCCTGTGTCCCCATCTGTCTGTCCATGTGTCGCCCTCTTTCTCTCCATGTATCCACTGCTGTCTACGTGTTCCCTTCTCCCTCTCCATGTGTCCCCAACATTCTGTCTTTGTGTCACCATGTTTCAGTCCATCTGTCACCATCTGTTTGTCCATGTGTCCCCATCTAAATCTCGGTGTGCTCCTATCGGTTCGTGTATCTTTTTTGCTTTGTATTTCCCTATATATCTATCCATCTGTCCCCTTCAGTCTGTTTCACCCCATTTTTTTATCTATGTGCCACCATCTGTCTGTTTTTGCGTCCCCTGCTGTCTACGTGTCCCTATCTGCTTATTCATGTGTCCCCATCAGTTTGTCCAGGTGTCCCCAGATCACTCTCGGTGTGTTCCTCTCTGTGCGTGTATACGTTTTACTATGTATGTCCCCATATATCTATCCATGTGCCCCTTCTGTCTCTGTGTCCCCATCTTTCTGTCCATGCGTCACCATCTGTCTCTCCATGTGTCCTCTGCTGTGTATACATCCCCATATGCCTGTCCATGTGTCCCCATCTTTCTGTCCATGTGTCCGCATCTGTCTCTCCATATGTCACCAACTGTCTCTCCCTGTGTCCCCTGCTGTCTATATGTCCCAATCTCCTTTTCCATGTGTCCACATCTTTCCTCTATGTGTCACCATCTGTCCCTTCATGTGTCACCATCTGTCTCTTCTTGTGTCCACTGCTGTCTAGGTGTCCCCTTCTCCCTGTCCATGTGTCCCCATCTTTCTGTCCATGTGTCACCAACTGTCTCTCCATGTGTCCACTGCTGTCTACGTGTTCCATTCTACCTGTCCATGTGTCCCCATCATTCTGTCCCTGTGTTTGAACGTTTCAGTCCATCTGTCACCATCTGTCTGTCCATGGGTCCCCTGCTCTCTGTATATTCCTATCTGCCATGTGTCCCCATCTGTCTGTCCATGTGTCCCCATCTTTCTGTCCATGTGTTACCAGCTGTCTATCCATGTGTCCACTGCTGTCTACGTGTTCCCCTCTCGCTGTCCATGTGTCCCCATTATTCTGTCCATGTGTTACCACGTTTCAGTCCATCTGTCACCATCTGTCTGTCCATGGATCCCCTGCTCTCTACGTATTCCTATCTGCCTATCCATGTGTCCCCATCTGTTTTTCCATGTGTCCCAAACTAAATCTCGGTGTGCTCCTATCTGTTTGTGTATCTTTTTTTGTTTGTATTTTTCCTATATATCTATCCATCTGTCCCCTCGTGCAACCATCTGTGTGTTTATGCGTCCCCTGCTGTCTATGTGTCCCTATCTGCTTATTCATGTGTCCCCATCGTTCTGTCCGTGTGTCCCCATCTTTCGGTCCTTGTGTCACCATCTGTCTCTCCATGTGTCCACTGCTGTCTAGGTGTACCTTTCACCCTGTCCATGTGTCCCCATCATTCTGTCCGTGTGTCACCACGTTTCAATCCATCTGTCACAATCTGTCTGTCCATTTGTACCCTGCTATCTTTGTATTCCTCTCTGCCTATCCATGTGTCCCCTATTCTGTTTGTCCATGTGTCCCCAGATCACTTTTTGTGTGTTCTTATCTGTCCGTGTATACTTTTTACCATGTATGTCCCCTTATATCTATCCATGTGTCCCCTTCAGTCTGGGTCAACCCATTTTTCTGTCCATGTGTCACCATCTCTCTGTTTATGTGTCCCCTGCTGTCTGTGTGTCCCTATCTGCTTATTTATGTGTCCCCATCAAGATCTCCATGTGTCCCCAGATCACTCTCGGTGTGTTCCTATCTTTCCGTGTATATTTTTTACTATGTATGTCCCCATATATCTATCCATGTGCCCCTTCTGTCTCTGTGTCCCCATCTTTCTGTCCATGTGTCACCATCTGTTGCTCCATGTGGCCTCGGCTGTCTATGTGTCCCCTTCTCCCTGTCCATGTGTCCCCATCATTCTGTCCATGTGTTACCACGTTTCAGTCCATCTGTCACCATATGTCTCTCCATGTCTCCCCTGCACTCTATGTATTCCTATCTGCCTATCCTTGTGTCCCCATGTGTTTGTCCATGTGTCCCCATCTAATGCTCGGTGTGCTCCTACCTGTTCGTGTATCCTTTTTTGTATGTATGTCCCCATATATCTATCCATGCGTTCCCTTCTGTCTCGGTGTCCCCATTTTTCTCTCCATATGCCACCATCTCTCTGTTTATGTGTCCCCTGCTGTCTATGTTTTCCTATTTGCTTATCCATTTGTCCCCATCAGTTTGTCCATGTGTCCCCAGATCACTCTCGGTGTGTTTCTATCTGGCTGTGAATTCTTTTTACTATGTATGTTCCCATATATCTATCCATGTGCCCCTTCTGCCTGTGTGTCCCCATCTTTCTGTCCATGTATCATCTTCTGTCTCTTCATTGGTCCCCTGCTGTCTCTGTGTCCCCATCTGCCTGTCTATGTGTCCCCATCTTTCTGTCCATGTGTCACCATCTGTCTCTCCATGTGGCCACGGCTATCTATGTGTCCCCTTCTCCCTGTCCATGTGTCCCCATCTTTCTGTCCATATGTCCCCATTTTTCTGTCTATGTGTTCCTATCTTTCTCTTCATGTGTCAACTGCTGTCTCGGTGTCCCCTTCTCCCTGTCCATCGGTCCCCATCATTCCGTCCATGTGTCACCATGTTTCAGTTCATCTGTCACCATCTGTCTGTCCATGTGTCCCTTGCTCTCTATGTAATCCTATCTGCCTATCCATGTGTCCCCATCTAACTCTCTGTGTGCTCCTATCTGTTCATGTATCCTTTTTTGTATGTATTTCCCCATATATCTATCCATGTGTCCCCTTTAGTCTGTTTGACCCCATCTTTCTGTCCATGTGTCACCATCTGTCTCTCCATGTGTCGCCTGCTGTGTATGTGTCCCCATATACCTGTCAATGTGTCCCCCTCTTTCTGTACATCTGTCACCTTCTGTGTCTCCATGTGTCACCATCTGTCTCTACATGTGTCCCTTGCTGTGTATGTGTTCCCATATGCCTGTCCATGTGTCCCCATCTATCTGTCCATGTGTCACCATCTGTCTCTCCATGTATCCACTGCTGTCTACGTGTTCCCTTTTCCCTCTCCATGTGTCACCCTCATCCTGTCCATGTGACAACATGTTTCAGTCCATCTGTCACCATCTCTCTGTCCACGTGTCCCCTGCTCTCTTTGTATTCCTATCTGCCTATCCATGTGTCCCCATGTGTTTGTCCTTGTGTCCCCATCTAACTCTCGGTGGGCTCCTTTCTGTTTGTGTATCTTTTTTACTATGTATTTCCCCATATATCTATCCATGTGTCCCCTTCTAGTCTGGGTGTCCCCATTTTTCTGTCCATGTGCTACCATCTGTCTGTTCATGTGCCCCTGCTGTCTATATGTCCCTATGTGCTTATTCATGTTTCCCCATCAGGTTCTCCATGTGTCCCCAGATCACTCTCGTTGTCTTCCTATCTGTCCGTGTATACTTTTTACTATGTATGTCCCCATATATTTATCCATGTGACCCTTTTGTCTCTGTGTCCCCATCTTTCTTTCCATGTGTCCCCATCTGTCTCTCCATGTGTCCCCTGCTGCATATGTGTTCCCATCTGCCTGTCCATGTGTCCCCATCTTTCTATCCATGTGTCACCATCTGTCACTTCATGTGTCCACTGCTGTCTAGTGTCCCCTTCTCCTTGTCCATGTGTCCCCATCATTCTGTCCATGTGTCACCACGTTTCTTTTCATCTGTCACCATCTGTCTGTCCATGTGTCCCCTGCTCTCTATGTATTCTTCTCTGGCAATCCATGTATTCCCATCTGTTTGTCCATGTGTCCCCAACTAAATCTCAGTGTGCTCCTATCTGTTCGTGTATCCTTTTTTGTTTGTATTTCCCTATATATCTATCCATCTGCCTCCTTCAGTCTGTTTCACCCCATCTGTCTGTCCATGTGTCCCCTGCTGTCTACCTGTCCCTATCTCCCAGTCCACGTGTCCCCATCTCTTTGTCCTTGTGTCCCCTTCTCACTCTCAGTGTGTTCCTATCTCTCCGTTTATCCTTTTTGGTGTTTATCTGCCCATATATCTATCCATGTGTCCCCTCAGTCTGTGTGTCCCCATCTTTCTGTCAATGTGTCACCGTCTGTCTCTCTATGTGTCCCCTTCTGTCTATGTTTCCCCCTATGCCTTTCCATGTGTCCCCATCTTTCTGTCCTTGTTTCACCATCTCTCTGTCCATATGTCCTCTGCTGTTGATGTGTCCCCATCTGCTTGCCCACATGTCCCCATCAGACTGTCTCCATCTTTCTGTCCATGTGTCACTATCTGTCTTTCCATGTGTCCCCTTCTGTCTATGTGTCCCTTTCTGCCTGTCCATGTGTCCCCATCTGTTTGTCCATGTGTCCCCATCTCACTCTCGTGTTCCTATCTGTCCCTGTTTCTTTTTTTGTATGTGTTTCCCCATATATCTATCCATGGGTCCCCTTCAGTCTGTGTGTCCACTTCTGTCTGTCCATGTATCACCATCTGTCTCTCCATGTGTCCCCTGCTGCATATGTGTTCCCATCTGCCTGTCCATGAGTCCCCATCTTTCTGTCCATGTGTCACCATCTGTCTCTCCATGTGTTCCCTGCTGTCTATGTGTCCCCTTCTGCCTGTCCATGTGTCCCCATCTGTCTCTCCATGTGTCACCATATGTCTCTCTATGTTTCACCATCTGTCTCTCCATGTGTTCCCTGCTGTCTATGTGTCCCCTTCTGCCTGTCCATGTGTCCCCATCTTTCTGTCCATGTGTCAGCATCTGTTTCTCCATGTGTTCTCTGCTGTCCATGTGTCCTTATCTGCTTGTCCATGTGTCCCCATCTGACTCTTGGTGTGTTCCCATATGTCTGTGTGTCCTTTTTTGTCTGTATGTCCCCACATGTCTATCCATATGTCCCCTTCAGTCTGTGTGTCCAATTTTCTCTGTCCATGTGTCCCTTTCAGTCTGTGGGACCTCATGGGCCAGTCTGTGTCCCCATGTGTCTCCGTATGTCCCCTATCTCTCTGATATACCCTATCTGTTTGTGCATGTTTCCCCACCTGTTTTTTTGTCCCCATCTGTCCGTGTGTCACCACTTGACTGTCCGTATATCTTTTTCTCTTTGTGTGTCCTCATCTGTGCATGTTTCCCCACTTGTCTGTGTCTGTTTCCACATCTTTCTGTCCATGGGTCCCCAACTGTCTGTGTGTTCTTTATCTCTCTGTGTATCCCCCATCTGTCTATCCATGTTTTCTCCCCTATGTTTGTGTCCCCATCTGTTCGTGTGTCCCCAACTGTCCATGTATCCCCACTTGTCTGTCCATGCATTCCCTTCCGTCTGTGTATCCCCATAGGTCTGTGTTTCCCCATCTGTCTGTGTGTACCCATCTGTCTGTTCATGTGCCCCCATCTGTCCATGTGTCCCCCTCTGTCTGTGGGTCTTTATTTGTCTATCCATGTGTCCCCACCTATCTGTCTTGTATCCCCATATGTCCCTCTGTGAGTCCCCATCTGTCAATGTCTCCCTATCTGTTTATGTGTCTCTTATCTGTCCGTACATCCCCATCTGTCTATCTATATTTCCTCTTTGGTCTTTGTGCCCCGCTTTGTCTGTGTGTTCCCATCTGTCTGTCCATGTGTTACCATCTGTCTCTCCATGTGTCCCCTGCTGACTATGTGTCCCCATCTGTCTGTCCATGTGTCGCCATCTGTCTGGTGTAAACAAGCTGTTACAGGGTTGGATTTCTTCTTGAAAAATCTTTCCCTTCTTGCCCAGAGGAGTTCATTTTGGGGATTCTGTCTGAGCTCCTGGGCTTCCTCTTGACCAAGTGGCCATCTACTCTCCAGTTACAGCTTATGAATCATCTTTTTGGGTTCATACTGGCTCCCCAAGCTGTGAATAAATGCTAGAGCTCATCCTCAGCTCCCATTGTGAGTTATTGAATTCTGGGGGGATGCTGGATGTCCATTTCTTTTTCTTGACCAGGGACATACTTTTGGGAAACTCTGACCTTGCTCTCACTCTGCTTATCCACCATTGCACTTTTTCAGGTCTGCAAACTGTTGGTGGATCCCCATTAAGGAATCTGGCAGAGATTGCAAAGTACGCCCCACTGAGTGAGGGCCTGACCCATGTGTCTGTCTATATATCCCTTACATATCTGACCGTGTTACCCCAATTGTCCATGTGTCCCCATCGATCCGTCCATGTGTTGCCATCGGTCTATGTGTCTCCCACCTGTCTCTCCATGTGTCCCCATCTGGTTGTGTGTCCCCTTCTGTCTGTATGTCCCCATATATCTCTCTATGTTTCCCCTTCAGTCTGTGTGTCCACTTTTGTCTTTTTACGTGTCCCTATCTTTCTGTCCCTGTGGCCCCATCTTTGTGTCTGTGTGTCTCCTTTGATCTGTTTGACCCCATATGTTTCTCTGTGTGTCACCATCTGTCTGTGTGTCACAATCTACCTGTCCGTGTATCCTCATCTGTCTCTCCATGCATGCCCCTATGTCTGTACATGTGTCCCCATCTGTCCATGTTTCCTCATGTGCTTGTGTGTGCATTCCCATCTGTCTGTGTCCATATGTCTCCTATCTGTCCCTGTGTCCCCATATGGATGTCCCTGTGTTCCCATCTGTCCTTGTGTCCTGTACTTGTCTCTACATCTGCTATCTCTCTTTCCATGATTCCCCACATATCCGTGTGTTCCCTTCTGTATGAACCTCTGTCTCCATGTGTGCCACCCTAGAGCCTCTTGCAGGACATCCTGCTGTGTTTTGTGACTCCTTAGATGGTTCCTGGATTTTCCCATTCAGGACACTGAGGCTAATTTCTTGTGTTCCTTTGAGCATGACACTTATTCTGTGGTCCCTCTCTGAGCATCAGTGTCCCTCCATCTCAAACCTCTCTGGGCCTATTTCTTTTAAGCAAACTGTTACCAGGTTGGATTTCTTCTTGCAAATCATTTCCTTCTTTCCCTGAGGAGTTCATTTTGGGAATTCTGTCCTAGTTCCTATTCTCCCTCTGACCAAGTGACCATCCACTCTCCACTGACTGTTCTTGGACCATTTAGTGGGTTGATACTGACAACCCATATTGTGAATAATTGCTTAACTCATGGAGATTTTTCATGAAGATTCCTGTTCTCTGTGTGAGTCTCAATTTCAGGCCATTGTGGGTAATCTAGTCCTTTCCATGTATACCCTGGAACACTTCTGGGCCAAAAGGCAGCCTGTGGATAGATTTGTGAGGAGTCTGTTAGAGCCCATCCTCAGCCCCGCGCTGTGAGTTACTGAATTCTAGGTGGATTCTGGCTGTCCATTCCTTTTTCTAAATTATGGCCATACTTTTGAGGAATATTGGCATAGCTGTTGCTCTACTTTTGCACCATTGTACTTTCTCAGGTCTGCAAATTCTTGGTGGATCCCTGTGAAGGAATCTGGCAGAGATCGCAAGGTAGGCCGAACTGCCTGAGGACCTGGCCCATGTGTCACTCTGTATGTCTACTATCTGTCTGTCTATCCCTTATGCATCTATTCATGTTACTACACCTGCTCTTATGTCCACTGTCTGTCTATCCCTTATGTAGCTGTTCATGTTACCACAACTGTCCATGTGTCCACTATCTCTGTCTGTATATTCCTTATGGATCTGTCCATGTTAACACAACTGTCTGTGGACTCCCATTGGCCTGGCCGTGTGTCCCTAACAGTCTGTCCATGTGTCCCCATGTGTCTCTAGGTGTGTCCTCATCTGTCTGTGTCACTTTCTGTCTTTTGGTTCCTATATGTCTGTCCATGTGATGCCTTCAATCTGTCTGAACCCATCTGTCTGTCTCTTCCCATCTGTCTGTGTGTCCCCCTCTGTCCATGTGTCCCCATCTCTCTATGTGTCCCCACGTGCCTGTCCATGTGTTCCCATGTGTCTGTCTCTATACCCTTTCTGTCTCTATACTCCCTATACTCCCTATCTGTCTGTCCATGTTCCCTCACCTGTCTTTGTGTCCCCATATATCTGTCAATGTGTCCCCATCAGTCCGTGTGTTCTCATATGTCTGTCCATGTGCCCCATCTGTCTATCCATGGTCCCCATATGTCCCTGTGTCAAGATGACCCCTATGTCTATGCATGTGTCTGTCTATATATCCCCCATCTATCTGTCCATCTTTCCCCACATGTTTTTGTGTCCCCATCTGTCTGTGTGACCCCATGTGTCTGTCTGTCTGTCCTCATCTGTTTGTCTGTGTGTCTACATCTTCCTGTCCTCTGTCCCTGTCTCTCCTTGGGTCCCCACCTGTCTGTGTCTTCCCATCTGTCCATGTGTCCCCACCTGCCTCTCTGTGTGTCCCCATCTCTCCAAGTGTCTCCAGTCTATCCATATGTCTGCCTATGTCTGTCGATGTGTCCCCATCTGTCCATGAGTCCCATATATGTCTATATGTTCCCCATCTGTCCCTCCATGTCTCCCCACCTGTCCCCGTATCTTCATATATCTGTCCATGTGTCCCCCATCTCTCAATGTGTCCCCATCTCTCTGTGGGTCTCCTATATGTCCATGTGTCCTCATATGTCTGTCCATGTTTCCCCTGCGGTCTGTGTGTACCCATCTATTCGTGTTTCTCCACCTATCTATGTGTCAACCTGCTTCTATCCATGGGTGCCCAACTGTTGGTGTGTCCCCATCTCTGTGTGTATACCCCATCTGTCTGTCCATTTTTCCTTTCCTGTATTTGTGTCCCCATCTGTTCATGTGTCCCCAATGTGTCTGTCCATGCATCCCCTCAGTCTGTGTGTCCCCGTCTGTCCATATGTTTCCTATCTCTCCATGTGACCCCATCTATCCTTGTGTCCTGTATCTGTATATCTGCTGTCGTTCTTTCCATGTTTCCCCACATATACATGTGTCCCCATCGGGCTGTGCATGTGTCCCCATCTGTATGTCTTTGTGTCTCCATGTATCCATCATTACAGCCTCTTGGAGGACATCCTGCTGTGGTTGGTTACACCTTTGATGGTTCCTCTATTTTCCCTTTCAGGACACTGAGGCCCATTGCTTGTGTTCCTTTGAACGCTTGGTCTGTGGTCCCTGTCTAGGCAGTGGCACAGCATCAGACTCCCTGCATCCAAAATCTCTCTGGGACTCTTTCTTTTAACCAGTTTGTTACCAGGGTGGATTTGTTCTTGCACATCCTTCCCTGTTTCCCTGAGGAGGACATTTGGTGGATTGTGGCCTAGTTCTTGCGCTCCCTCTTGACCAAGTGGCTGTCTGTGCTCCAGTAACTGCTCCTGGCTCATTGCAGTGGGTTGCTACTGGCACCCCAAGCTGTGAATAATTGCTTAAGTCTTAGAGATTCCTCTTCTCTATCCAGGGTCTCGATTTCAGGCCATTATGGGTTCTCTGATCCTTGTCATGTATATACTCTAACCACTCTGGACCATTAGGCAGTCTGTGGATAGATTTTTGAGGTGACTGCTAGAGTCCATCCTCAGCCCCCCACTGTGACTTATTGAAATCTGGGTGGATTCTGGCTGTCCATTCCTTTTTCTTGACCAGGGACATACTTTTGGGGAATTCTGGTCTTGTTCTCACTGTGCTTGTCCGCCATTGTACTTTCTCAGGTCTGCAAACTGTTGGTGGATCCTCATTCAGGAATATGGCAGAGTTCGCAAGGTAGTCTCCACTGTGTGAGGGCCTGGCCCATGTGTCTGTCTGTGTGACCTCTATGTGTCTGTATATCCCTTATGTAACTGTCCGTGTTACCCCAACTGTTCATATGTCCCCTTCTGTCTGTATGTCCCCATATGTCTGTCCATGTATCCCCTTTGGTCTATGTGTCCACTTCTGTCTGTCCATGGGTCTCTATCTTTCTGTCCATGTGGCCCCATCTGTCTGTCTGTGTGTCCCCTTTGGTCTGTGGGACCCCATGTGTCTGTCTGCATGTCCCCATCTGTCTTTCCCTGTATCCCCATCTGTCCATGTGTCCCCACTTGTCTTTATGTGGTCTCCATCTGTCTGTGCATCTTAAGTCTGTCAATGTGTCCCCACCTGTCTGTCCATGTGTCCTCATCTGTCTGTTTGTCCCCATCTGTCCATGTGTCCCCACCTGCATGTACCTGGTCCCCATTGGTCCGTGTGTCCTGTGTCTGTCTATGTATCCCCATATATCTGTCCATCTTTCTCCGCATGTATTTGTGTCCCCAGTTGTCCATGTGTCCCCATCTATGTGTCCCTTTCTGTCTGTTCGTGTGAACTCATCTGTCCGTGTTTCTCCTTCTGTCTGTGTCCCCCCATTGGTCTGTGTGTCCCCTTCAGTCCGTTTGTCCCCAACTGTCCATCTGTGTGTCCCCACATGACCACCCATGTGTCAGTATCTGTCATATCTGTCTGTATATTCCCCATCTGTCTCTCCATGTTTCCCCAACTGTCTCTGTGTCTCCATATATCTATCCGTGTGTCCCCATCTGTTTGTGTGTCTCCTATCTGTCCGTGTGTCCCCATCTGTCTGTCCATAATTCCCTTTCAGTCTTTGTGCCCCCATCTGCCTGTGTATCCCCATCTGTCTTTCCTTGTATCTCTTTCTGTCTGTGTGTCCCCATCTGTCCATGTTTCCCCACTTGTTGGTCTGTATGTCCACCTGTTTCTGTCCATGGGTCCCCAACTGTCTGTGTATACCTTATCTCCCTGTGTATCCCCCATGTGTCTATCCATGTTTTTCCGTCTGTGTTAGTGTCCCTATCTGTTCGTGTGACCCCATCTGTCTGTGTGTCCATGTGCCCACCTCTGTCCATGTGTCCTCTTCTGTCTGTGGGTCCCTATTCGTCTGTCCGTGTGTCCCCACATATCTATCCCTGTGTCCCCATCTGTTAATGTTTCCTCATCTGTCTGTGTGTCTCCTATCTGTCCATGTGTCCCCATCTGTCTGTCCATATTTCCTTCTGTCTTTGCATCCCCATCTGTCTGTTTGTCCCCATCTGTCTGTCGGTGTGCCCCATCTCTCTGTCCATTCGTATCCTTCTGTCTGTGTGTCCCCATCTATCTGTCCATGTGTGCCTATCTGTCCTTGTTTTCCAACATGTCTCTTTGTGTCCACTTGTTTCTGTCCATGGATTCCCCAACTGTCCCTGTGTCCCCTATCTCTCTGTGTATCTCCCATCTGTCTATCCATGTTTCTCCACATATCTGTGTGTCTCCATCAGGCTGTCAGTGTGTCCCCATCTCTATGTCCCTGTGTCTGCATGTGTCCATCACTACAGCCTCTTGGAGTACCTCCTGCTGTGGTTGGGGACACCTTGGATGGTTCTTATACTTTCCCTCTCAGGGCAGTTAGGCCCATTGCATGTGTTCCTTTGAACATGACACTTGGTCTGTAATCCCTGTCTAGGCAGTGCCCCTGCATCCAAAATCTCTCTAGGAATCTTTCTTTTAACTAGTTTGTTCCCGGGTTGTATTTCTTCTTGCACATTCTTCTCCTGTTTCCCTGAGGAGTATATTTGGGAGATTTTGGCCTAGTTCCTGGCATCCCACTTGACCATGTGGTTGTCTACTCTCCAGGGACTGTTCATGCATCATTTTAGTGGGTTGCTACTGGCACCCCAAGCTGTACATAATTGCTTAGGTCATAGAGATTTTTTGTGGAGATTCCTTTTCTCTGTCCTGGGTCTCGATTTCAGGTCATTGTGGGTTCTCTGATTCTTTCCATATATGCACTAGAACCATTCTGGGCAGATAGGTAGTCTGTGGATATATTTCTGGGATGTCTGCTACAGCCCATCCTCAGCAGCCCAGTGTGATTGATTGAATTCTGAGTGGATTCTGGCTTCCATTCCCTCTTCTTGACCAGGGGATGTGGCAGAATTCTGGCCTACTTCTGGCTATCCTTTTCCATCATTGTCCTTCCTCCAGTCTGCAAACTACAAAGGTGGATACTCTTTAAAGAAATCTGGCCCAGACTGGAAAGGAGGCCGCTCTGCATGAGGGCCTAGTCCATGAATGGGATTTTGGGGAAGATTCCCATACTCTCTGCCTGGATCTAGATTTCAGGCCCTTCTAATGCCTCTGTTCTTTTTTATGTACACAGTGCAGTTGTCCTGGGCAGACATACAATCTCTGGATAGTTTTCTGATATCTCTGCTACAGCCCATCCTCAGGTCCTGTACTGATTGAATTGAATTCTCAGTTGATTTAGGCTGTGCATTCCCCTTTCTTGACCAGGGGCACACTTTGTTGATACTTTCACCTAATTCTTGCCATGCTTTTCCTCCGTTGGACTTGCATGCTGTTGGTGGATGGATGTGAGGGAATCTGTTCCAGAGTTCAAGGTAGGTCCCCTGTGTTTTGGCCTGTGTTTTTGGTGGGATTTTGTGGAAGATTCCCTTTCTCTTTCCCTGGATCTCCATTTCAGGTGCTTCTAGTCCACTTCCCACTTTGCCTCTGGACTGAAGGATTGCATTGGGACCACGTGTAGTCAGTGATAACATTTCTAGGGTCACTTGTAACACCCAAGTAGCTGGTTTACTGATGACTTCTGCATGGGCTTTCTTGTGGTGCCTTCTGACTCTTTCAATAGGCAGCTGATTTAGGGGATTCTGACTGAGATCCTATTTTCAGTCACAAATGATAGCATATTGATGATCACAAGAACATCTTTTGACAGATTTGAGATCTGTTCTATAGTCCACAGAAGGGACTCCTACTTTGCCTGCTTGCTCCAATTTTGGGGCTTTGATTCAGATTCATTTTCTTTTGTTCTATGGTATACTTTGCAGGCAATTTGCGGTACCACCAGTTTTCCCTCTTATCCAGGATACTTTTGTCAGTACCCAGAATGTCCTCAGAAACATTTTTGTGGGTTTCCCTCGCTATAGTCCCTTACAGGTCCTCTAGATGTGGCTGCTGAGTCCTTGGATGTTTCTTGCATCCTTCTTATGGGGTATTTGGGCCTACTGCTTGTGTTCCTTTGAGCACAACCCTTTGTCCATGGTCCCTGTCTAGGTCATGACATAGCATCAGTGTCTGTGCATTCAAAATCTCTCTGGTCCTATTTCTTTTAATCAATTTGTTAATTTTAATCAATTTCTTCTTGCACAAAGTGCAAATCCATGTGTCTGTTGATGTGTCCCCATCTATCCATTGTCATCTTTTCTCTGATGCCATGATGCTCTTCAAAAATGAAGGATGAACGCAATAGACCAAACTGCCTTTTAAAGGGGACACAGCTAGCTAGGTAACTCAGAGTCCTCTCCCTTTCTTTCTCCTCCAAAAGATGGTAAATTTTGATCTCTAGAGTCTGCCCAGTTAACTTGGAGTACATTGGCTAGATTCCTCTCATTCCCTTCCCTTCTTTTTCTTTCTTATGTCCCCTAAAACCTTAGATCCTGTGTATTCTGAAGCCCATTGATTGATTGAACAAATAAGGGGTCCCTGCCCACCCTCCACTCAATGGCTATTTTTCAATCATCCTGGCTTAGAGTGAATGTCAGTAGTAACAGTTTCTCTTCCAAACAACAACCTCGTGGTTCCTGCCCCTTCCAGCATGATTTATCTATTTATTTATTTATTTTTTTCTATTAAAGTGGCCATCCCCCTGACTACTTTTTAAAGAGGCCTATTCCCTATATGGGCATTACCTTGCTTTAACTGAGTACCTGAAAAGGCCTTAGCCAAAAAGGCCAAGGTCTCACACTGCATCCTGGATCCTCTCCAGTCATCCTGATGAATACTTTGTCACTGAATTCCGATGGCTCAGGAGGAGAAAGGGAGGTTGGTGACCTTGCACAGCCCTCCCTCACTCAAAACAAAGTTAAGTATAAGTCATGTCATCATTTCTCTGACATCACGGTCCTCCTCAAAAACGAAGGAGTAACATAACCTTATACTACGAACTTGAGTCCCATCACCAGCCTGTTTTCCCCTCTCGTTGCTTTCCAACTTAGCAAATATTTTCTTAAATTGTGGAACTCAGAACTGAATTCAGTACTCCAAATATGGCATGCCCAGGGAATCATGCTATGGGATTATTATTTCCATATTTGGTAGTTTTTATATTATATTTATTTAAAAAATCCTTCCTCTACTCCCAATCCCAAACCATCTCTTGTAACAAACAAAAGAGGGGAAAAATCCTCCTCCAGCTTATACTAATGAAATTGATTTTTTTAATCCAATTGGATTAAAGACTTTATTTTTATTCCTAACACAGTGTTCATTGGACTGCATCACCCTGTCATTTCAGCTGGTTGACCATCATGACTAATGATAGTCCTATATCTATAGTACTTTAGGATTGCTGAGCTCCTTTTGTTATAATAACCTTGTCAGGTAGCCCACACCATTGTATTGCCATTAATTTACAAATGATGCTCCTGTGACTCAGTGAACTTAAATGACTTGCTCATGGTCCCTGGTGGCAGAATCAGAACCCATGCTTCCTTCCTCCAGTCCTTGTTCTCTTTCCACTATGCCATGCTAAGCTGCTTCTATTCCTATTCCAATCAAAAAAAAAAAAAAGAAACAAAGAGAAAACACATCAAAAGCCACATCAGGGTCATTAAAAGCTGATGAATCAAACTTGGGTTTTAAACCCTTCCAGCTGAATGTCCTTGAGCCTGACTGTCAACTTCTTTCTAAAATCTCTACTGTCCTCTGTGGCCAAGAGGTGACCCTCATCCTAGCCCTTGATCAAATACAGCTGCTCAGTAGAGACGGGATAAAATGGATCTCTTTGCATTCCAGCTCAACAGCTTCACAGGACGCTGTTATTAGCTGCATGGTGGTGTTAGGGTGAAGAAGAATTATCTAAATTACTAGTTTGGCTGAAAAGAAATATGTTTCATAAAGTAACTAGTTGTTGCTTGGAAACCACAGTTCTTATGATGTTTTTTCCATATCCGCTGGTATCTGGTGGCTAAAATGAGAATTGTGTACATGTATGTGTTTCAGTTGTTAACCTGCATTTCTTCAGTTCAAAATGATTAAGGCTGATCTTAATGAAGATTCCAAACTAATGAAATTTTACATTGCATTTAATTATGAGTGAGTGTGGGTGGTTTGGTGTACAGCTATCACATTATTAGAAAAATGACTCCCTGCATGTGCACTCCAAGTGGTAGCTCATTGAATGATTTTTACATATCAAAAGCAGCAATTTTTTTCCAATACATGAATCTCTGTTTTTATAATAAACTTTTTTCCTGATCAGTGACATTACCTAATATTACAGATCCTGGTGTACTGTTTGAGAAATTAGAAATGACGTTAAAGCATATTGAGATAGGAAGAACAGCTAGAACATGTCAAATATATACTGAGCAAGGACATGCTGGGAGTTATGAGGAAATTTAGAGATCAATTTTCAATATTTCATTGAAGGGGATAAAAAGCTTATTACAGAAAGAGAGACTCACATTCCAGTGAAAATGTGCTGCCCCTTTTTGCCAGTGATGTTGTATGAATTCAATCAAGTCTTGGAACATTATAGAACTCTCCAAATTAGGTTCCCAAACACTGGAATGGGCTTGAGTCCACTGAATGAGAAATCATGGATGGGTCAAGACCTATGACATTTTGATGGAGAGTCCATGTCAATGAGATAACAGAGACATTGAAGTATTAACTTCTGCATAAAGGCCTTAATTATTTAGAGGAGATCTTCCATACACAGACACATACATGCATGCAAATTCCTCTACTTGTCACTGGGATCTACCTCAAAAAACAAAGCAAATATCTGGGTAATTCCGGTTTTTTGGGAGAAACTATTTGTGTTACATTCTTAAAAGCTTTTATTGTAAATCTGAGTTCTTTGTAAAGGTGTTATTTTCAATATTTTTGAGGGTCTCCTTTAGAAAACTGTTGACTCACTTTCCATGATTTTCTTGCATCATTCTCATTTCTCGTCTCAATTTTTCCTCCACCACTATCACTTGATTTTAAAAATCTCCTTTGAGCTCTTCCATGGACTGAGACCATTGCAAATTTATTTTGGAGGTTTTGGATGAAGAGATCTTGACTTTGATGTCTTCCTCTAATGGTATGCTTTGTTCTTCCTCATCTGAAAGGATGGAGGAAAATACCTGTTCACCAAGAAAGTAACCTTCTACAGTCTTATTTTTTCCCTTTTTTGGGTGTTTTCCCATCCACTTACTTGACTCTTGAGTCCTTTGTCCAGTGGAGGGTATACTCTAGGGACCTGTAAGTTCTCAGTTTCTCCAAGGTGGAACAATCAAGGGAAAGGAGTAAACTCCTCTCCTGGCCTGCACTCTGGTCTGGGAGCAACCATAAGCTTTTCTACCCAAGATCTGTGAGTAGGATTTATATTTTTCCAGTCCATTTTGAATTCTGAATCCTAAGTTAATGACCATATTGTCATTAAATAGGTATAATTTTGTCTCTTCATTGTGTATGTTTAGATTTTTAGTATCTATTTCCAAAACTATGTCAAAAAGTGAGAAATTAACAGGGACATGGGCGGGGGGAGTGGAGAGGAGAAAAGGGAGAAGGGAGAATCCATCCTTGCTTTATTCCCATACATAATAGGAATGCTTCTATTATTTTACCATTTGAAATTACATTCAACCTTTTGTACTAAGTATTTACAGCACACATAGTATATAGAGAGTATATATTCATATAATCTTTATCACATTCAGAAAATTCCCCTTCTCTTGCTATGTTTTGAAGGGTGCTCAGTACAAATGAACATGGTATTCTTTTAAAGGCTTTTCCTGCATCACATCAAATAATCATGTGATTTTGAGCTGGTGTTTTTGCTTATGAATATAATTATGTGAATTTTTTTCCTAAAGTTCGATCATCTTTCTATCCCCTGTATAAATCCAATTCAGTCAATGAATAATGTGTTGGTTATACTGTAGCCTTTTTGCTATTTTATTTAAATTTTTTATATGGACATTCTTTAGTAATGTATGTCCTCTTCCTAATATATGTCCTCTTCCCCTGTAACCACTTTTTGCTTTACTCCCTTGTTTATTTTTCAGGATTTTAGCAATGAAATAATTTTTAGACTGCTTCCTCATTTTTATAAAAAGGATTTTTTATATTATGATTATTTGCTCTTTAAAACTTTGATGGTGTTTACCACAAAATCCATCTTGCCAAGACTTTTTTGTAGTTCCTTTAAAGCTCATTCAATTCCATTTTCTGATATGAAATAGTTGAAGATACTGTTTTAAGGTTCTATCAACGCTATTTTATATTATAGCTAAGCCTTTATTTCTTTTGAATTCTCAGTTGTGTTACCATAACAATTCTGTCTACGGCTCCATTGTCATTTTATCTTATGTTTCATTTTAACCATTTCACTTCCCTTCTTTGTTTTAAGAATTGAAGGCGTTTCAATTGTATACATCTTTTCAAAAAACCTTTAACTTCGTGTATTTTATCATATTTTCTTTTATTTTTTTTTGTATTTTTCCTTTGATATTCAGGATTCCCTCTTTTTTTTCTTATTTTGGTTTGCAAATTTTCTTGTTATCGAATGGTCAGTTTGGTTCATGGTTCCTCTACATTATAATTTTTAATACATATTTTTGGAGATATAATTTTTTTCTCCTTGAGAATTGAATTAGCTACAGTCATTCTTTCTTTTTCATAATTTATATAGAGCAGCTAGGTGGTGCAGTGGATAGAGCACCATTGCAGGAATCAGGAGGGTCTGAGTTCAAATCTCACCTCAGCCACTTGATACTCACTAGCTGTGTGACCTTGGGCAAGTCACTTAACCCCAAGTGCCTCATTCTGGGTTATCTCCACTCATCCTGGTGAATATCTGGTACTGGATTCAGATGACTCTGGAGGAGAAGTGAGGCTGGTTACCTGCACAACCCTCCCTCCCTCAAAACAAAGTCAAGTGCAAGTCATGTCATTATTTCTGATGGCATGGTCTTCTTTGGCAATGAAGGATGAATACACACATTGTGTAATTTAATCCACTCATACTTGAGTTTTTGTTCATTATACTTTTGTTTTCCTACATTTATTTTTTTCCTCCATTTATTAAGTCAGTGCTTTAAACCTATAAGTACTTTCGTTAATAATACATTAATATTCCCCAAGTTGGCTTCTGATCACCTGCTCTGAACTGTCTGCCTTATCCTAAGTTCTCTGATTTTGCATCATTTTTCTATCTATCCTGCCTCTATTTCCATCCATTCTCTTTCCTAATCTAGCAAAGTGAGTAGTTGGAAAACTTCCTGGTCCTCTTCCCCTGAAACCATTCATTATTTTTCATTTTTTCACCTCTACTTTGCAAAAAATTTCCCTTGACTTTGTTCTCCTTATTATCTTTACTTTCAATCTCCTTTGAATATGAAATCTGAGGAAACACCTGTTTTTTCAAACATAATTTTGCCTTCTCTTTGCCCATGCATGTGCCTTTAATTCCTTTATTTTAGATTATTGCTAGCACCAACATTCTAGAACTATTATGTCAAATAGCAGTGGGGAAAGAGGGCATGTTTGCTTTATTCTTGTGTTTATTAGGAACATTCCTGGTGTTTTACCATTGGAAATAATGCTACCTTTTCATTTTATATGTGTGTGTATGTATGTATGTATGTATGTATGTATGTATGTATGTATGTTCTTTGTCAAATTAAAAACTGGTCTTTTCCTTTTTATGTTTTGTAAGGTTTTCAGTACAAATGGTTGTTGTACTTTGTCAAAGCTATCTCTGAGTTACAGGTGCTGGGTTTTTTTCTAATTAACTAATTATGTTAAATGTTTTATTTCATGTTGAATCACTCTTGTATCCCTTGCATAAATCTCTCTTGGTTATAGTGAATAATTTATTGGATATATTGCTATGGTCTTGTGCTAAGATCTTTTCAAATTATTTTGAATCAGTATTCATTTGCACTGTAGTCTATAGTTCTCCTTCCTTGCTTTACTCTTTGCCAATTTTTTATTTTAATCAAGAGTTATCATATAAGAAGATTTTGGTAGACTTTTTTAATTTTTAAAGATTATTTCTGTAATAATATTAATTGTTCTTTAAACGTGTGGTACTATTCTCCCATAAATCCATCTCAACCAGGAGTTTCTTTCCTTAACAATTCCTTTAAAAGTAGTTTAATTATATTTTCTTGTACTAGATTATTTAAAAAATCTTGATTTCATCTTCTATTTTACTATTGAATATTTTGTAGATAAGCCTCCATTTCTTTTAAATTCTCAGATGTACTGGCATGTAATTTTGCATATCTTTTGTTTTGAAAAGTCTTTCTATTTCTCCTCATTTGTAACTTTACTTGGTTCATTTTTTTTTTTATTTTGGTGGTTTAATGTCATTTCCTTTCACCCACCTTAACCCTATATTTTGAATACACTAAGTATCATTATTTCTTATAGCACAATAGTATTCCATCATATCCATATACCATAACTTGTTCAACCATTCCCCAGTTGGTGAGCATCCCCTCAGTTTCCAATTCTTTACACCACAAAAGAGTTGCTATATATACATAGCATATATATGTATGTGTATATATATTATATATATATATATATATATATATATATATATATATATTCCTTTTCTCTCTCTGATCCCCTTAGGGTATAGTCTGAGTAATGGTATTTTTGTGTCTCCTACTCTCTATATGTCCCAATCGCCTGTCCATGTGTCCCCATCTTTCTGTCCATGTGTCACCAACTCTCCCTCCCTGTGTCCACTGCTGTCTACGTGTTCCATTCTCCCTGTCCATGTGTCCCCATCCTTCTGTCCATGTGTTACCACGTTCAGTCCATGTGTCACCATCTGTCTCTCCATGTATCCACTGCTGTCTAGGTGTCTTCTTCTCCCTGTCCATGTGTCCCCATCTTTCTATCCGTGTGTCACCACGATTCAATCCATCCATCACAATCTGTCTGTCCATTTGTACCCTGCTCTCTGTCTATTCCTCTCGACCTATCCATGTGTCCCCATCTGTTTGTCCATGTGTCCCCATCTAACTCTCGTTGTGCTCCTATGTGTTCGTGTATCCTTTTTGGTATGTATGTCCCCATATACCTATCCATGTGTCACAGTTTCATAGCCATTTGGGCAGAGTTCCTAATTATTCTCCAGAAGACTGCAGGTGGGGGACTGATGGTTCATTTTCTCATTTCCTCCCTATTTAACACCAATTCTTTTCTTTCTTGTTGCTCTTCCCCTCAACCACATTAGTCAGAATGCCTCCAGTAAGGACCTGGTTAGGTGTTGGGGATGGGGGACATAGTAAGAAGTGAACAATGTGGGAAGTTGGAAGAAGCAATTGGTCCAGTTATTCCTATGAACCAGTCTTAGAGACTGCTGTAGGAAATTGCCTATAACTTGGATTGTAATTTAGCAAATCATGAAAGTCTTATTTCCTCCCTCATCCAAGATAAATGGATCCGGGAGGTTGTGATTATGTCTTAATGTATACTTGTTGCATTTGCTTTCACAAAAGACCCTTCTAGGTTAGTTATTAGCTTCTTTTGAAATTAAAGTGCCCCACTTGGTAGTCATCAGAGATCTCAAGCCAAGTCAGAGCAGGGAGAGTGCCTTGATTTCTAAGGGATGGATAAGTACATCCCATTTTATGTTTTATAGCCCCTGCTCTGTTCTGTGGCAGTGAAATTCCCCTAATCAGGTTGAAATGTGTATCAGTGTCCCATTGCCTTCCATCTTATGTCCAGTCACCTGGGTCCTCATCAGTTTTAGCACAACTGTACTAACCGTGCACTCCTTTCTTGTCATTCACCATAATAAAGGAATGATGTGCAACAAAAAATTACGCTACTTTTTGGTTTAAGATGCATACTTTTTATCAGATTGCAAACTGTCCCTTCTCTTTTTTATGTTTTGTAAGGTTTTCAGCATAAATGATTGCTGTACTTTGTCAAAATCTGTTTTTATTTATCTTGTCATATAATCATCTAAATTTGGGGTGGTATTTCTATTTTCTAATATTATGTTAAATATTTTTCTTAATGTTTAGTTATCCTGTTATCCCTCTAATAAATCCTTTGTATAAATCTAGTTCAATCATAGTGAAAAATTTTTTATATATTGCCATAGTCTTTGGCTTCTTATTATTATTCAGTCATTTTTTAGGTTGTATCCAACTCTTCATGACCCGATTTTGAGTTTTCTTGGCCATGACCCGATTTTGAGTTTTCTTGGCCATGACCCGATTTTGAGTTTTCTTGGCAAAGATATTGGAGTGCTTTGCCATTTCTTTCTCCACTTCACTTTACAGATGATGAATCTTTTACAGGCTCTCATTATTCATATAATGTGAGTTTTCTGTGTTTTATTCTTCTCTTTTCTATTCATTATTCTTTATTCATGTAAAAGAATTTTAGTAGACTTTTGTAATTCCTTTAAAGCTTATTCAATTTCATTTCTGACATTCTTTAAGATATCAATTTCGTGTTCTAGTAAATTTATTTTATATTTTTGTATATATGCTTCCATTTTTAAAAAAAAATCCTTTTTTGTGCTAGCATGTACTTTAAATTATAATAATTCTTTCTATTTCTCCTATGTGGTGATTTTACCTTATTCATCTTTTTATTTCAGCAATTTGATTTCCTTCCCTTCCGTTTGCGATCAGATTATAAAGGTTTTCATTTATGTCCATCTTTTTCAAGAACTTTTATTTGTAGTTATTTTGAATGGACCCTCCTCTCCTATCAAAGTCTTCCCTCACTCAAATCAAAGTCAACTGCAAGTCATGTCATCATCTAGATGTCATGGTCCTCTTTGAGAATGATGGACAAATACAACCTGTGAGTGAGTAGCAGCTCCTGTCCTCCCCTCTGCTGTTATGCCCAGGGAAAGGTGGGTTTACTGGCTACATTTCTTGCTCGAGGATCAAGTGTTAAACCCAAGTCACTCTGGAGCCCATAGACTGGAGAACAAGTCCCCAGTCACCTAGCACAGAGTGTATGTAATAATTAAATAGTAATTGTTTCTTTTTCACCCAGGAACCCTGAGGTTCTTCCCTTCCAGTTTGATTTTTTTTTTTTATTAAAGGGGCCATACCTTGAGTAACTTAAAGAAGCCTATTCATTGAATGGGTGTATCTCACTCAAAGTAAGATTGTGATAAGACCTATGCCTGAAAGGGTCAGGGTCTCACATAGCCTCCTGGGTCATTTCAGGTCATCCTGATGAACATAATGCCACTGGACCCAGATGGCTCAGAAGAAGAAAATGAGGTTGGTGACTTTGCACAGCCCTCCCTCACTCAAACCAAAGTCAACTGCAAGTCATGTTATCATTGTCCTCTTCGAGAGTGAAGGATAAACACAACCTTTCCTATCACTTCCTACTCCATCTTCCTATCACCATGTAGAAATGCTGATAATTTTGTGGATATATTTTGTGTCATGTTATTCTTCGGTTGTCTTAACTGTTATCTTAATTTCTGTGCCAATTCTCTGCAGCTTTCTAGGTAAATCATCACACCAGTAAATAGGAATGATTCTAATTTGAATTCCTCTTTTCTAATGTTTATGCCTTAAATTTCTTTTTCATGTTTTCCTTCAATTACAAGCATTTCTAGAATTGTATCAAACAGCAGTGGGATAAAAGAGATAGGCTTGCTTTACTTTTGTATTTATTAGAAATGTTTCCTGTAATTTCCCAATTGCAAATAATATTAACTCTTGGTATTAGATTATATATTTAAAATGCTCCCTCTCTTCTTGTGTTTTCTGGCATTTTCATGCAAGCGATACATTTGATTAAAAACATTTTCTGCACTTTTTCCTAGCATGGGTTTCTATTTTTACTATGATTTAATAATATTAATCTATCCTTGCATTCTTAGTGCAAATTCAACTTGGTCGTAGTAAATAATTTTTCTTGTATATTTCATTTTTCTTTTTGCTAGAATTGTATTTAGAATTTCTGCATCGATATTCATTAATATTATTGTCATTGAGTTCTCATCTTTTTGACTTTATACTTTAGCAGCCCAGATTACAAGTATCACATTTGTCTCACTTAAGGAGCTGAGAGGAGGAGCCAAGGTGGTGGCATAGAAAGACACACATACTCTAGCTTTCAACCCACAGCCTATAAAATATCTGTAAAGAAGAACTCCCAACAAATTCTGGAGCAGCGTAAGCCACAGAACAATGGAGTGGAGGAGATTTCTGTTCCAGAGAGACCAGAAAAAGTGACACCAAAAGTCCATCGCACACTGGACCCAGAGCAGAGCCCAGCCCTGCCCTGGCCCTGCGGCCGGAGAGGAGCAGATCTGAGCAGGCTTCAAGGACGAAATCTCTGCAAGTCCCTCCACCCACAGACACAAAGGTCAGTGAGAGAGCTGTTTTTGGCTGGCTGAGAGGGGAGCGGGGTGTCTTCATAACTCAGGCCCCCTCGGGAGGCAGCAGAGGACAAGAGCTCCCAAAGCAGAATGGAGTTCAGATCCATTATTGAAGGTCTCCACATGAACCCCCTGAGGGAACTGAACCCTGTGAGGCCACCCTGCCCCTACCTGAGCACCTGAATTTAATCTTACATTGAATAGCAGCCCTGCCCCCACTGACAGCCCTGGGGCTGGGAAGCAGCATTTGAATCTCAGACCCCAAGCACTAGCTGGGCAGATCTGGAGGTGAGGCAGAATCTCAGAAGTCAAGTAACTGGCTGGGAAAATGGCCAGAAAAGGGAAAAAAATAAGACCATAGAAGGTTACTTTCTTGGTGAACAGATATTTCTTCCCTTCCTTTCTGATGAGGAAGAACAATGCATACCATCAGGGAAAAATATAGAAGTCAAGGTTTTTGTATCCCAAACATCCAAAACAGATATTCAATGGGCTCAGGCCATGGAAGAGATCAAAAAGGATTTGGAAAATCAAATGAGAGAGGTGGAGGAAAAACTGGGAATATAAATAAGAGAGATGCAAGAAAAGTATGAAAAGCAGGTCAACACCTTGCTAAAGGAGACCCAAAAAAATGCTGAAGAAAATAACACCTTGAAAATTAGGTTCACTCAATTGGCAAAAGAGGTTCAAAAAGCCAATGAGGAGAAAAATGCTTTCAAAAGCAGAATTAGCCAAATGGAAAAGGAGGTTCAAAAGCTCACTGAAGGAAATAGTTCTTTCAAAATTAGAATGGAACAGATGGAGGCTAAGGGCTTTATGAGAAACCAAGAAATCACAAAACAAAACCAAAAGAATGAAAAATGGAAGAGAATGTGAAATATCTCATGGGAAAAACAACTGACCTGGAAAATAGATCCAGGAGAGACAATTTAAAAATTATAGGACTACCTGAAAGCCATGATCAAAAAAGAGCCTAGACATCATCTTTCATGAAATTATCAAGGAAAACTGCCCTGAGATTCTAGAACCAGAGGGCAAAATAAGTATTGAAGGAATCCATCAATCACCGCCTGAAAGAGATCCAAAAAGAGAAACTCCTAGGAACACTGTCGTCAAATTCCAGAGTTCCCAGGTCAAGGAGAAAATATTGCAAGCAGCTAGAAAGAAACAATTCCAGTATTGTGGAAATACAATCAGGATAACACAAGATCTAGCAGCTTCTACATTAAGGGATCAAAGGGCATGGAATAGGATATTCTAGATGTCAAAGGAACTAGGACTAAAACCAAGAATCACCTACTCAGCAAAACTGAGTATAATACTTCAGGGGAAAAAATGGTCATTCAATGAAATAGAGGACTTTCAAGCATTCTTGATGAAAAGACCAGAGCTGAAAAGAAAATTTGACTTTCAAACACAAGAATGAGAAGAAGCATGAAAAAAGTAAACAGCAAAGAGAAGTCATAAGGGACTTACTAATGTTGAACTGTTTACATTCCTAAATGGAAAGACAATATTTGTAACTCTTGAAACTTTTCAGTGTCTGGGTAGTTGGTGGGATTACACACACACACACACACACACACATTACACACACATACATACATGTGTGCATCACTGAGACAGAGAGCATAGAGTGAATTGAATAGGATGGGGTCATATCTTTAAAAAATGAAGGTAAACGGTGAGAGAGAAATGTAGTGGGAGGAGAGAGGGTGAAATGGAATGGGATAAATTATATCTCATAGAAGAGGCAGGCAGGAGACTTTTTAGTGGAGGGAAAAAAGAGGAGAGCTGAGAAAAATACATGAAGTTTACCCTCATCACATGCGACTAAAGGAAGGAATAAAATGCACACTCATTTTGGTATGAAAACCTATCTTACAATACAGGAAAGTGGGGGAGAAGGGGATAAGCAGGGTGGGGGGGGGATAATGAAACGGAGGGCAGTGGGAGGAGGGAGCAATTTGAAGTCAACACTCTTGTGGAGGGACAGGATCAAAAGAGGAGAATAGAAGCAATGTGGGGCAGGATAGGATGGGGGAAAATATAGTTAGTCTTACACAACACGACTATTATCGAACTCATCTGCAAAACTACACAGATATGGCCTATATTGAATTGCCTGCCTTGTCAAAGGGAATGGGTGGGGAGAGAGGGATGGGGAGAAGTTGGAACTCAAAGTTTTAGGAACAACTGTTGAATATTGTTCTTGCTACTAGGAAATAAGAAATACAGCTAATGGGGAATAGAAAGTTATCTGGCCCTACAGGACAAAAGAGAAGATGGGGACAAGACAAGGGAGGGATGATAGAAGAGAGGGCAGATTGGTGATAGGGTAAATTAGAATGCTCTGTGTATTGGGGTGGGGGTAGGGGACAAATGGGGAGAAAATTTGGAACCGAAAATTTTGTGAAAATGAATGTAAAAAGTTAAATAAATTTATTAATACAAAAAAAAACAAAAAAATAAGGAGCTGAGAAACTTTTTTCTTTCTAAATTTTTGAGAATAATTTGCACAGTATTTCTACTAGCTATTTTTAAAACATTTTATTAAGTTGATCTGTAAACATGTACATACTAGAAGGAGGAGGTATCTCTTCTTTTGCACCTTTATTATTTGTTCAATTTCATTTTCTCAGATTGGGTTACGATCTCTATTTCTGGTACTGTTAATTTGAAAAGTTTATGTTTTTGTCACTTATCTTCCATTTCTTTTAAATTCTTTTGTTAGAATATAATTACATGAAGGAGGTACTAAGAATGTTAAACATTTCTTCTTTCACCCTGCAATTTTTTATTTTCGTCATTTGATTTCCCTCATTCTTTTCAATCCTAGCACTGAAACATTTATAAATTTTGTTAGTCCTTTTTAAAGGACCATCTTTTTGTTTTGCTTATTAAGTCTACGGTCGTCTTGTTTTCCATCACATCGATTTCTCCTCTAATTTTCAAGATTGGGCCTTTTTCACTGTTTTTTTTCTAATTTTAAAATTTTAAATTCAACTAATCTCTTTTGTCTATTTTGTTATGCCATGTTTTAAATGTAACATATTTTCTCTGAGGATTACTTTAGCTATTTCCTAGAAATTATCATATGTTATCTAATTATCATTCTCACTCACAGTTACCAATTGTTTTCTGCGCTTTGTTCAGTAACTCATACATTATTCAGAATATCACTGTTTCCACTTTGGTCTGTATCTTTTGCTTATGTTCCCTGTATTAATTATAATTTTTATTACACTGTGGTCTGTAAAAGATGTGTTCAATAATTTTTGCTTTTTAAAAAACATTTGTTTGTAATTTCTTTGTGCTCTAGCAAATGACCTATTTTTTGCAAACTTACAGGTGGTAGCAACAATAAGAAGAAAATCTTGTTCTGTGACATATGCACATACTTTAATATTTAAACTCTAATTCCTCTAGCACTTTGTTCAGTTCTATAATTTCCTTTTTTAAATCTCTGTGGATTTGTCTAGCTCTCATCTGAGAATATTATTATGTTTATTTATGGTCTTCGTGGAACTTAATTACTTGTTCTTCTGATCCACCATCTATGATGTCTTTCAGCATAATCTACTTTTCCTGTTTATCTCTTTGGGTATTATGACTTTTTATATTTGTTTTATCCAGCAGCATGATTGTGGGTCTTACTTTTTTTGAAATCACCTGACCTATAGTAAATTTGGTTCTAGCCTCTCATTTTCATTCTGTATAAGTACTTTAAAGATATTTTTTGCACATAGTATATTGTTAGGTATTGTTTTCTTACCCATTTTTCTATTCTCTCATTTTATTGGATTGATAATTCATTCACATTTGAAATAATTACTAGATTTAGCACCAGACCAGGAATCAGGAAAACTCAAGTTCAAGTTCAGCCTCAGATACTAACTGTGTGACTCTGTGCAAGTTGCTTGACCACTCTCTGCTTCATTTTCCTCATCTGTAAAATAGAGATAATAATAACACCTACTTTTTAATTTGGATGTGAGAATCCAGTGAGATGTTATTTGTAAAGTACTGTAAAGTTGAATTTTTATTTTAATTTATTATTTTTAATTAATTTATTTTTATTTTATTTAACATTAATTTACTTAATTTATTTTAATAATTGAACTGTAAAATTTAATTGTAAAGTTAATTGTAAAGCACATTGTCTGACACGTAGTAAGCACTATAGAAATGCTAGTGATGATGATGAGGATGGTTTTCCTTCATTATTTCTTTTGTGTTGATTTTTATTTCCTTCTTAAATAAGTTCTTTGTACCTATGATTAATTTTGCTTCTGCTCCTTTGATGCTAATCTTTTCTCATAGGCTTTTTTCTTCCCTACTCCCATCCTCTGCTCTGTTATTTGTATTTATTTAAATTTTTCAATATTTATTATTTATTAATATATTTTTTCCAGTGCTTTTGAACATTCTCTTTTCTTGTCCAGCTGAGCATATATCCCACCCTCCCCACCAAGTTCTTATTTTATGTAACTTTATTTTGTTAGGCCCATTTTCCAGGAAGTTTTCCTTTTATTCTTCCCATCATTTCTCTTCAAGTTTGTTTAGGATTTTGTTTTTTGACTCATTACTTATATAAACTTATTTGTTCCTCTTTTGCCTTCCTTGTGAGGATAAAGCTTCTAAGGGCAGCTAGGTGGTACTGCATTGCATAGAGTGCCAGGTATAGAGTCGGAAAGACTTCTCTTCCTGTGTTCATATTAGAAACTTACTAGCTGGGTGGCCCTAGGGAAGTCACTTAACCCTGTTTGCCTCAGTTTCCTCATCAATAAAATGAGCTAGAGGAAGAAATGGCAGCAACTTTGCCAAGGAAACTTCCAATAGGATAATAAAGAGTTGAAAACGACTGAACAACAACAAAACTTCTAAAATACCAATATGTCCATTGCTTTTATACTATTCTCCCATAATTTCTACTCTTCTTAAGGGACTAAAGAAGTAGTGTCAGACATGTAGAAATTGATTTTTGTTGCTGCATATGAACAGAAAAAGCCATGAATTAATATTTTTTATTTTATATTATACTCTTAATTATTATGTTAAACATTTCCCAATTACATTTTAATATGACTCTCTCTGCCCTATCCCAGTCTAAACATCTCTGACATAAAGGAATTACTATCCTTTTGCTGTCCACCTATAAACTTAAACTCCTTTACCCCTTCCCCCTTATCACCCCTCTGTTCTTTCTTAAAACTTCCCATTACATTATCCCTTCTCACAAAATACATTGATTTAGTCCCTGAGGTATTAATTCAACACTTTTTCCTCCTCAAGATTTAGTAAGTTTACTTTGAATCTTTAACTCCTTAGGTTCTTTTTTTTTTTCACTTAATGGTCCCTCTTTGTTCCCCCCCTCCCTCCCTCCCTCCCTCTCCTAATCTTCTCTTTCTCTTCTCTCCTCACCAAATAGTGTATAGACAGAAGAGATTGCCTTGAGATCTTATTTCTTGATATTTGCATTTGATTCTGTTACTGTCAAATGACTCTTTTCAAAACTATAAGTACCATTTTTTCTTGATGATCAGGCTTATGTTTGCAGGATATGATATTTTGGGTTACATATTGAATGAATGCCTTTGTTTTCTGAAATATATTATTTCACTCCCTTCTCTGATTTTTTTTATGAATGCAAAACAATCCTTCAATATTTTAATGACCTTTCCTTCATATTTTAAGGTCTTTATCATAACTGCTTGCAAATTGTGAAATTTAAGCGCTTTGAAGATTTTTACTAATGATCATATGTGAATTTCCTCAATCAGTGCCTTTGCTCTCCATATTCAAAAGTTCTGAATTTATCTTCTTACCCTACATCCCTCATGCCCATTTAAAACAAAAGAAAGATAAAAGAAAATTTTTTTTATTTGTGATGTTCTTCCAGAATAGCAACAATGCTTAAATTATTTCTTTGTGTCCTCTCTTTAAGGTCAACTGTTTTCACTTGCATCAAATTTATGTGTACCTTACCCATTATTGTCTTTGCTTCTCTTCTCCAATATTTTCTTTCACTCTGCTATTTTTTTGTGTTTCAAATGTTATTTTCTCTATTTCTTTTGAACATAATTCTCCATTGTCAGTTAACTTTCCTCCCCTGTGTTTTCCATTTTTAAATTCTATATCAAAGGTTCTGATTACCAACCTAAAAGCTATCTCTAATTTCTTTTTTCTTTTTAATTAATTTTATTTCTTTTCAGTGTTCTACAATCACTACAATATAACTTAGATTTTTCCCCTCCTCCCCCACTTACCTCCCCCTCCCTCCTCTAGATAGCATACAGTTTTATATAGGTTCTACACATACATTCCTATTAAATACATTTTCACTATAGTCATGCTGTGTAGAAGAATTAAAATGAATGGGAGAAATCATGTAACAAACCAAAATGTAATACACACACACAAAAGTGATCTGCTACATTCTGCAATTAAATTCCATAGTTCTTTCTCTGGATGTGGAAGGCATTTTGCCTTAAAAGGCCATTGGAAATTTTTTTAAGTCCTTGCATTGCAAGGAAGTTCCAAGTCTACCAGAAGAACTCTTGCACACTGTGGTTATTGTTGTGCACAAAGATCTGCTGGTTCTGCTCCTTTCACTCAGCATCAGTTCATATAAGTCTTTCCAGGCCTCTCTGAAGTCTTCGTGTTCATCATTTCTTACAGCACAATAGTATTCCATTACATTCATATACCATAATTTATTCAGCCATTCCCCAATTGATGGGCATTCCCTTGATTTCCAGTTTTTTGGCCTCTTTTAAAAACATTTCTCTTTTGAACCATTTTGGATTTGCTTGCTTGGTTGTTACATGAATTCTTAGTTGCCTCATCCAATAACCTTTTCTCAAACCTTATTCTCTTTGGCCTCTCTGAAGCCTTTGACACTGTTGATCACTTTTTCCTCTTCTGTACGCTCTCCTGTCTAGGTTTTCCCAATACCGCTCCCACCTGGTTCTCCTCCTACCTATCTGACCTCTCATTCAATCTCCTTTGCTGGATCCTCATGCAGATCATCCCCATAATTATGTGTTGTGCAGGGTTTTATTCTGGGCCCTCTTCTACCTTTATACTACTTCCCTTGGTGATCTAATCTCTTCTTCATGGCCAAGTTCAGCCATTATAATTGCATATGGCATTTGGTTTGGGGGTTTTAATTCCTTCCATATACATTGTTGTTATTGTGTAACATGGTTTTCTTGGTTCTGCTTACTCCACAGTTCACGTAAGTCTCATGTTTTCCTAAATTTTGCTATTTATTGTTTCATACATCACAGTTAACATTTCATTACACTCACATGCCACAATTTTTATAAATTCTCTATTTAAGGGGATCTACTTGATTTCTCAGTTCAGTCTTACCAGAAAAATAATCTGGTATGAATGTTTTGGTGTATGTGGAACATTCCTTTCTGTCTTTAATCTCCCTGAATATACATGCCTAGTAGTTGGATCTGGGAATATGAACCTTTTAATCACTTTTTTGGCATAATTGCAAATTGCTTTCCAAAATGGATGAACCATTTCATACCTCTCTGAGCAAAATATCTTTATGCTTTTCTATACATAGTCTCGCTATCATTGATTATTCCCATTTTTTAATCATCTTTGCATGGGCAGAGGGTGAAACCTCAAAGTTCTTTTGATCTGCATTTCTCTCATTATTAGTGATTTTGGAACTGTCTTTTAAATGGTTAAGAATTTGTCATTCTTCCTTTAAGAAATATTTTTCTTACTCTTTATCAATCAGAAATTATCGCTTGGTCTTATATATTTCTATTAGTTACCTATGTATCTTGAATATCAGACTCTCATCAGAGAAATCTGATGCAAAGATTTTTCCCAACTGACTACTCCCCTTCTTATCCTAGCTGTACTGATTTTATTCATATAAAAGTCTTTCAATTTCATGTAATTAAAATTTATCTATTTAATATTTTGTGATCACTACTATCCCATATTTAATTAAGAACTTTCCCCCAAGTCCAACTATAAAATGTATCTGATCTTGCTTGCTTCTAATTTTTCAATGGCATGACATTTAATATTCAAATCACATCCGTTGTAAACTTCTTCTAGTAGATGTTATCAGATGTTAGTCTAAACCTAATTTCTAACAACATGTTTTGCAATTTTTCCAGTAGTTCCTGGCAAAAATTAGTTCTTCTACACATAATTTATATTTTCATACTCACTTATTTCTGATTCTTTCTTATCTAGTTTGTTCCACTGACCTTTGTTGTTTTGTAACCAGACCCAAACTCTTGATCATGAGTTTGTACTATAATTTGAAGTCAAGTGCTTTTCCCCTCTTTTATCCCTATATTTTAAAAAATGCTATTTTCCTTGATATCCTAGACCAGTTATTTGTTCCTTCAAATGAATTTGGTTATTATTGTTTTGTCTTATAAGGTAACCCCTTGGTAGTTTGGTAGAGCATTAAATCTGATTTGGATAGCATCATCATTTTTTATGGTATCACATAACCCAACCTTGAGCCATGCACCATTCTCCAATGGTTTACCATGTATGCTTTAAAGCACATTTTATTGTTCTGTTTATATAAATCTTGAGCATCTTAGTGGATCACTCCCATAGAGTCTACATATTAAATAATTAATTTGAATGTTAGTGCTCTTCCTATATTTTCTCTGAATTTGGTTATTGCTATCTAGAAATTCTGTTGATTTTGGTGTATTTATTTCATATGATGTCAATATACTGAAGCTAATAATTGCAACATTTAGTTTGCTTTCTAACTCTCTGAGATTTTCCCAATAATTCATCACATCATCAGCAAATAGGGATCAATTTTTAATCTCCTTGCCTATGTTTATGGCTTTAATTTCTTTCCCTTTTCTTATTGCTATTAATAACATTTCTAAAGCTACGTCAAATGACTGTGTAAAGGGGACATCCTTATATCACTCCTGTGTTTCACCATTGTGTATAAGGCTAGCTTTTTTGTTTCAGTTATACATATCATGTTTTTTCCCCAAACCTGTGATTTCATTGGTCCAGTGAACTCCCTCTAAGAAAATCTTATTCCAGTGTAGATTGGCAACTTCTTTACTATTTAGTCTTAGAAAGTTGCTTGGAGCCCTTACTGCATCAGAGGTGGGATTCGACCCAGAGTCTTCCTGATTCTGTAGCCAGCCCACCGTCTAATATACCACACTGCCTCTTATGTGATATTTTCTCTTAGGCAATTTTCATTTTTTAAATGGTCATTCCATGCCTTTCCTTGGTAAGGTTTCCAGCATAAATGAATGTTGTGTAAATACAACTCAGTCACAATGGATAATTTTTTTTATGTATTTTTGCCATTTTTTTACTAAAATTTCATTTAAATATTTTATATCAGCATTCATACATGATATTACTATATAGTTCCCTTTTACTTTACCATTCCCTATTTCAGTATTAAAATTATACTTTCCCCAATAAAGTAGTTTGTTATAGTGTTTTCTTTTCCACTTTCTGAGACTACTCTCTTTACTGTAGGTTTTAATTGCTTTTTAAACATTGCTTTGTATTCACCTATAAATCTAAATGGGCCAAGATTTTTTTTTCTTTCATAGTTCCTTTATGTCTAGTTCCTTTTGATTTTCTGAGTTTGAATTATTTAAGACTTCTAGTTCTTGTTCTGTAAACTTGTGCATTTTATATATTTGTGTAATTCATCCTCCGTTGCTTTTTAATTTGGAGTTAAATGCTGGCACTTGATTGTAATATAGTAGGCACTGAAAATAATTCTTTTTATTTTTCCCTGTTGTGATTTTACCTTGTTCTTTTTTTATTTTAGCAATTTGATTTTTCCTTACTCTCCTTTTTTTGACCAGGTTTGCTAAAGACTTATCAAATTTGTTAGTATTTTCTTTTCTTTTTTTTTTAACATAGTATCTCATTTAATCTTCAAAATAACCCTGTGAGTGAGATTGTGAAAGTAACATTATAACCATTTTATAAATGGAAAAATAAAGAAGCAGAATCATACTCTCAGAGTCATTCAGCTATTAGGTAACTGATCACACACTTGAACCCAGAATTATGTACTTCTAGGCCAGGGATTTTTTTTCTCCTAAAGGAAATCAATCCTCTGTGTATTTGTGCATTTCTAGGCTTTGGAGTTTGTTTGCTTCTATCTTAATTTCCTCTTAGAAGTTTCTATTTTTTAATTAATTTGTTTATTTTTAGTTTTGAACATTTATTTCCACAAGATTTTTGAGTTCCAAATTTTCTCCCCATCTCTACCCACCCCAAGACAGTGTGTGTTCCCCAAATCTGCTCTCCCTTCTATCACACCTCTCTCTCTTCCCTTATCCCCAGGTCCTCTACTTTGATGTATGGCAAGATAGATTTCTATACTCCATTACCTGTATATCTTATTTCCCAGTTGGATGTTAAAATAACTTTTAACATTTGCTTTTAAAACTTTGAGTTCCAAAATCTCTCCCTTCATCCCTCCCCACCCATCCCCACTGAGAAGGCAAGCAGTTCAATATATATATTATACATGTGTAGTTATGCAAAAGACTTTCACAAAAGTCATGTTGTGAAGTACTATATTTTCCTCCATCCTATCCTGCTCATTTAATCTATTCACTATTTTGACCCTATCACACCTCAAAAGTGTTTACTTCTAATTACTCCCTCCTCCCATTTACCCTCCCTTCTATCATTCCCCCTTACCCCACTTATCCCCTTCTCCCCTACTTTCCTGTAGTGTAAGATAGATTTGCATAGTAAATTGAGTATTCATGTTATACCCTTTTTAAACCAGATATGATGAAAGTAAGGTTCGCTTTTTCCCTCTCACCCCCCACCCGTTTCCTTCCATTGAAAAAGCTTTTTCTTGCCTCTTTTATGTGAGAGATGATTTGCCCCATTCTATTTCTTTCTTTCTCCTCCCAATATATTCCTCTCTCACCCTTTAGTTTTATTTTTTGATATCATCCCTTCCTATTCAACTCACCCTGTGCCCTCTGTCTATATGTATGTAATCCCTCCAACTACCCTAGCACTGGGAAAATCTCAGGAATTATAAATATTATCTCTCCATGTAAGAATGTAAACCATAGTAAGTCCCTTATGCTTTCTTTTTCCTATTTACCTTTCTATCCTTCTCTTGATTTTTGTGTTTCAAAGTCAAATTTTCTATTCACCTCTGGCCTTTTCATCAAGAATGCTTGAAAGTTCTCTATTTCATTAAATGACCACTTTTCCCCTGAAGCATTATACTCAGCCTTGATGGGTAGGTGATTCTTGGTTTTAATTCTAGCTCCTTTGACCTCTGGAATATGATATCCCACACCTTGTGATCCCTTAATGTAGAAGCTGCAAGATCTTGTGTTATTCTGATTGGATTTCCACAATACTTGGATCGATTATTTCTGACTGCTTGTAATATTTTCTCCTTGACCTGGGAGCAATGAAATTTGGTTAAAATATTCTTGGAGTTTTCCTTTTGGGATCTCTTTCAGGAGGTGATCAGTGAATTCCTTCAACATTTATTTTATCCTCTGGTTCTACAATATAGGGCAGTTTTCCTTGATAGTTTCTTGAAAGAAGATGTCTAGGCTCTTTTTTTGAATCATGGCTTTCAGGAAGTCCCATAATTTTTAAATTGTCTCTCCTGGATCTATTTTCCAGGTCAGCTGTTTTCCCAATGAGATATTTCACATTGTCTGCTTTTTTAAAAAATTTCTTTTTGTTTTATAATTTCTTGATTTTTCATCAAGTCATTAACTTCCATCTGCTTCATTCCAGTCTTTAAGGAATTATTTTCTTCAGTGAGTTTTTGGATCTCCTTTCCCATCTGGCCAACTCTGCTTTTTGGGGGCATTCTTCTCCTCATTGACTTTTTGGATCTCTTTTGTCATTTGAGTTAGTCTCTTTTTTAAAGTGTTATTTCTTTCAGCATTTTTTTAGATCTCCATTAGCAAGCAGTTGACTCGTTTTTCATGGCTATCTTGCATCACTCTCATTTCTCTCCCCAATTTTTGCTCTACTTCTCTTACTTGATTTTCAACATCCTTTTTGAGCTCTTCCATGGCCTGAGAACAATTCATATTTTTCTTGGAGGCTTTCGATGGAGGAGCTTTGACTGTGTTGTCTTCTGTTTGCATGTTTTAGTCTTCCTTATCATCAAAATAAGATTCTATAGTCTAATTCTTTTTCTGATCTTTACTCATTTCTCCAACCATTTACTTGACTTTTGAGCTTTTATCAATGTGTTCTCTGCTTCCAGTGGGGATGGGTGATGTGCCATCAGGCATTCAATTTCCCCCATCACCTGTGGGCCTAGAACTCCAGAAGCAATGGCTGCAACCATGGGTTCCTGCACCCCCTCCACCACCCAGGGGCTAGAGCCACTCTACTATCTTACACTGGTCCCACAGGTTTTTTCCACTGACCTTCCAATTAGTCTTTAGCGTTTTGGGGTCATGAAGTCTGGAAACTGCCACAAGTGTGAGAGATTCAGTCCCCCTAAGGCCTGCTCAGGTCCACTCTGTGCCAGCAAGGCCTACACTGGATCGCACTCTGCTCCCAGCATGGCACAGTAGTCACTTCCTGGTCTTGGGTTGGAGATTTGCTTTACGCAGTCATTCTGTGGGTTCTGCAGCTCCAGAATTTGGTTAGAGCCATTTTTTACAGGTATGTGACTGTGCTTGGGGAGGAACGCTCTAGAAACTCAGTGTTGTTTTCTAAGGATTACATTTTAATATTATTCATCAAATCTATAGTCTTCTGGTTTCTGGTACTGACTCCTTTAATTTTTCATCTGTTCTCTTCTCTGTTCTTTTTTTCCACAAATTGTTAAAAGTGACTTTCTTTTTGCATTGTCTGATTACATGATCACAAATCCTCCCCTTCTCCCCCTTTAGGATCACCTGATGCATAGTCAACTTTGTTCTAGCCTCTTATTTTAATTCCATATGTGTGTTTATTTGTGATTTGTTAATTGCATACAGCAGATTGTTGGGTTTTGTTTTCTTATTCATTTTGTGCCAATTTTATTGGATGGTTTAATCCATTCACATTTCAAATTACTATTGTTTGACTTATGTAGTCCTCCATTTATTTATTTCATACTTCTTTTTTATCTCCTTCCTCTTTTAAATCAGTACTTTAGGTCCCTGCAATTAGTTTTGATTATAATCCATTCATCCTAGTCCATTCTCACAAGCTCTCTCTTGCTTCTTGGCTCCCATTCAATCCACCCATCCTATCCCAAGTTCTTTGAATCTAATCTATCCATTTATTCCTTTCTGTCTTTGGTCCCTTTCCTTACCCTGCCAAGTTAAGTAAGTGATTCAGAATCTTTTCTCTACTCATTCCCTCTAATCTCTTGCTTTAAATAATTTTGCCCTGATTTGTCTTCCCCCTCATTCCTCTTATCTTCCAGCTTGTTCTGACTTTTATTCTCAGAGTCACACTTATTCCTTTTTTACCTTGCTGTGTTCCCCATAAAGATAAAGCTTCTGAAGTATCAAGTGTGAACCCCTTTTTCTATTCAGCTTTTGCCTTTGTAGATTTTGCTCCCTCTTTCCTCTTTTCTGCCTTGCTCGTAGAAATGTCTATGTTATTACCTGGGGGATATTACCCCTTCTTTTTTTTCTGCTATGCCTCACCTTATAAATAACAATTCATAAGAGAATCAATCTTTTAGAGAAATGTTTTGTGGTAGCAATCCCTCTGAGTCATTAATGAAGAGACCTGGTCCTATCCCTTAACCTTAAGGTATGATCAGTTTCCATTCCTCAGGCTATGTTAGCCTAGCTCCTAGCACTGTATTTGAGGACTCCTGTGTCCTCTCTTCTAGGATGGCGTGCTGTCCAGAGAGGTACAATCCTTTTCCAAAGAAGTTCTTCCAAAGGGCAAATGTGCCCCAAATGAAGTTCATTATAAGATATCTATCTCTCACAACAAATGCAGCTCTCTCTCAAGGAAACATTCTTTAGTTACACCTTTTCATTCTTCTAATGTGAGATACTTCTCTCCTCCTCTTCCTCTTTTTCCCCTCACTTGCTTTTGTCATCATCTCCTCTAGACCCTCTCAGCTAGTGGAGGTGCCATGGTTAAGTACAGAGGTGAAGGCCAGATATTTATTAGGGCTACAGGTAAAGCTAATGTTGCTCAGGGCTGGTGTGCATTAGGGAGGCTTGGTGTAACAAAAAAGGTTCTGAACACAAGTCCTGGAGCCAAAGGTAAGTGCAACAACAATCTGAAGATCAAGGGGAGAAAGAGAGCAGATTGCATGAGGGGGCATGTGGGCCAATTTGGAGGCAGAAGATAGAAATCCATTAGGAATAAAGGCAAGTACACAGAGATAAGGAGGGTGTGCACCAATGTTGTGCTGTCCCAAAGACTACAATCAAGAACACAGAAACAGTCCACAAGCCAGGTGAGAGTGACATCCCCAGAGAACTATTAGGGGCTTGGAGACTCAAATCCATAGCTCTGAAAGACTCTCCACAAGCCAGGTAAGAACAGATGGCTTCCCCAGAGAAGTATTTGGGACCCGGAGTAAACACAGAATTTTAAGACAAAAGTGAATGTGGGTTCAAAAGGAAGAGGGAGAGCTAACATGTGGTGTGTTTGGCTTGCTGGGACATCCATCTGCTACACAGTCTGTCCCATCCCTGGGGATTTGTCTACTGTCTGCATGACAGCTACTGTGGACTGAAGCCTCATTACAACAACTCCATTGACCCAACTTCTAGGAATGTTTAGTTAGTTGCAACAGTAGTGTGATATGTACAGGACACTGAGAGTAGGACAGACTGAGTCTGCAAGAGGTAGCATTGATACCATGTCCAAATTCAGGGTATTTGTCTATTTTCATGGGGAGGAGGTGGCAGTGGCCATTACAGTCAAGTTCGGGGATAGAAGATGTATCATAGCAGCAAAGATAAAGATGTGGTAAGGTACAGAACAGATATGCATGCAGGGCTTCTTCAAATTTTTCCATTTGCAAATCCCTCAGCATTTCTTAGGCTATGAAGTTGAAGGAAAGAATGGTATTATAAAGCAAATGAGTACTGGGGCCAAGAATAAATACGTGTGTGTGTGTGTGTGTGTGTGTGTGTGTGTGTGTGTGTGTTTAGGTAACCTAATACAAGTGAGTCCAGGTGAGTACCATGGTGGAGGGTGCATATCAATTAGTCAGGTGCAAGGCTGACATCTTAGTTTCTACAATGAGTATAGATATGAAGAAAGAATGATATTAATCAGTCCACAAAATGTATTAAGTGTGTACTCTGTATCAAACACTGAAATGCAAGGACCAAAAACCAACCAAACCCCAAACATTCCCTGCCCTCAAGAAGCTTATATTCTATGGGGTGAGAAAGGGAAGGGAAGGCACTAATGACAGTCAAAATAACTGGAATAAGCAATAGCTTCACATAGAAGGGGATGCCTGAGTTGGGTCTTTTTCTTAGAGATCAAAGTGAAGAGGAAGTACTTTCCAAGCATGCAAAGACACAGATGTAGAGGATGGAAGAACATCAAAAAGGGCAGTTTGGCTGGACCTGGGAGTTCAGGAAGAGAGGAATGTATAATAAACCCTGTAAGGTAGCTTGGAGTCAGGCTGTGGAAAGCTTTAAATGCCAAATGCATTGTTGGTTATATTTAATGTTAAGGTAATAGCAAGCCACTGAGGTTTATGGATGAAGGGAGTGATGGGGTTAGATCTGTGTTTTAGGAGTGTTAGTTACTCTGGTAGCTTAGAGGGAGGAGACAGGAAGCAGGGAGGCAATTGCAATAATCCAAATGAGAAGTGATGACCTAAGTAAGAGACTGTGCAAATGGACAGAAGGGGACGGATGGGAGAGATGTTAGCGAGGTCGAAATTAGTAGACTTGAAAGGTGATTGGACACATGGGAAGAGGGGAGAATGAGTCAGGGATGAAACTAGAAGGATGGCTATATTCTCCACAGAAATAGGGAAGCCAGGTAGTAGTAGAGTTCTGGTTTGGGAGTTAGGAAGACCTGAATTCAAATCTGGCCTCAGACATTTACTACCTGTGAGACCCTGGGCAAGTCCTTTAACCCTGTTTGCCTCAGTTCCTCATCTGTAAAATGATCTGGAGAAGGAAATAGCAAACTACTCCAGCACCTCAACCAAGAAAATGGTAAGATGGGGTCACAAAGAAGAACATGACTGACTAACAAGAAAGGGAACATAGATTAGGGTAGGAGAACAAATTCCATTTTAAACAAATAAGTCCAGCACTGAACCTCTTTTTCTCTTGTCCAGAGATGCCATGGGATGTGTACAAGTGTGATGCTGCCCCAAAGATGAATTAAGTAGAGAAAGACTATCCAGGAGCCTAATTAGGAGGCAAACATTTTCTCTAATAAGGTACATCAGCAAAATTTTTCTCAGTATAAGAGCATTAAATAGCACTATACTAAAGACTCACTACTTCTTGCCTTCTACAGACACGAGAGCCATTGTGACATGAAGACCTAGCATCAACCTGGGAGGAATATCAGATGCAGTAGCTACCCAGAGCTTTGTCATCTTGGGATGTCATCTTGGGACATGCTTATTCCTTCAATAAACCTTATGGCCAAAATACATCAGTTACCCATTGACTCTGCTTTTCTTGGGTGTATATGAAGCATGATGATCCTGAAGACTTTTACCACTGCTAACTCACCTCAAGGAGAGGGAGAGAAGGGAAGCGAGAGGGAGGGGAGGGAGAGGAGCTGAGTTGTCCAACTAGAACTGGCCAGCTGGGTCCCCATTGGGGAAACTCAGAGTACTCAAAACATACACACCCAGGCCAAGTTTCTCAGGAGTAAAAGAAATTCCATTGCTACAGTCCAGGATGACAGAGTATCCTATTCCATGTATGATTCAGGTTGCCTGAAGCTAGATGTAAGACCCAGCTGTGGGCACATTTTTTCCTGCTTTGTTCATTCAGTCAGTCTTTCTCCCCTCTTTTCCCCTCCCCCAGCTAATCTGTTCTATTCATTTGTGGGTTAAACAAATGTGCCAACCTGGTATTAAAGGAGGATATAGATACAAATGACTAGTGGTCCTTGTCTTTATGGGGCCTCTGGTCTAGGAGGGGAAATGAGATAGGGAGATAGATCGCTACTGATGCAAAGTAAAAAGTGAGCATTGCCCTCAGAGAACACTGTGGGGTGTTGCAGATGGAAAGGCCTGCCTCTGTCACAACTTGTGACCTTGTGCTAGTAATTTCCCCTCCCTGGGTCTCCCAATCCCCTCAAGGATCCAATACAAAAGTCTGTAATGTCTTCTGTATTTGGATTGTAAGCTCTTTGAGGGCAGAGACTAGTTTGGGTTTTTTCCCTTTCTTTTCATACTTGGGGCTTAACACAGTGCTTGGCACATAGTAGGTGCTTAATAAATGCTTCTTGTCTCCAAGCACTGACTTTCTGGGGTCAAAGGTCCCCTTCAGGTCTGACATTCTGCATTCTCTGTTCTAAGGCCCCTTCCAACTCTGTCATCGTGAATTCTGATGCCTCTTTTAGCTTTGGCAGTCTCTGACCCAATGTCTTTCTTCCAGCTATGCCAATCTATCGTCTACTTTCCTAAGTCCCTTGAAACTTGAACATGCAAAGTTCTGAAGTTGCTTTTGTCTTTATGATGGATATTAAGTGCCCAGCCTGGAGTTAGGAAGACTCTTCCTGAGTTCAAATCTGGCTTCACATACTTTCTAGCTGTGTGATCCTGGGCAATTCACTTAACCTTGTTTGTTGAGTTTCCTCATCTGTAAAATGAGCTGGAGAAGGAAATGGGAAACCCCTCTAGTATCTTTGCCAAGAAATCCCTAAATGGGATCATGAAGCCTTAGACATGACTGAAATGCCTGAACAAGTACCACACAAGAGCACACAGATTTACAACTGGAAAGGACATCACTAGTTGGTCACTGAGGTTCCTTCTAGTCCTAAGACCCCTTATTTTACAAAAGATCATAAAATCTGACTCCTTCAACTTTCAAATGAGGAAGCTGAGGCCCAGGGGAGTGAAATGATCTACCCAAGGTCATACACACATATAGCAAATGGCAGTGCTAGGATTTGAACTCAGATCCTCTGACTCCAGTGTCTAACATTCTTTACACCATCCCCTGCTGCCTCTCAGATATAAAGATGAAAACAAGATATCCTCAAGGAGGTCATAGTAGGTTGGCACTTTCTCCACTCCAGTGCCACCTACATGCCTGGGATGTGATATAGGAAGATTTGAATCTTGGATATGACCTTGTCAATTCCCCTCAATAAGTTTCAGTTTGCCCATTGATAGAATGGGGATACATTATTTGCATTACCTACCATTACACTGAAATCTACATGGTACAGTAGATAGAGTGCCAGCCTAGAGTCAGGAAGATCTGAGTTCAAATCTGGCCTCAGACACTTACTGGTTGTGTGACCCTGGGCAAGTCACTTCCACTGTTTGCCTCAGTTTCCTCATCTGTAAAATGAGCTGGAGAAGGAAAGGACAAACCACTCCAGTATCTTTGCCAAGAAAACCCCAAATGGGATTACAAAGAGCCAGATATGATTAAAAAGTGATTGAACAACAGTATCAGTACACAAGGGTGCTATAGAGAAAGCGTTTTGTAAATCTAGGAGTGTGCTAGGTGGTCCTGTCATTGGCTGGCTAAGTTCCTGGCTTCTGTTATAAGTGCTATTTTTATTATGAGTGGCATGCACTGTGTGGAACTCATCATACCCTGCTTTTTCGATCAACCAGCCTCTTATGGAGGCAATCTTGCCTTTGCCAGAAATGGCCTTGAAAGTATGTGGTTTCAAATACATCGCTGGCAAGAGAGGATTTCCTTTGTTGGAGAGAAACGATGTGTGAGAGATGAAACTGAGAGCTGGAGTCAGTGTACTCATCATCATTCCCCTGGTGAGTTTTTATCGACCAAAAGAGGAACTGAGTATTTGGCATCCAGAGAAAACATAACCATGTCTGCCCAGGCATAGAGTACTAACAAGACTTTAGATCCTTAAGGCAGAAAGAGTACTGGATTGGGAGTTGGGTGACCCAACCTCAAATGCTAGCCCTGATACCTAATAAATACTATTGGGATCTTGGGTGTTACTTCATCTCTCTGGGCTTGTTTCCTCTTTTGTAAAATGAGAAGATTGGATTAGGGAGCCTTGAGGTTCCTTCCAGGCCTAGACCTAGGATCATGTATGTGATCTTGGTCAAGTCACTGTCCCTCCGTGACCCTCAGTTTCCTCCTTTTTAAAAAGAGGGGGTGGAACTTGATGGACTCTTTTTGAAGACATTGCACCTGAGTTGGACCCTTGATAAAAGTCAGACTTCTGGCTGATGCTAGGGAGTGTGCCCTCTGGGGAGAGGCTATTCTGGTCATAGAGAATGGTGTGGGCTGTTGGATGTATTTGGAGAGTGATGAGTTTGTCTGGTTTGGTGGGGCCACAAAGTACATGAAATAGTGTGAGATGAGCCTCTCCATCCAGACCTGCTCCCAAAGAAGTCTGGTGTGAGACTGTCCTCTCCACTGAAACCATTCTCTCTATTGAACTTATCTCATGCTGTGTGCAATGAGCTCCATTTGGGTAGAGGAGTTCATAAAATGAGCCATGTAGCAGCTACAAGAGGTTGCTAGGTTGTGTAATGGATAGAGCCATGAGCAGGGAGTCATGAAGACTTACATTCAAATTTAACCTTAGACACTTAGACACTCACTATCTATGTGTTCCTGGACAAGTCACTTCTCTTTGGTCTGCCTCAGTTTCCTCAACTGTAAAATGAGGATTGTTGCACCTACCTCATGAGCTTGTTGTGAGGATTGTAAAGCATTGAGCACAGTGTCTCACATGTAATAGGCTCTACATAAAGGTTTGTTCCTTTCCTTTTTCCTTCTTTCCTTCCTTCCTACCCGCCATCCTTCAAAGTGACTCTCTAACAGTGAAATTGTAAAGAACTAGAAATATACATTTGCAAGATATCTGGTCTGCTTTAGGATTTGGTCTGTAGCTGTGGGAAGCACCAAAGTTCATTCGCCCTCGTTGTGCATAATATGACAATATGTCCATGTTAACAACGTGTTCTAACCCCTGGCCTACCTAACCCCCCGCTGTGTATATTCTGTGTATTTAAATAGCTCCTTTCCCAGAACCTAGTGAGAGCAGTGGGGGAGGGGGTAAGTTGTGGGGAAGAACATTTTGGGTTTGAACTTTCCCATTTATTAGAGAGGAGAAAAATAAAATTAATGAAAGAGATAAAGGAAGCAGGTCAGGGGGGATGTCTAACACTGAAGGAAGCAAACGAACCTCCCAAGACAACTCCCTCTACCAGTGCACATCAGCAATACCTGCTGGGAATCAGAGAGAGCTCAGTGAGGCACGAAATAATAGAACTGGAAGGGACATGAGAAAATAGAATCTTGAACTGTGAGGGAGCTTAGGACAAAATAGAATGGGGAAGGAGGGTAATGACTTACCCAAGGTCACGCAGATACTGAGACTGAAACTCATGTCCTGTGACTCCCCTGGCCAACTTTGTTCCCACTACACCTTGCTGCCTCTTGGATACCAAGATAAACCAGGTGAGAATGAAACTTTCAAGGGAAGTCCTAGTCTTAGGGTGGCTTTGCACACCAAGAGGATATTAATTTTGACATTGCTTTTTTGCCATATATTCAGGCTACAGACCCTGCTATAGATTTCCTCATTTCCTAAGTGTCACCAGCTGGCTCCCCACGAGGTGATTTTTTTTCCTTCCTGCTGTCACACTCATTATGACAGCACCTTAAAGCCTCTCCCTTGTTGAAATGGCAGTTATTACACTGGGATTAATGAAAAGGAAGCTAACGAGTATAACTAATCTGATTAGGCCAAATGAATTACCACTTTCTGTAGGAGAACATGCTCAGCAGGCAAAGTACTTCTCCCAATACATGGGCTTCAAAACCATCACACCCTGCAGCAGGCCTGGGAAAAGTCTAGTGGACCCCTGGCACTCAAGGTAAGGCCATTGATCTTGAGTTTTCCCAAGTTCCATCCCACTTGTAACCTCTAGTCACATGGCATGGTTTATGCCCCTGGGACCTGCTAAGGCATTTCTTCAGAAAGGTAAATGGGACTTGGTTTCAGAAGACTGGCATTCTTTTACCCTCCTACCAAATACTATGTGACATTGGGCAAATCATTTATCCTACCACATGCCAAGTTTTAGGTATACAAAGACAAAAAAGCAGACCCTGCCCCCAAGGAACTATATTCTATTGGGAGGATATGGCACATTCCAACATAAGGTCCTATAAACAGAGTTCCATGAGTGGTACACAGGAAAGGCTAGAGGACCTCCTACAAAGAAGGGCTCACCGTGGGCTAGGTTTGGTCAAAGAAACTTTCTAGAGAAGGAAGAGGGGTTTGGGCGAGACCTTGAAGGATGGATAAGATTTGGATAGGGTGAATAAGAAGGGCATTCCTGAGGCAGCTAGGTGGTGCAGTGAGCAGAGTATTGGCTTTAGAGTTCTGAAGATCTGGGTTCAAATACTGCCCTTGAAACTTGTGAGCTATGAGTCCTCTCCTAGCTTTGCTTGTGATTCCCGACTTTGGACTCTTCTGCTGCCTTTTCAAACTAGAACATCTCTCCAGTCCTGAGAGTTTATCTATTTTGGGAGAGGCCCAGGCTGTCCATCCTTCATGCCTCTCTTGACTTTGCTTCTGACTCCCTGGCCTTCAAGACTGCGACTATTTTGGGGTACCTTCCTCCAACAGGATGTGAATTCCTCAAGGGCAGGGAATGTCTTTTCACTTCTGTTCACACCTCCAGCCCTTAGCATAGTGCCTGGCACATAGTAAGCATTAAATAAATATTTGGTGCCTGAATGGACTGACTCTTGGACAAGTGACTTAACCTCTCTCAGCCTCAGTTTCCTCACCTGTAAAATGGGAATAATATCTATCTTACAAGGTCATTGTGAGGTTCAAATGAGCCTTCAAAGCACTTTTGAATGTTTGCAATTATCATTACTATCATAACTGTTACCATCATCATCATATGTCATCTAATGAACATGAGAATGGCACAAGCAAACTCACAGTTTATCAGGGGAAAGTAAGCTGGCCATTGAAGAGTAAATAAGTAATTTAGAAAAGTAAACTGAGGCCAGATTGTGGAGGGTCTCAAATGCCAATTTAAGGCATTTTCTCCCTCTGATCACAGGCTTTCAGGCACGTTATGTCATCTTTTGGAGCCCTTCTCTCCTCTGTCCCTGCCCCTACTTTGGTGCAGGCACTCGTCGCCTCAATTCTGGACAATTTTAACAGCCTTCTGGGGGCTCTGCTCACTTCAAATCTCTCTCTACCCCAATCCACTCCCCATTCAGCCACTAAAGTGATTTTCCTAAAATACAAGTCCAACCATGTCACTCCCCATCCCACTTAATAAAATCCAGTGTCTCCTCTTTGCCTCCAAGATCAAATATAAAAAGCTCTGCTTGGCATTCAAGGCCCTTCATCAACTAGTCCCCCACACACACCTTTCCAATCTTCTTACACTTTACTCCCCACAACATACTCTTTGATCCAGTGACATCGGCTACCTGGCTGTTCTATGAACAAGGCACTCCAACTCTCGACTCCAGGCATTTTCTCTGTCTGTCCCCTATACCTGGGATTCTCTCCCTCCTCAGTTCTGACTACTGGGCTTACTGGGCTTCCTGGGCTTCCCTTAAGTCCCAACTAAAATCTCATCTTTTACCAAAAGCCTTCCCTAACCTCTCTTACTGCCATCCCTCTCACTAACAAATTATTTATCCTGTATACAGCTTGTTTTGTATTGTATTTATTTGCATCTTGTCTCCTCCATTAGATTGTAAGCTCCTTGAGGGCAGGGACTGTCTTTTGTTTCTTTTTGTATCCCCAGTGCTTACCACAGTGCCTAACACATAGTAGGTGTTTAATAAATATTTATTTATTTATTTATTTATTTATTTGTTGTCAATATATGAGGGTAATGCGCAAACCCTGTCTACCTCACAGAGCTATTATGAGGGTAAGATGAAATAATGGGTAGAAAAGTGCTTTGGAAAGTGTAAAGGAGACCAAGGGATGCACAGACTACTTATTATTCTAAGGAGGTTATTTTTGCTATTTAGCCATGTCTGAATCTTCATGACCCTATTTTGAGTTTTCTTGGCAAAGATACTGGAGTTGTTTGTCATTTCCTTCCCCAGCTCATTTTACAGATGTGGAAACAAAAACCAGCAGGGTTAAGTCACTTGCCCAAGGTCACATAACTAGTAAGTGTCTGAGGCCACATCTGAACTCAGGAAGATGAGTCTTACTGACTCGAGGCCTGGAACTCTATCCAACGCAGCACCACCTAGCTGCCCTGATGAAGCACAGCATAGGTGATATGAGGCCAAGGCCAGGCTTGAGCAAAACTGTAAAGGCCAAGTTGATCTCTCATACCCACCTAATCCTCCTCTGGTACTTTTCTTCTTCCAAGCAGCTAAAATTACCCCACCAGGGGAACCTATTTAGGCAGAATCCCATTTCTGTCCACTTGAAAGAATATTTACATTCTCCTTAAGGGCAGAAACTGTTTCATCTTTGTAGTCTCAGAATCTAGCACACTGCCTGACACAGAGTAGACATGTAATTGAGATATTTTTAAAGTGTGTTTGTTTGACAAAATAATTGATTGGTTAATCCACAGTACAAGTCCACTGAGTATCAAAATTTCACTCCAACAAATTCAATCTCATAATTATTTGTGAAGTACCCACTTGATACCAGACATTTTACCTGAAGTATCAAGGATACAGACATCACTTTTTAAGGATATTGCAGTCTAATGGGAAGAAAAGACATGTACACCAAAACTGGGTAAGATAAGTTCAAATAAGAGAGAGGCCCAGGCAAAGTGCTATACGGCATCTGAGGAAGGGATTTTTCTTTTACAAGGCCAGAAGGAATCACAGATAAGTCAGACACCTTTGAAAGTAACATGTTGAATTCATCATATACTTAAAAAGAAAAACCAGTTGTACATAATAACATACATAATAGAAATTCATACTTTCTTATACAATCCTTTTTTCCTATTCCATATTGTATGTGGAAATGCTCATTTTGATGGGGGTTTCTTCAATTCAGAATAAAAACTAAAACTTGAAGGAAAAAAGAAAGAGAAGTCACTTTTTCAAGGAAATGGGTATTCGGGCACCAGTGTTGATTCTTGAAAGGAGACACTTCAACAGTCATGGAGTAGGCAATGGGGAGAGGGGAGTAGGGGTTGATTTCCAGTTAGAGGGAATAGCATGAGGGAAGGCTGACAATCTTATACTGTCCATATTTCATCATGAATTGGTACACCTAACAGAGACAACAGAAATCAGTCATACTATGATATTAATACATATACATGGCTTAATGAAGTGGCCGCCCAAGGAAAAAATAGTCAACTAAAGAGAACTTACCCCAATAGAGTATTTCTATATTATTGTAATTGTATACTAATTAGTCAGCCAATAAATCTTTAAGAACTAAGTAGATTTTAAGAGACTTCCAGGAGCCAAGATGTAAGCAGCAAGGCACCGTAATTCTCTCATATTCACTCCAAACAACCATAAAATAGTGCCCCCTAACAAATCTTGGAAAAGCAGAATCAGCAAAAAGACAGGATGAAACAACCTTTTAGTCCAAGAAACCTGGAAAATCAGCAGAAAGGGAACGTCTCACTCAGGTAAAAGAGAAGCATAGTCCAGGACAGACAGCAGCCCAGCAAGCCAGCAGCAAGCCCCATGCCAGCAAATCAGTGTTAGATCCTGAGTCCACTGCAGTGGAGTAGGCAAACACCAACACCAGGATTCCAGTGTAGTCAGGGGAATGAGTATACTCTAGCTCCAAGAAGTGCCACACACTTCGGTATAGCCCTGGGCAGAGAGGCAGCCGCACTACTGTATGCTTCAGTGAAGCCTTAGGGAAATGTAGAAACACCTCAACTAGGATGGAGGGAAATACAGTTAGCAATCATAACTGTGAATATGAATGAGATGAACCCTCTCATAAAATGGAAGTGGATAGCAGAGTGGATCAAAATCCAGGATCCTATAGTATGTTGTTTACAAGAAACATACTTGAAGCAGAGGGACACACAGAGTAAAGGTAAGAAGCTGGAACAGAATCTCTTATGCTTCATCTGAAGTAAAAAAAAAAAAAAGCAGAGGTAGCAATCCTGAACTCAAAGTAAAAGCAAAAACAGACCATATTAAAACAGATAAAGAAGGAAATTACATCTTGGTAAAAAAAAAAAAAAGGTAGCACAGACAATGAAGTAATATCAGTACTAAATATATATGCACCAAGAGTATAGTATCTTAAAACAGAAGTTAAGTAAGTTACAGGAAGAAATAGAGAGAAAAACTACACTAGTGGGGGACTTCAACTGTGCCCTCTCAGAACTTAATAAATCCAACCAAAAAATAAACAAGAAAGAAACTAAGGAGGTGACAGATCTATAGAGAAGGGAAGAATTCATGACCAAACAAGAGATAGAGAGCATTATAAAATGTACAATAGATGATTTTAATTATGTTAAATTAAAAGGATTTGCACAACCAAAACAAAATAATAAAGCCTCATTTCTCAAATATATAAAGAACTGAGTCAAATTTATGGGAATACAAGCCATCCCTCAATTGATAAATGGTCAAAGTTATGAATAGGCAGTTTTCAGATGAAAAAATCAAAGCTATCTCTAGGCATATGAAGAACTGTTCTAAATCACTTTTGATTAGAAAAATGCAAATTAAACAACCCTGAAGTACCACCTCACATATATCAGACTGACCAATATGACAAAAAAGGAAAATGATAAATTTGGAGAATATGTAGGAAAATTGGAACACTGATGTACTGTTGGTAGAGTTGTGAAGTGATCCAACCTTTCTGGAGATAAATTTGTAACTATGCCCAAAGGGCAACCAGACTGTACATATGCTTTGATAAAGAAATACAACTACTAGGTCTGTATTCCAAAAAGATCAAACAAAAGGGAAAAGGATCTACTCGTGCAAATATATTTATAGCATCCCTTTTCATGATGGCAAAATATTGGAAACTGATGGGATGTCCATCAATGGCAGAATGGTTAAACAAGTTGTGGTATATGAACGTAATAGAATACTATTGTGCTATAAGAAATGATGAACAGGCAGATTTCATAAAAACTTGGAAAGGCTTACATGAATTGATGCTGAGTAAAGTGAGCAGAACCAGAAAAACGTTGTACACAGCAATATTGTGTGATGATCAAGTATGAATGACTCAGCTCTTCCCAGCAACACAATGATCCAAGATAAGTACAAAGGACTTGCAAAGAACTGATGGACTCTGAATGCAGATCACAACATGTTTTTTTCACTTACTTTATTCTTTTTCATGTTTTTTTTCTTCTGAATTGTTTCTTCTTTCACAACTGTGACTAATATGGAAATAGGTTTTACATAATAGCACACTATAACAAAATCCATAATCAAATTGCCTACCATTTTAGGAAGAAAGGAAGGAAAGGAGAAAAATCTGGAACTCAAAATCTTGTAAAAATGAATGCTAAAAATTGTCTTGACATGTAATTGGGGAGAAAAATAAAATATTATTTTAAAAAAGAATGTACTAAGTACATATCCTGTGCCAGACAGGCATTATGCTAAGTACTAGAGATGCCAAGAAGACAATTCCTACTTTCAAAGAGCTCACAATATAATGAGGGAGACAACATAGAATTGTGCCCAAACAAGACATGAACAGGATAAATTGGAGATAATCAGTAAAGTGAAGCATCAAGTAGGGGAGGGTCCTATACAAGGTGAGATTTTAACTGAGAATTGAAGGGAGCTAGGGAAGGCAGGAAGTAGAGATGAGCAGAGGGATCATTCCAGGCTTGGGGGGCAGTGGGGGGAAATTAGTCAGTGAATGTGCCCAGATTCCGGAAATGTAGTGTTTTGCATGAGGAAAAATAAGTTGGCCAGGCAATGTTATTGAAGTATTGGGGGGTGGAGTAAGGTATAAAAAGAACATGAAGGTGAGGGGGAAAAATCCAATAGGATTTTTTATTTGATCACAAAGGCAATAGAGAGCAACAGGAGTTTACTAAATAGGTCAATAACACAGATCAAAGACATGATCAAATCTGTACTTTAGAAAGATTAATTTGATAGCTGGTGGATGTTGGACTGGAGTCCAGCTGAGGTAGGGTAGACCAAATAGAAGGACCACACATGAGATAACTAGGGTCTGACCTAGAGGAATGGCAGGAGAAAAAGGGAAGCATTATTGAGAGACATAATGAAGGTAAAATCAACAGGACTTGGCAACTGATTGAATTGGGGTTGGGGGGAGCAAGAGAGTGAGAAGTCAAGGATTACACCTCAATTGAGGACCTGGGTAGCTGAGAGAATGGTTGCATCCTTGACAGTAATAAGGAAGTTAGGAAGAAAGGAGGGTTGAAGGATGGGAGTAGGGGAAGATAATGAGTTGGACAAGTTGAGTCTAAGATATCTATGGGACATCCAGTTGGATATGTCCAATACGCAGTTAGAGATGGAAGTATAGATATTAGGACAAAGGCTATAGCTGGAGAAGGAGATCTGAGAATCATTAGCAGGGAGATGATAATTGAATCCATGAGAGTTGATAAGATCATCAAGGGAAATGGCATAGAGGAAGAGGAGAAGAGGGCACAAGACAGAGCCCTGCATGGGGGATACCTGCATTTAGCAGGCATGATCCAGCTGAAGATAAAGCAAAGGAGACTGAGAAAGAGTGGTCAGATGGGTAGGAGGAAAACCAGATAAGAGCAGTGTCATATAAATGTAGACAGAAGAGAATATCAAAGAAGAGAGGGTGATTAACAATATCTAAGTCTTTAGAGAGGTAAAGAAGGATGGACACTGGAAAGGGATGTGAAATTTGGCAATTAAGAGAATACTCTCTGGTAACATTAGAGAGAGCACTTTCAGTTGAATGATAAAGCCAGAAGCTAGACTACAGAGAGTTAAGAGACTGAGAGAAAAGGAAGTAGAGGCATCTATTGTAAATGACCTTCTAAAAGAGTTTGACACAAAAGGAAGAAGAGATATGAGAGGATAGCTAATGGGGATGGATGGATCAACTGAGGGTTCTTTGAGGATGAGAAACATGTTTGTAGGCAGTAGAGAAGCAGTCAATAAGCAAGGCGAGAGCAGAGATGATAAAGGGGACGGGCTACTGGGGAAGTCAGGAAGGAATATGATCACTGTATACTGATTATATATTAATTATATCATAATGGTGGGATTTCAGGCATTATGGCAGAGCAGTAAAAGGAGGTAACTTTGGAGCCTCTCAAGTTCTCTCAAGGAGATTGAAGCATAGGACCAGCCTGAGTACAAATTCTCCTTACTTAGGCGTTGACATCCTGACTTAGGCGTTAGGCATTCTAAAGGTATTAGCCTAATCATTCACAGAGGGAAAAGCAAGTGGATGAACAACTCATACATCAAGGCAGGTTAACAAGCATTTATTAAGTATTTAGTGTGTGCCAGGCACTGTGTTGGGGATGTAAAAATAAGCAAAATGAAAAATAGTCCCTGCCCTTAAGGAACTCACATTCACATTCTAACTATATTTAAAGGGAGACTAACATGGGGGTGAAAGTGGAGAGGGAGGTAATCCATGGGGCACTGGAGAAGAAAGAAGTCTACAGCCGAACCTGGAAAGGAATGAAGGAATGAACATGGCTGGTCTGGGAGCCCTTTCTTTAAAATGAATGTTCCAAGGTGGACTTCAGAAAAACCTGGAAAGATTTATACAAACTGATGCTGAGTGAAGGGATCAGAACCAGGAGAACATTGTACACAGTAACAGCCACAGTGTGTGAGGACTGACTTTGATAATTTAGCCCTTCTCAACAATGCAATCAAACAATCCTAAAACAATTCCAATGGACTCATGATGGAAAATGCCATCCACATCCAGAATAAGAACTATGGAGCTGAAATGCAAAGGAAATCAGACTATTTTCCTTTTTGTTTTGTTTCCTTTCTCATGGTTTCTCTCATTCATTGTAATTCTTCTATGCAACATGACTGATGTAAAAATACGTTTCATAGGAATGTATGTGTAAAGCCCATATAAAACTGCATGCCATCTTGGGGGGGAGGAAGGGAGAGAGAATTTAAAGCTTATGTAAGTGAATGTTGAAAACTAAAAATAAATAAATTAATTGGGAAAAAATTAATGTTCTAAGTGGAAATGACCAATCAGATGAAAGTGCTACAGAGGAAGAGGAATCTTTCCAGGATAAGAAGATGCTGGAATATGGTGCCAAAATGCAGCTTCCAGCTGCTTGGTAATTATGGAGAGAATTCAGAAGAGAGCCAGGGAGGAATTAAGGAGAGAACATAGCTGACCTGGGGGACCTTCATTAAAATGGAAGTTCATATTACCCAAATTCTTACATATAGTTGGATGGATAGCCCATAGAGCTAGTTAATTCATCAGTAACTCAGTCTAGAACAGGTACTGCAGAAGATCAATAAAATGGACCCAGAATGGAAGGCAAGAAGGAGATGAAACTGGATGGCATTTGGAAAACTGTGCAGCAATTTCAATGAGCTCAAGCTGCTCCCTGACATAAAAGTCCCTTTTACTCTCAATTAGACTCTTTGCTATCAACATTCTCCTAGTAGCACTGTATATATGACTACAACTCATGGAACACCACAGACTCAGAAGAATCCAAAAGGCAGGTGAGCCAAAGAGCTACACTAGTGATTTGCATAAAAGATCAGAGAATCATGAGATTTAGAAGGGACATTAGCAATCGTGTTAACAACCTCATTTAGACAGAAAGAGAAGGTAAGACCTAATGAGATGAAGTAACCAAGGTCATAAACAGAGCTCCTTAGCAGCAAAGCCATAAGAGACATCATCAAGGACATGCATAGCAGGAAAAGGAATTGGGCCAATCATGTGAATTTCAAGAATAAGGGTTAACATATGACCTATTGTACGTCACATACACTGTTAACCACAAAACAGCAAAAGAATCAGAGGAGGACTTGTAGTATAATGGCAGATCCAATAGGGATGACATGAATCAGGTTGCACTGGATGGGGAGGAATAGATGGGTTGGGATGTACCTCAATGGAAGCAGTGCCCACATAGATAAGATCATGGGGTTACAGCACTATGGAAGCATCACTTCACCCTTTGCAAGCCAAGGTGTGGGATTAGACTAAAGCCTAGGCCCAGTTACTTGGCAGATGAACTTCGAGCAACCTCTTTCCCTTTAGGAAACCAGACTTTGCTAGCTTTTTCTGAATCTTCGCTTCCATATGACCTATGCTGGCCATGTGGCCAGTGGTATTTGCTATGAAAACAGGCCTGCCCATCTCAGGAGAGTGCCTGCCCATCACATGCTAATGGCTTGCAATTACAATGGCCCTTGCACCCCATCTGAACTTGTGCCTGGGCTCTAAAAGCCTCTAGTCACATCTTAATACCAGCTCATTGCCTGCCCTGCAGCCCCACTCAATGTTTTATGGAATCTAAATTAAAGGCTGCTTTGGAACTCTTAATTGTAAAGCATTAACTTCATTTTTTAATGACCAGGAACAAATTTAGCATCTGGACACTGGGACACCGCTTAGGCTGTTGGGGGTGGGGGAAGAGGAAGAGGTTGTTTAAGTCTATAATCTTACTTTCAGTCCATAATCTATAATTTCCTAGAATGACGGATTTGACAGCAAAATGCCTCTCTAGTCACCAGCCTCTGAGTCTCATTTGTCTTGGAATTAGGCGCCTGTTGACAGAGTTTGACAAAGGGCCATGCTGGACCCGTGCTCTTTCTGGGGAGGGACAGACCTGTCCAGGGGATCAAGACTTTCCACAAATCTGAGTGAGACCCAAACAACAACATCCCTCTCATCTGGGGCTGCAACAGTTTCATAGAAGGGCATTAGACAAGAATGAATCTTCCTGAAACCCTGCTGCTTTATTGGCTTGTACCCTTCCCCAAGCACAGAGGTGCCCTCTGAGAACATCTTTAAGGCTGCCATGGCATGTTACTGGGAATTTTAGGGAAGCTATCTATAGCTGAGCTGAGCCAACTGCATTAGTCTGGATTAACTCAAAGTATGGGAGGTCGTACAAAATAGTCCACTGAGTCACATAATCACAAAAATCGCAATCACAAATCACAGAATTTGGAGTCAGTAGGGACCTCAGGAGCCATCTAATCTAACCTATATTTGAAATGAATCCCTATAACCCATAACCATACCTGATGAGTGGTTGTCTCTCCCAGGAAGGGAGATGGTCTTCCAAAGCAGGTCATTCCACTATGGGATGGCTTCCATTGTTCCAGAGTGTTTCCACCATCCAGCCTCAGTTAACCTCTTTGTAACTTCTACCCATGGGCCCAATTTTGCCTTGAGGGGGGTTAAGCAGAACATGATAGTCCTTTAAATTCTTGAGGACATTATGTGGGAATTTTTCTTCTCCAGTCTCAACATCTCCAGTGCCTGAATATGGATTGGTGGGGCAAGAGGGCTGAACTCAATGGTCAAAAATGTGGATTTGAACTCCAATGCCAATATTTACCTATTCTTTTATCACAACTTCTCACAGCCTCAATTTCTTCATCTGCAAAATGGGTATTACTTATTTCACAGGGATGTTGTGAAAATGTTTTATAAACCTTAAAGCAGGCTTGCACAACCTGTGGCCTGCATTATTTGCTGGTGGCCCAAAATTCTTTGGTGGACCACGAGGAGCATGTGGGCCACAGGTTGGCCAGGTTTGTCTTAAACATTGGTCAAATGATAAGTAGATAATACAATAGAGGAACAAATCCTGTGTTGGGAGGCAAAAGACCTGGGATCCAGTTCCCATTCTGCTGCTAACTAGCTGTATGACCTTGGACAAGTTAATCTCCCTCTCAGGGTCTTGGTTTCCTTGACTGTAAAATAAGGAGGTTAAACTAGGTAATCTGTAGGTATCTTCAAGTTCTATCCTTCTATGAGCTTATAGAAAGACATAGGCAGAAAAAGTAGTAGTCTACTTTTGAAATGCCTCCTTCCCAGACCATAGATTGCACCTCTATTCCAAGGGTACCTGAATTCCCTATCCTTTGAGTCTATGCTTCCTGAGAAGGGAACACATCGGTTCTTAACTGGTTACAATCCATGGATCAGATTCATTTATCAGCACAGCTCACCAGTGCCCTCAAGAGGCTCTGAGGAAATATGAGCAATAAGCGAAGGGAAGCTGGGAATGGAGAAAGGGCTGAAGCATAGTAGTTTGGGACACTGCAGGAGGGCAGGTTAAAGCCCAGGAAGAATGTTATGGTGGAGGGCCTTGGGCCCTCTAGGTAAAATCAAGGCCATGACAAATATCACCAACTTCAAAACAGCACGTTGGTTTAGCCTAATAATCATTGACTGGGCCAAGTTTCTGGGCAATCCAAATCAAGTTGTTCCTGTAAGGATAAGCAGGGCCCCCTCGATGACACAGGCCTCATCAAAAGACACTCAATGTCTAATAGCCTGCCTAGACAACAGAATGTAGCAGAAAGGGGAACAGGGTGTTGGAGCAGATAGACTTGCCAAAGGTCACACTGCTAGTAAGTGTCTGAGGTCAGATTTGAACTCAGGTCTTCCAGATTCCAGGGCTGGTTTCTCTATCCACTGTGCATCCTAGTTGCCCCCAGAATAGTATTTTTAAAAGCAATTAATAATTGAAGGCAATGCTAAATCTCTATTCAATTCATGATAAAGAAGTCATTTTTCGCAACCAAGTTCATGGACCCCTGATATATACCCATGGACCCTTTGAGTGCTTGTGGCTCTCCATTGAGAAGCCTTGCTCTCAAGTCCCTCTCTTGAAAACCTCATCATCTTCATCAGACTTCAATCCTGCCACACCAGTTACCTAATGGAAATCTCAAACCTCTCAAACTCAACATGTCCAAAACAGAACTTATCTGCTTTCCTCAAAAATCCTTCCTGCTTTCAAATTTGTCTATTTCTGTGAAGGGAAATGGCTTTCCCAAGTCACCTAGGTTCACAAACTCAGTAGCATAATTATCTCTTCATTCTCATCCCACAGGGTCAGTCTCCAAGTGTTGCCTTTGAATCTCCCCATCTCCCATCTCTTCCCTTCTTTTGGCATCCACCAGTCTTCATATGTTTTGTCACCCCCCTAGTTCAGACCCCCATCCCCTTTCACCTGCACTACTGTAGTAACCTCTTAATGGGTCTCCCTCCCTCAAGTCTCTTCCCAACCCAATCTATCACAGGTGCCAAAATGATTTCCCTAAAGCTCACATCTGACCAAGTCATGGCCCTACTCAAGAAACTTCAATGGCTCCCTATTAACCCATCTGAAGGCACTGAAAGTCTATGGGACTGGACCCAGTCAACCTTTCCAGACTTACTACACATTACTCCCCTTCCAATACTCTATGGGACAAACTAGGCTTCTTACTGTTCCTCATCAGTGGCACCCTATTTCTAATCTCCATGCTTTGGTGATGTCAGTCCTCCATGCATAGAAAGCACTCCCTTATCCCTTTGAGAATCCCTAGTCTCCTTCAAAATTTGCTCAAGCATAAACTTCTGCATGAGGTCCTTCGTCAGTCTGTTGACTACTAGCGTCTTCCTCTCGTCCCCTTGCCCACCCAAAAAAGAATCACCTGCCTGAGACATATGGTCTCCTCCAACAGAAAGCAAACTCTTTGAGATGGGGATTGTTTCATTTTTGTCTTGGTGTCCCTAGAGCCTCAAATACTGCTTGCCACATAAGAGGTACTTAGTGTTTATTAAGTGATTGATAAAAATCTTCCGAGATCAACATAACCTATTTGAATAACCTTGACACATTCAAAGAACAAACTTGAAACTGGAGCTTGCTTTGCCATTTGGGTACATGAAAAGATAACAGTACTAGGCACAGGGTTAGTCTCTGGAGATCCAAACACAAAAGAATTTAAACAATCTTTTTGTGTTCATCCTTCGTTTTTGAAAAAGACCATGACATCAGAGAAATGATGACATGACTTGCACTTGACTTTATTTTGAGTGAGGGAGGGCTGGGCAGGTCACCAGCCTCACTTTCTCCTCCTGAGCCATCTGGATCCAGTGAGCAGATAGTCATCAGGATGACCGGAGATGGCCCAATTGCTACTCCTAAGAAGCTAGCATTCTCTTCATGACTTCATGACTATAGCTATGGTCTCTGGGTTTAATACTTTTAGTTGTGTTGACTGTAAGCAAGCCACACCCCCTCTCAGAACTTACCCCCTCCTCCCCATTTGTAACGTGGCAATAATAATCCCCGGTCTACCAACCTCAGTGGGCTGTAGTGAGGAAAGTGCATTGCAAACCTTTGAGTCTTGTAAAAATGTAAACTTCTCTTATTTTGTTGTTATTGCCTGGAGATATTTTGGGTGGGAGGAGGAGGGAAGAGTTATATTCACCACTGGCTTCAGACCCCAGACTAACTTCTAGAAGTAATACCATAGCTACAGCTAGAAGGACCCCCAACATTTGCCAAGAATTGAAGACAATTATTGGGGAGACAAGTGTGGGGGTGACAGGAGATGTCATTGAAGAACAAAAGCTATGGTGGTGAGTTCTAGGAGACAATAAGGGTTCAAACGCTGAACTTCCTCACTCAAGATGGGACTGTAAGTCACAGAGGGGTAAAAGTTTCTGGGATGCAGTAGGACAAGGCTGGTGCACTGAACTGGTCCTTTAAGAGGGAAAGATGGCCATTTGGTTTCCTTGCTCCCTCAAGTGTAAAAGTTGCAGCCCAGGAAGAGTTAAAAGTCAAGTTCTAGTCTTTCCTTGTCTCTCTCACCATCAACAAACGCAACAACAACAACCCTTAGGGAAATGGTTTCCCGTCAGTATGCTGGGTTCCTTCTCCAGGTAGAGGCAAGTAGTATCCTTTAATCATGCCTCTTTTTAATGGATTCTTTTAATTCTTCCTAAGGAAAGTTGACTTTAATTTGTTTTATATTCCACCAGCCTGCTAAATTAAAAACCCTGAACCTACTTAAAGTCTCCAATAAAGGGGTACCACAGGAAGGGGGGAAATGGGTTCTTTCAACCTGTGGGTGAGCACAATTGCTTTCTAGATCCTCAGGTGTCTAAACAAAGCCTGTACCAGATTTGATGCTGGTGAACCTGATTGCTGAGGAGGGGAGAGAGGAGGAGGCTGGTAATAACACCTTGATGCTGGAGGGGTGGGAAGTGGTGACAATACTCTGGGCGTGAGGGGGAAGTGCCACATGTAGAAATTCCCAAATTCCATGAGGTAGGGGTAAATGAGGCACATAATCGAAAAGTCTGTAAAGTGTAACCAAGTCATTTGTATCAGGAGTGAGACTGATACCAGTTACCTAAGAGAAATCAATCCATCATAAAATGTGCTGAGAGGAGGGAGAGAGGCAACTAGGATTACGAGAGAGTCAAAGAGAAAGAAGTGAAAACAAAGGCAAAGACATCAATAAACGGTGCTTTTTTTAAAGAATGAAGCCAAAAGTAAAATAATTTTTAAAAGCCCTGCTGCAAGTATATTATTGAGGAAATGTCCAAAGGCTAAAACTCAATTGATAGAGAAGTTGCTGCTGCAGTAAAGGCCAGAGGCTCCCTGATTTAAAGAAAAGACAGTACCTAAAAGTGCTGAAACTGACAGTTCCCATGATGCTTCACTGAAGCATGCCCATGTGGGTATAATTGTAGGATGTTGCTAATATACAGGAAACAGCACTGAGGTTCCTTGAAAGAATGAGTGCCCTAGCAGCTGGGGTGGGGGAGGAGGCATGCTATGGAGTCAGGAAGACTTGAATTCAAATCCAACCTCATATCTTTACTGGCTATATGATCCTGGGCAAGTCACTTAATGTCTGGCTGCCTCAGTTTCCTCATCTGTAAAATGCAGATAATAATAACATCTACCTCTCAGGATTGTTATAAGAAACAAATAAGATAAGAATTGTAAAGTGCTTAGCACATAGTAGGCATTATATAAATGCTTCATTCCTCCCCACTATTGCCCTTCACTAGTGGCTAGAAAAGAGGTCAGGTGGTCCTTCAAAGCTGATCAAATGTAGCAGCCACTGAGTCCTCTTACGGTCTTAGGCAAGTTGTGCAGACTTTCCTATTTACTCTGTGCCAGTATTTGAGAAAGAAGGAGGGGAATGAGAAGAAAAGACAGAGAGAGAGAAAGAAGGGGAAGAAAAGGGGAGAGAAGTGATACCAAGAGAGATAGAGTGAAGGGGGAGAGGAGACAGAGAGAGACAGAGACGGAGAGACAGAGAAACAGAGACGGAGAGAGAGAAACAGAGAGAGAAAACAGAAAAGGAGAGGGGCCAAAGAGAGAAGAGTGATAGAGATGCAGACTGTTAGCATGCTTTTTCCTCTGTCCACCCCCCTTAACCACCTCTGGCTCTGAGATCAGTAAACAAATCCACACTACCATTCATAGAAAGGTCATGTCAATCAATTTTGCTCTATGGTTCCACTTGATTTTTCTATCTGTAGGCCCAGGGCACCTAGTGAGCACCTAGAAAAATGCTTTTTCATTTATCCATCAACTCTCCCAGAATTCCTTGAAGTCATCTGTACGCATTCAGATTCTTCCCAAGAGTTCCAGCCCCAGACTGTGGAGAGATTGTTCTTTGGGGCTCCTCTTCCATAGTAGCCATCTGTTAGAGACTGCAGTTTCTACAAAGATTTATGCCTGCTGAACCCAGTTTATTCCATCCAGCTGATTGCAGTTTTATGCTGGCCCAGGAATTTCTAATTGGAGTCTGCTGAGATTGACATTCTGTTACCTGCTGGATTGCATGGATTCGAATAACCTTGATGTATTGACAGAACAAGCCGGGAATTAGGACACATGGAAAGAATTCCATGCCTGGTTCTTTATTCAGAAGGAAGGAATACAAAGGAGTCTGGTCCAAGTTGTATAACCAAACAACAAATGAGTTGCATGGGCTTTTATTGAGCGCCTATTGTGTACAGAACACTATACTATACCCATCAGGACATTAAAATTGAAAAGAACCTCAGGGGCCCTATAGATTAACCTGTGTGTACTCTAACACACCTGACAAATCAGAATCCCGCCTTCTTAGAGACCACCACTGAGTGAGAGCTCACCACTTCCCAGGACAGCTCATGCCTGTTTTAGACAGCTGCCATTGCTAGGAAATTAATTTTTACTCTAAGCCTAAATGTCACTCTGTAACTTCTGCCTATTGCTCCTGGTCCTACCTTCCAGGGACAAGCATCAAAAATTGAGTCCCTCTCCCAGCTGAAAGTCCTTTAAATACTAGAACACAGTTAACCACTGCATTAGAGAAGCTATTCTATGAACAGTTTCATAATCTAAGAAATCTGAGTAGTAAAGGCAATTGTTTATGTAGTAGGAACTAAGGAAATAAGGGAAAGATTCCCCCAGCCACAAATGTGTCCTCTTTTCTTACTCTGTGCAAGAGGGGCCCAATAGTCAAGAAGGCACTTGGAGTCTTTGAGCTGGCCTGGACTCAGTACCAGAAGTGATCAGGTTTGGAGGGGCCCTCTCTGGAGACACCTCAGTACTAGGACTGGTTTTCCATCAGCTTCACATTCAATCTGGTAAGGTGGGCCTCAGCCACAGCTTCATCCAGCTTTTGAGAAGAAAGTGTACTCCCACAGGTTACTTATAAAAATATGGAACACATCACAAATTCGCCTGTCATCCCTCAGCAGGGGCCATGTTAATCTTCTCAGTTATCGTTCCAATTTTAGTGTATGCACTGCCGAAGCAAGCACTTTTAATTGCATTTGAAATTAATTAATTTAATTAATTAAACAATTCATTTGAAATTAAGAAGGAAATCCAGGAATCAAGAGGGAGATGCTTGGATGAAGGTCAATGGAGACAAAAGCAGGAACAATTTTGTCATTGGAGTTAGCACAGACAAACAGGGCAGAAGGAGAAATAATTGCAGTCAGAGAACAGATCATAAGCTTGACACAGAGTCGGGATATAGCAGTGGACCTGGGACTTAGGGTACCTGGATGTTGGCTGGAGTTGTTTTTGTGCCTCTATCTCTCTCTAGGAAATTCTATCCCAGGTCTTATTTTTTTAAAATAAAAATTGGTTGCTGGAATGGGACTGAAGAGAACCTTGAGGGGGAAATGACCATTCCATCTTAGAATTGGGGATAAAGGAAAAACAAAATGATCTTATCCTAGACCTTAAGAGATCAGATATTCGTCTTCAGTTGAAGGAAAGGTATGATCCTATAAAATCAAATTCTCCAGGTAAAAGAAGCCTGGAAAGAATGAGAAGCTAAAGAATAAAATATCAAAGGCTTAAAGAGAAACCAGTTTTGATAAGCAAGAAGTGGGGAGATATCTAAAGTAGGGGTGCTTAACCTTTTTATGTCATGGATTCCTTTGGCATCTTGTGAAGCCTATAGACTCCTTCCCATAATAGTGGTTTTAAAAAAATGGAGGAAATGCTAAATTTCAGTGGAATTTTGGTGAAATTTAGTGAAAATAAAGTTATCATTTTTGCCCCTCCAAGTTCAGATTCACTCAAATCTTTCCACAAGTCTCTAGTCTAAAGAAACTTTCTTCATCCCTAGTCCTTGACAATTCTGGTTGGCCATGCATTGACAGGATTCTTGAGTCATTTGAAGGTGTTTCTTTACAATGTTGTTAATGTCAACATTTTTCTCCTGTTTCTACTCACTTCATTCTGCATCAGGTCATCTAAGTCTTCCAAGGTTTGTCTGAAACCATCCCTTTGGCCATTTCTTAAGGTACAATACTATTCCATTGCATTCATATACCATAATTTGTTCAGTCATTCCCTAACTGTTAAGCACCCCTTCAGTTTCCAGTTTTAGGTAAGTGACTCAGTAGACAATGTGCCTGCCTTTGACTTAGAAGGTCCTGAGTCCACATCTAGCCTCAGACACTTACTGGCTGTGTGACCTTGGGCAAGTCTCTTCACCCTATTGGCCTCGGTTTCCTCATCTGTAAAATGAGCTGGAGAAAGAAATGGCAAACCAGTATCTCTGCCAAGAAAACTTCATATGGGGTCATAGAGAGTTGGACACAAGTGAAACAATTCAGAAACTACTACAAAAAGAACTACTTTAATTTTTCCCCATACGGGTTTCCTCCCTCTTTGATCTCTTGGGAACCGGATCCTACTAGTGGTATTTCTGGTTCAAAGGATACATACAGTTTAGTAACATTTTGGGTGTAGTTCCAAATTGCTTTCTAGCAATTGAAGGAACCAATACAGTTTCACCAATAATATATTAGTATGTGTGTTTTCCCGAAGGCCCTCCAATATTTATCATTTCCCCCAATATTGGTCAATTTTACCCATCTGATGGGTATGAGGTGGAATCTCAGAGTTACTTTAACTTAGCTACTTTAATTTGGTTGCTTTAATCTAATTTAATTACTTTAATTAGCAATCTGGAGTAACTTTGATTTATTCCTTAGAAAACTGCCTGCTCATATCCCTTCACCAACTATCAATTGGGGAATGTTCTTAACCTTATAAATCTGAATCCACTCCTTACATATCTTGGAAATGAAACTTTTGTCAGAGAAACTTGCAGCAAAGATATTTTCGCTTCTGAGTTTAACTGTTTTTTATTTGCGCAAAAACATTTTATGTGATCAAAACTGGTTATTTTATCTTCTGTGATCTTCTCTATCTTTTTTTATTTAACTTTTTACATTCATTTTCACAAAATTTTGGGTTCCATATTTTCTCCCCATTTGTCCCCTACCCCCACCCCAATACAACAACCATTCTAATTTTCCCTATCACCAATCTGCCCTCTCTTCTATCATCCCTCCCTTCTCTTGTCCCCATCTTCTCTTTTGTCCTGTAGGGCCAGATGACTTTCTATTCCCCACTAACTGTATTTCTTATTTCCTAGTAGCAAGAACAATACTCAACAGTTGTTCCTAAAACTTTGAGTTCTAACTTCTCCCCATCCCTCCCTCCCCACCCATTCCCTTTGGGAAGGCAGGCAATTCAATATAGGCCATATCTATGTAGTTTTCAAATGACTTCGATAATAGTCGTGTTGTGTAAGACTAACTGTATTTCCCTCCATCCTATCCTGCCCCTCATTGTTTCTATTCTGTCTTTTGATCCTGTCCCTCCCCAAGAGTGTTGACTTCAAATTGCTCCCTCCTCCCATTGCCCTCCCTTCCATCATCCCCCCCCCTTGCTTATCTCCTTCTCCCCCACTTTCCTGTATTGTAAGATAGGTTTTCATACCAAAATGAGTGTGCATTTTATTCCTTCCTTTAGTCGAATGTGATGAGGGTAAACTTCTTGGTTTTTTTTCTCAGCTCTCCTCTTTTTCCCTCCATTAAAAAGTCTCCTGCTTGCCTCTTGAATGAGATATAATTTACCCCATTCCATTTCACCCTCTTTCCTCCCACTACATTTCTCTCTCACCATTTACCTTAATTTCTTTTAAGATATGGTCCCATCCTATTCAATTCACTCTGAGCTCTCTGTCTCTGTATGTGCGTGCATGTGTGTACGTGCACATGTGTACATGTGTGTGTGTGTATGTGTGTGTGTATAATCCCACCAACTACCCAGATACTGAAAAATTTTAAGAGTTACAAATATTGTCTTTCCATGTAGGAATGTAAACAGTTCACTTTTGGTAAGTCCCTTATGACTTCTCTTTGCTGTTTACTTTTTCATGCTTCTTCTCATTCTTGTGTTTCAAAGTCAAATTTTCTTTTCATCTCTGATCTTTTCATCAAAAATGCTTGAAAGTCCTCTGTTTCATTGAAAGACCATATTTTTCCCTGAAGTATTACACTCAGTTTTGCTGGGTAGGTGATTCTTGGTTTGAGTCAGAGTTCCTTTGACTTCTGGAATATCCTATTCCACGCCCTTCGATCACTTAATGTAGAAGCTCCTAGATCTTGAGTTATCCTGATTTTATTTCCACAATACTGGAATTGTTTCTTTCTTGCTGCTTGCAAGATTTTCTCCTTGACCTGGGAGTTCTGGAATTTGGCCACAATGTTCCTAGGAGTTTCTCTTTTTGGATCTCTTTCAGGCGGTGATCAATGGATTCCTTCAATACTTATTTTGCCCTCTGGTTCTAGAATCTCAGGGCAGTTTTCCTCAATAATTTCATGGAAGATAATGTCTAGGCTCTTTTTTTGATCATGGCTTTCAGGTAGTCCCATAATTTTTAAATTGTCTCTCCTGGATCTATTTTCCAGGTCAGTTGTTTTTCCCATGAGATATTTCACATTCTCTTCCATTTTTTCATTCTTTTGGTTTTGTTTTGTGATTTCTTGGTTTCTCATAAAGTCCTTAGCCTCCATCTGTTCCATTCTAATTTTGAGAGAACTATTCTCTTCAGTGAGCTTTTGAACCTCTTTTTCCATTTGGCTAATTCTGCTTTTGAAAGCATTCTTCTCCTCATTGGCTTTTTGAACCTCTTTTGCCAATTGAGTGAGCCTATTTTTCAAGGTGTTATTTTCTTCAGCATTTTTTTGGGTCTCCTTTAGCAAGGAGATTCTGCAGTCCTTTGGAGCAGGGCTGGGGAACCTGTGGCCTCAAGGCCACATGTGGCTCTCTAGATCTACCCTTGATGGGGACATTTGTTCTAGAGGGCCACATTTGTTCTGTCAAGTTTAGATTCAGTCAAAGGGCCACACTTGAGGACCTAGAGGACAACTTTTGTTCTGTAAGGTTTGGCTTCAGTCAAAGGGCCAGATTTGAGAACTTATAGGGCCACATATGGCCTCGAAGCTGCAGGTTCCCAATCCTTGCTCTAGACTCTTATGTTCTGACATTCTAATGTTCTGCATTTTAAGAGCTCTGTCAGTTCTGTTACTCCACCTTCTAGGGAAGGAAAAAAAGGAAAGAAGGAGACCGTGGTTGCCACACAGCAGCCTAAAAGCCTTCAAGGTCTTAATTGGACTTGGGCATGGAAAGATCAATAAAGATTTAGTGCACCTTCTAATTTTCCTGTAAGTCATCTCTGAGTCTATGAAAGGTTAGTATTTACAAGTTCCCAAGCATTATTTCCTTGGTTGAGCTGAAGATACTGAGGACATGGGTGCACAAGCCCAAAGGGAGACTGTTAGTTCTAGTGCCATTTTCAAAAGGGCAGAACACACACATTCATGCATGCACAGTGTTTTCCAAATGGAGTTAAGGAGTGGAAGAGTCTGTAGGGAAAAGGGCTCAATTTTCCATGACAAAAAGTCATTAAGAAAAAGGGAGAGTAACTTTTCCATCATTTAGAAGTCTGACTGACCCTGCAGGTGATACTTTGCTTTCCTGAATTCCAGAGCTTAATTCAAAGCCTTCAATTCTGCTTTGAAGATATCAGCAATACCAGGTGATAGTTGAATCCTTGGGCATTTTCTTCCTTGCCTTATTAAGCTGGAACAAGGACCTTGAGCAGTCTTCGTCCAGCACCTGAAAACATTTCTATAAAAAATACATCAACCTTTAGTTAATTCCAGTGGCAGATTTAGCTTTCTCTATTCAGATGCTATGTCTGGTGCCATATGGTAGAGGGGAGTATTATGGTGGGTTTACTCTGCTGTGCTGTGAGGCAGGATGGGCTTGGCTAAATCAGCTGTAGCCAGAGTCAGGAATACTGAGAGAGGAAGAGGTAAGGTAGAACTAGAACAGAGGCTAGGCTAGAACAGAACATGGGACTATATCAATAGAGAGGAATATATTTTAACATGATTTGATATCAACCTTATTGTCTATATCTGAAAGTCCTTGCTCACTTCTTCTGTACCCATCAGCTAACAGGAAATTTCTTTTGTACTAAGTCCTGTGTGAGTTTTGGTGAAGTCCTCAGGGTGAGTCACATGGGACCATGGTAACTGCTATTCCTCTTGATAGCCCTAGGGAGGTGCTATTCTCAATCTTCATCCAAGAGCATCAACATCCAGCCCAGACTCTACTCATGACAAGTCTAACTCTTGTCTCCCTCCTGACACAAAGGGCCCAGGGACTTCTCCACTTCACCTCATTGTATCCATCCAAGGTAAACTGGAAACTACAGTGTCTGATAGTCTCCACATCCCTGGGTGCTCTGAGGCTATGGCCCTTCCCAGGGCAATACTACATAAGCAGCTAAGACTATAAAAGACTCTAGAGGGAGGGAGGGTTGCTTACAGGTGAGTATTATTAGTATACTAGTATTTTTATAGACTCTGATATGAGCTATGTTTCCTTTAACCTGTTCAAGTACATTGGCTCACAAGGATCAAAGTATGAAAAGGTTTATTTATAGGTTCAGGAAAACAACTAGGATTCATGTTGAGTTCTGTAAAAATACTAATAGCCATGTATCAGAAACCCTACCACGGAGTCCTGTACAGATGCAGTCACTTAGAGTACAACCTAGGAGCGGGGGGAATAGCATGGAGACACCTAGTGTTATTTCTTTAAATTCAATCAATTGAAAACTTTTATTGAGCACCTTCTATGTGCCAGGCACCATGCTAAACATTGCACATACGAAGAGAGGCAATTGCCAGAGAAACAGTGAGTGAGAGCCCAATTTTCTCAGCATCTCTCTTCCTGCAGCTAACGCCTTCAATGACTCTCAAGGAGGTTGCCACTTGTGGCTTCTCTTTGTAGGCCCTTACACCATTGAGTTGGACTTTGGCTCAGGCCATCTTTCCCATGGTGCTCCCCAGCTGCCAGCAGATACTGTGAACTTTCCTATTCCAGTACTTCACAATAGCCTGCAGATTGGCAATTGTTCCCTTCCCTGGCCATGCCTCCTCATTATGTGATGTGTTTCCCCTGTTAAGGAATAAACACTTAATAAATACTTTTGCATTCATCCATTCCATGATCTACATAGTCCACACTTACCTCTCCTTTCTTGACTGCCTATAAGCACTTGGTGTCTAGTCTACCCATTTCCATATTTCCTTACACATATGTAGGGGGGATATATGATATTATGGAAGCAGTGTTGGACTGACATGTAGGCGAAACAGGGCAAGTCACTTCTCTAATCTGCAACATTGTTTTCTTGTCTTTAAAATAGGGATACCACTTGTACTGACTGGCTCAGCAGATGAGCATGAAAAAACCAATAGAAATAGTTGTTATTAAATGTCATTGGTCTCCAGTTCTTACTTAACTTCTAAGGCTGGAATAGCTTGGAGGGTTGGCAGTTTATGTCATAGATGGAGACTGTCAATTCAAATTCAGTAAGATTAGCACACTTTGCCTTGTGCCAGTCCCCAGAGAGAACCTCTGACCTTGATTGATGAATCTGATTACTTCAGCTACATGTTTGGTGATTTTTTTGTATTTTATTTTGAGATCACAAAACACACCTAGAGGTAATCAAAATGGAAAAGGTGGGGAAGAGAAAGGGCTTTTTATAAACTTCTCTTTGAGTGGATGGGCCAAAGGAACCTCCAGCACCAAATAAATAGCCCTGTCTCTGTAGGCTTCTATCCAAATCATGACAGCATCATGAAATCATAAAATGTAAAGCTTGGAAGTACACTCGAGATCATTTAGATCATTTTTATTGTCCAGATGAAGAAACTGAGTCCCAGAGAAATAAAGTGACATTTCTAAGGTCACTCATAGAGTCACAGACCTAGTGCACTGCAAGGAGCATTGGAGGCCAACTAGTCCCACTTCCATATTTTACAGAGGAGGAAACTGAGACCCAGAAAGGAGAAGGGACTCATCCAAAGTCCTACAGGTAGTTAAGGGGTGGGGCATAGAGGTCAGGAATCAAGGCAAGATCTGATGACCCCAAATCCATCCCTCCTCCATAATCCCATGTTGGGAAAGTTGGAAAGAAACAATTTATCTAAAACAACCTAAGACAAACCTTGTTCATGCCTTCGTTACCAGTGTCAGCGTGGGGACGCAGTGTCTTAACCCTGCTTCCTATAGCATGTTGGGAGCAGTTCCCACAGCAGTGGCCAGTTCACATGGGCAAATTGAAACATGTTTCCCAGAAGGTAGATCTCCCCTAAAACAAAGGAATTGTCATGACAATATCAGAATTCTGAAGCTGATAGTGATTTCAAGGTCCATCTTGGTCAAACTCTAACTCAGAAATTCTTAACCTGGAGTCCACAGGGAACCTCTCCCTGCTCCCTTCCTCCCTTCCCTCTACAAGCCCCCAAGGTCTTCATGGAGAGATTTCAGGGGATCTGTGAACCTGGATGGGGAAAAAACGAAATGTATATTCTTTCCCTTCCTCCCTCCCCTAACTGCAATTGCATATTTCTTTCTGGTCTCTAAAGCTCTCTATGAGAAGGGGTCCTCGGGCTGCCCCAGACTCTGTGACATGTCTCCAGCACACAAAGGGTTAAGCATCCCTGAGAGCTAGATGAGGCTTGATGTCATCCTGAGCAGATCACTTCCCCCCCCCTTTTCTCCGCATCATCAGCAGCCTCAGCATAAAAGGCACTTGCAGTGCCCATGTCTTCGGGAGGCGGCATGGTTGAGTGGTAAGAGAGCTGGCTTCCGAGCCAGAGAACCTAGGGTTCTAGCCCCGGTTCCTCCGCTCTGCCACTCCCCTGCCATGGGGCCTTGAGCAAGCTCCTTGACCTCTCGGGTGCTCCATTGTTTTGCTTTTTTTTTCCTCCTCTGTAAAATCACCCCCCAGATCCCCGAACCTTCCAGCCCCACAGTCCCCACTCCTCTGTTGATTATCGATTTCCTGATGAACTCGGAAGACGATACTGACTCTTTCTTCGATCTTGGACAGCTCAGCTCATTTTTCGGGTCCTCAGTCTTCTCATTTCTAAAAAGAGGGGTCTGACTAACTGGTCTCTGAAGTCCATTTCCAGCCCTAGGTCTAAGAACCGTTGCCTTTAGTAAATCAGCCTTACTTAGGGCTCAGTTTCCTCCTCTGTAAAATGAGGGAATTGGATTGGATGTCAGCTCTAGATTTAATTGTCTATGTATGACCTTGAATAAGTCATTTCCTCTCCTTAGGGCTAAGTTCCCTCCTCTGTAAAATGAGAGGCTTAGACAAGATATTCAATCTTTTTCAGTTGGTTCGATGTTCAATGTGGTCCCAGCTGTAAACTTAGGTGTGCGCCTGTGTGTCTTTGTGGGACCATGAGTACATTATTCCTGTCACTTGGGGCTCAGTTTCCTCCTTTGTAAAATTACAGAATTGAACTTGATGTCCTTTGAGATCCCAGCTCTAAACTTAGGATCTATGTGACCTTGAATAACTCATTTCCCCTCCTTGGGGATCGGCTTCCCACTCAGCAAAATGAAGGGATTGGACATGATATCTGCTGGTCGTTCAGTTTCCTACTCTGTAAAATGAGAGGCCTGGACTAAATGCTCTCTGAGGTCTCAGCTTTAGACTTAGAGTGTATGTGCGACTTTGTGTCAGTCATTTCCCCTCCATGGAATTCAGTTTCCCCCACTGTAAAATTAAGAGATTGGACTTTATATCCTCCAAGGTCCCAACTCTAGACCTAGGTGTCTTTGTGTGACCTTGAGTAGGTGATTTTCTTTCCTTAGAGCTCAGTTTTCTTCTCTGTAAAATAAGGGAGCTGGACTGAATGCCCTCTGGAGGCCCTTCCACTTCGGTACCTAGGTTTCTCTGTAGGGTGTGAAATGAGCCATTTCCCCTCCCAAGGCTATTTCCTATTCTGTAAAGCAATGGGTTCGGGGTTTGAACCACAGAGCTTCTAAATTCCCTTCCAGCACTAGACCTAGGAACCTATATATGACATTAGACAAGTCACTGCATATCTCTGGGTCTCAGTTTCCTCCTGTGTAAAATGAAGGGATTGGACTTGATGTCCATTGAGGTCCCAGATCTACATTTAGGAGTCTATATATGACCTTGAGTAGGTCATTTCCCTTCCTCGAGGCTCAGTTTTCTTCTCTTATAAAATGAGGAACTTCGATTGAATGCTCGCTGGATCTAGTCTCTAAGTGAGACCTGGAATAAGTAATTTCCCCTTCTCGGGACTCAGTTTCCTACTCTGTGTTGAACTAGATCAGAGTTTTTAGCCTGAAATCCATAGACCACTCCCTACCTAATTGCTCACAAATAAATTTCAAGGGGACTTTGATACCGAATGGGGAAAAATTCTCTATCTTCACTTTTCCAAGTCCCTAACTGCAATTGCATATTTCTTTCTGGTTTCTATAAAGCTCTCTGTGAGGAGGGGTCCTCGGGCTGCCCCAGACTCTGTGACATGTCTCCAGCACACAAAGGGTTAAGCATCCCTGAGAGCTAGATGAGGCTTGATGTCATCCTGAGCAGATCACTCCCCCCACCCTTTCTCCGCATCATCAGCAGCCTCAGCATAAAAGGCACTTGCAGTGCCCATGTCTTCGGGAGGCGGCATGGTTGAGTGGTAAGAGAGCTGGCTTCCGAGCCAGAGAACCTAGGGTTCTAGCCCCGGTTCCTCCGCTCTGCCACTCCCCTGCCATGGGGCCTTGAGCAAGCTCCTTGACCTCTCGGGTGCTCCATTGTTTTACTTTTAAAAAAAAATAAAAAAACCACCCCCAGACCCCCGAACCTTCCAGCCCCACAGTCCCCACTCCTCTGTTGTCAAGAAATGAATTGTCGATTTCCTGATGGACTCGGAAGCTAATGCTGACTCTTCGATACTGGACAGCTCAATTAATTTTCGGGTCCTCAGCCTTCTCATTTCCAAAATGAGAGGTCTGACTAACTGGTCTCTGAGGTCCATTTCCAGCCCTAGGTCTAAGAACCTTTATATGACCTTCAGTAAATCAGCCTCCCTACTTAGGACTCAGTTTCCCCTTCTATAAAATGAGGGGATTAGATTGGATGTCAGCTCTAGACTTAATTGTCTATGTATGACCTTGAATAAGGCATTTCCTCTTTTTGGGGCTCAGTTTCCTCCCTTGTAAAATGAGGGTGTTGGAGTAGATTGGAGATCCTATGGCGGCATGATTTCAAGAAAAAAAGTTAAATGCTTATTTTCATTAATCTCCAACTGAAATTTAACATTTCCTTCCATTATTTAATAATAGTTAATAATAGCATTTACATAGTGCTTTACAGTTTGCAAACATTGTGTATAGTAATTTATTTGATCCTCGTAAGAGCCCTATGATATGGGTGGACATTTTACAGATGGGGAAACTAAGGCACCGAGAAGCTAAGGGACTCAGGGACTTCCAACTAGGAAGCATCTGAGGCAGCATTAGAATCTTCTGGCCTCCCAGTCCCCTGCTCTATCTCCTAGGGCCTCTTGCTGCTTTAGGCATTTTCCTGAGAAGGGGGTCCACATTTTCCACTGCCAAAGAGGTCCAGGACACAAACACATGTTAAGGTCCCATACTCCAGTTAAACACAATCTGCTCTAAAGCCTCTCCTATGGTTTGTCCTCAAGCCCCTCCTTGAAAACTGCAATCCCTCTAAACCCGCTAGGGTCGCCACCACCTCCCAAGGGAATCTGACTCCATTTAAGGATAACTTTGATGGTTTGGAAGTTCTTCCTTCCATTGAGTCAAAATCTGTTACTCTATTTCCTCTCCAACCCTTGCTTCCCCACCTTCATTTCTAGTTCAGCTCCCTGAGCAATTTCCTCTTGTTATGACAGTAGCCCCTTGAGTGATGTTGCCCTAGTCTCCCTTCATCTCTTCTTCTGATTTTGTACCCAGTCTTCCCAAGGCCTGTTCTTCTCATCTTTCCATTTGCCCTCCTTTGGATACTCTCGGCTTGGGGACAGCACCTTCTAAAATGTAATGCCCAGAACTGAAAGGTGCTCTAGATGTGATCTGACCAGGGCAGAAGGAAGACAGCAGTGCTACCTGTACAGCTCAGAGACTCACTTTGAATTCAATCTCCAATCACCTTTGCTCTCTTGGCTACCCAGCTCATTCAGAATGAGCTTGCTGTCCAATCTTCTGTTATATGAACCACGGTCCTTCAATCAATACATCAAGCAACAATTTTTTAAAAAATTTAAGTATGATTATCTCTTCTATATCATGGCTTTCTCCATCGTAATTTCTATATATCAAGGGCCAGCTTAAGAAACTCACTGGGAATTTTGGGAGAGTTTTGCAGAAGCCACAGATGACACAGAGCCTATGACCAAATACTTAACCCAAATTTTACAATAAGATATTCTAAACACCCCATAAAAGCAAAAGAAAAAATTCAAACTTCTCTTGTGTGAAAAGAGGGCCAAAAAAGTTTTACACAGATGTTCCAGATTGTGGGGGTACCACGCCTCTTAACCCCTCCCCCCACCATGTGAAAGGGATAACCCTATAGGATTTTATATTTACTTAACATTCTGCAAAGTATTGGTAGACACTG